>JAOWCC010001634.1:86756519-87463406 GCA_030867875.1 Actinernus sp. WN-2022 | reverse complement strand
CGTAGTTATTATCATGATTGTTATATACAGCAATCCAGTGAGTACCATCGCCTTTAAAATAGTCTTGAATATTGATTACTACACATCCGTCCTTATTGATCCTATCAGGTAGCATGTCTTTACTGTAAGAACCAATGTAGTTAGCGATCTCCAATTTTTTCATAATGTTATCGATATCGATGTTGCTCAATGGTCTTAGCGCGTTCCGTAATATGGATGCTTTAGGATTGTCCCTGGAAGTACGAGGCCTTTGGCTGTTTTCTTTTTTGAGATCTTTTTTTTTATTCCATAACCAATCGTACCATCAGAATTCCAAGATCCAATAAACGGTGGTGGCCGTAGGGCTGAAAGATTAAAGCCTCTTCCACTTGACTTTGGATTAGTACCTGGTAGAGCGATTCCCTTGCCACCAAAAATACCGCCTAAGAGATTGGGCAGCAGGCTTGCTGCTAAGCCACCTAATAGTGCTCCAATGAATCCGCCTTGCTTACTTAACTGTGTCTTACTGAGTTTAATATCTACTCCAACGTTTTTCGACTTGGCCTTTTTGATTTTATTGATTTGCTGATTAGTCAATTTGATTTTATCATTACCATGATAGTCGCTAGACGATAGTCTAATGGCAGTTGATGTCTTGTTTTGAACAGCTGAAGCTATCTTACGTTTCTGTGCCTCAGATAGCTTTAATGATGTTTCTACATAATTCGTTGGCATTCTATATATGATATCGTTAGACAATAATTTGAATACGATTAGAGAATTGCTCCGAGTAATGGTATGCTCTTAAAAGGTGAATTCGGTCCAAGTATGAGTCCTTTGCCCTTCTTTTTTGGTCTACCTCTCTTTTTCTTAATGCCTTTTCCTTGTACAGCCTTAGAGACAGAACCAGATATTGCTCCAGTTGCAGCAGCCATTCCAAGAGCTGGTAGGATTTTCTTCAAGAACATAGGAGCAATCATTTTCACTAAATTACCCAATCCACCTAAAAATCCGCCTTGTTTTGAGACTTGCGTCTTACTAAGTTTTAGTTGGACTCCAGACATTCCTCTTTTAGCTTCAACCACCTTCTTACGTTGCGCTTTAGTCAGTCCTAGAAAGTCGCTTCCTGTTAGTTGATTGTTGTTCAATCTCAAGCTAATTGTTTTCTTATTGATGTAAGCATTCTTAATCGATCCTTTTTGAGATTCGGTTAGATTCAATCCTGTTCTAATATAGCTCATCTTATATATGATATCGTTAGATAATATTTACACGATTACGTTCATTCTACCAGACAAGCCTTGCAGTTGTAAGTGCCTATCGGATAGGATTACGGCATATACGTAATATGGTATATCAGCATTGTTAGCTATGTTTCTGAAGTTCCCACCTAGGGTAAATCGGACTTCGATATCAGCCATGCTTGTTTTCAGCTGCTCTGAATGCTTGCTAACGTCGAAATGATGGATGGGATACAATGATGCCCAATCCTCAGCACTAAGCTGACTACCAGTGTCGGTATCTTGGTATTTGTTCACGGCATCCATGAACATCATGTACGATCTATTGTAGTTCCTATTAGCTGGAGTGAAGTTGCACTCTACTTCTCTTTCTGGATGCTGTACACTATTAATTCTAACACTGATTCTTGTTAGATTCCCATTGTCGAAGATCATATTATTGACGTCCTGTGCATTAGCTGCTGGATGGCGATCACTAGACTGTAGCGCAATGAAAACATGTCTAGGTAGCTCCGATCCTGGTTGTGTTGTAATCCTCCATGTAGGATTAGTTTCAACAGCTTGGAACATCGTTCTGTATACACGTACCTGCTCGAAATATAGGTCCTTTATGTAACCACTTACTAGTTTGGCATCAATGTATGATTGAATTTCTAGTGAAGGAACGACTTTAGGCATCCATAGTGAAAGATGCGTGATCTTGAATTTACCAACACCTGTAGCATTAGCTTTCATGATATACTGGTTTGCTGTTGCTCTGTTTAGGATAAGCGTATGTTTGACGCTCCGAAACACAGTATCTACGTCCTTGCAAAACCCAAAGACTTGTGATAGTGGTAAAAGCAGAGACACTTGCTTAGCTCCTGTCGTGATAGCCTGTCGAGCAGTGAAACCTAGATTAGCTGTTTGGTCTTGTGTGTATGCAACGACTAGGGCTTGCGTTCCTGTTCGAACGGCAGCAGCATTAGCAGCATCATCGATTGCACCAATTGCAGTCGTGTACTTCAAAGTAGGTGTACCTGTCGACGTATCTCGAAACCAAAGCATATTACTAGCAGTACTACGGCTATAGTCGTCAGAAAACATGACTGTGTTTAGAATCGTGCTTGCTTCTGGTAGGTAGTCATTCACACTTTCTACTATTTGGTTGTTGATCTGGTATTGAGCACTTGAAAATAGACTCCACGCATTATTCACAAGTGATATTATGTCTGCCTCACCAAAATCAGCATTAGCTGCCGTTTGCAACTTACCACGTACCTCCAGCATAGCCTTGTGTGGGAGCAGGTATACGTCTTCATCTCTTGTTTCGATGATTCGTTGACCGTCTTTATCCATGTTATTAGAGTCTCTTGGAAGGTATTCGATATATTCGAATTTCGTAGTTGAGTTATCGATAATGTTCGATTCATCGAATTGGAAATACTGGCTAATTACTTCTGTCATATATTATATGATTATACAAAAGTCACTACAATCGTTTCATACCACTTCCAGCAATAAGATTCGATAAGATAGCTCTCGACCTGTCATTCAAGACTTTCCTAACTTCTGGATTTGATGAAACGTCTCTAACGCCCTGCTTTACTTTTTGAAGGATCGCTTTAGTGCCAACATTGATGGCTTTCTGTTTAACGTATGGAAGAGCCTTAGTAATAATGGGTTTTAGCAATCTATTTTTTAAGGCATTAATGGGTCTCGTTATTATTTTGCTAGCTGTTGAAAGCGTACTCTTCGCTTTGTCGAATACGTTCCCAATGAGGTTTCCACCAATGACTTTTCTTTTGGTATATCGTTCTCTTGTTAATAGCATATACATATTGGTTACACAATCTCGCTAAGATGGATGTAATACGTCACTCGTTCATTATTCATTTTTATCGAATTACCACTTTGATCTCTAAGCGAGAATGATATACTGTTGATTGATCTTTTAGAGATATTCATATCGAATCGTTGGTTAGGATGGATGTTGATCAAGTAACCTGGTGGAACTGACGGGACGAATGAGTAGATGACCGAACTCGTACTACCATTTATGTAAGAATCCGTTACTAGATCGCAGTGTACTTGAATCGTATCGACCTCCGTGATTTGCACGATCTTATCGCTATCGTGAAACCCGTTACCTTGTATTATATTAGATTCGAATCCAAGTATCTTCCTAAAGGATTCGTCAATAGTGAAATCCACTTTATAACCATTTCGTAGCTCAATCATAGACTTTAGTGTGTTGTAATTAGGTTTAATATCGACATAGTACTTACTGTTAGCAGCATCCCAATCGCTATTTTGCTTCATATGGTGCTTCATAGTGTCGTTTATGTCAATTACGTTGTATGCTCCTGGCGATAATGTTATCGTCTTCCAGGCTGTACCATTGTAGTATTTGAACTTGTTATTTACACTCGTTATGTTGTACCAAGAGTACCACATAGATGCATTGATTAACGAGATTTGATAATTTTTCGTACTGTCTAGCTCCAATGGAGGATTGAAATATGTCGTGAAGTTTTCAGATGAACCGGATCCTTTCTTACTATCGAAGAATAACGTAGTTTGCATATACTATTCGGTTATATTATTATCCAATTATTATATTATCGGATGAATCGTGTACGACATTCAGACCATCCCATTTTTCGGCTGTTATGTAAGATTGTTGCGAATTCCAATTGATGTTAACAACTGCTCCAGATTGTGTTTGTATCATCATATAATATGTCGTATCCACGTCTCTTTGAAACAAGTAATATATGTTATTCAGAGGAACATCAGCAAGTGAACCTCTTCGTATACGCATATTGAATACGTTAACATATTTGCCATTTTTTCTGTTTGTAAAAACTATATCTGTGTCGTCTCTACTTGATCTAATATATAAGCAACATTGTATTCGATATAACACGTTCCCACCAGGTAATGTGACCGTCAACTTAGGAATTTCTGTAAGCACACTTCTTGTTTGATATCTTAACCTTTCATTAACGACACTGCCATAGATTGTTGGTCTAATTGGTACTATATCCTTAATTTGAGTTGGTATAATAAGTGAGACGTCATCGAATGATGCTGGATTCACAAAGGTGTTTGCATCCAATGCTCCAGCAACGATTGCGACATAGATTACTATTAGCTGATTGGTTGACTGATCATGACTCAGTGTAAACGATAGCTTACCTATATCATTGGCAGATGTCGTTATGCTTAGCTCTTGGAAAGCAGTGTTTGTAGATCCTATCCTTCCACTTTTCATTGTGTTCGATATGAAACTTAGATTCTGTTCAATCGATATAGAGTTTAGCGTTATGGATCCAATGTTTGCATAAGCTTCGACCCGAACTGTGTAGTCACTGTTGCCTTTTAACCCTAAGGCTGGATTATCATTTTTTGGTAGAGTCATAGTCAACTTCTCCGTCGAGTTTGGTTTAAAGGTCTCTAGGATTCTAAAACCCTGATGTTCTGGAGCGATGTTATTCATAGAGTATGCATCATTTATGATTATGAATGAGCTTACACTGCTCGATGATGTCCAATTACTAGAATCCATAAGGAAATTACCACAATTGAATGTTTGACTACCATACATAACACCAGGCCCAGGAACGGTTGAATCATTGCCTTTTGGACCTCGAGGCCCAGGAACAGTCGAATCGTTGCCTTTTGGACCTTGGGGCCCAGGAACAGTTGAATCGTTGCCTTTTGGACCTTGGGGCCCAAGAATGGTTGAGTCCCTTCCAGATGGTCCAGGAACAGTTGAATCGTTGCCTTTTGGACCTCGGGGCCCAGGAACAGTTGAATCGTTGCCTTTTGGACCTTGGGGCCCAGGAACGGTCGAGTCCCTTCCAGATGGTCCAGGAACAGTTGAGTCCTTACCTGATGGCCCAGGAATGGTTGAGTCCCTTCCAGATGGTCCAGGAACAGTTGAGTCCTTACCTGCTGGGCCAGGAACAGTTGAATCATTGCCTTTTGGACCTCGAGGCCCAGGAACGGTTGAGTCCTTTCCAGGTGGTCCGCGCTTACCTTCCTTTTGCTCTGTCGTACCATTGTAAAGCGTTCCGAATATTGAGTAACTCATTATATTATATGATTACATTAGTTTGATGCGTATTCGTTGATTCCATTTTGAGCAACTTTTTTAGTAATCCCTGTGATTTCCTCAACCATTATTGATGATTTCACGTATCCATTCCACGTTGCATTAGTGCCATTGTATAACCTATTCAATACCAGGATTCCTGTATCGGTGATTTTACACTGCAGCTTATATGTGTGTAGGATGCCGTTACCAAAATTCTCATGAAAAGAGACATCTGAAACGCAAACTAATGTCTCTGGATCTCTTGGTGGTTGTGAGGCAAATGCACATCTGGTTCTCAAGCCAATTGCTGCATCTGGTAAGTTACTTACGCCTATAATCGTTTGTAAGTGGTGGCCTGCAATTGCTGTTGGTGTTAATAGAACCCACCGGAACCAAAAATTACCTCCTCCCGTGTTGTTTGAGATGTATAGGCGACATGATAGTCTCATCATATTCGTACCTTTTGGTATTAGCTGTATTTCGTAATTGGGTATATCCATCCAATCTGTATCGCGTTGAAGCCATAAGAGTGAAATCTCTTTCGCATTAATACTAACTATTCTTACTGGCGTTTGCTCATGCATGCACTCATCGCGGCTTCCATTTCGAAGCGTTCCAAATTTCGTAAAACTCATCTATATTGTATACGTATATTATAATAGATGGAAATAACTAATTTCGACGATAATGAAAACGTAAAAATATCTAAACATCATCATTTAATGCCTGACTGTCACTACATGCTAATCGGATGCACTTCTGTAGGTAAGACTAATCTGCTTACAAATATGCTGCTTAAATGGATGGATTATGATTCGTGCAAAATATATACATTAAATCCTCATCAAGATAAGTACAGTCTAATAAAAGAATTCCATGACATTATTAACGACGAAGTAGAAGATGACGATGATATATGCAATGTCGAATTATGCGAGCCAGAAGATATCATACCTGTTGAAGAATTAGATGACGACACTAATAAGATCATAGTATTTGATGACATCAAAATCGATAACAAAAACATGAACACTGTCAAAGAATACTACTCTCTCTCTAGAAACCGGCAAACGAACTGCATCTACCTCTGTCAAAGCTTCTACGACGTACCCAAGTATATAAGAAGGAATACACAGTGCTTCATCCTGTTCAATGGCTTAGATAATAAGGATATACGGTATATAGCAGACGACCATTGCAAAAATATCACTAAGAAAGAATTCGAAAACATATATCGACAAGCGACAATTGAACCTTACAGTTTTATGGTATTAGACAAAACGTCAAAACACATTCCCGAGATGTATAGAAAGAACTTCGATGGTTTTTATATGCCTAATGATTTGAATACGTAGTTACGCCAGGTTATAGAAAAAACTCTACTGATCTTAGTGCGATTTAGATACGACTTCAAATAGCTACGATAAGTTAGAGTAAAGAATTATGTAACTAATATGTATACGTATGTCGTTCAGAACTGTTCAATCAGTAGAAGAAAGAGCAAGCTTAATTAACGAATTCTTGAAAAATAGGCAAATCTTAAAACAACGATTACTCGATAAGAAATTAGGTGACCAATCATTAAAGCTGGCTAGCGAAAAGCTATATCAACCCGTAACGGCTTCAGTCGAAAAGGCGCAGAAAGCGGCCGATAAGAAACAGGATGAAATGATCGAACAGCTACAAGAAAACCAAGAGAATATCACTGGAGCAATCGACACATTAAGTGAAGCCATCTCAACGCAAGGATCTACTAAAGGTTTAGAATCATGGATTGGTAAACTACCATCACATTACGAGGAAGATGGAGATGAAGACGAAGAGAACGACAAAGGAGCCGTTGGTAGCATAAAACCAATTTTTGGAGCACAAGAATCTAAACGACTAGAAAAACTAGGGTTCGACCCAAGCTTAACAGACATACCTTCAGAACACTTAATAAAGAATGCCATAACGATACTGAACAAGCAAATCAAATCATCTAAATCACCCACGACAATAAAGATACTAGGCAATCAAAAATTAGCAGCAAACAAGTACTTGAAGGAAGTGCAAAAACTAAAGACACCAGAGAAAGAAGTCGTATTCGTACCAGATGAGGACGTCATAGAAACGCCAAAGTCATCTAAGAAAACGACTGGCACAGGTCTAAAAATAGGATCCGACTATACGTTCGGAAACTTGTATATCGATCCAGCTAAACTGCTAGAGATGAGACTAGAGGCTTACAATGGTAGTGGTAAGAAGGTACTAAGCCATAATGTCGATCATTCATTTATGGAGTTATTGACTAAACGGTATAATCCTAGAAGACTGTACACTGATAGTGCACAAACCATATTCAACAAGCTGATTGAGCTATCAGGCATATCTCCATATACGTCCAAAAGTGGTAAGATCGGTTTAGGAATGAAAAAATCAGGTGGTTGTAACAAAAGTCGAATAAAATACTACAAAAACCCGAATGCTCTATGTGAAAGACTAGAGTTAATAATAGCATCGAAAAACGCTGGAAATAATAGTATCGAGCTTTCGAATGAAGCCATTGAGATACTCAATAAGCTTTCTAACGATGGTTTGATTGACGACGACGAATACAAACAGATGTATCAACAATTTATGTAACGTATTTATATAACAATGGCAAAAACGAAGATTGAGATCTTCAACTTTAATCATATAGACAAGGACTTGAGTGAAGCAGACGTCGAAATGTTAAAGAAGCTATATGCACACTACCACAAAAAATGCTTCTGCCACAAGCGAGCATACAAACGATTCAAGAAGGTTAATACAATTCTACACTTATCGTCAATTGGTCTCACAAGTACAGGCGTAATCATTGGGTCTATAACACTAAATCCAATCATTCTTGGTACAATATCGGGATCAGGACTATTGCTCCAAGGACTACTAAAAATGAAAAACTATAATAGGAAGACTGAAATGACCAAATTTGCATACACATCGTATCAGAAAATCTTGAATAAAATAAGGGCATATCTGCGTGGAGAAGAACTCGACATCGAAAGATTTACATTAGAGTTGAACTGGTTGGATGACCAAGTTAGTGACCTATGTCCACTAGTTGATAGATTCAGAGAGAGATACAATAAGAAGTATACGATTACCTAAACTATGGCAATCTTCTTCTTGAGTTTCTTTTCGATCTTCTTCATAAAAGCATCCTTATTAGTCTTCATACAGTGCCACTTATTCATTTCGGATACCTTTTTCCATAGTATTTCATATCGTTTAACAGTACCCTTTGATATATACCTAGTACACCTGTGCATATGAATGCGATAGTTATCGATTCCAGATTCGTGAAACTTCATTTCGAACAACTTATAGAATACGAAATCAAGTATTGGATACCTCTTCCCTTTCAATATAACATCAATAGCACTTTCGAATTCATTGAACAACCTACGAATATTAATGTACTCACCATGTTGTAAATCGAATCTCATAATGAATATATTGTCAATATGGTATTTCCTGTGGTAGATAGACTTACGTCTCATTCGATACCTATTTTCGTAATAGTCGATGTATCCATTCACCAAATCATATGAATGAACTATACCACAGCTCCAGCAAACGTGCGTACCATTATCATTAACTATCTGTGTATTGCCACAACACGACTCACTCTCTTTCTCGCGTACGTAATCTATCAATCGCTCATTGCAGAAAGGACATGACTCTCCAAAGTCTTTCATCTCATCATGGATTTCTGAATTGCAGTTCATCCTATACTACTATATTAGATATAAAATCTCTATAAATGCACAAGCATCCATTGCATAAAGAAACTCGCAGAAGCCAATATATGGCAATAGCGGATAGCAGGCAAGACAATGAAGCCATTAGAATGGATAGCCTAGAATGCAACTATGAAAAGTTGAATACTATAGTAAGAGAAGAATGAAGAGAAGAATTCGATATCCAAAGATTGAAACCAGTTATGGAGATTTCCAAGAATTCAACATCCAAATATTGAAACCGGTTATGAAGATTTCCAAGAATTTGACATCCAAAGATTGAACTGGTTAAACCGGTTATGAAGAATTTCAAGAATTCGACCACGCCCTAAATTGACCACGCCCTAAATAATTCCAAGGATAGTAGTACAGTAGTACAGTAGTATCGAGGGTGGGGAGAGACCTTCTTCGAGGTTGAGACCTTCTTTGAGGTCGAGACCTTCTTTGAGGTCGACAACGGATTATTTTGATCTCGAAGAGATTGAAATGGTCCGGTGCCCCCACCCTCTATACTACTCTGGTACTCGTAATAGACACGTGTACCATAGTGCACCGATGCGTTCTAAATATATTTTACTTATGAGTTGTCTATCCTTGCGCACTTTTTTAAAGCCAGAATGTTTAAATTTTACATGACTTTAATGCAATAAATATGTTGCAAATGCCCCTCAAAACACTGGAAATCGCATTTCCGAGAGCCTCAATTTAAAACATTTCCGCACCCCCCGAGATTAGCCCACCCATTACAAAATTGGCTCCGCGGTCCCTGTTCACTGTTCGTTCTCTGTTTGATTCCGCCAGAAATGACTGCTTTCCTGGACCATATTTTTAAAGAGAACCTGATGATTATACTGTCGAACAGTACTTTGGCTGAAATACAGAGGATTGAAACAAAGCGACAAACGTCGATCTTGTAAAGCGAGTTTTGCATCATTAAAAAAAATTGGGTTAACTGACTACTGACAAACGGCCTTAAAAATAACTGACAACTGACAAATGACGATATTTTTACTGACAACTGACAACCTAAAACTAACTGACAACTGACAAATTTGGTTTTTGTGGGTCAAACATTGTAAATTTTCTCTAGTAATTATTAACTTGGGCTAACTGACAACTGACAAATAGCCAATATTTTAGCTGACAACTGACATGTAGACCCCCCCCCCCCCCCCATTCAGACCCTCATTAAGCCCTATTTAAACTTAGGGCCCGTGTACAAGGAGATAGGATTACCCTAGCACTAGGGTTACCCTAGCACTAGGGTCAAAGATAGCCCGGGTTTACAAGCAAAATGATTCAGGCAGGGTTACCCTACTGCCCGGGTCAACTCAACACAAGCCAGTTGAAGTCTCTTTCAAATATATTATTCATTTGAAAAGCCGTTTCTTATGAAATGTCATATTAATGTATGAAAACATGTGCTACTAATATTACTATTCCACTTTTCTTTCATTTCGGTATCCGGTTCAAATGCAAGCAGATCTGTGGAAGTGATTTTGATTTTACTGATTCTTTGGTAGCCCGTGAACCGCTAGGCTCGCGGCTGCCAAAATCATTCAAGCATAGAAAACAGCATGGCGGACACGAGTAGAGTTCTGTCGGGTTTTGGTGGATTTATTAACGTCGATTCGTCTTTCTGTGGTGCCCTTTATTGCAGCTGTCTAGTATCCTAGAATGTTGTTATGTTACCTACTAATTGCTAGAGAACTTCAGAAACTTGCAATGTGAAATTTGGCTCTAGCTAGTGCTAGGGTCACCCTAGCTCTCAGACAGGGTAACTCTAGCGCTAGGGTAACCCGGGCAGCAGAGTTGAGCTGTCCCGCCTGCTTGTAAACACATCACTAAAAATAAGAGGAAATGACCCAGCGCTAGGGTAACCCTATCTCCTTGTAAACGGGCCCTTAGCCTGCTTGCCGGTAGCCTGTGACATTCCGTTGCTACGCAACACCGTTGCTATGCTTGCAGCAGCAGATGCGATTTTGACTTCCGGTTTTTGCGAGCATGAGTGGGCTATATGAGTCGACTGTCAGTTCTCAGACTAGTCAGTATGCGTGTTCATCGGCCACCCGATAGTTTTAATACTTACATATGTTTGTAAGTATTAACATGCACACTTTTGTCTCCAGATAATGCTTTTGGGTTCCTGGTAAAGTTGTGATTGAACCTCAGTGCAACTGATTAAAATACAAGGGAGTTTTCATCCTTAAAAAAGTATTTTTGATGTCGGAAAATAAATTGTTGTGAACCCACGAAATTCAACTTACTTCAAGTGAAAGTTGTCGAACTTAGCCTAGACTCGGTCTAATTGCGTTCGACAAAGGAGAACGCAACCTAATCAATTATGTAAACTCTTCCGAGATCGCTTATGAAACATACCACAGGTAACCCAAAAAGCGGGAAATATATGTCGAGTCTGGGCTGCCTGTGGTTGAACAGTGTCAGGGTTTCGGTAATGCACCTATCAATGTCAACCCCCAGGGGGGGAGGGCGGGCAGATGTGGGGCATTTGACTTTTTGGGAGAATTTTTGGTCAAAATCCCCACCCTGGGGCCTAAATTCTGGGTCAAAACGGATCAAATCTCCCCCCCCCCCCCTTATTTGAAATTGATTTACACAAATTCAAGAAGTATTTGGAATGATCTATAGTAAATAGGAACGAAGCGTTGAAGTATTAAAGTAATTGATATTTTTAATGTGAACTGGACGGTAAACCTACCTTTTAGACGATCCAAAATGGCCGACAAACATGAGGCACCGATATTTCAACACGGTATCTCCCTTAGATTGACTATTATCATCAATTGTCAAAATCGCTAGAATTGATTATATAAATCGTCAATTTAACCTCGAGGTTAAAACCAGTCAAGTATAAAGATAAACAATTGTCGAATTCCGAACGGCGGTAGACGCGCTTAGTGTAGTGGTCATGACGTCTGTACTACCAAGCACTACACGCAAACGGCTACGAGTTCGAGCCCGAGTAGGAGCGCTTAAAAAAAAATTTCCTCTCGTTTACCTTCCTTTCTTGTTTACCTGTGAACCCTAGCTCTAGGTGAGTGAAAACCCGTCGTTTACCCGTGAACTCGTCCGATGGTTAGGGTTTGGTTTGTAGTTCGGGTTAGGGTTTGTCTTAGAATTATGATTATAATCAATTCTAGCGATTTTGACAATTTGACAATTTGACAATCTAAGAGAGAGGACGCGTTGTATATATAGTACCAGTCCCTCTCTTCCAAAAGTCAAATGTCCGCACCCTGGGGTCCAGGCTCCTGTTCAAATTCCTGCCTGGCCTCCCCCCCCCTCCCCCCCTGGGGGTTGACATTGATAGGTGCATAATTTATAGCCACTTACGTTTCATTGCCAGACGACGGCCAAGTCTCTTGTTCTGTGCTTTTAGGTCTCTTGTACAAATATTTATCCAACGCTGACATTTCTCACTGAATTTTCTGTAAAGGTTTTGGAATTGAATAGAAAAGCTCCTGTGAGTGATCAAAAAGGCCGAGAAAAGATGAGAAACCTCTGCTAGCGGTGTACCGATCGATGCTTCATTCTCCGAGACATATCTCTTTGAGCGCCGGATTTATGAAGGTTTTTCACATCTAGAGTCACTCTTACATCTCCCCCAGCAACAATGCTTGGTAGTCACCATTACTGATATGACCGGGAATCTTATTTAAGGTGGCTCGCCTGGATTTTCAAAGGAAGCACCACACCCACTTTGAACGGCTGATACTCCACTGTCAGAGCTCGGTCGCGCTAGCCATTTAACCCATTTACTAGAAATAGAATAAACTTTCCAAAAATGTAGGTTTGTTTGACATCGGTGTTACCATAGCAACACAGCGTTGACGTCAGGTATTTTACATATCATCAATTTTCTCGAAATCTAGACCTAAACTTTTAAAACGACCTTGTGCATTTCCGAAATTTCTCTTTTGTCTAGATTGTAAATACTTGTGTGCTTTTGAACTAACAAGTTTACCATGCACGCTTCAGTGCTACGCTTCGCTACTGCCGGAACGCTCGTGAAAATTCTGTTTTTAGTACAATGACATGCAAATGTCATAGTCACGTGCACACTGCCAGTAACGCTTTTGAATCTACAATTAGCTCTTTCTCCAATATGGTTAAGGTGGCTCGCCTGGATTTTCCAGGGACGCACCATATCCACTTTGAACGGCTGCTATTCCACTGTCAGAGCACGGTCGGGCTAGCCACTTCACCCATTTACTAGAAATAGAATAAACGTTCCAAAAATGTAGGTTTGTTTGACATCGGTGTTGCCATAGCAACACAGCGTTGACGTCATGTGTTTTACATATCAGCAATTTTCTCGAAATCTAGACCTAAACTTTTAAAACGACCTAGTGTCCCTTGTAGTCTAAATGTAGGCCTTCAAGACTGCAAAGTTGAAAAAAATTGTATGAGAGCGTTTTCGAAAAAAAATGGGTTGAACATTTCCATTCAAAAAATAAACAGTTCGCCTTACTTCCTGTTTAGTCGTCGAGAACTGTGTTTGACGGACCGATTCAAACGCTGTTTTTAGCATATTTCATACCTGTGGCATAGGACTACTTCCCATGAAAATTTCATTCCATTTGCTTTATTCGATTTCGGTTTATGGAATAATAAGTAATGTAATAAATATGCTCATTTTACTCAAAATAGTAACGTATTTGCTAAGGAAACTGTAATTCGAAAACTAGTCGATAAATATATTTTTTAATCCATTCACCTGAAATTCAACATGTACTACCCTTGCCCTGTAAATTTCAAGAGCATTGAATCATTTTAAGGGCGCGAAATAAAAACAAAAACATAGGAAACGTTTAGATTCAACCACGCAAGCTTCATTGCTGTATCATTTTGTTTAAAGCTTGTGTCTTTCCGAAATTTCTCTTTTGTCTAGATTCTACATACTTGTGTGCTTTTGAACTAACAAGTTTACCATGCACGCTTGCTACACTTCGCTACTGCCGGAACGCTCGTGCAAATTCTGTTCTTAGGACAATGACATGCAAATTAGTTAAACCATGAAGCTTGGCAGTGCGGGATGATAATGTTGAATAAGTGTGTTTTTAGTAACCAGATCGGGAAAAAGTGCCCGTGATACATGACGTCTAGACCACATTTTCTAAATATAAATTAAAAACGAGATTTTGTATTAGTGATATTATAAAACCTTTTGTAAATAAATATTATAAGTTATATTATAACAGCGTTACAACTGGCAGCGTGACTATTGTACTAAAAACAGAATTTGCACGAGCGTTCCGGCATTAGCGAAGTGTAGCAAGCGTGCATGGTAAACTTGTTGGTTCAAAAGCACACAAGTATGTAGAATCTAGACAAAAGAGAAATTTCGGAAAGACACAAGCTATAAACAAAATGATACAGCAATGAAGCTTGCGTGGATGAATGTAAAAGTTCCCTGTTTTTTTTTTTATTTCGCGCCCTTAAAATGATTCAATGCTCTTGAAATTTACAGGGCAAGGGTAGTACATGTTGAATTTCAGGTGAAAGGATTTAAAAAAAATTGTATCGACTAGTTTTCGAATTACAGCTTCCTTAGCAAATACGTTACTATTCTGAGTAAAATGAGCATATTTATTACATTACTTATTATTCCATAAACCGGAATCGAATAAAGCAAATGGAATGAAATTTTCTTGGCAAGTAGTCCTATGCCACAGGTATGAAATATGCTAAAAACAGCGTTTGAATCGGTCCCGGAACACACAGTTCTCGACGACTAAACAGGAAGTAAGGCGAACTGTTTATTTTTTGAATGGAAATGTTCAACCCATTTTTTTTCGAAAACGCTCTCATACAATTTTTTTAAACTTTGCAGTCTTGAAGGCCTACATTTAGACTACAAGGGACACTAGGTCGTTTTAAAAGTTTAGGTCTAGATTTCGAGAAAATTGCTGATATGTAAAACACATGACGTCAACGCTGTGTTGCTATGGTAACACAGATGTCAAACAAACCTACATTTTTGGAAAGTTTATTCTATTTCTAGTAAGTGGGTGAAGTGGCTAGCTCGACCGTGCTCTGACAGTGAAGTAGCAGCCGTTCAAATTGGGAATGGTGCGTCCCTGGAAAATCCAGGCGAGCCACCTTAAGCCGAGTAATAAGCGTAAAAGGAAGACTATTCGTCTTTTAGAAAACGAAGCGGCGGCAAAAAGAGTGAAGGAGTGTGGAGATAAAGCCAAGGTAATGTTGAAATTTTAATTTACTTTCTGGTATTAGTTAGAAGAATTCGTGATTTTCTTCAGTTTAGTCTTGCGTTCACAAAACGTTTGTGTTTAGGAACATGCAGCGGTTCAAACTCGAGATACAAATTCCGGCTGAGAGTGTGCACAATGGAGGTGCCGAATGCCAAGGTATTAGTAATACTGATATGCAAAACACGGGTTCATCAGTTGGAATGACCCGAACTAGAAAGCGAAAGCCCGTGCGGCAGGAACAAACTAGATCTATGCAAAGCAAACGCTGGAAAAAAAAGACCTCGAAAGTGAAAGGGAAGTCTCACAAGAGAAGGATGAAACTTATGGAGAACGGATTTTACGGTCAAGTGCTATGTTTAAAAAGGTTAATAACGTTATGAACTTGTCCATTTTGACTGATGCTATGCACAAATGCACGTACTGCAACATAGGTCCACTAGAACTGTGTATTGTTTCGAAGGATGTTTGGGTGGAGGGTGTGTGTGCAGTAATTAGCATTTCATGCATTCACTGTTCTAAGGTGAACATTATCCGAACTTCCGGGCATCACAGAACCGGAAAACGTGGTCCACCAACATATGACATAAATTCGCGAGCTGGCATTGGAGCACTTCATTCAGGAATAGGCCACACCCACTACACAGGGTTATTAGGAACGCTTGGTCTTCCAGCTCTAAGTGGAAGCTCATACAGGAAAAGAGAAAGAGAAGCAGGCTGTGCAGTAGAGAAAGTCGCGAAAAAAAGTTGCTATCGGTATGAAGACGAGGAAAAGTCACAGTCACTTATTGAAAACCAAAACGGTAACGATTTAGTAAAAATTGGCGTTTCCTACGACATGGGGTGGCGTAAAAGATGCAGGTCTCAAGATTCGTCCTCCGGTTTGGGATCAGCGGTTGGATTGAAAACGGGTAAAGTAGTCAGTTATGCAACTAGGAACACTATGTGTCGCATATGCCAAGAAGCGCAAAGAGAAAACCGACGACCAAGGGCTCACGACTGCAGGCGCAACCATGAAGGTTCGTCAAAGAGTATGGAAGCTAATGCCGCCGTTCAGCTCTTCTCTGAGGCCGTCCAACACGGTGTGACCTACTCCACTACGTCGGAGACGAAGACAGCACAACAGAAAGTCGATTGAAAACACTTGTAAACTATGACATCGAAAAGTGGTCGGATATAAACCATGCATGTAGAACTTTAGGTTCACGCCTTTATACGGCAAGAGCGAAGGTGAAAGGTTTAACCCCGGTAGTAATAGGCTACATTCAGAAGTGCTTCGCGTACTGCATCAAGCAAAATAAAGGGCAGCCTTCCACTCTGTTGGATGGATTACATGTTATAGTCCCTCACGCGTTCGGCGAGCACGATAACTGCAAGGCGTCGTGGTGCAGGTATAGCAGTGATCCAGAGAACTACCGACACAGTGATCTACCTGGAAGCAAAGATCTCAAGGGAGATGATCTGCGTGCTTGCATCAAAGATGCACTACAGCCATTCCTAAGTGAAAAAGCTGCAAAGAAGAAGGCACCAGCAGGCTCGTTTCAGCCAAACGAGTGCCTTAACAGTATTGTGGGCTCAAAAGCGCCAAAGATAAGGCATTGTGGCGGGTCTGAGAGTAGTGATTTTCGGACAGCAGCGGGAATAGCACAATTTAACCAAGGTTATGACTACATTGTAGAAACAGCTGAAGAAATGGGTTTAGCTGCTAAGTAACTCTTCTACTACGAAGTACGCCCGTAGAATGGACGCTAAGCGACTCAAAGACAGCGAGAGGAAATCAAGGATCGCATATAAGAAGGCACGACGACAACTGTGAAAGAACAAAACGCGGAAAACAAGCGCGCTCGAGTCACACGAAGGTGTAACCTACGAAACAGAGATCGGACTTTGTCAAACTGCAGAGGATAGTGCGGCTATCACGAACGGAACATTTGACGATCTGAGGGCCTCCATAACAGAAGAGGAGTATCGTAGTTATGCTGATGCTGTAGATGAGCCAAGTACTGAGACTAGATGAGAGAAGTGATGATCCCAATAATGTCGCAGAGGAGGGGCAGAGGGGCAATGTTTTTTTTTGTTTGACATCGAAACGACTGGACTAGAGCGCTCTTCTGAGATTGTACAGATTGCTTGTACTATATACGCAATGCGAGACCCGACAATTTTCGAAGTACCTGCTTCCGGATGAAAAGAACATTTCTGATTCCACTTCAAGGGTTCACGGACTGAGTATCCAATACAGGAAGGGACAGAAGGTATTTGTAAAGGGTAGAAAAACCCTTGAAGCTCTCACTCAAAGTACAGGTTTAACTGAATTTTGTGATTTTATTAGAAAGGAACAGGAGAATCGGCAGATTGTTTTAGTAGCCCACAATGGCAACACTTTTGACTTTCAAATTCTCTTCAATGCCCTTAGGAGACACGAACTACTCAATGACTTCATTTCACTTAACGTTATGCTACTCGATTCTCTCAAACTCATTTCACAAGTGATGAAACGAAAGGCTGGTCCATTGAGCTGTTGCCCGAGTAAATCCGTTTTAGGGCTGTACGAATTCCTATTCAAAGAAGAATTCGAAGCACACGACGCGCTTGAGGATTCTGCAGCACTGGGACGGATTCTATTCAAGTCTCATCTATCTTTTGGTAATGAGCTCATTGCGAACTCTGCCGTGCCGAGTGCAGTGTTTGAGAGTGGCATGAAAACAGCAATCGAAGTAAGGGCTCGAAAGTGTACACTTGAAAAGTTGCCGGTAAGCAATGGTAAGAAGTTGAGGCTTGGAAAGGAGGGACTCGACAACAACACGCTAATCCAAATCCGCGAGCGAGGAGGAGTGAGAGGGCTGTTATCCATATTTGCTTTGCCTAAGAGTTACAGTCAGATTACAAGTAAGCCCAAGCAGAAGCCCAGGATAACGAAAAACTTAAAAAATATTACAAAGGTAATCAATTACTTTCGGGCAAACGTTCCGCCCACATAATTTTCCTATGATTTCCCTAAGAACTGCCGGAATAGTGAAACAAGCAGGATCATATTATTTTGTCGTTTTAAACAAAGGCTTGAGTTATAAATTAGATTTCTAGAAGGTGAAGCCAGAACTGTTGGCTCGAGATTAACGGAAGGTAAAAGACTTTCGCTACAGCTGGGGACAGTGTTGTTGTTTAGCGCATACATCCTCAGGGTCTAGCTCTGTTACTGTTTTAGTTTCTTTGTGTTGTTGGCTTTACTGAATACTGTTGACCGTATTTGTCATACAGCTCATGTTTTCTATCTGAAAGTTACTGTAATTGAAAGATCGTTTAGTTTACCGGAGAAAAGGAAATATGAAGCTAGGCAGTGGGAGATGATAATGTTGAATAAGTGCTTTTTAGTAACCAGATCGGGAAAAGGTACGTGTGACGTCTAGACCACACCTTTAGACAGAAGAATACCCAAAAACACATTTTCTAAATATTAATTAAAAACGAGATTTTGTGTTAGTGATATTATAAAATGTTTTGTAAATAAATTTTTAAAAATGTTGTAAATGACGACATGCACCATACAAGGGAAAAGGGTTATACAACCAGGGATAATTTTGCTCATTTTGTTTTTCTTTCAGAGAAAAACCCATGACACGAAAAAGCTTATCAACTTCATAAATGTATGATTTATCAGACGAATTCGGGTTGAAATAAAAATCCACCTTTGAATTAAAGAATGGTTGACGGAAAAACTCCAACTTTCAAAACAAACAACGCGGTTATTGATTCTTATATAAGTTATATTATAACGGCGTTACAACTGGCAGTGTGACTTTATTATATTTGCATGTCATTGTACTAAGAACAGAATTTGCACGAGCGTTCCGGCAGTATAGCGAAGCGTAGCAAGCGTGCATGGTTAACTTGTTAATTCAAAAGTACAGAATCTAGAATCTAGACAAAAGAGAAATTTCGGAAATGCACAAGCTATCAACAAAATGATACAGCAATGAAGCTTGCGTGGATGAATGTAAAAGTTCCCTATGTTTTTGTTTTTATTCGGCGCCCTTAAAATGATTTAATGCTCTTGAAATTTACAGGGACAGGGTAGTACATGTTGAACTTCAGGTGAAACGATTTAAAAAAACATTTATCGACTAGGCTTCCGTAGCAAATACGTTACTATTTTGAGTAAAATGAGCATATTTATGTCATTACTTATGATTCCATCAACCGAAATCGAATAAAGCAAATGGAATGAAATTTTCATGGGAAGTAGTCCTATGCCACAGGTATGAAATATGCTAAACACATCGTTTGAATCGATCTGGAAAACACTGTTCTCGACGACTAAACAGAAAGTAAGGCGAATTGTTTATTTTTTAAGCGAAAATATTCAACCCAATTTTTTTCGAAAACGCTCTCATATTTTTTTTTTAAACTTTGCAGTCTTGAAGGCCTACATTTAGACTACAAGGTACACTCGGTCGTTTTAAATGTTTAGGTCTAGATTTCGAGAAAATACATGACGTTAACGCTGTGTTGCTATGGTAACACCGATGTCAAACAAACCTACATCAGTTTGGAAAGTTTATTCTATTTCTAGTAAATGGTTGAAGTGGCTAGCCCGACCGAGCTCTGGCAGTGGAGTATCAGCCGTTCAAAGTGGGTATGGTGCGTCCCTGGAAAATCCAGGCGAGCCACCTTAAGGCATTGATTCGTTTTTTGATCGAAAAACTACGAATTCGGTCCTAACATGACCTGAGTTTCAGGCGCTCCTTATGGAGTCCCGGCAAACACGACACTCGAACTCACTGAAATACTGTAAACAGACGTGTGTTGATTGTCTGAGTCTTGCGGGGGGTCTTGTGTCAGACATTAGCGCGCTCCGCTATTTATCCGGGGCCAACCATTTCAAAATTATTTTTTGCATACATGTACCAGTCGAATGCCTAAAGTACGCTTATAAGACATACATCAACAATTAACCAGTAAAAAAATCTGTGCAAGTAACTAAGATCGTTTCATAAGTACAAAACATGACCGTGCAAGAGTAAGTACTCAAATTCAGTGCAAGTACAAAATTCCGTGCAAGTACGAATTCGACGGGTACATGTATGCAAAAAAATATTTTGAAACGTTTGGCGCCTGATAACACTAAACAGGTACCCCAAGCTCGCTATATGCATGTATAAATTAATAAATCGATAAATATGAAATGTGTATTCCGTTATTGCTTCTCTCGTTTTTGTGGATCTATAAAAGGGCATTTGAAGGGTTTTTATGATTCAGTTTTTCGCCCTCTAAAAATAAGACCCTCCGCTTAAAATAATACATACAGTCGGAACAATTGTTTGCGCCATGTTTGCACCCCTTTCGAAATGTCGGAATTAACCGCGAACTGGTCTATTCACTGCTATCTATGTCGGTGAGTTCTCAAAAGCTTTAGCCTGCGAAAACAGCCGTCTCGCATCAGGAACCACAGGTATTTCGGAATTTCGGAATTTACCGGAATTTACCGCGAACTGGTCTATTGACAAAAGACAAAGGTGCTGAGTCTAAAGCACACAACCAAGCATGCCCGCTGCGCTCGTTGTTCCACTATTGAGTTTTGGACATTTTATGACTTCATTTCTCAGGGGCACCCAACGAGAGTTTTCGTTAAAATGCTTTAATATGCCATTATATTACTTCTAAAGCACTTTTAACGCTAACTAAATGAATTTCAAACTGCGCTGGTAAAATGTTATCTGTTCGGTGAACCTAGGGGAACTTAGCCAGTCTCGAATATTTTAGGGCGCTTTCATTGTCATTCTGAAATTCTTAGGTGTGACAGAGGCCTTGACGAAAACAGAACATTTTAGGCAACCTTTTTCTCAGAATCTTAGGTTTCACTGATTACACGGAAACTAGTTCTAGGGACTGTAAGTGGTGGAAGAGGCACCGAATTATCCTGTTTTTTTGCGGCGTACGCCGCCAGAATTGCGGCGTACCTGCGGCGTATGCATTAATTCGGATGACGTCACAGTCCTATCGTCCATTGAATTAATTAAGGAATGCGCTGCAGCTCATTATTATTCCGATGCAAGGGGGTGTGTCTATTCATTGAATTAATTAAGGAATGCGCTGCAGGTGATAGAAGGCGGAGGATTTCAATTTCAGCTGCACAGCAGAACCCCTACAGAACGCCTAAACTGTCTTTATTATTTTCCTTACAGCTATTACCTTCGTTATCATCCGTAACGTAATTCTGAGATCAGAATATGTATAAACCTTTACAGTAAATCCACTATGGTTCATTAGATCAACTCTGATATTGTTCTTAGGGATTAGCGATAACTGAAGAGCTATCAGTACAGTTTGTCAGAAACAATAGCCCTATTGTTTTGAGAAAAACTCTTGAGATGCAAATTCTTCTCTAAAACTGAACTATAATTACCATACGAATATAAAAAAAACACCAAATAATTTAACAAAGTTTATTCAATCTCAAAAACACCAATTTACAGTTCGTTTTCCTTATAGTCGCGGAGTTGATAACTTTCTTATTTCTCAGTTCTTGGGTTGATATAATGTACCGTGTTACAAGATTACACTGATTTATGTTTCATTGATTTTTTTCGTGTTGACAAATGCTACAGACAGTTGTGTTTTTACCGAGGAGAGGAAAATTAATGACCTAGGTAGTCTAGTGTATACGTAAAGACTCTACTTTAGCTATCATTTTCTAGTCTAGTTTAGAAATTGTTGACCTAGGTAGTCTTGTCTAGTCTAAAGATTATACTTTAGCTATCATTTTCTAGTCTAGCCGTTCTAGACTACAAAGAGTGTAAGTTTTTGTCGAGGGTCGAGGGTAAAAAGTCGAGGGTCCAAAAATTTGCGTAAATTTTTATGACAAATAAGTTTACCAGTAAATAATTTTGCTACTGGTTATTCGTCATGAATGCCCGCCCGTCACCGCTTCACAAGCTTTTCAAATCCGTGTGGCATGTCAGTGCCCGGTCATCTCTGGCGGCATTTGAAACAGCAGCAGCTAAGCGGTTTCTCCGCCTTCTTTGCAATCTGAGGAGTATCTACATCCTTTTCATGCGTCTTGAGTGGGATTTACTTATGTATCGTCTGAGCAGAAAAATAGCAAATCCTGCAACAAGACCAGCATCACGAAGCATTCAGTAAATTAAACTGCAGCCAAGCATGACCGCCTTGTCTGTATAATGACAGCTACATGTAATTTTCGTTTTAATTAACATACCACTAGTTTCGTAAATCGTGATTAGTTTTTACAATCTTTTAAATAGGGATTTAGGTCGCTAAACCTTACTTAACCTTCTCGTGTGACCTCACAGCCAGTAACAAAGAACTCACCAAGCCATCCGCTCGAGACGACGAAGCACATGTATCTCTAACGGAGGCTCTGCTATTCAGTCATGTGATCTTCAGGCGGGAAACAGTACAGGGGTCTCGTCGGGAAGACGTTCAAAAATTTCACTCCATGGACTTTGATTGACATCGGCAAGCTCCTTTCTGGCTGTTTGGATGACTTGGATTTGTTAACCAGGATAGTTTCTCAACTTTCTCTGTGGTTTGAGCAATTGTTACCATGGAAGAACTTGCATCTTTTTACCCTCGACCCTCGACTTTTTACACTCGACCCTCGACTTTTTACACTCGACCCTCGACCCTCGACAAAAACCTACACTCGACTACAAAGTATCTCGTCTAGAAACTCTAGAAAGTCTAGCTAAACTAGACACAACGCCCGCAACAACGCCCGCAACAACGCAGGTACGCCGCAATTCTGGCGACGTACGCCGCAAAAAAAAACAGGATAATTCGGTGCCTCTCCCACTACTACTGTAAATTGGTTGTCGAATCTGACAGGGGAAAAAACTGCATCTGAAAATCTCAGGTGTTAACCAGGTGTATCGAAATACTCCTCATTCACTGTGACCTGAAAATGTTTCGATGTTTTGCGATATTCGAGAAATCGAAAAGCGTAGAAATTTACCGTTGTTTGCGAAAATATTAGGCGAGCATATTCAATTTTCTTTATTCCGCCGATGTTCCGAAAATTGTAGCCCAAAATATCTGTACTTGCAAATTTAAGAAAATTCCGAAAATTTTAGCCTACGTTTTCCAATTACAGAAAAGTATAGAGAACCTTTTTCATCCGAACAGATATTTAGCCGAAAGTGGCTGATGGGTGCCCATAATTTCTATGATAAATACGAGTACGGACAATGGAAAAATGTATGCGATTTGTTAAACAGGATATCGCCCTGAATGGTAATGGTTAACTAATGTTTACTACTGACAAGCCAACTGACATGTAGACAACCCCATTCAGACCTAATACATGCAGGTATACTTTACTGATGCAAATAATATCACCATTTTAAAGGCGATTTCTGCCAACAGTTGGGATTCCCTTAAAATTTGCTGTTTATTAATAACTGATTATTTCATACAAAGAAAGAGTTCTACATTTCCTTCGCAAGGCAACGAAAAAACCTTATTTTATTAATGACTAATTCTTACTATTTTATCATAATGCTTTTTGACTCTACAAACTTATTTTATCATTTTTATTAAAGTGCAACTAACGTGAATTTTTTTATCACAAATATCGATTCTACACCAAGTGATGTAGAATCGATATTTGTGATCACAAAATAAACGTTAGACTCACTTAAATTTTTCATGAAGAGTTGATCAATGACAGGAGTATATTACAGACGAGAGGTCCTCTTCTCACATTTTATTGTCACACAATACTGAAGACGGTAGAGTTATTTTTAGCATAGAGTTTCCCGCGAGAAGAAACAAAGACCGTCACTTTTAACCAATCAGGATGCACTGTAAAATTGTAATTAACACGGTTCAAACTGCTAAAAAAAATCTAAAGCTCAAGAGAACAAAAGACAACGTAATCGCATACCAGAACTTCGCGACTATAAATAGACACACCATCTTCTGAGTTGGGGGCCAACGCAAGGGCACAGGAACACTCCTGTGTAATATACTCCTGTCAACGATGAATCCAAGTTACGAAATCGAATCGTGGCCAAGCTGCGCATCTTTTCACTTTCCGACTTAAACCAGCCAGCTGGGATGACATCTCCGTCTGTCGTACTTTTCGTATGTACTGTTGAAGGAACTCGCGGCGAAGCACTTTACGGCCGCACTGTCACACAGACACACATTCCTCTGGCAATGGTTGTTCAAACGAACTGAAAGAAAAACATACAAAAATAAATTAGTATTTGAGCAAACAGCAAGTTCTGAAATAGAATCCGTGGGGTTGGAAAGATTGTGTGTTATTATTTTTATTTATTTTATTTTCACAGATGAGCTGGAACGAGCTCTCAAACGCAACGACCATTTTGGTTATAAAATAATAGCTTTTGTACTTCCACCCTCGTCTCTGCCTCCAGTTTGGGAAGAGTAGGAATAGACGTTTTTATTCTCCCCTGACGCACCATGATAAAGGTTTATGAAGGCTAAAACGGTGGCATCTTTTCCGTTAGTAATGCTAAAATAGGAGTTTAACGATTCCCCCGCATAAGCCTCCATTTAGCGCTCGTTCCAACTCGTCCATGCATGAGAATACGAAATTGGCTTATTCGGCAACTTTCACAACATCGCGTGTTTAACTTTAAAGCCTGGTTTCCATATAGTCGTCCCGGTCATCCGAGTCGTCCCAAAATATGCTCAGGCGACCGGGACGACCCAGCAGTTTCCATATGGTCGTCCCAGTCGTCTCAAACGGTGAGAACGCGCGGTTGTTATCAAAAATCCATGGCCCGACAACACAGTTTTTGGCGCGAGGCTTTAAATGACGGATGAAGCTAACCTCGTGGCCTACTTGTTATTGTAATTTTGCGTCGACAAAAATGGAGAGGAATTGTGTGGCGAAAGCATAGATTTTGGGTTCGCCAAATCTGTCAAAAAAAGAGAAGAGCTTGGAGCACACGTAGGCCTGAGCGGATTGTGCTAGCATAATTTTTGGCATAATTGGAGCAAACGAGCATAATTTTTCAAAGAAGCACTGCTCGAGCATAATTACCAGATTGTAGCATAATTTGAAGCATTAAAGCCAAAAGCAATGCTATTATTGCTTTTATAGTGCCTTTCCTAATTATTAGTTGGTATATTTTGCTTAGATTCTAAATTTTTCCAAAGCAAATACCTGAATTTCACTTTCTAGTTATCTATTCTGGTTTTGACTTTATAAGTGTGACTTAACCTTTGAAAATTAGGTCACCTAATAAAATGTTGTATGAACAACTAAAAATGCCGCGCATCAACTAATGCCGGCCGTCTTCGAAAAACGTTTTTTGTGAGCATAATTGTGGAATCTACGAGCATAATTTTTGAACTTTGGCATAATTTGGGCATAATTCGACAAAATTTGGAGCAGTGCTAGCGGCATAATATGCCACTTTTAGGAGCACAATCCGCTCAGGCCTAAGCACACGCCGGGCACAAATCGTAAAAACGGCGGGTTTTATATTTTTATAGTTTTCGATATAGAAGAATGAATTTTGGTAACTGTGTAAAGGAGTGTAAACAAAACATTACCTGATAAGTTATTATGACGTCACAATGACGTCATATCCTTTTCTAAAGGTTTCTTATAAATTTTTATTACCTCTAAAACCGTTTTGTTATATCCTTTTAAAATCTCTTGTTCATGTGAATGAAATAATCGAAAACCCGTTCTCGATTGGTTGAAGTAAACTAAACGAAAGTTATAAAATTTTGGTAATTTTCCCGCCAAATAAATAGAATAATAGCATCAAACCATTTATGAAAATGTCGCTTGTTTTAACTTTTACAGTTCGAAATACTGGTGCATTATATTTTTTCGCTTGTTCACATCTCTAGCTCCCACACGTGTAGCGTGGTGGCTGGGGTTTAAAGCAGCTTTCGAGCTCGCCGCTAGAGTAACCAGATTCTGAGGCCTATGATCTAAAGTGAGGCTGACGGTCTTGGGGGCTATGCCATGCTGATGAGTCCTAACAAGGACGAAACAGCTGTACATGGTTGCCACTCTACCGGTATTAAGATGTGAGCATGCGCATTAGACGCTAGCTACGTCATAGCGTGTGTTGTGTAGTGCCATGCAACGAGTTTGGTGTTCTTTTTAGAATTTTGAGTTTTTGAGTATAACAGCTTAGAATTGAAGCCCCATTTTTTTGCATTCGTCATTATGACGTCATAAATATATGTGTGTACCCTCAGAAAATAGCCAGTTCATTTTTTTTTGGAATTTTATCGATGACATGCATTTGGCTAACACTCACAAGTCATAGTATTCTCTTTAATAATATTTTTATAGTCGGCAATCTGATTTAAGCGCTTGAAGTATGACGTCACTATTAATGACGTCATAAAAATAGTGAATCGTCCATAACGTCCATAAAGTTAAAATTTTCGCCAAATGAATATATTTCATAAAGGCATTCTGATGACGTTATATATTTGAAACGTGTTTTAAAGGTTAATTTTCACCAAAAAAGGAGGCATCGGTCATCTGCATGCACATTTTAGCTCAGATACAGGAATATTTACATTCCATATCTGGCAGAACACTGGCTATAAGCATATAATTTGCTATGAACTCTGGGATATCCAAGTGTATTCTGGGATATGTTTGGGTCGTCCCGGTCGTCCCGGTCGTCTGAGGGTAGTTTCCATATGATCGCTCAGTTCGTTGTCGGTCGTCCCAGTCGTCCGGATAGAACTCGTCCGGGTCGTACGAGTCTTTTTCGATCGCCTCGTAGTGTTTCCATATGCGACTATATGGAAACCAGGCTTAAGAGGAACTGTCAATCAGATTGAACTTTCAAGTGTACCTCAAAAAAATGCTACCAAAAATAACATTTATTACACTGCGACCATCTGGGAATAAAACTATAGTTTACGTAATGATAAAGTGTCCGAAGACTACTGCAATGCTGATCAAATACAACGCTTGTCGAGGTTTATACGATATTTCGGCTGGCCAGTACCAGCCTTCTTCAGGTTTATTTTACAGTGGAGGTCACAAATGGATACAAGGCTTATATAAATTGCTAATTACGTAACTATGAGCGGAAATTACAAAATCGATGACATATGTTTTATACAATAGTAATACATAAAAGGAAATTACGAAATAGGTTTGAAAAGATAGTACAGATAGAGTAACAGCCGACAATAAAGGTCAAATGGTGAAATTACACCATTTGACCTTTATTGTCGGCTGTTACTCTATCTGTACTATCTTTTCAAACCTATTTCGTAATTTCCTTTTATGTATTACTATTGTATAAAACATATGCCATCGATTTTGTAATTTCCGCTCATAGTTACGTAATTAGCAATTTATATAAGCCTTGTATCCATTTGTGACCTCCACTGTAAAATAAACCTGAAGAAGGCTGGTACTGGCCAGCCGAAATATCGTATAAACCTCGACAAGCGTTGTATTTGATCAGCATTGCAGTAGTCTTCGGACACTTTATCATTATATTTTCTTCTTCTTGCTGATCAAGATCTGTTTTTTGATCCAACGTCTGGCAGGATTGATTGTACACGGTTTTTGCTGTGGTTTTCTAACCTTAACTATATATATAGTTTACGCCCGTCGAAACACGTTTTACAATGAGGATGGATGGACATAAATAATGGTTTTAATTCAAGATGACCGTTTATCGCTAGATTTAAATGACAAACCAGGGCGGCCATGTTGGAGGACATAACAAAAGAAGCTAACGAGAAACTTTTATAAACGTTCGCCGCTATATTCCATCCGCCAGAAGGTCGCAATCCCGAAATGCACTGCAATGTACTGCACAAATTAAACTAAAGCGGCACTTAGAAATTTAGGCGAACAAGTACGCTTTCCTCATGAACTATATAACAACTCAGGTGCCATTAAGGCCTGGATCTCAAAATGGCCGCCGGCAAATCGAGAGGGGGCAGTCTATCTCTTTCTCGTTGTAATCGTTTTGCTTAAAACTTTGACAAACATGATGTTGTTATGACCTTAACAATTACACATGACAGTTTCCATGGAAACTTGGAATGTGACCTTTGAACTGTAATTTTAAAAAAAATATTCAAAAGCCTCCTGCATTATGGTAAAGTGTTTTCATATGACGGGGATATTTATGCATATGAATCAGAGATAGTCCATAGTTTATAAATCCAACGAGGACACTAGAGAAAGATATTATTAAACGGTCTTCAAAAACTCATGAATAATTAATGAGCAGGTTGTCCAATCAGATGAAGCAAATCAGTCACGTGCATGCTTCTTTATACCTAATAAAATCTCATCATTCTAAAAGGCCCGCGGAGGGATTTGAATTTTGTCCCAGGGGGAAACGGGGTTAATGATTGAGACAATGGAATTTCTATTGATGTTTCAGCTTTCTCATTGAATTGCTAATTAGGATGAACGTTTTATATAAAGAATACTAATGAACATGAAATTTTATATAAAGTTTCATCCTAATTAAGAATTCACTGATAAAGACCCAAAGATAGCAAAAAGTACACGGAACATAAGGTACCTAGATAATAAATTTTGCACTAGATTTACTAATATCAGCAGACTACCGAGATACACAGATAATATTTTTAAAATGAAGTTATCCAACTACCATTACTTGTTTACCGAGCCACTGTTTAGTTCCAATTATGAAACCAAACTCAAAGCCGTAAAATAATAAAAACGTGCATTAAACTTACATATTTTGTGCCGGAGTCAAAAATTTAGTCTGCCGTCATGTCAGTCACATCGCTTTCCAAGTCTTGAACTTTATCGAGGTAAGCCACGACACCAAATCCTTCAAGTGCATTGCGAAACGTCGCTTCAAACAACATAGTATGGTAATTTCTTCATGTCATTCCCTTGAGATGTTCGTAATTGCAGGCGGTGATTACTCGAATATTTTGCATGGCGTTGTGAATACAAAGGTTCAATGGTTCATTAAGTAACTATTCCCTTGAGATGTGCGTCTTTATTTCATTGCATTCTTAAAGCGTTTTTGAAGCCGTTTAAAACACTCACAGCACGTGTTTTATCAAGTCTAAAAATTCTCGGGCTTCGCCCTCGAATTTTTAAACTTGATAAAACACTGCTGTGAGTGTTTTAAACAGTACATAAATTTGGGGTATCAAATTTCACGTTAGCGTAAATGAGTCTTCCCCATAATATTTTCAATTGTCCTCGTTGGATTTATAAACTATGGACTATCTCTGATTCACACGCATAAAATTCCCCGGCATATGAAAATACTTTACCATGATGCAGGAGGCTATAAAATAAATGCTTTTCATTAGGGTTCAAAGGTCACATTGCGTGTTTCCATGGAAACTGTCATGTGTAATTGATAAGGTCGTGACAAACATCATATTTTTCAAAATTGTATGGCCAAATATTACAAAGAGAAAGAGATAGACTACCCCCTCTTGATTTGGGATGGCCATCTTGAGACCCAGGCCTTAATGTACCTGAGAAGTTATCGGCTCTACGAAGACTCAAACCGAAACCCTAACCCGTCTATTAACCGACACGCCGTATTTGCTGTCAACAACCGCTTTTTTAGAAAGTGTATGCTGCATGCTGTTTCATCAGCAGACGTTACTTTATTAGACACCAGTCCCGCTCTCTGTGAAGTTTTTTAGTACAGTGCATTTCGGGATTGCGTCCTTCTGGCGGATGGAATCCTAGAATGACCTTTATAAACGTCTACCAACATGGCGACGACTCATGCAAACGTAGAATAGAACAGAAATACCCTGTGAGTGTCCTGATGTGTTTTTAAACTGTTTGGAAAACTATGCCATGGATGAAACTAAGTAGATTACCATATTGTTCTAGCAATATTTTTTCGGTTATAGTGAGATGAAATAAAGTTACTACAAGAAATATATCAGCTAGTAAAAAGTTACTGAGTGGGTTGGGTGTCGCTCCATATAAGGGCCTCGGATCATGAGTATCGCAGTTTTCCTTTATACTGCGGCGTATTTTAACCGTAAAGTGACTCGGGGGTATCTTATAATTATGACGCGGCGGTCAGGTAATGGAGTAATGGAGGTAATGGCGTCCCAGGAGAATAAGAAGCAATTATTGGACGAGGTGGAAAGAAATATCCGAAGGCAAAGGCGAATAACTGACACGAACAAATCATGATATTTTGAGACAAAATATAACTTTATCTACAGAGATTTGAAACTAGAACTTTGAGTCCCAACAGCTCTGGAAATCGATCTGTCAAGTTTACCAAACGGAGTAGTCAATAGTTCAGATACTCAGACCGTTGTTTGTAGCAAATATTGAATATCACAACTGCGCATGCTCAGACCGTTATTTGCAGTCAGTTTGTTTGCAGGTGAATATACGGGATGGGAGAGAGACCTTTATTTTCCACCGTCTAAACTCGTACTGAATGGAAACTGCTCATTCAGTGCGAGGCCAGACGTGGCCCGGCAGTTTATTATTTCTAACCACTATATCTACCGCGTGATAAGAGTGAAATTGGAGCCGGGGCAGTAATAACCCGGGGTGATAACACTTACCAGAACACTTATCGCATCTATATCGTATGTAGAATACAGTGTAGACGTTGATTCTCAAAGGGCAGACCTTGCTGGCGATGACCCGGTCATAGCAATGGTCATGGCGCTGACAACACCTTCAAAACAATACGAAATAATTAGTATCCACTGGTTATTTCATGCTCAACGCCATTCTGCATCGAGGGAAATCCGTCCTGTCCAAATATGGAATATATTGACCATATATGGAATATGACTGGGAGCGCTCAGGAACGACACTTTTCTCGATAAATAGTGTGATAACTACTAATGTCGTGACACAACATCCACAGCTGTCACGCAGCAAAATGTCACGCCAGTCTTTTACAACACAGTGCGTCTTACCCCCACCGCGGCAAAACGTTATGCTCCGCTGGCCGACAAGAACGAAGGCTTTAGAGTTCAAATACAAGTTTCTTTCAGTTTGGGCGGGAAACTTATGGGACGCGCACGCTGGGCTCATCAATGGCGCATGCGCGTGACCTTTTACCTGTCTGTGGCATCGACTGGATTACCGCTGCCTCCCTTGCCGCACCAACAGCCGTAGCCATTGTACTTTAAAGCGCTCCGACCCGTAGCACACTTAATCATCATGGCAAATTGAACCAGATTTCTTTTGGCCCTTGACAGAGAATCTGTAATAACAGTATATCAAAGAAGATGACCAATTTGCAAGGTTACAAAACAAGGCTACCAAAATTGTTCTGGACAGACCTTTGCATTCATCTGCAACAGATACGCTTACTAGCCTGGGCTGGCCTAACCTGGAGCAGAGGTTATTTTTACCGTTGTCTGTATGTTTATAAATGCGTTAAAGGAATCACGTCTCATAGCATCTGATGGAAATGTTAAAGTGCCTCTATAGCTAACCCTTCTTAACATTTTTCTGCTTATGAACCTGTGAAAGGTTTTGAGTACTTCTGCGAAGCAATTTTTGGTTTTCTGATAATATTCTATGTTCTACGCTTGTTTGAAATGGTGAAAAACTTACCTTTCCTGACCCATGACCGCGTAAGTAAGAGACTGGGTCGATTTCCTGGGGTGACGTCATCTCATTAATGCATTATCAAAACCTTTCACAGGTTCATAAGTAGAAAAATGTCAAGAAGGGTTAGAGGCACTTTAACAAATAGAGATGTTCACAACTATAACATACGAAGCACTGAATCAACCTGAGATTGTCACGCGTTAAAAGAAACTGGGGCAAACAAAGAACCAATTATCAAGCTGTTAAAGACTGGAATATTTTACTAGATATTAGAATAGTATTGCCATCCAACATGGCCGCCACGTCTTTGTCAGTAGCGGCTAAATACAGGAATGCTCCGACCTCTGATTGGCCAAGAATACAATAGATTAGCAGTGGCCGCTAGACGACTGGGAACCAATTTACAAGGTTTTTGACGGACCTTGAGCGGCGATGGTTGTTTAGCGTAGTGGTTGCGACGTCTGCTTTACGAGCAGGAGAGCGGGGTTTCGAGTTCCAGAAAAGCTTTAAATTTTTTCTCCATTTTCTTGAGACCGCCCAGCCACAAATTAGCCCTAAAACCTCGTCGTTACCTGGAACTTGTTTACTGACCGGTTAGGGTTCTTTTATGGTTCAGGGTGGGGTTTAGTTAGGTTTATATTGTCAGAAGTCGGAGCATTCCTGTTTTTACCCGCACGTTCTTAGTCTCTTAAATCTCCGGGGATTGGTTGCAAACCAAGAATACCAGGAGCTATAGATGGGTTGCACTCAATCCCCAGAGATTCAAATGACAAAGGCATGGCGGCCATTTTGGTGTACCTAACAAAAGAAGCTAACGAAGAATCTATTGTTAAAGGTACAGAAACATGGCCGCCGTGACGTCATGTGCAACCATCTATATAGTGTATTTACACCTTGGGCTACTTTTAGATTTTTTTCACGAATAAATCTTTGCATTTGTTCGAAATAAAATCAAAAACGGCGAAGATAATAGCTTGTATCCTTCATTCTTGCATTGGGTCGGGTCGAAATTCACGAAACGAGCGACAGTATTGGCCTACCCAACAATAGAAAACACCCTAACCTTTAGAAAATGCAGTACAAAAACAATAAAGTATAGTATTATCGGCGCAATCAGAATACGGGTCTCGAGAGGTTCCGTGCTACTCCTTGCGTTCAGTGTTTGCAAGAAGGTACATTGTCTGTAAAACAACGAAACAAACTGATAGTATGGGCTGTTATCACGCGGCAGCCATGTTGAGTCCCAGGAGAATAAACACCTTTGTTTTCGTCCAGTAAACTCGTTCTGAAACCCATCAGTGCGAGGCTACCGGGGTCAAAACCATTGTTTTATCCAAGATGACTGAACTGTGATAATGACCCATAGGGGATGGATGCTCCTGGTATAATGGGCTCCTGCTCCAATCGATTGTCGATCTTTCTAAAACTGCATTTTTGAAGATTGTTTGCCATCCAGTAAGGGAGCGGTCATCATAATTTCTAGGGTGGTAGGGGGTGGGTGATTTTTAGCTATAATCTTTGAAATTGACTAACTCCTCCTCATAGTGTAAATTATTCAAAATAACCCCTCCTAAAACATTGTAACCTCTCCTCTTTTAGTAACCCCTCCTTCTATTGGTTATCAAAAAATACCAAATCCCTCCTTCAGCGACCCTTAAAATCTCGTAACCCCTCCTCAAAATCACCCACCCCACCACCCTATAAATAATGACCGCTCCCTAAAGCCTTTCCCATGGGATCACGAGCGCAATTCATTGGTTATTTCTCTGGTGCGACCCATTAATGTAATTTGAGTCTAATCTGACTCGATTAGTTTTAACTAACTTCAGATTGCCAGAATCTGTATTTTCATATTTTCTTCTTTTTCTTGTATATTGTAATTTTAAGATACAAGTTTTGTTGTTGTTGTTATTGAATTTAGATATCAGCACGTTCCTGCAAAATGAACATGACCTAAAAATGAACATGACCTAAAAACCTGACAAAACTGTTATTATTTTTTATAACTTCCTGAGTTGGAATAATTGCAAATATGGAATAAAATCATACAAATATGAAATGTGACAGAGAGCTCACAGGAACGACTCTTCTTGGTCATAAATTGGGGTTGAGATAAAGAAAAAACGAAAAGAAAGAAAATACTTTACTTGGATTCTTTGGTGCAGCGTGAGTCTGTTGAAAGAGAGAAAGAAAACATTAAAATGAGCTCTACTTCATAAAGAAACTGAATTTTAAAATCAACACAAATGTTTACCAAAACCAAAATATGATTTGAACAAAAAGGTACACCATCTTAAGAGGTAACCGAAGGAAAAGCTCAACTGTTCCGGGGAGGAAGCGAAAGCTTGAAGTCGAAACTTTCGATATAGCAAGGAATTTTGGATAGCCAATAATTAGAATATAGTTACGAACCTTATCAAAACCCATTGTTCTCTCTCTGCACTATATCACCGAATGCAGCCTGATATAGACCCATTCGAAAAATGGCGTCCAATTTAAAAAGCTATTGTCCTGGCAACGTGAACACGAGGCTACAGTAGTCAGTCCACACAAAAGCTTTTTAACGTGTAAGCGAGACTGGTCAGTCCTAAACAATAGTAAGTTAAATTAGACGCCATTTTTCGAATGGGTCTATCGCCAGCGTACTGCAATTATTAATAATATTGCAGCCGTAACTGCCTACAGTGCGCAATTAATAATATTGCAGTCTGCATTATTCAACAGCCCTGCATGCTCACTTGCCCTAATTGAAGACAAGACCCAGCACCAGTATTCTCAATCTTCCAGTCGTAATTGCAATGATACGTCAGAGCTGAAATACAAAACTTTCACCCACTCACTTTATGCCTACACAGACGTCTAACACTTATGGGACCTAATTTTCTGCACTGTACACCACCTGCGCATGCTTGGGACGCATTTTAAATTTCGAGCTCTAAATTAAGGCGTGAAAAGGAAAATAACAACTTGAATGGCCACTGATTAACCTTTATATACAACAAAGTAAGAGGAATACGAGTGGATGCAAAAATATACAATACCGCAAATTTCATTGGTTCATACATTTCAACACAATAGAAATCGTGGCTTAAATCGTCAATAATGTGTAAGAGAGAGAGAGTACGGAGTTTTGATGAGGGTCAGTAATCATAATAGATAATTACTTCGGCACCTAGCATTATTGGGTATAATGCAGGCAGCTTCGGGCTACGTCCTCAGCTGCCTGCATTATATCCAATGATGCTGTGTGCCGAACAGCCGAAGTAATTATCTATTAAATACTGCACATACTATTAATTTTCCAATTCGTAATTAACTCTCTGGTTCAGGAGCCCATTTTTATTACAGTTTAAACACTAAGTTCCGGTATAAAAAAGGATCCCATGGTTTTATCTAGCCTCCTCCGCAGGCAACTCCTAATTAAAATCGAAAACATCGAGAAAACAAGTGTGAAACCGGGCTTCCTGTGGTATAAGAGGGACGAGCAAGGGTCTGAGGATGGAACAAATGAGAGGGGAGGGGGCTAAACACGAAGTTCCGGTATAAATAAGCCCCTCCTCTTTTCACGCATCGCGAACTCAAAATTTATAATCCAGATTGCTGAGCAGTGAAGAAAGCATGCAAGCGAGCATATCAGCCTCTCCTTTGAAATGCTAGATTTGTAGGGTTTAAAATTAAACAAGCCATAAAAAAGTGAGCGAAGATAGCTATTCATTTATGACTGGCAATGGTATTTTAAGACTGTTTGCGAACTCTGTAGCCCTTACTCTGAAGTTAAATATTTTTGTGTTTCATTTGAAAGGGGATAATTGTCGCGTAATAATTGAAAAAAGCGCCAAAAAATAGCCCTACAGACTAATTTCAATTCTCGATTAACACTCTAATTACTATAACAAATAACATAATATATTTCAAGGCAAAGAACTGTTTAGCATGGCACAAAGTTAGTTTCTTGCTTTTCTTTGTAAATTTAGTCATTACATATTAAGGTTTAGCCCTGAGAAAATAAGTTTTTGTTTTAAATTTTCGCTTTCGATTAACACTCCAATTTAACTTTCACCATTCAAAAAGCAACACAAACATCGTGAAAGCTTTGCTAAAATCCATTTTAGCTCGGCCCAAAAACAGTCTTTAGTCCGACTGTTAGTTTTTAGCTCCCAATACGCGGTTTTGTAAAATATCTTCTCTTGACGGGCTCGATCGTTATCGAGTATGGGAGAGAGACGTAAATTAAACCATTCACTAAGTCGCTACAAATAAGATGTTACTGCACGCGTAGACAATTAAGATATAGATTTCTCTTCTTGTGTAACACGGATTTGGTGCGGTGTCGAGATTCCATTAACCTCCCTTCTCTTACGTCCGTTTTGAGGGGGTTAAGTAACTTTAGCTTAAGTTAAAAGGGCAATTAATATGGCAATAAACCTTTATCTATTCAGGTATCTCTTCATATAAACATGCTATTCCAGAGAGCCGTGCTAAGCATATACTCGGGTAATACTATACGTTCCTATTTTTTGGTCGGTTACAAACTCACCATCCACACGAGATTGCACGCAGTGAAGATGCAGAATATCACAAGGCAAAGTTTCATCTTGACGTCCCTCCAGCAGCACTAAATTAAGAACTGAGTTCTCCAGTACTCTATCACGGATAGGAGCAGCGATTTGGTGCTCACCCGAGCTCGGTGCTAGAATTTAAAGCCAGTTTAGATCACGTGACACTTTCATCATGACTCACAGTACAAACTTCACTTTTCAAAGTCAAAAATATATGTGTCAGTATCTGCGGTAATCTGTTTAAGACAGAAAACATCTTGTTACATAGAGTTGTAGAAACACCGAGTGGGTGTTGGGAGAACGAGAAATGGATGTGAGAATACGAGCGTGAAGGGTTGCTACTTCAATTCAAATTCTCCCAAACTCCACAAGTGTTTCTATAGTTCTGTGGAAACACGGAAAAATGTTTGTTTTTTTCCTTTATGAAAGATAAAGAAACTAGCAAAAGTAAAAGTAAGTAAAGTAAAACAACCTTATTCAACGTCGGTAACTAATGACAGTCTCGTACGAGTCTAATAAACTCGAGGCATATGACCATGCATGATTTTGACCGTCCTAATGTCAGTTCTACATTTTTATTCACGTAGTTTTGAACCTAATTAAACCGCGAGAACGCAAATTTTGTTTTTGTTTCGTTAAGTTTCGAAACCAAACTCGCCAGGAAGTCAACAAATCTGAAAATGAAGATACGTTTAGTTTAAAATTTTTTGATCGATACTTTCGAAACGGTATTCGTAATCAACGCAAACAGATTAAGTTAGGGTTAGACAATGAACGCAAGTGATTTAGACTGAGTCTCGAGAGATTAAGGCCACGAGGGCGCAGCACGTTTAATTCGCTTTTATCGCGCGCCGCCAGGTTGGCTAGAAACCGATAAATTTCTCACGCGTAGTCTCGCACTGAACAATTTCAAAACCAAAAGAAAGGTTTTTATTCTCGTGGGATTAAACATGGCCGCCGTATGAATTAGTACTCCCCTTAGTCCACTTATTTGTTGTTGTCGTTAATTGAAGTTATGATACTACCGGAGAAAAAGTAGAGAACTCAGTCGAAAATCGGCACACTGAGCGGTAGTCGATAAGAAACTTTAGGACATTTATCGTTGGATTGTGTTCTCGTTACCTGGTCTATTGAAACATCTGCATGTTTGGTTGGTTCTGTAATTTATGTCGAAAGTCCAAACAGTTTTCTTCAACTTCAGAAGCCATGGCCACCATGTCGGCTCGTGTTTTTGCTCCAATCTCGTTCCCAGAACTGTTTTGCCTGCATGGACTCCAGCCCCTTCCCCTCCCCGGTCCATTGGACGTAAAGCGGGCGGGGTCACTAAGCATATCAGTTGACGGTCCCTAAGAAAGAAGTAAAGACTGGTGGGTCGAGAACTCAATAGTCCTCGCTTGTATAGGTCGATAAATTCCGAGCCTACAGGCATTCTATAAATCAGTTATCAGACATCATTTTCTCACTATTCCGGTGACCTTTCTACAACACATAGCTACAACACTCGTTCCAAATATAATAAATGTTTCTACCTCATCACTCAATTATGGCAAATTTGGTGTCAAATATGCTTCAGCTAAAGTAAACTAAGATATCCCAGTAAATATCAAAAATAGCCTATCGGCAACGAAATCATTAAAAAAACTTGCAAAAAAACATATTATTTCTTCACCTTGATATAATAGTTATTCCCATGTGTTGTGTGTGTATATAGTTATCTTCTTTCCCATGTTATAAAAGTAGCACAAGCTTTATTATTAGCCGGGTGAATTAACTCCTCAGACTCCTGCATGACTTGTAATCCTATATTATATAGTGGAAATAAAAACATTCGAAAACCTCTCGCTTTCGGACCCAAAGCGGCGACTTTCGCTCTTGCACGACGTACAACATGGCGGCTTGAAGAAGGAAGACCCTGTAAAAGGCTGAACTATCACGCATTTTCATTGCCTCTTCGGTTATGACGCATTGATTGTTCTAACAATGCTTTTATTGGCCCATCGGACTGGGACAACAGATGAACTTGTATATATATACGGTTTAATTTGCTCTAATTTTCTCAATAAAATGACTTTATTAACCTTAAAAAACACGTTGCGTAGGTAGAGCAATATATAGATAAAGTGTATTACTGGGTAGTCATTTTCTAGTAAGTTTCATTGGTGGGAAAGCCCCGGGGGGGTGACTCCCATATAAAAGGGGTAGGGATGCTCGTCGGACATTTTCGATTTGACCCCTAAGAGGTACTAAACTGGGCGTGGCTCAAGCTTATTTTGACCCCTAAAAGATAATAAAAATGTAAATTGATAACAGCTTTTTTGTTCAATTGACACCCGCCCCCTAAAAGGTACCGCTTTACATAGAAATGTCTGTGTTTGATGGTGGATACCCTAAGTGGTACCAAACTCCTGATTTTGACCCCTAAAAGGTACGACGAGCATCCATGTACCCCTCGCACAAGGGAGTCCCCCCCGGGGGGAAAGCCATGACTTGAAAGCCGTAAAGCTGAACATGTGCTATCGGTTGCTTTGCTTCAACGCTAACGTAACAGAAAATTAACGGCTTTTTGGAATTCGCTTTCAGTTCAGATACATCCTGTCAGTACTATGATACCTTCCAATGTTCCTTTATCCAAACAAACTCTATTTCGTGCCGTTTGATAGACATGTTTTCACTGTATCGTACGCCGTGTGGAAATAACGGTTATCGCATCTCGCTCACTCCGGATTGGGATACCTGTGGTTTGCCACGTCATGAAATATTCCCATATTTAGCTTGGCCGCCATCTTAGATCGCCAAATCACATGACACTATACTGCAGAATTTGGGAATATTTGATCATGTGATCCAGCCATTTCTGCCAGCCGCGATGTTGGATGCGCGGAAGACCCTGGGAACTAAAGGCCGAGTTGAAATTCCAGCGACCGTGTCTTCCCGAAAAAAAAAAGCCCTTTTAAAACCTTTGGTAGGGATGGTGCAATTGTTACGGTACAAATTTCCTCTGTGAGATGGAGCGAAGCGGTTGATTTGACATCGCAACGCGTAACGTGAAATATAAAAGCGACGAGTGTTGACTTGTTGGTTGATCATACACCCAGCAAATAGTCCAAGCTGTTTGATTTGTACTAGTGTGTTTAAGAACAACACACAGAGCATTAACAGGGCTTAATGAAATTTCTCTGACAACTAATCCTATGATCTAGGTGAAGGCTTAGAATTCAAACTACCTTATTATAGGAAATCTTTACAATTCGCGTTAATTTAAGTCGCGTTAATTTCTGAGCGTTAATTTCCGCGACTTTAATTCTCATTATTATAACCCCAAATTCTGCATCCTGTCCAGACACCAAGGAAACAATGGCTTTCTGGTATATCTTTTTCCGAAATTTGCCGCAAATACATTCAGTGGTTTGTAAGTTAAAGGCAGATATGTTAAGACCCTTGTTTATCAATAATTCGGGAAAAGAAAGGGAAACGACAAAAAAAAATGCGTAGATGAATGATATTCTCTTAGGATGCGTTCGATTGACCGTATTCCGGAATAGGAATAGATGGAATAGTCTCTGGAAATCACCGTTTCAGGCACATTTTACACTGTAAGCTACAAATGCTTGCTGAGATATGATATTCAGGATACAATTAGTATTCCAGTGGCTAAAAAATCCCAGTATAAGCGATTTGTAGTGATCATCACGATTCACTGGTCTTTTGTTTACTTTTGAGACGCTAATATAACATGTCATGGTATTGACGTCTCAGAATACCAGCCTCTGATTGGCTATTGCGCGAGCCCTTGCAGTTACATGTGTTTCCGGTCAAGTTCAAAAGTCGTTTTTCAACAGCATGTATTGAGCGCGTCGACGTCGTGGCAAGATTTCTACAATTTTACCTTCAAATCGTTGTAAATTACAAGAAAAAAATATTCAATCCTAAAGTAAGGTTGGCATTGTAGCATTGTAGTTTTCAATCTAACACTCGTATCCGCTAAAAGTACAAATTTCACCGTCTCAAAGCAGTAAAATTGCAAAAGTCGTTCAAATGAAGTCTCAAAGTCAAAGCAAAAAGCCTTTCTTTCAAAGAAAAAACGCACTTCTTTTAAAATTAGATAACCCTTAAATTCGAAGTCACTTATCATTTTTGAAACTATTCTTTATTTGACAAAAATTGCGATTTTAAGACGCCGATACCGAATTATATTTCCGGCGTTGGAAGAAAATATATTCTGCACGACTCCACCCAATACGAAATATATTTCTCCGTTTATTCTCCGTTTAGTCGATAAGTTGTAAGTTTGATCAAAGTAGAAATTTATCGGCAGATCTTAAATTTCTTGTTGGTACATATGGAGTAATTAAGACACTCAAGTACGCTGGTGCCAGGCCTTTAACTACCTTAAAAGTGTATAATAAAATCTTAAATATTACGCGCTGCTCTACTGGAAGCCAATGGAAGCCAATGCAATTCAATAAGGACAGGTGTGATATGTTCGGCCTTTCGAGAAAATGTGACGAGTTGCACAGCGCAGATAAGTACATACTGTAAGTGCTGCATGAGATGGTTGAGAAGACTATACAGCAGTGCATTGCAGTTGTCAATCCTATAAGTGACAAATGCATGAATCAACGTTTTAGTTGATTCGACACTTAGAAAACGCCTAACTTTAGACATCTTCCTTATGTGATAAAACGCTATTTTACAAATACCATGTACTTGTTGATCAAAGTTCATACATGTGTCAAAAACGACACCAATGATCCTGGCGGAGTTTGTCAGCGCAACTGGAGTATCCGCAACAAGGGAGTCGATTGGTGGCCTGTGACGGAACTTTGAGTGTAACACCAACAGTTCAGTCTTCCCACTGTTAAGTTTCAACTTGTTCTTAAACATCCATCTGTCAATGTCTTTCACACATGCTTCCACCTTCAAACGGGACTGCTCAAGATCACCTGCATCCAACAATTGAAAGCTCAGGTAGATCTGGGTGACATCCGCGTATTGGTGGAACGATACGCCGTGCCGTCTCATGATATCACCAAGCGGTGCGGTGTAAAGTAAGTAATTTATAGGGCCAAATGCCTGGGGCACTCCACAGCCTAAGGCGCGACTGGTCGAGCGCTCATTGCCAACACAGACAAACTGTTTGCGCCCAGAGAGATATGATTGAAACCATCTGTGTACAGTTCCTTGGATTCCAAAACGACTGGATAGCCTCTTGAGAAGTATTTGGTGGTCTACCGTATCGAAGGCAGCAGACAAGTTCAATAGCATTTGTCTTCGTCGATAGCCCACAATACATCGTTTTGAACCCTCAGCAATGCCTATTCTGTGCTATGCCATGCTCTGTATTCGGACTGAAATTCCTCTATCAGGTCATTGTCCCGCAGAGATTCATTTACTTGCGAATCCACGACTCTTTCACAAGACTTCATAATAAACATGAGATTGAATATCGGCCTGTAATTTAGGAAGAGTTCGCAGTCAAGTGATATCCGCTTCAATAAAGGCTTTAGAAGAGCTTCCTTCATACTATCCGGGACAACGCCCTATTCTAGAGGTAGATTGGCAATCTTAGCAATAACTGGTAACAGGACTGATTAAGACACTCCTTCAGGATAGGAGCAGGGAGTGGATCCAGCTCACAGGACTTCACAGCCGAGCTCCAGAAATGATGCCTAATAGCTCCTTAGTAGCGCATACCGAGAACTTATTCGGCCTTGCGGGCAGCATACTCGCTGATCCCTTGGCAGGCCAGACCAGGCACCAGTAGTATATCCAAACTGGTATTTCATTGACGGATCACTGATTAAGAATGGGGAGAACTGGGTAAGCATTGTTGCTACGGCTACACAGTTTGATAGTTCCCTTCTTCAATGGCCACGAATTCTATAAGGAGAATCCCCCTCTTATCACGTCTACATATAATATCCCTCTTTCCTTAGCCTTACTCCCCTTACTAATCATAATCTCAACTTCGTTAGGTAACAGAATTCATTCGCTCTGTCCCAGAGTATCAGCCTTTCTCTTTCTTGATTCATGAGAAGGAAATGCCAAGGCAAAGTTCTTTAACTGGTTAAGGTCTTTATATTGACGTGTCAGTTCTGTCGATGTGCCAGGATCATCCAGAGCTTCCGCCAACCGGGAGCTTGTACTGTCATTACGAAGAACTTTAGCAAGTTGCATGTAGTAGCTGGCAGTATGTTTCCTTTCCCACCCCACGTGTTCCATAATGTCAGCAAAACCCGACCCTGTGAGGGCCAGGGAAATTGCACAACCCGATCTAAAATTATGTGCTGTTTCACATTCAGAGATCCCCAATTCCTCCATATAGATTTGTCGGCGATTCCCCATGTTTTCCGATGATACAGGCGAATTAAGGATCCCTCCTGTCTTTGACACAATGCGAAATAGATAACCACCAGACAAAACTATCTGTAGCGATCGGGCTACACACATATAACGCTAGATTGCTCTTACAGCACACACATTGGAGTTATGCATGGCAGCGCTTAACTACAAATAAATTAGATTTACCTCCTCTCAAGGTCTTCCCAAACGTGTGGTTAAACAGAAACCCATCGTCATTAGGAAATCTTAGTATCTCATTAGTTTTGACTTGGGCCAAGTCACCTGGTCTATCACCCGAGAACATCAGGGTCTTGAAGTGTGTCTGGTCTCTCGCCAAGACGTAAAGTGAAACCGGGCTTTGATCCTGAACCATTAACTTCTTATCTATATGATCTGATAGCTGGGATAACTTGTCCACGAACATAGGAGTAGCTTGCTTCGGAGTAATCCCTGCCACAGCTTGTTCCTCTTTAACTAGTTTGAGATATTTTTTTCACTAGCGGAGATGCCGCTGGATTTCCCATACTCATCCTCTCGTCCCAGTTCTCCGTTCTTCCCTCGTCCCTAGGATTGCCCGTAACTTTACAATAAGGGAATCAACCGTACCCGCGGCAAGTCTTACAGGGCATAAACACGATGTCACCATGACAATCCAACATGCACATGAATCCTGGTTTTCCCGTGGATATCCTTCCATGCCAAGAAGTAAATAAACAATATTGAGAGGGGTTGCAGTCATTAGGTGTCTTGGCGTTGAATTGAATTGAATTGTTTTTCAAGACGTGTCTTTTGTTTGTCATACTTGGTCTCTCGAGTAAAGAGAGATGAGAGCCGGGACTGAATAGCCTTGACGTCAATATCCAGCTTCTCATCCGACGATATAGGAGTCATGACGCGTCTACTGTATCCACACTGTTGGCAGTGTCGGAACGAGAGGTCATCGGGATAAGCTTACTTTGGACAGGCCACCGTAGGGCACCACACCTTTGGTACAATGAGTCAAGTGGAGTCTAAAGACGTGAAGGTCCCACGGTAGTGGTCCATATTCTACGAAACCTTGTTTGGTTGCACGTAAAAGTGCGTCAGCCTCCCCACGAGTCGCGAGGAGTTTATACGTTTGGCAATCGCGAAGGAGAATGGAGCACCAAAACTGGTGCGGAAATCGGTCCGGTACAACGAGCGAACAACGCGAACAACGGGTGTTCCTCAAGGTTCTTGCCTTGGACCTCTTCTCTTTGTTATTTATGCATCGAAACTATTTGATATTATGAATGCGCATCTCCCTAATGTCCACTGCTACGCCGATGATTCGCAGATCTACTTTTCTTTCAAGCCGGACTCAGCTGCTAATCAGGAGAACGCTATTTCTGTCATAGAAAACTGCATAAAGGACATTCGCCAATGGATGCTTGCCGACCGGCTAATGCTGAACGATGACAAGACTGAATTTCTGATTATAGGCACTTAAGGCAACAATTAGCTAAAGTAAACATTGAACATATAACTGTCGGGAATTGTAATATTGCACCCGTTCCAGTTGCCAGAAATTTAGGTTCTTGGTTCGACTCTAAGTTGTCCATGAACACGAATATTAATAAGTTATGCAATTCTTCATTTTTGCCATTTACACAACATTAGACGCATAAGGAAGTATTTGTCCACTGAATCTACCAAGCTTTTAGTACATGCCTTTGTCACAAGCCGTATCGATTACTGTAATAGCCTTTTATACGGATTACCGCAGACACAACTAATTAAGTTACAGAGAGTACAAAATACTGCTGCCCGTCTTATTTGTAAGATACCAAGATTCGACCATATAACACCTGTGTTATATCAGCTGCATTGGCTTCCAGTTAAGTTTAGAATTATCTTTAAATTATTACTTATTACTTTTAAGGCATTGCATGGTCTGTCACCTATATATATTAATGATCTAATTAAGATTAAGAGTAAGTCTAGATATTGTCTTCGTTCTAATACCGAATTGTTACTAGAACCACTTTATGTGATAACTAAGCCTACACTTGGCGATGGCGCCTTTGCATCTGCTGCTCCTAAACTGTGGAACGATCTACCGAACTCTATACGAAATGAACAGTCTCTCGATTCTTTTAAACGTTCAATTAAGACTTATCTTTTTAGGAAAGCATTTAACTGTAATTTATTTTAACATACTTTTTTAAATATTAGAATGTATAGTTTTTACTCATTTTTAGTATTTTATTAGTTCTTAAACATTTAGTATTAATCTATTAGTATAGGTTTAGCTTCCGTAAAATTAGTATTAACATTAGTATGGATTTTTAACAATATATTATTTAGGCTAAGCTATACATAAGTTATTTACATATCATGTAATGCGCAAGTGATCATATACACATGAAACTTGCGCAATATAAGTCCATTAATTATTATTCTTATTATTATGCTGTGCAAGGATAAGCTCTCTCAAAGTTTAAAAAACTCTCGATTTTTGAAGCAGGAAGGTGAAATGCTCGCAAGACGGAATCACAAGTGAGACCTAAATAAACCAACTCCTGCGTGGGTGTGAACGTAGATTTTTCTAGGTTGAGGAAATATCCCAATGATGTTAAGAGATTGCAAGAAATGTAACTTGCATTGAGAGCCATTTGAAGGTTACAGGCTACATCAAGTTTTATGGCTTTTCCAGCGCCCTCCAGTTCCTTTAGAATGGGGGCCGCAGTTGGCCAATATGGTGGTCATCGATATACTGCGAACACGGGATGGCTAGATCTCCTCATGGTCTGGTAGATGTACGGGGAAATCTTCCAGCCAAAAGGAAGGACGTTCCCCCACTGGAAGTCTACTAGCGAACGACTTCCTGAATCGAGGAGCACGTGATCATATCCTGACTTGTCATCTAGCTTCGTTTGTAGATGGCCTTCGCCAACATATCGGGTAAGGGTGACAACCGAATCAAGCGAGAAAGGCATATCCTTCATCCATAAATTACGATACCTTTCGTCATGACATATTCTCGGTTTACCGGGCTCCACAGTAAGGGGCATGACGATGTGGGGTGGCAGAACTTCAGTCACCCTTTCAACCACGCTCACTGCCCCACCACGATACGGTTAGTTGGTTCTTTTGTGACAAAATCCGAAAACACGAGGGGTTGTTCTGGAAAACACGTGCTAACGGGAAATCGGAGTCATATGACACACCAGCAAAGTTCCCTTTCAAATGCTGTATGTATTTATGGATGGAAACCCTTTCCCGAATCCAACCCATAACCTCACTCTTGCTTTCATGTAAACGTGTTATCTCGGTCCACCTTTCTGAATGATTATGGATTTCACCTGCCACAAACGACTCTGGATCACGAACTCTCAATTGGAATGGTGAAGCATTCTGGAGTCTGCTCGAGACCTCGTAAATAGTGGGTAATGTTTTCTCCGGGATGGTCACCCCGCCATCAGCGTATAGCTAACAGTAAAAGCAAATCGAAGAGACCCGGGAAGAGAGAAAGGTCAGCAATCGCAAAGGATTATTGTTAAAACGAAATTGAGGCTACCGCAAATGATTATGTGTAAAATGAACTCGAGGCTGAACGAATCTCGATATTTACCACCAAATACAGATTAGAACTGCTTACCCAATCGCTCCGCTCGCTGCGCAGCAATGACCACCCTACCTTTTATATACCTCCAGCCTGAAAAGGTACCTCTGAGTGGTGGTTCGGCCTGGGTTTGAACTCGCGACCTCTCGCATAACAGACCGGCGCCTAACCACTGAACTAACCGGGACGGATACATCAATGGAGGCTATTACTTCATTGAAAACAACACAAAGCGAAAGCTTCAGGAACTCTTCCTAGCTAGGAAAATCAAGCACGAATAAAGAAATACTACCAAGAGACGAGGACGGAGTAGGAATAAATTTCACCACTCCATCACGGGTCGATGAAATACCCAATGAATACCCAGCGCCGACGAGGGGGTCTGGACCTGACGTTGGGAGTAGTCCTGCAGAAAGCCTCGAAAAACAGTATTCTGTGTCTCGCAGAGGAAGCTTAGACGAACGACAGCTAACAACCCTCATCGAAACGAGAGATCGAAAGAGGGAGCAGCGAAGAAAGGTTGCTGAACATTGCGTCGACCATTACAAGGTGAGTATATCATTTTACAATTGTTCACACTACTCTTGCCAAAAAAAAAGTCAGCACCAAGAAAGAGACAAATTTATAGCACTTCTGCATCTCAAACACTCGAACTATTAAACTGGAAACCACTGTACATTCCACGGTGCCATCATCTCTGTGTTACTATCTTTAAATGTTTAAATAGCAAGGTGGCGCCATTGATTGAACGACCCTGGCTTACCTTGATCAATGGAGAATATTATAAGGATTACGACAGACATGTGCGAATGATATTACACATTATAGCAAGACATTCCTCAGGAATTGACATATTTAGCAGTGGTTTTGATTGCTATAGGATAGAAAACTGAATCAGATTTTGATGTAAGCTTACCGTAAGTTGAATCGGGTTGTTTCTCCTTGACGCGACGTAAAGTATTAAAGTAAGTAAAGTAAGTGACTTTATTTAAGTGTCAATTGCAGCTAATTTGGGACACCAGTCCTACGATTTGTATACGTCCTTATCCAAGAAGACGTGTAGGTCTAACTGTTTACTGTATTATGTAAAATCAGCACCTTCTACTCAGTTATTTTAAGATCCTGAGTGTCGGCCGGGGTTTGAACCTGCGACCTCCCGCTCGACAGACCGGCGCTTATTACAACCGGGAGGCGGTTAGATGTGTGACTGATTACGGTGCAGATGGTCACAAATCGACTTCTTTGCGTAAATAAACCACCTCTGGAATTAGATGTCTGATAATGCAGCTCTGTTTCAAATTTCACAGATTTCATTTTCCATGACAATGGATACTCAATATTTTGTAGGCAGCCTTGACCTTACTTGAAGAATAATTTGGATGCTCTGAACTCAAGCATGTTAAGGCATGGTTTTTGAACCGTTCTGATAAAACATTCAAAATTCGTTATCTTTGTTATTTATATATGAAATACCCTATAACTTTGGAATAATACGGTAATCGTGTGTCTTAACATTTAAGTATCGGTATTTTGGTGTTTTGAAGGTCACGTGACCTTAGGCTGATAAAACAAAGAAATCAAAATGGGGTGGCGGAAGTTATTGTTTTGTTTCAGATTTTCGATTCGAAATGTTAAGCTTGTTATGGGAAATGAGACTGTGTCCGGAATGGTTGACTTTTTATCACTGAAGAGGATATAAATGGCGAAAAATGGTTCCAAGAATAGGTCACGTGACCTGTTTTCTATATTTTCGCCTTAACAGTCTATCATGGTCAACCATTCCGGACTGATCTTTAAAGTCAACCACAAGTGTAATCAGATAAACACAAAATCGTTACTTAAAATATAAAATGCACCACCCCGTTTTTAGTTTAATTTTCAACTTTTTGTGATTACGTGGTTGGTCACGTGATAGACATTTTACCAAAATTTTATATTAGGACGATTAAAAACGCTTAGATTAGTTATAACCACCATTGTTCTAGGATTTGAGCAAATTCATGTGACTCTATTCAAGAAAATAGCTGTAGCCTCGTTTTCATGTTCAAACCATGCCTTAACATGCTTGAGAAGGAACTGGAGTGTAGTTTACACACATGCGTATATTATAATAGTTTAAGTTCTACACTGTAGTGTAGTCACCAACATTAGTCAGTATTGTGCACGTGGAGCCAGCCTTGGTCATTTGAATGCCATATGTGCATTATATCTGTGGAATTTGTTAAAGCTTTCCTCAATATCCACAATGATTTCCATCCCCTTGAATAACTTATAAGTCAAGACATTCAAAACTGTTAGCGTTTATTTTAAGACCGACATTTTTCATCAGGATGATGATTGTTTTTCACACACAGTCCACACCACTGTAGCAATAAAGGGTACATGCATTTTAATTTGTATCACCAAAGGAAACCCAGTCCTTTCTCGTGCAAAAATATATGTCGAACGCACTTTGATAATCTACGATTACTTCAAGTTTTAACGAACATTACTTATGGACTATCTGTGTATGGAGCATCCGATGCAGAACTTACAACAGTGCAATGCTTTTTAGATCGATGTTACCAAGCGTAGATTTACATCTACACCTGTATAGATGTGCGTAATCTTTTAGAAAAACAGGACAGACAAATCTTTAAGAAAGTGGCAGCCACGCACCGCCCGAAAAATAATACCAACCGTTTTAAGAATTCTTATTTATATTAATCGCGTATGTTTAAGTATGACCGTTGTAAGAATTCTTATTTATATTAATCGCGTATTTTTAAGTATGACCTCGCTATATAGGTACTTGACCATAGCATATTTAGTATAGAATCGCGCCTGTGCACAATTTAATTATAAAATTAGTATAGTTTTAAGATGGTTTTCATTTTTAGCATACTCATTGTATTTTTTTTATTTTTCCTTATTTACAAATTGTAACATAGGATAATTTATGTATTTTTATCTTATGAATCATTAAAGACCATTATTATTATTAATTAATTATTATTAATATAAAGGAAACCACAAGTTCTGATTATGAACTTCTGGTCTTTCCTGAACATGTGGTGCTCACCAGTTCTTGTTATAAATGAGAAATATTTGATTTGAGACATTTAGGATCAGAGCCTGCAGAGCCTGATCACAGGAGTACAAACAATAGGACTCAAGGTCCCTTCTAGGCGCCTCCGTCAGTGGACCTACGATTTTACGTCCTTATCAGAGAAGACGTGAAGGTCTAACCAGAGTTAGTAGTCTAACCATTTACAGTTGTTTCACAAAGGCAGCACCTTCTACTCAGTTATTTTAAGACCTTGAGTGTTGGCCCGGTCGGGGTTTGAACCCGCGACCTCCCGCTCGACAGACCGGAGCTTAACCACTGAGCTAACCGGGAGGCGGTTAAATAGCTGATCATCAGAAGCTTTTCTATACTTGCAAGTAGCATCGCCTTGACCGCCATTATTTTTATCGCATATATAATTAGCTGTACAATATTACAAACAAAGGAAATCGCTGTCTTAGCCAATCAGGTGCTGCTGATAAAATTTTGAAGAATATGATTGGCTGCGGGATGGTGGGAAAAGCTTTCTATAAATAGACTAACTCAGTAAACTGATGTGCCAAGACCTAGAGTGGGAAATAGAAACTTCTGGTGATGGACTTCTGGTTGGGTCTCTTGTCTATCTTGTTGTATTGCTCGCGCCAATTAAAATTGTAGCGTTTACGTTACCGTAGTTACCAACACGAATTTTCCCGAAGAAAAGTGAAACGTGAATTTTAAAGTACAATGTAATTGCATGCGCGAGAAGAAATTGCAAGGTGTATTGGCCGCCTTAGCCAATAAAAGAGGTTTTTGCTTTCTCTAACTCCAGTACATTACGACAAACAGTAAGAAGGAAAGCATAAGTATTCGTAACCTTTTAATAGGTTGGCTAGGAAGCGAATGTATTAGCGATTTTGCGAGACGACGGATTCACGGAACGGGAGAGGGCCTGGGGCGGAGGCAGGAGGGTGAGAGCAGATATTTTGTGAGGCGGCTCAGTTGGACTCCTGAAAGTTGGTAGTTGGATAGATTAAACAATGTATTGTAAGTTATAATGACTGCATTTTTCATCGAAAATCAACGAAGCGAAGACTGATACCAAATACCAAATACCAAATACATTTTTCCCAAAAAAATTGGAATCAAACGATTGGTGTCACAGCTTGTTTTATTTTATAATTTAGTTTGAAATGATGTGATATTTTTTTAGAGTTCCCTGTTTTGATTTGGTATGTTTCGGACGTTGTAGTAATCAATCGAATACATGCTGTGCAATGAAAACCCCATCCTCGGTCACTCAATTCAAACAATTCATGTCTATGTCTATTTTAAGGTTCTGCTTTCCTTTGACAAACTGACAGATAAGATAATTGTGTTGAGTCACTTTCAACGAAGGCATATCATGCAGGAGCCCATATCCTCAGTGTCACAGCGTTTTCACAAGTCAGTTAGGTTATTTTAGAACGGTTTCCCGATATTCTTGGGTTGCAATCATTCTTAAGGAAATAAAATCACAAACGCGTAGCAGCCATGTTGTTGCATCGCCAACCATCACGGATATTGCGCCCGCGGTACGTAAGCGGTTTCTACCATAAATGACTCTAAAATGTCCTCAGATTTTACAAAGAATGTATAGGAGAACTTAAAAAATTCGCAAATACAAACGAACATACACATAGTAGATATGGTTCTCGTTGGTAATCAAAAATTATAAACTTACAGCTTACGATTTCCGGCTTTTCCTTTTCCCTGTAGACCAAAATCATCCTTCGTAGTTGTTTCCGGTTCATAAAAAGATGAGAATGTCAGGGTGATTTTTACCGTAAAAACTCCATCGAAGACCCACATATTTGATACCAAAATTTACACCGAAAACTGAGACTGATAATTATACCACAGGCTTGCCATCCTCCATTTTTTTTGTATTTAAGCTATATTTTATTTCACATGTTTATCTTTTTTACAATTTAAGTGCACAATATTTTCATATTTTATTTTCAATATGAGAACACAGACAACAGAGATCATAATTATAACACCAAAGACAATTTCATGTGCAATTTCGGGAATATGTTGTAAGAAATGCCTGTAAGAAAGGGGCTATATCAAGAGCAAGCATATAGAAATATTCGAGGTGATATAAACATAACTTCAAACAACAAATGAAAGAAGTTTGTTCCATTTTTCATAATGAAATGAGAGTTTGTTTTTCTCTCTAGAAATTAATATCACTGTATCGTAAATTATTTTAATTATTTAAAAAAATAAAGTATTCGTTGGGACCACACCTTGTAATTTACGCTTGAAAATATATTGCTTGGCAACCAAAATAATATGACTGATCAATATAAATTCATCTACTGGATCTATAATTCCAAGAATAACCGATCAATTTCATTTATACAATTTAGGAATAAATTGTGATTTCTTAAAAAAAGTTGTAATTGGAACCAAAAAGAGTAAACCAAGGGACAGTGGAAGAGAAAGTGCTCTAAATATTCATCCTCCTTTTGACAGAAAGAACAAAGGGGAGCTCGAGACTACCTTTCCAATTTTGTGGAGCAAACTATTTGTATACAATATTCGATTAAGTATTTTGAATTGAAATCACGCGTTTTCGTGTCTAATGCACATATGAAGGGCATTGTATATATATTTTTCCAATCTAATTTAGTCCCTTCTAAAGCATAAGAACTATCATCCTCCATGGTTTGTACCTCAAAAATTGGTTTTGGGTTCCTTAGGGCTACGAATTCAAACATCGCCAAGAAACTTTAAAGTTCCTCCAACCTTTCTTACTTATGAACCTGTGAAAGGTTTTGAGTACTTCTGCGAAGAAATTGTTGGTTTACAGATAATACTCTATGTTCTACACGTGTTTGAAATGGTGAAAAACCCATGACCGCGTTAGAAAAAAGCCTGGGTAGACGTCATCTAATTGATTCGACATTGCAGTAATTTGAATAAATACTTATATTTTTGTCTAAAATGACTTTTTTCTTTACTAACAACTCACAAACTATGTATATTTTCTATAAATCGATGTTGTTGTGATAGAAAGGCGCCATGGAGTATAATGCATTAATGAGATGACGTCACCCTGGGATCGACCCAGGCTTTTACATTACGCGGTCATGGGTCAGGAAAGGTCAATTTTTCATTATTTCAAACAAGCGTAGAACATTCTATAGGAAAACCATAGGCCTGACTCGGTAATTCCACGTTAAATTGCACGAGAAAACCGATATCGCCCGAGTCGCTTCGACGAGGTTAATTTATGATAGTCTCCTCTAATCAGCTTTAAGCATTTTCATGCTCATTTGCATCAAAGTAAACGCTCACTCGAAAGCAGCCGTTCGTTTGAGCTCGGATCAGCAGCGGGTCATTTTCGTCCCCCTCACCGTGAGCGAAAGATGTTTGCTTCTCACGACCCATCGATTGTTAATAATAGTCATCCGCATATTTGTGCTTTTTGTCGTATTGTTATTCACAGGATTTTGCTTCAGTTTTTCAACTTCTCCCGGCTGTAAATGAGGATGTTGAAAAAGTTTGGAAAGACCTTCGTCTGTCAGTCATTCCACTTCATGAGTCCGAATAGATTGGATAGATTTTGCTCATATCTGAGGTATTACAAAGATTTGGCACTGCACGTAACTCACGTATTACACGATTTGGCACTGGTGTTTAGCATAAATATAGCTGCTATTAAAATGGGATATATGGTGCTAGTGAACAGTGCCATATTTCACCAGCTGTATTGTGATAACACAGCTGATGGGAAACTAATTTGCAAGATCTTTCAAGCGAACGCAAATAAATTTAAAGAAAGTCCTGCCATGTTTATTAAAAAGCTTCAGTACACATGAACATAAATAAACGTGCTTATTGCGAAATTAAAATAATACATGAGGCTGGGCGAAATAATTTGTTCTTAAAAACTGATTATAAACGAGTTGCCATATACATCTTGCAAGGTAGACGTTTCATTTTTTAATAGTCTGAGCTATTAAAATCGGTATTTTAAAAAGTTTCGAGTGTGACGAGTTGAAAACGTAAATTAGAATATTTATCAGTATACATTCTAAAATGAGATTAGATTCTTTTTCAAGACATTATTCTTCTGAGAAGAATTATATGGCGTTTCTGGGGACGAAGAATCGTAGCTTAAGAATAGGCCAGTTCGCGGTTAAATCCGACATTTTGAAGTGGGTGCAAACATGGCGCGAAATGCAGTGTTTGTATGGCAATCCGATTTCAAATAATTTCCGTAAAATCGAATTTCTGAAATATTCACTGTCTGCAACCTTAAGATACCAGGTAAAAGATGAGCTGACCAAAATTTGTCAACGGGAAAATTGGACAAACAACGGCATGTCCGTAACCGTGTTGTACCCGTGCTGTACCGCATCTCCGGCTGTAATTTGATTGGATTAGAAGTACAAAAACAATAGGGAAGCCATTTCAATGTCACATGCCGTACGTAACCGTACCATAGGGCAGATTCGCATGAGTGGGTAGAACTACGGCATGTCCGTAGCCTGTCCGTAGCCTGTCCGTAGCCTGTCCGTAACCGTGCTGTGCCGTATTTCTGTAATTTGATTGGATCAGCAGGGCAAAAACAATGGGAAACCATTTCAACGTCACGGCATGGCGTACGGTTCGAGCTGTATAGTCAGTGCTCAGTGTAGTTTATCCGGCACTCATACGAAATCTACTCTAGTGCGAACGCACAGTTCAGAGCTCAGTCAGTCCGCGGTCTCACTGTTTTTCGATGGTAAGTTACAACAGTTGAAACGTATATAATGAATGATAAACAGAACTAAGTTCCTCTTCTGTATAAAATGTTCACAGCAGTGAAAACAATTGACCGATATTAAAATATCGACAAAATATTGCTTTCCCAACAATATTTTCATCCACATTTTATAGCAAATAATGATCTGTACTTATGCTACGATTTTCCTCTTTTTGATATGTATTTGCCAAACCTGATGAGTATGAATCATCGCGTGGAAATGATGGTCTATTTGTAACTCGGTGTAATTAAAACTCCAGCAAAAAAGGGGTGAAATAGAGAAAAGCTTGCGCGCGTTCTCGATTTCGAGATGATTTTCCAAGATGCAAATTTCGCTCTCATTTCCAAAGGAATAACTTTTACAGGACTAAAATAACACTCAAATAAGCATAGCCGAATATCCTCAGCACAGCCACTGAAGGTTTTTCTTTCCTCTTCTATGTGTTTATTTTTGTATGTTGTTCCATTTTAGAGAAATTCAAATTTATCGATCCCATTGACTCAGTGCCTTTTAGTTTAAGTTTAGGAAATCCTTAATTTTATTGAGAACTTTATTTTTACTAAAAGAAGCGGGGGCTTTTTAGCACAGATTAGCTTTATAAATTGGTCAGGCAACAGCTAACTAATTCATTCACTTGTCCAGTTGTTTATAAGCCAAAATATATCGCAAAATATGTCTACTTTGTATTAAATTACCCTGATCATCTGTCTCAGTACAGGCATTCAACAGTTCTTAGAATAAATTTATAAATAACTGAAGAGGCTATAACGCGACGTTTACACTTTACCGGAAAGGTTTTGTGCCGGCACGAAAACCATAACGGATAGGCCACCTGTTCACACTTGAGACGCTGTTTCGGAGCGCTTTTTGGCTGGAGCGACGTTGTGCCGCTCCGATCTTGAAAGTGGTATATTTTGTAGCGGATAGGTTTTTTTGCCGACTTACTATCCAGTATACGTTTGAGTGTGAACACGGCCTACATGTAAGTCAAAGGATCTTTTTGGCAACGACCCTTAACGAGCGAGAACAAATCTCTGGCACTCAGGGTAGAGACAAAGGCTAGTGAGTAGTGGTAACAGATTAATGTTGATCGAGTGGACTTTTCCGTAGCTTTGAAATAATATCAAGATCGCATGAAAGTCAACCCAAGGTGAAAAATAACCACAACAGCAACAACTTATTTGTTTACACTCAAAGCACAATTATTAAAACAGTACCAGTCCATTTGAAACAAATGAGAGTGCTAAAACACATGAAAGAACATTGGAAAAATTAATTGAGTGAGCCACCCCGTAGGGCATGAAATATTGCAAAGGCAATCAATGTCGGGTTCAACTCAAATCGTGGCCGGATGCTTGGGAGGGCGTGAAAGCCATCTGCCTTTTATTCCCTAATCTTATAACTTATATGAAGGGGACGTAAAATTAATTGTATATTGTACTATTTGAAAAAAGGTAAAAGAATAGGAGATTGTTTTCCGGTACAAATTAAAAGGCTTGACCAGGGGACATGCGTGATTAAAATGCATTATTATATAATTCTGCCAAGAATGCATTAAATATGCACAAGGACTCACCAAATATGAGAACTTATTTCTGGTAGTTACGTTGAAATGGCTTCCCGTCGCCATATATGGTAAACCATCACCATATATGGTAAATCGTATTTCTCGAGCGCACGCGCACAAGAGTTTTGGTTATTATGGAAAGAAAAGTTCGTTTCATTGCAGAATTTATGTAATACATAACGTATTAGTCTTATTATTTACTTTACGCATTACTACCAGAAATAAGTTCTCATATTTGGTGAGTCCTTGTGCATATTTAATGCGTAGTTGGCAGTTAAACTACGATTGTGGCATGTTAAGTTTGTTTAGATTGTTCTAAACAATTCTAATTATTCGGTATCTCGAGTTAATATAATGTAGAATCTTTCAGTACGATGCTTTAATTTAATATTTAATGTCTAATATCCAACTTCGTGCAGTACAGAATCCAAGCAGGTGATTGGCTAATGCTAGTGATGTATTGGTGACCACAGCACGTATGCGCTCAATTGGAATATTAATAAGGTTAGAGACTTTATGTTTGTGTTTTTATCGACAAATACAGGTACTTGCTGGCTGTACGATGAACTCTAAATTTCTTCAACTGAAATCGGCCTCATGCAGTATTCATTATTTTTCGGTTGAGCGTATACGGTCAGCGCGTGCCTGTATTAGTCAATAAAACACGCACATCAGTCTCTAACCCCTGATTATACATGATATTACTTATAATGATGAAACAATGTTTCTAAATTGAATATGATAGGGTGTATATGAGCCGGCGGTAATTTTGAGCACTATATTATTGGTAGCTGTAAGTTCTTTAAGGCAAAGTAACACGGGCAACAATTTCTGGCAACTTGTCTCGCAACAATATTGCGTTGAGAGTTGAAGCGCGATGTTGCACGTATTATTACCACCCACTCGAGCAACTTGCCACGCAACAAATTTCCATGTTGTAAGTTGCGCTATGTTTTGCCATACTGGCTCCAAATTCGTCTTTGACGTCCGCCATCTTTGATTTACGTTGTGCATGCGCGCGCCGACACATCGACTTTATCACTTGCCAGCCAATCACAAGCGTTGTTTCTAGAGTTGTTTCGCAACAACAAAACCAAATGTTGCTGCATTACACGAGAAAATATATATTTTTAATATAGTTGTATGTCACAACATGTTGTTGCTTAATCTATAGATATTAACCCGTGGAAGACAGAGATGATGCAGAAATGAGTTTAGAAGGTCGCATGGAACACAACGCTCATTTGCTGGTACGAGAGTTTGCTGGCTACACCACTCTTCATGGATTTCATTTTATTCTTGGTAGCGGGTTTATTGTTCGTCGTGTATTATGGGCTTTGCTTATGTTAGCCGGGATGTGTTTCATGGTTGTGCAGATTCGCCAGAGTTACAAGAAACTCTTGGCCAACGAAAGTATTGTTGGCAAAGAACTGGAGCATTCCAGTAACCTTGTATTTCCTGCCTTTACTTTCTGTAACCTCAATATGATGAAGAAAAGTAAAATAATGAAAACGGACGCGCAGTATTTTCTGGATCGGCTCGACGTTGTGAAGATGTTGCTCCTGAAAAAAACACCCAAAAATGTGAGCTCGTCGTTTGACATCGAGCAGGCCGTGAAAGACAACGGCCACACCTTACAAGATATGATGTCGATGTGTGCTTGGGGAGGAAAAAGTTGCACTGCTGCCAATTTTACAACGTTCTATTCGTACCAAGTAAGAAAAGTGTCTCTTTTTCAATTTATAATGCCATTTTTGTACGTATGATTTACTTGCTGCATATTTGGGAATCATTATTATAGCATGAAGATGTTTAGCTTAGTTGCACCTAATAAATCAGTCCATTTGGCTCTCCCGTTTCAGTTTTTAGTTTTATAGCTTAACATTTTTTTATTTTATATTTTAATCTGTAAGTTGTCTTACTCAATTCTCAGTACGGACGTTGTTACACCTTCAACTCCGGTCAACCGGGTCATCCAATCCTCACAACTGACGCAAACGGACAAACTGACGGGTTGATTCTTGTTTTTAATGTCCAACCTAACGAGTATTACGGCCCGTTGAGTTACATGTCAACTGGGATCAGGTTCATGGTCCACGATCAAAACGAGTGGCCAATGATGGAGTCGTATGGAATGGACATTATGCCTGGATTCTCCACCAATGTTCGATTGAGAAGACAAAAGGTAAGGGGCCGACCATTTGACTTTTTTGGGGGGGGGGGGGGGGGGGGGGGGTGGGTGTTCTTGTCTGTGCTCGATTTTTTTTTCTTTAGCAGTGTTGTTGCACGAATTTTTTTTGGCGAAAAAAGCGGAGCCAGAACAAAGCTTTTCCGCTTGCAGGATATATTTGTTTCAACACCGTTGGCTTGCAGGATTTTTTTTTTCAAAAACACCCCCCCCCCCCCCCCCTCTCAAAAGTAAAATGGTCGGCCCCTAATGACGTCATGGCTGGATGTCCACTAATATTCACTGGGAAGTCGGGGTGGCGCCACACCGCGGCAAAACGGTATGCTCCGCTGGCCAAAATAACGAAGGCTCTGCTATCAAATACAAATTACCGAGGGTTTCAACTTTTTTAGTAAATAATTTTATAACTTAGTAAACTCACAGTGAATTACAAATTAAGAAAACTTTTCAACCTGTTAAAGTCTTAGGCTTAGCTTTTAAGTAGTTTTGTTATTTTTTGACAAAACAGTTCACAAATGGATGCTTTTAAGCAGAAATGTTAAAATCACGGGTATGTGCCTGTTGTTTCATTTCAGTTTTCGCGGGAAACTGGGGGCGGCCGCGCGCCGACAAGAAATAGCAAATACGCATGCGCGTAACGTTTTGCCGCGGTGTGGGGTGGCGCAGTGGTTAAGCGCTTCGCCACTTACCTCTGTGGCCCAGGTTCGATTCCCTGACGCGGCGCCATATGTGAGTTGGGTTTGTTGGTATCTCGTCCTTGCTCCGAGGGATTTTCACCGGGTTCTCAGGTTTTCCTCCCTCCGCAAAAACCAACACGCTAAATTCCAATTCGATCTGTGGGTTAGCCAGGACCTGGCTTTGATCAGCCCCCATGGTTGTTTCAGGTTTCGTTAGAAATTCTAAATTTATTTTTCCCCTTGAAATAGTGACGAACCCTTGCACTCCCAGCGCTCGCTAAATCGGAACGATACCGAATAAGATTATCTATTGCGTAATAACGGAAAAGCTACTTATGTTTCTTATATATTGATTATTTTTAGTATATAGAGGAGAGGGCACAAGGGATGAATAGCAACACTAAATATAGTTCTTCCTTCGATAGATTTTCCGCCTGAAACCACCATTCAAATCTTCATGCGGTGAAAGGAAACTTCAGACATTTAAGACGTACTCGAGAAGCGCGTGTTTACTGGAATGTTACACTAGATTAACGATCAAAGAATGTGGATGCCGACTGCTGTCGATGCCTGGCACTGGTACACAATTGACTAGCCATTTAACAATCTATAAGCCAATTTATACTACACTCTACATCACACCACACCCCATCACCACCAACCATTCCGGACACATTCTCATTTCCCATAACAAGCTTCCACAAGCTTCCACATTTCGAACCGAAAATCGGAAACAAAACAATAACTTCCACCACCCCATTTTGATTTCTTTGTTTTATCAACCTTAACGTCACGTGAGCTTCAAAACTCCAAAATACCGATCCTTAAATGTTAAAACACACGATTACCGTATTATTCCAAAGTTATAGGGTATTTCATACATAAATGACAAAGATAGCGAATCAGAACAGCTCAAAAACCATGCCTTAACATGCTTGAGGTGTTTCGTGTTTTATAACTCGTAGTCATTTCACTCTGTTTCCAGGAGAATTCAAAGGAAGCAAATACTGCACTCAAGATGAGTCTATAAAATGTGGGAGAGAACTGGATATAAGCTCGTTTTCTCAATACACCAGTTTCTCTAATCAAACTGGTGGTCCATCACTCTTTGAGTTGCCATCCATGATATTAAATGGTAAGGTAATGTTTAGTGGACAGGAATACAAATAGATATAGTACGGGACCATTCATAATTTATTTTTCAACTGAATATGAATTATTTAAGCCTTCCCCTTCTATTAATTTAAGAAGTAAGTGACCCGAAATAGATGACCTACATGTACCACCAGCTCCTCCAAACACGAGAAGAGTAGTAGTAGTAGTAGTAGTGGAATCCCGATTTCTCGAACCTCCTAGGAAAACGAAAATTGGTTCGAGAAATCGGGACTTCGAGAAATCGAAGGTGGCATCGAATTACTGTAAATTGCTGACATTGCAACCTCCCGCGACCTTCCGCGCAACAGACCGGAGCTTAACTACTAAGCTAACAGGAAGGCTTACCGGGGACGTTTTCCCGGTTTCTTTGTCGATTGCAAACTCTCGGGCGTTGTTCATTCGATCCAACGAGTTCTGCCAGAGTAAGAATCTTTGGCACGCTTAAACCACGCGTCGATTTCGCAGCGTATGTCCGCATAATAGTGGTAACTCTTTAATTTTCTAAATCCAAAATAGACTTCGACAAGCTGGCCTTCAAGGGCAGAGACAAGTGGTCGCATTGGTTCTAGCATTTCTTTTGCACACATTAAGCAAAAATTAAGATTATAGCTTATGATTTATTGTTTTTTTTACCGCAATACGCTTAGTTTTTCAATAAATAATTTTAGTTTATTTATTTGTATCGGACTTATAAAAAATATTCTAGAGTCTAAAGGGGGGTGGCTAGCCACCTAATCCACCCCCTCACCCCTAAATCCACCTTTGATTACTATAAATAATAGATAATAAATATCATCGTAACAGTTGATGTCGATAAATAATCATTAAAGTGACAATAACATCACTGAATTGGTTAACCTAATATGTGTAGTGGTCAGTAGCTAGAAAGGAGCTATAGTGATAACACTAAATGTCTATAAATAATAGATAATAATATCATCGTAACAGTTGATGTCGATACATAATTATTAAAGTGACAATAACATCAGTGAATTGGTTAACCTAATATGTGTAGTGGTCAGTAGCTAGAAAGGAGCTAGTGATAACACTAAATGTCTATAAATAATAGATAATAATATCATCGTAACAGTTGATGTCGATACATAATTATTAAAGTGACAATAACATCAGTGAATTGGTTAACCTAATATGTGTAGGGTCAGTAGCTAGAAAGGAGCTAGTGATAACACTAAATGTCTATAAATAATAGATAATAATATCATCGTAACAGTTGATGTCGATACATAATTATTAAAGTGACAATAACATCAGTGAATTGGTTAACCTAATATGTGTAGTGGTCAGTAGCTAGAAAGGAGCTAGTGATAACACTACATGTCTATAAATAATAGATAATAATATCATCGTAACAGTTGATGTCGATACATAATTATTAAAGTGACAATAACATCAGTGAATTGGTTAACCTAATATGTGTAGTGGTCAGTAGCTAGAAAGGAGCTATAGTGATAACACTAAATGTCTATAAATAATAGATAATAATATCATCGTAACAGTTGATGTCGATACATAATTATTAAAGTGACAATAACATCAGTGAATTGGTTAACCTAATATGTGTAGTGGTCAGTAGCTAGAAAGGAGCTATAGTGATAACACTAAATGTCTATAAATAATAGATAATAATATCATCGTAACAGTTGATGTCGATACATAATTATTAAAGTGACAATAACATCAGTGAATTGGTTAACCTAATATGTGTAGTGGTCAGTAGCTAGAAAGGAGCTATAGTGATAACACTAAATGTCTATAAATAATAGATAATAATATCATCGTAACAGTTGATGTCGATACATAATTATTAAAGTGACAATAACATCAGTGAATTGGTTAACCTAATATGTGTAGTGGTCAGTAGCTGGAAAGGAGCTAGTGATAACACTAAATGTCTATAAATGATAGATAATAATATCATCGTAACAGTTGATGTCGATAAATAATTATTAAAGTGACAATAACATCAGTGAATTGGTTAACCTAATATGTGTAGTGGTCAGTAGCTAGAAAGGAGCTAGTGATAACACTAAATGTCTATAAATAATAGATAATAATATCATCGTAACAGTTGATGTCGATAAATAATTATTAAAGTGACAATAACATCAGTGAATTGGTTAACCTAATATGTGTAGTGGTCAGTAGCTAGAAAGGAGCTAGTGATAACACTAAATGTCTATAAATGATAGATAATAATATCATCGTAACAGTTGATGTCGATAAATAATTATTAAAGTGACAATAACATCAGTGAATTGGTTAACCTAATATGTGTAGTGGTCAGTAGCTAGAAAGGAGCTAGTGATAACACTAAATGTCTATAAATAATAGATAATAATATCATCGTAACAGTTGATGTCGATAAATAATCATTAAAGTGACAATAACATCAGTGAATTGGTTAATCTAATATGTGTAGTGGTCAGTAGCTAGAAAGGAGCTAGTGATAACACTAAATGTCTATAAATAATAGATAATAATATCATCGTAACAGTTGATGTCGATAAATAATTATTAAAGTGACAATAACATCAGTGAATTGGTTAACCTAATATGTGTAGTGGTCAGTAGCTAGAAAGGAGCTAGTGATAACACTACATGTCTATAAATAATAGATAATAATATCATCGTAACAGTTGATGTCGATAAATAATTATTAAAGTGACAAAAAACATCAGTGAATTGGTTAACCTAATATGTGTAGTGGTCAGTAGCTAGAAAGGAGCTAGTGATAACACTAAATGTCTATAAATAATAGATAATAATATCATCGTAACAGTTGATGTCGATAAATAATTATTAAAGTGACAAAAAACATCAGTGAATTGGTTAACCTAATATGTGTAGTGGTCAGTAGCTAGAAAGGAGCTATAGTGATAACACTAAATGTCTATAAATAATAGATAATAATATCATCGTAACAGTTGATGTCGATACATAATTATTAAAGTGACAATAACATCAGTGAATTGGTTAACCTAATATGTGTAGTGGTCAGTAGCTAGAAAGGAGCTATAGTGATAACACTAAATGTCTATAAATAATTGATAATAATATCATCGTAACAGTTGATGTCGATACATAATTATTAAAGTGACAATAACATCAGTGAATTGGTTAACCTAATATGTGTAGTGGTCAGTAGCTAGAAAGGAGCTAGTGATAACACTAAATGTCTATAAATAATAGATAATAATATCATCGTAACAGTTGATGTCGATAAATAATTATTAAAGTGACAATAACATCAGTGAATTGGTTAACCTAATATGTGTAGTGGTCAGTAGCTAGAAAGGAGCTAGTGATAACACTAAATGTCTATAAATAATAGATAATAATATCATCGTAACAGTTGATGTCGATACATAATTATTAAAGTGACAATAACATCAGTGAATTGGTTAACCTAATATGTGTAGTGGTCAGTAGCTAGAAAGGAGCTAGTGATAACACTAAATGTCTATAAATAATAGATAATAATATCATCGTAACAGTTGATGTCGATACATAATTATTAAAGTGACAATAACATCAGTGAATTGGTTAACCTAATATGTGTAGTGGTCAGTAGCTAGAAAGGAGCTAGTGATAACACTAAATGTCTATAAATAATAGATAATAATATCATCGTAACAGTTGATGTCGATACATAATTATTAAAGTGACAATAACATCAGTGAATTGGTTAACCTAATATGTGTAGTGGTCAGTAGCTAGAAAGGAGCTATAGTGATAACACTAAATGTCTATAAATAATAGATAATAATATCATCGTAACAGTTGATGTCGATACATAATTATTAAAGTGACAATAACATCAGTGAATTGGTTAACCTAATATGTGTAGTGGTCAGTAGCTAGAAAGGAGCTATAGTGATAACACTAAATGTCTATAAATAATAGATAATAATATCATCGTAACAGTTGATGTCGATACATAATTATTAAAGTGACAATAACATCAGTGAATTGGTTAACCTAATATGTGTAGTGGTCAGTAGCTAGAAAGGAGCTAGTGATAACACTAAATGTCTATAAATAATAGATAATAATATCATCGTAACAGTTGATGTCGATACATAATTATTAAAGTGACAATAACATCAGTGAATTGGTTAACCTAATATGTGTAGTGGTCAGTAGCTAGAAAGGAGCTATAGTGATAACACTAAATGTCTATAAATAATAGATAATAATATCATCGTAACAGTTGATGTCGATACATAATTATTAAAGTGACAATAACATCAGTGAATTGGTTAACCTAATATGTGTAGTGGTCAGTAGCTAGAAAGGAGCTATAGTGATAACACTAAATGTCTATAAATAATAGATAATAATATCATCGTAACAGTTGATGTCGATACATAATTATTAAAGTGACAATAACATCAGTGAATTGGTTAACCTAATATGTGTAGTGGTCAGTAGCTAGAAAGGAGCTAGTGATAACACTAAATGTCTATAAATAATAGATAATAATATCATCGTAACAGTTGATGTCGATACATAATTATTAAAGTGACAATAACATCAGTGAATTGGTTAACCTAATATGTGTAGTGGTCAGTAGCTAGAAAGGAGCTAGTGATAACACTAAATGTCTATAAATAATAGATAATAATATCATCGTAACAGTTGATGTCGATACATAATTATTAAAGTGACAATAACATCAGTGAATTGGTTAACCTAATATGTGTAGTGGTCAGTAGCTAGAAAGGAGCTATAGTGATAACACTAAATGTCTATAAATAATAGATAATAATATCATCGTAACAGTTGATGTCGATACATAATTATTAAAGTGACAATAACATCAGTGAATTGGTTAACCTAATATGTGTAGTGGTCAGTAGCTAGAAAGGAGCTATAGTGATAACACTAAATGTCTATAAATAATAGATAATAATATCATCGTAACAGTTGATGTCGATACATAATTATTAAAGTGACAATAACATCAGTGAATTGGTTAACCTAATATGTGTAGTGGTCAGTAGCTAGAAAGGAGCTAGTGATAACACTAAATGTCTATAAATAATAGATAATAATATCATCGTAACAGTTGATGTCGATACATAATTATTAAAGTGACAATAACATCAGTGAATTGGTTAACCTAATATGTGTAGTGGTCAGTAGCTAGAAAGGAGCTAGTGATAACACTAAATGTCTATAAATAATAGATAATAATATCATCGTAACAGTTGATGTCGATACATAATTATTAAAGTGACAATAACATCAGTGAATTGGTTAACCTAATATGTGTAGGGTCAGTAGCTAGAAAGGAGCTAGTGATAACACTAAATGTCTATAAATAATAGATAATAATATCATCGTAACAGTTGATGTCGATACATAATTATTAAAGTGACAATAACATCAGTGAATTGGTTAACCTAATATGTGTAGTGGTCAGTAGCTAGAAAGGAGCTAGTGATAACACTAAATGTCTATAAATAATAGATAATAATATCATCGTAACAGTTGATGTCGATACATAATTATTAAAGTGACAATAACATCAGTGAATTGGTTAACCTAATATGTGTAGGGTCAGTAGCTAGAAAGGAGCTAGTGATAACACTAAATGTCTATAAATAATAGATAATAATATCATCGTAACAGTTGATGTCGATACATAATTATTAAAGTGACAATAACATCAGTGAATTGGTTAACCTAATATGTGTAGTGGTCAGTAGCTAGAAAGGAGCTATAGTGATAACACTAAATGTCTATAAATAGTAGATAATAATATCATCGTAACAGTTGATGTCGATACATAATTATTAAAGTGACAATAACATCAGTGAATTGGTTAACCTAATATGTGTAGTGGTCAGTAGCTAGAAAGGAGCTATAGTGATAACACTAAATGTCTATAAATAATAGATAATAATATCATCGTAACAGTTGATGTCGATAAATAATTATTAAAGTGACAAAAACATCAGTGAATTGGTTAACCTAATTTGTGTAGTGGTCAGTAGCTGGAAAGGAGCTGAGCAAGAGCTAGCGGCGAGTGATTTCTGTAACTTTTTTAATGTCAAACAGCTTCAGGAGTGTTTTTGTCAGAGTACAGACCGCAATAAACCCTGTTTTACTTGCTTTATTTAATAGATTTTTTTCGAACGAAATGCACAAACACTCAAACAGTACTAGTCCTCGCAAGACCGACAGTTTGGACTTTTGTGTTCCGAAAATTAAGCCAGTTGTTAGCATTCAATTCAGTTTTAGTTTGCTAATTTCATTTCACGAACAACTACATATGAAACATAGAATACGAATTTTGTAAGCAAATGCTAGATGTCAAACGGCGATCAGTTTCACACACAAAAACAGAAACCAAAACAAAATGTCAAAAGCGAGCTTTTCTATATGATCGCTCACGATCGCTCGGCACAATCGCCCGAAATGAAGCCGGCGATCGTGAGCGATCATATGGAAACACATTCTGGCGATCGAGCGATCGAAAAGTATCCCACAATGCAATGTTCTTTTTCGGCACCATGGCAACGTCTGTTGTCTGCTTACCCGTTGACTAATATGCGGACTGGGCTCTAGATGCAGTGGCGCGTAAACTTGTGAGCGACCATATGGAGACAAATGCTAGTGATCGTGAGCGATCGCTCGGTTGAATGATTCAAGCGATCGGGCGATCGTGAGCGATCATATGGAAACCAGCCTTTACCTTAGACTCAAAACCTCATTTCACTGGAAGGAAAGTCCCAATGACTAGATATTTCCATTCAGTTTGGTGTTCAAGAGTTCCTTTACAGGAAGCTAACAGAACTTCCTCCTGGGGTTCGCGAAATCCGATGTAACAAACCGAAGGCTGAAGACAAAAACATCCACTTTAAGTCCACTGTGCTTAACGGCTAGATTATCCTTTTCGGAAATGTTGTTTTAGTTTTTCAATTTCAGCTTCAAAATAAACCGCCAAAGTCCAGTTGCAAATCTGTCACTCCGCCATTTTGATTTTCAATTTTGTATAGACACATGGAAATCCGGATGAAATGACGTCATGTCCCAAGTAACGCGCGCTCTGATTGGTTTGTTCATACTTTCTATTTGTCTATACTCTCATAAACACATGGTTTTTGACCAATCAGAGAGCGCGTTAGTAACTATCTATTATATAATTGCTGATAGGTTTTCGGAGCTGGTGAGGCAGGCTTTCTAGACAATAAATGTATTCCACATATATAATTTATAATGTATTGACTTATATTGCGCAAGTTTCATGTGTATATGATCACTTGCGCATTACATGATATGTAAATAACTTATATATAGCTTAGCCTAAATAATATAATGTTAAAAATCCATACTAATGTTAATACTAATTTTACGGATGCTAAACCTATACTAATAGAATACTAAATGTTTAAAAACTAATAAAATACTAAAAATGAGTAAAAACTATGCATTCTAATTAATATTTAAAAATAATTTATGTTAAAAATAAATTGCAGTTAAATGCTTTCCTAAAAATATAACTTTGTCAAGCATGTTAAGGCCTGGTTCATTTAACGGAAAATAGATGTACGTTAAAAAATGTTTTCTGACAGAAATAACAGTTTAAACAAAAACTAATTACACAGTAATACTAATATCAACTTCCTTAAATTTGTTAAGTGGATGGTTGTGGTATCACGTGATCGATGACGTCATAATTATATAAAATCGTTTAAGTGAAATGCGGCTGCGACGATAACATATGAATATCAAGTAACCCTGCTAAAACATTACTCCTCCCGCAGTGTTTCAGATCACGCTTAGAAAACATGACTATCATGTAAAGATAAGGATATATTAAGGGTACAATTAGTCACGTGACCTATTTTGCATATGTTCGCCTTAATTACTCGTTAACGAAACATTGTAGTGATCTTTTCAAAGTTGATTTAGGTAAAAGGCTTCAACCTTAACTAAACATATACACTCATCATCCTAGCTGTTTTAAACTCGGAGCCGCGTTTTTGATTTACTGATTTCGTGTTCTAAGTCACGTGACAGAGCACGTGACACGTTTTACTACACACAAACCACTTAAGGTAGTCAAGAATGGCTATACCTATTATCGTGAAAAACTTGGCGCACTTACCATACTCGGCTGGGTTGAAATAAGGAAAACAGTTTTTACTTGAAATTTGACACTTGAACCAGACCTTAATATGCTTGAGAATTTAATTGAACATTTAAAAGAATCGAGAGACTTTTCATTTCGGTAGATCATTCCACAGTTTAGGAGCAGCTGTTTACATGTGTGTTTCTTTTTGCAGTTTCTTTTATGGCATTGGATAAGAACGGACGCTGTAGCTAAAATAATACTGTCATCCTGAAACGGTCTCAATTTTTCCCAGACTTTCGAAATAGATAATTATACCAGCACTGACTGGGTACGCCCAAATTACGCTATTCAGTTCGTTTAGAACGGTGTAGCAATTTTGTTGATAGTTGTGGATTTGAATAAGCGTATTTTTTTTACGCTGTGCCGGGCTTACATGTATATACCAGAAACAGTTTTGAAAATACTAGATACCCACTGATTCAATGTATTATATCTTTGTTTAGAAGTAGGAAGCGATTTTAGCAAGTGTTATGAATTTCATTCGTACTGATTTTCTTAGGCAGACTGAGCGAGCGACCTCATTTTTTCCCCCGAGATTTCGAAGACATCGGCCGCGAGACACGGAGACAGTTTTGAAAATATCTGGCAGTCCAGAAATTGTCCAGAATTCTCTTTGAAACCCATAGTAATGCTTGCATAAGTTGACGAAGCTTTTTTCTTTGTGAAGGAAGAGAACTCACATGGAATTAAAACAGTGTACTCGGCGTAAGGTTTACGAGTGTTTGACAAACGATCACAAACTTTTGAAGCTTTGCCATGGACGATGTCGATGTTCAAAATACTACATTCCCTGCGGCAGTCGAAGCTTTTGCAAAAGAAATGTTCGAACATCCCTTAATAAAATATATGTGGATGATAGGTGTCCTAGGCATTTCAAAGGTGAAAAAGAACTCCGTTCTTGTAGTCACGTTTGAAATAAAAGCTTTTAAGGGAATGCAGTCAGAAGAAAAAAAGGGGGAAAAGAAATGGAAAAATTCATCGGAGTGAAAAAAAAGAGCGATGCCGATACTGAGACTAAAAAATTCTGAAAAACCTAGATATATATAAATATATATAGGCATTGTATATCCATCATTTTCATTTTGACAGGAGAAGAATCACTTCAACAATACCTTTTGTTTCTCTTGTTTTCACGGCTTGTTCATGCATCGTTATTTATTGTCTAATGAGTTTTGATGGCTAATTTTAGAATATCAATTTTCCAAACAGATACAAACTTGGGAAACGTTTTCTTAGACTATAACTTTTCTCAGAAAGGTCCGTATCTATTTTTGCCGCAAAAAACATGAAAATAATTAACCTATAAAATAAATTTATTTTGTGTTCAGTGTGTTAATGATAGCATATGAAAGGGGAATGATTGTTGTTTACATTGACCACTGAAATTAGAAGGAACTGAGATCATTGTTTAGTTGAAAATGGGAATGGTCAGAACTAATACGTTTTAAGCTGGTTCTCAGTCAGTTTGACCACATTTCACTGATTTATTTATTTTATCGAGCACCGCATTCAATTTACTACCGTTTCTTTTGAGTTAGTGATTGCTGCAATGCAATAAGATTATTATTAAAACTAAGAAAGCACGAACGCTTGTTTAACTTAATTCCTCCCGTAGTTCCATGTAGAGTCAAACGGTTAATTCCGTTGATAATTTAATTTCAAGGACAAATCACCATGCACTGAATTATAGCGTTTTGTATTTTCCTCCGAATAATATCGTTAAGAAGATAATACGGGCAGTCTCATTTCAGTGACCTTAATTTATGTTCTGCACTGGCTAGCACGCCCAGCATCGATGTTACATAACATTAACACATGCTTTGAATAGATTACGACTTATCTTTAAATATTTCTATTCAATGTTTTCAAATGTCTTTTTCTGAGCTCACCACAAAAAACAACATATAATTGCTATAAATAGTTCTTATAGCGTGTCAGAATATTCCACAAGCTTTTACATTCATAATGCGAGCCAGTTACTTCGAGAATGTGTTTTATCATCTCCTTTATGTAGGCAGATTCTCCATTAGGATAAGCAACTGAGGTCTGGTTAGTAATTTGGAGGTGGTTGGCCTGCCGATTCGTGATGGGCGAAAATCGCCGGAGCGATTGAAGCAATCAATTACTCTTTGTACCGTTGAACGTGATATTCTTAAAGTGGAGGATATATCCGGGGGGAAACTCCCTTATGTGAGGGGTACATGGATGCTCGTCGTACCTTTTAGGGGTCAAAATCAGGAGTTTGGTACCACTTAGGGTATCCACCATCAAACACAGACATTTCCATGTAAAGCGGTACCTTTTAGGGGTCGGGTGTCAATTGAACAAAAAAGCTGGTATCAATTTACAATTCTATTATCTTTTAGGGGTCAAAATAAGCTTGAGCCACGCCCATTTTAGTACCTCTTATACGCTGGGCATCGTTGCTCTCCGTATCGATAGTAAATTATTCGCCATCTTAGATCGTTACTGTACACCATGATTCCTTCAAACCAAGTAAAAACTACTGAATTCACAAAGCGAGTTATCTTTACGCCAACCAGCGACGTTCCAGACCCTGAATTGATAACACCCTAGCTTTGAAAAGCTAATGACTGCAGTGTTCTGCTTCGCACTGTTCCTGAAAATCTTTGAAAGCTTTAAAATTACTTTTGTATCGTAATTTTCCCATTGTGGGAATTACTCAGTGACTGACAAGCGCGGCTACTGTAAGGGTTGTAAATTCTATTGTACGTTAAGCACAATAAGAGCAAACGGTAGCCTTCATAAATTAAATAAAAGGTCCTATGTGTAAACTAAATCAATATATGCATGATCGCAGGAAAAACAAAAAAAAATCTGCCTCTTGAGTTTGGTTACAGGTTTGCTTAATATTAAATAAGGTCGAAATTAAGCCAAATAAGGTAGGTAGAGCCCACCGCCCAGAATTATTTATACCTAGAAATACCCCGCAATTCAGAAACAAAGTCGAAATCGACTGTGGTATAATGATATCCGCCAACAAGCCGAGATGATCGCACAAGAGAAGCAAAAGCTAAACGTTTTGCTCTTCTGTCAAAATTAACATGATGGATATATCATGCCTCAGTATGTCAACGTTCTGAGCTATTTTCGTTCTGATTCAGTGCGTGGTTAGCGTAAACGGCAACCATTAATTTCGGTTCCAGTTTTCTCCGCAGATATGCATGCAATCATTATAAGTTAAGTATTTTCATGTTATTTGCGGCAAATTTAGATAACGTATAAAACATCGCCCAGAATGCCGCGACACATCCGGGACATTTCTAAGAACAACAGCGCTAAATTCAAAAGCTACGCAATGATACGTGAAGCAAATAACAGAGAAAATGGCCCAAAACGCTTCAGTGATGTTACGATTTCACTCACTTACGCAGAAAATAACCTTAATAAGAGTTAGGTACCCATGGGCTTTTGTAGAAGAGATATCAATTAAGTATTTGCACCCAAGATTAAATTATTTGCGTGAATATAAGCATTATCGGTTTTGCCTTCAAATTTGGGATTTTTCGAAGCTGCTTGACTGGAAAATGACGAATGGTTGAATTTGAGGTCGATTTTCTCTTCGATTAATTACTTAATTTCTTAGGTACCCACGGCAAAAGTTAGTTCGATATCTTAGTAACTCGTTGCCTCTTTTTCGTCTTATTCTGACGAATATTAGTATTATCGAAATCAAACTTTCTAGAACACATATTGGAAACTCAAATTCGCTTGCCAAATTTGGATTTTCAGAATTCCCGCGAGGCATCTCTTGACTTCTAAGCTCCTCCCATATAGACAATAGAGCGCACGCCGGCTAATGAAGCATTGAAATTGACGAGTCACACGAGCCTTTGTGATTGTAATTTTAGTTGGAAAAGTGTCTTTTTGCGCTGGAAAAATGACTGCGCTGCAAAACTAACAGAACATCGTAAAACTCGATATCGCATCATAAACAAATGTTCAACCAGATTTTGTAAACCTTCAGCTTTAAAAGGAGACCTTTTTCGTGTTTCTGTGTGCACTAGAAGTCAACAGCCAAAATAAAGAATCTAGCTGTGGTCTTCCGACTCAGAGAGCGGCACTGTAAGCCGCTTTGATTTCCAACCGAAACATTTGAACACCGACTGATCTGAAAAACTAACAGAACATTATAAAAGTCGATAGCGCATCATAAACAAATGTTCAAGCGGATTTTGTAAACCTTCAGCTTTAAAATGAGACCTTTTTCGTGTTTCTGCGTGCACTAGAAGTCAACAACCAAAATAAATAATCTAGTTGTTGTCTTCACTGACTCAGAACCGGCGTTTGAAAAGTGAAAATGAAAACTAACAGAACAGCGTAGAAAGCTCTGGCGCGTCATAAACTGATGTCAAAACGGATTTTGAATATCTTCAGCTTTAAAATGGGATGTTTCTCATGTTTCCGTTTGCTGTAGAAGTCAAACTAGCAAAGGACGAAACGAATTGCCTTGTCGTCGTCTTTACTCAGATCTAAGCAGCCGTGTAAAGCCGTCGCCTGTTGAATTCAAAGCAAATCCTATTGGAAAGTGAAAGTGGAACTTAAAAAAAAAACTAAAGAGCACTGGTACTCTAAAACAAAATATTTCTGAAACGATGAAACTGGGCAAAAGGATTGTTCTGTCAAATTACTGCCCAGTTATGACTCTCGTATCGTAAGCAGTAAAACAATTGACTACGCGCCAAATCTTTTCGAAAACCGTTCAGTTCAGAAAACTCAAGATCAGGCGTAATGAACAGTCGGTTCAATTGAAGAGGACATCTATTGTTAATAATTAGCGCCATCACGTTATTTCTGGCATTGATTGACGGGTGCCTTATCAGCCTTGGGACATTTGTATTCCCATAACGATTAATGAACAACCAATCAGGTATCGTTAAAGCGAACTGCTCATGCGTTAGATTATAATTATTCCGCTTTGGATTAATTCTTCAACAGTAAGTACATGTCGCGAAGAACAATAGGATTCTGCCCGATGAAACGTTTCCCAAGTTTGTATCTGTTCATGGAAAATTGATATTCTAAAATTAGCCATCAAAACTCATTAGACAATAAATAACGATGCATGAACAAGCCGTGAAAACAAGAGAAACAAAAGGTATTGTTGAAGTGATTCTTCTCCTGTCAAAATGAAAATGATGGATATACAATGCCTATATATATTTATATATATTTAGGTTTTTCAGAATTTTTTACAACGAGTATATATATATATATATATACATACACCACCCACAAAGCAGAAAACGAGAAAAAATGCAGCTGCCCGACAAATGCCGTGTGCCCCCTGGAAAGAGAATGCCTAGCCAAAGATATCATATACCAGGCCACGGTAACCAGCGGAGAAAACGAGGAAACATACGTCGGACTAACAGCGACAGATTCCAAATCCAGATACGCTAACCACAATGCCTCTTTTAAATCAAAATTCTAAATGAACGCAACCGAACTAAGTAAACACATTTGGCAGATAAAAGACAACAATTTAGATTATGCGATCAAGTGGAAAATCTTATACCGTGCGCCCCCGGCTATACGAACAAAACAAAACGATGTAGCTTATGCACAGCAGATACATTTTTCAAAATATATGTAAACCAAAGTCGGCAACTTTAAACAAAAGAATCGAGCTGATTAGCAAATGTAGGCATAAAGAAAAATTCCTACTGAGAAATGTAAGATGACATATCAATAGAGACCGAAGAACGATGCTGTTGTAATGTACTTTGTAAAATCACTCTAGGTTATGCACTGACGAGTGCAGGTTCACTCTGTAAACCTGTATGAAAGAGACATGTATGTAAACCGAAGTCAAAACTTAACTGCGTCCGCTCATTCATTTATTATATATATATGTGAATCAGTATGATCCTTAGGTTGAAATCTAGTTTAAAGTTATAGGCTTTCCCATCTCCACCCAGAAAGAGAAAATGCCGGGAGTACCCATGGTTACGTTCCACAATGACACCATCAACTGGCTGCATTGCCAGCGTGGTTGGTCCTGATGGTGTAGTGTAACACAGCGGACTAGTATGCCGTGGCCGTGGGTTCCAATCCCACTCAGGGCACATATTTTCTCTTTCACCTTTATTCTGATTATTTATATATAGAGATGGGTTTCTTCTTTATACTGTTTATATATATATATATACACTCGCTTTCAAAAACATTGCTTTTGATTTATATATATATATATTGTTTTAGCTGTCAAATTTGACAAGAATACAAAAGGTATATATACATTTGCAGTGCAATGTTTTTGAAAACGAGTGTATATATATATAATCATGGGTCATAAAAAGACTGGATTGGGCACGCGCTGACGTGATGGCCGCAACCAAGTGGAAAATCGTGACGTCACATGTAAACAAACATTTTCGTAATTTCTCGGCGCGCGGCATTTCGCGAGTAGCTTGGAAAATAAACATCGAAGAGAAAATGATTAAGCCCTGAAGGATGGAGATCGGAGAAAACTTCGAGGGGTGCTCAAACGGCTTGTTTTCGGAGGAGAAAACGCAGCTAAAGGAGAATGAATTTAATACGAAGTTGCCGATAGCTGTCGTTCTAGCAATTCCGAAAGTGAGAGTGAAATATTAGTGTTTAGAGTGCAGAAAGGTCTAACATACTAAATGTTGGTTCATGATAAGACACGTAGGAAACTATATGGAGCTATTAATATCAAACCGCGAAAAAAGCAAAAATTGTCAGAACATCAAACGAAATGCATAAGTGAAAACACGAGTATTCTCTCTATTCATTTTATCGCGTGACTGTGTACGAACTCGTTCGAAAGGTCCTTGTTGATGAAGTTGATAAAAGCCGAAGGGGAATAACGACGACATTCGTTATAACCATAACTCCCACAAACCATAGGGTCTAATCATGCAAAGTCGGGACTTGGCTAAATCACCGAGAATTGGAATTTAGCGTGTCGTTTTTGTGGATGGAGGAAAACCGGAGAACGCAAAGAAAAATCCTCGGAGCAAGGACAATCGATACCAACAAATTAATAATAATAATAATAAAGACTTTATTTATGAGGGGTAACACATAATAGTGCAGAACACTAATAAACTTGTGGCCCTAAAAAACTAACCCAGTACAACCACATGATTGCATGCCTCCAAAAGGCCTATAATTGGATAAGAAAAGTGGGAGGTATTCTATAAGTTTCCCACCCACAGTCACACCCCTTCCCCATACTATTTTCCCAGCACATTCAGTGATTTTTAGATTGTGTCCAAAATCTAACATTTTTCGGGAAAAAATGTCTATTGTTGAGGCCTTTCATTTTGTTCTGAAACCCAAATGGGTATATTTAATAAGTATCCCAAAGGAGAAAGCTTGGTAACATGTTTTTGCTGGGTTTATTGATTTGTGAAGGCAATAATATGTTATACTGTTAGTACACTTTGTATTATGACCTGGGTACAGTATATTAAATTAGATGACAATACTTGTGGTTTGTATAAATCATAACTTATATTCCATTCTAGCTAGCTAGCTGCATGGATGATATATGCTATTTAAATCTGTATATCTGAAGTGAACTAAGATACACATGAACAGTGAAAACAATAAAACCATTTTTATTGAACTCTCAGACTTACTGTACATAAAATGATAGTTCATGTACTGTACAACATAGTAACCTTGACAATAAACCTATCAAAATTATCTTACAGTCAGATGTAATATAACTGAAAATAAATTATTAGAAATTAAGATTTGGGACTCAGTTAGAATTAGCATAGATCTGAACCATCAAGTTTCATTGAAAATTATCACTCTAGCTCAGACTATTAAACATGCCTAATTTACATAGCAGAAACCTTGCTTATCGACTCTTCTGACATGGTGCAGGACTCGATTGACAGTAATGCTTGCCCACTTGCCCAGGACAACTAAAAAGTTGAACCGGGCAGGTAATTTTTGTACCTGGACAACCAGATCTCAAGGCAACCAGCCTAAAATCTAATGTTGAGCACTGTGCTGGCCATGTTGATTAACTGACTCCCAGGAGGATAAGAAATATTTGTTTTTGCTAGTCTAAAGTTGTTGTGAAACTGCACAATACTTCAGGGCATTAACCAACAAATATATTTTTTAATAATTGTGCAGTATTTTCTTTCCAAAAATAAAACCTTGTTCACATGCTAACTTAGTTCTCTGGGAGACTGCTTGCGCTATTGGTTACGAAGTATGTATACAGTGTTACTGTAAATACAACCCTTGTATTATAGCTTAATTTTTGGGAATTTTGTTAATGAGGAGTAAATCTCGAAATTTTAATGCCATCTCTATGGGGGATTATGAAATGTCTTGAGAACTTTTATAATTTCTCATCTCGCCCCTCTTCCCCCATAAATAATGAATGGTCCATATAAAGTTTCGAATGATGGAGTCATGATATGAAAAAAAATCATTCAAGTACCCTGTAAAATCTGCATGTACTGATGTAGACTACTTCTTTTAACACATGCATGTACATGTATAAATATGGAACATAAGGAAGAGTTATGAATGTTTGGCAATTAAGTTCCACTGGTTATTATAAGTAAACCATCATTTGATATAGAACTGTGAATACATAACAATAGTTGTAGATAGAAGGCTAATTTCAGATGAAGGAACATTGTGAATAGTAAACTGAATTTCAATGGAAGACCACAAGGAGGTAATCTCGATCTGCAGTAGATTCACTGGGGCATCCCTGGTGCCTTAACTTTCTCTCAACCATCTTGACATGTCTAAGTGGATAAAATTAAGTAACATTTACATTTTGTTCCGCATAACAACCTTGACATAAGCTACACCACTATCCTCAAAAGTCACCAAGTTGGTACATAATTTGCAGCTTCAAATTACAACCCTAACTCGTAAAACTATGTCTAAGCCACAATTTTATGGCGTCAAATATCCGCCAAAATTCAACTTTGCGGTTCAACATTCAACTTCGCGATCCAACATTCAACCTCGGGGTTCGACATTCAACTTCGCGATCCAACATTCAATTTAGTCATGGAACTTTAGTGTTTGTAAATCCAACATTGGTGTTCTGCAATTCAACATTCATGTATACAAATTTATACAGTTTCGAGAGACCGTCAAATATCCGCCAAAATTCAACTTGGCGGTTCAACATTCAACTTCGCGATCCAACATTCAACTTCGGGGTTCGACATTCAACTTCGGGGTTCGACATTCAATTTAGATGGAACTTTAATGGTGTTTGTAAATTCTACATAATTTGGTGTTCTAAAATTCAACATTCATGCATGTATACAAATTTATTCAGTTTCGAGACCGCGTCAAATATCCGCCATCTTCCTTGGACTTTGGTGATCCTACATTTTTAGTATGTGCATTGAACATCGAATTTATCAAATTCGACGTTCGTTTTCCAAATATTCAACATCCATGTCCACAAATAGCCTGAATTTCAGCCGTCTCCTCTGCTTCGTTCCTCCCGAGAGGAGGATATTTGACGCTGTCTCCACAGGAAGCCCAAGCTCTGTTTATGTAAATTTAATTCATAAGGGTTTGTATGGGAATTTTTAAATCTGGTTTTTCGATAAATATACTGTAATAAAGTGAATAAAACTTACCTGGTGTCTATGATCTGTGTCTTGGCTGTGTCTGTGCGTAGTTTCAGCGAATTTGGGCGAATTTTGAATCCCTTACTCTTCATACTAAAGAAGAAATGAAGAGTAAGGGATTCAAAATTCGCCCAAATTCGCTGAAACTACGTACAGACACAGCCAAGACACAGATCATAGACACCAGGTAAGTTTTATTCACTTTATTACAGTATATTTATCGAAAAACCAGATTTAAAAATTCCCATACAAACCCTTATAAATTAAATTTACATAAACAGAGCTTGGGCTTCCTGTGCTGTCTCTCGAAACTGAATAAATTTGTATCTGGCCAATGTTGAATTTACAAACACTAAAGTTCCAAGCTAACCAGCTCTCCCTTGACAACCAACAGAGCTTGACTGACCCGTAATAACCCGTGGTATCATAGCTGGAGTTCGAAGCGTTTTTTCGTCTTACTTACTAAATTGATCTCGAAATAAGTCTGATACAGAACAAAAGTAAAGGTTTTTATTTACTTTTGATCCGGTATTTTGTCAAATATGCTGGGCAAAATAGAGTTTGGACGCTCAAACGAAACATGGCGGCCGCTCAACAAGGTAAAGTAGTCATAATTAAACGAATAGTATTGCAATAGTTGAGCAGATTCCTTCTTCCTTTTATACTATATTATATAAACCAGTAATTACGGCGTTAATTTCTCAGGTTTATAACTTTGGAGAGTACACGAAACATTGACGAACGGTGACAGTGTCAGTATTAAAATTCAATGACAATGGTCGATATGACCACATACAGGAAGGCCAAGCTCTGTATTTGCACTGTGAAAGTTCTAGAAGAAGAAAATGAAAAATAAATAAAATATTTAACTTTGAAGAACTGGTCTTGTGTTATCATGTGTCTATAATTAACCATATAGCAATCAGTTAGTACTCTGGCACCTGTAAATCGGTATGTTTTCTGGCTAACTCTTTTTCTTTAATATTAAAGAGGGAGTCAGTTTTTCTCAACTATATTTTTCCTATGTTTGGTGTGGTGACATGAAATATTGAGAACTTATTAAACACCTTGTAAGCTTTCTGCAGCAAACACATCAACTCTAATGTTTCAAAAAGCGACATGCTAGAAAATCCGACAAGAATCCACAAGAAGTGTCAATAAAGTCGACAGTGTTTTATTTAGAGGTCAAGGATAAACTGATTACAAATCGATATCTGGTAATGAGTATGATGTTTACATCAGATAAATGTCATGTCGAAAGTGATAAATACCATACCCTGTTCAAGATCTGTCAATGTGAAAATGGATACCCCGTCTAAGACCAGAAACTCGACAAACCATACCCTGTCCAGTGGATCATCCCCAGGAAGCAGCAAGGCATATAAAACCAAAAAATTAAGGAATCAGAATTAAGGAATTAGACCCTAATTCCTTAATTTTTTGGTTTTATATGCCTTGCTGCTTCCTGGGGGTACTCCCATATTAATCTAGTATATATTTTTACATGGTCTAGTGGATGTCAAAGGGGCACTGTCATTGAAATTGAATCTTCAAGTTTCTTTAAAACAAAACCACAAAAATAACACCCTGTTCGAAGAGTAATACTATGTGAATGCCCTTTATTTTTCAATAAAGGATGACAAAGTGGATTACAAAAGCTAACAAGGCCTGGTTAGGGATATTGGGGATAAGCTGGATAACTAGCAAAATAATGACTGGGATAAGGAATAACAAACCAGAAAACAGTAGGGATAAGGGATAACCAAAGTCCATCGGGATAAGGGATAATCGATAACAGCCATCTGCATCTCAGGGATAAGTGATTAACTATCCTGAAAAATATAGGGATAAGGGATAACGGCACCCCCCCTCCCCCTAATAACCGGGCCTCTATAAACTTGATTTTGGTTACAGTAGACATATTTCAAGTTGCTCTAAATTTCTCTTAAAAGCAGTATTTTTAATCCACTCAAATTTTTGCGACCTTTATCAAAATTGTCTCAAATTTTCTCGGCTAGTACACTGCATACTCTGGTAATCTGAGTAGATTTTGTCTTTAGTCATGAGAATGTTTATCATTTTGGGGTTAATTGACAGTGTTCCTTTAATAATATTAAAATTTTATAGTGAGTGGTTAATAATGTATGCCTGTTACTGGCTAATAGCAAAATAAGAAACAAAATATATATAACATTCTCTCCAATGACTAAGTAGGGATATATAAAACTTATCAAAGTCCTGATGTTTTTCTTTGCTTCAAAACTGGACATGTAACACCCACTGATTCAGTATCAAACTAAACAAATATTCTAAGGTAATTTCTGCATCTCCTCAAATACATGTAGCTAGCCATAGCCTGTCCTTTTCTAGGTTAAGAGGTTAAGGCAAAGGAAACGAACATTTAAATAATACAACATTTATGAATATTTTTGTTAAAGTACATGTACGAGCGCCTAGAGTTAAACAGTATTCATCCCAATATTCTTTTGAGTCCTGAGCAAAAGCTTATTGTATTTGACCGATTATTCACTAGCATTAAAACAAGCAATCGAAAGAGTTCACCAAGTTGTGTTTAGCGGCCGCCATGTTTGCCATGCCTGAGATTCGAGGTGAGTTCGTTTGAGCGTCCAAACTCTATTTTGCCCAGCATATTTGACAAAATACCGGATCAAAGTAAATAAAAACCTTTACTTTTGTTCTGTATAAGACTTATTTCGAGATCAATTTAGTAAGTAAGACGAAAAAACGCTTCGAAGTCCAGCTATGATACCACGGGTCAGTCAAGCTCTGTTGGTTGACAAGGGAGAGCTGGTTAGCTTGCAACCCAGTATGGCGTTGCTATGGGCCAACAAGTCACGTGACCGTCTGTTGCAAAAGGCCAATTGAATGTCGAACCCCGAAGTTGAATATCGAACCCCGAAGTTGAATATCGAACCCCGAAGTTGAATGTCGAACCCCGAAGTTGAATATCGAACCCCGAAGTTGAATGTCGAACCCCGAAGTTGAATATCGAACCCCGAAGTTGAATGTCGAACCCCGAAGTTGAATGTTGAACCGCCAAGTTGAATTTTGGCGGATATTTGACGGTCTCTCGAAATTGTATAAATTTGTATACATGAATGTTGAATTGTAGAACACCAATGTTGGATTTACAAACACTAAAGTTCCATGACTAAATTGAATGTTGGATCGCGAAGTTGAATGTCGAACCCCGAGGTTGAATGTTGGATCGCGAAGTTGAATGTTGAACCGCAAAGTTGAATTTTGGCGGATATTTGACGCCATACAATTTGATGCAAATACAATCAAGTAAAGGAGAATTTGTACAACGACAACGTGAAAAACTAACAAATATTTGTGTCCCAAAATACACAATATTCTTCCAAATTTGGCCCTAAAAAGGCCCGTTTTTGTGATGCGATTTTCTCCAAAACAGAATAAAATGAAAGTAAACAACAACAAGATTACCCTGGTTCCAGAGGAGCTCAGGTACGAATATACGGTAATGTGCCGCGATCGAAAGAGTTTTGATTCCCCGAAGGAGTTTTGTTTTGCGTGACGACCGTTGAGCCCCTCTGGCCGCTCGAATAGCCAACCTCAATCTCATGCCCATAGCCTCGCTTTTTTGTTTACAAGTCTAGTCAAACTGGTTTCGACTCAGCGGTTAATTTGCATGTCACTTTCACGTGGTGAAGTCGTGTGTGATTCAAAACATATAACATGCCGTTGTCTGGATTTGTGGAGATAAAGGAAAATTCTCCACGATTTACTTCGTCGGGTTTGATGTTTGGATCCCCCAATGATCATGCTTTGATTCGTCGTTGTTCTAGCTCTGTTATGTTGGAGTAAATCACGGCATATAGAGGGCAAACCACCGTTTTGGATAATCGAACGTGAAGGAAGAAGCAAATACCAGGTATGAGTTGGAAAGTCAGCGATTTTCCTTAGCCAGTAGGCCGTACTGAGAAGACTCACGCCGCTTCAAGAACATGAACAGACTTCATCTCGTTTATTTCGAGGCTAACTCATTGTTCAGCACTGTGAAACATTAACGTTTGTGTATAATCTGTCAAGACTCGTGAACCGGTTTGTAACATGATCTCAAGATGAAAGCCAATCAAACTGTTCCTTTGATACGAATGCCTCAGTTTCCATGGCCACAACTCAATCAACCAATCAGGTACGAGGTACAGATTCTGTACTGGAAGAAACGAAAATCTCAACTCGGGCGGCCAGAGGCTCGTCGCTTCGCGACTCGTGCTGAAATCTTGATTTCAGCTGGTCTCGCTTCGCTCGCCCCGACGATTTCGAGCCTCTGGTATCCAGGGTACAACAAGATGGGCTTACCTTGAAGTTTCTCGTGTGGCTTAGGCGGGTTGGAATTGTCGTAAAACAACGGAAAAAGAAAATATTGTTACTTAAAAGTGAGAAGAGCACTAAAACACGACCAAAAGAACAGAAGTAAAGGCAAAGAAACAGCGAAAAACCTTTAACTACGCCACTCTTCCACGTCACGATTTTCCACTATGATTGAGCCATGTTGAAGTAGAGTATCAGCCAATCAGCAAACCGGAAACACCCCACGTGACCTGTAGTTTCCAATCCAGTCTTTTTATGATCCATGATATAATATATATATATATATAATATATATATTTGACATTGTAAATTTGACATATATATTATTAGTTATACTATTTTCAAACTTGTAAACGCATTGAGGAATGCATAATGCGTATAAGAACTGTTATTATTATTATTAATATTAGTGAGTAAGTGACGATAAATTGTAGCCCACCATTTGAAGACCTAAAGGCAAGACCCATTCATATAATGAGCTATTTGTTGACAGGTAATGTTCGTCGGTTGACACCTGCCATGTGCGACTGTCCAATGACATGCGAGTCAGTCGAGTATCGTAGCACTCTCACCACATCTTTATTTCCATCCAAATCCTTTGTGGACCTCATAATCGAACTGACGAATGTGCCAAATAACCCCATTACCGTCGAGACATACAGCAACTTAATGAGGTATTTTCTACATTATATTTTGTTTTACTGATTCGGACTCTCAGGAGCCCATAACCAAGAGCGTCCATCCCTCATACTAGGCCTCTGTCACAGCGTTTTCACAAGTTAGGTTATTTTAAAACGGCTTCCCGCTATTCTTGGGTTGCAATCATTCCTGACCTAAAGGAATAAAATAACAAAAGCATAGCACCATGTTGGTTGGTATAACAAAAGTACCCAATGAGGCATCGTTTGTTCCGCTCTGGTACAACCATCAATAGTCCCATACCCAATGACCATCTTTAGTCAATGTTTAGTCCCATAACTCCCTCTCTGGAGTTGACTAGATAAGCCTCTAACTAAGCTGTCTCAACTCCAGCCTCGATGTCACCAAAGGCTTGGTGACCTTTCAAGATGGCGGTCAACAACTACGAATTGGACTATTGGCGGGAAAAATAATACAAACTAGCTCAACTTATTACAACGCTGTGACATCTATCAGTAGGAGACATGGATGCTCCTGGACACTTTATTAACTCATCTTTTCGAAGCTGAAAACCGTCGAGAAAATGCTCATTGTAATTTATGGTTCTACTCTTGAATACCGAATAGAACCATAAGAACCATACCGAGGTAAGACAATTTCGACCAATGAGAACGAAGCAATATTCCCTCGGAAAATACGGCGACAAACTTTTCCCAGAAGCTCGTCAGAAGAACAATAGAACATGAGTTACTTCTTTGCAAAGATTTAAGAAATTCAGCGGAAGGGTAGGACATCGATACATCATTTGAAATGTTCAGCCGTATTATGCACTCTGTTTTTTTATTTTTCCAGGTAGTAAACGTCAATACTATTAGAATTAGCAACGGTAACTATGAGGGGGAGGTGAAGAGTCGGAGATCAGTTATGCGACTGTGGAACTAATCAAATCTAGCCTCGTCCCCAGTCTCTTCGTTTACGCGCGGCTGGATATCGTGACGTCACTGCTTTGGTTTGGCTCCGTGCCAAGAATCCTGGTCAATATGGTTGTCCATTCCTTTCAAAATTGGCCTTGATGTACGAGGCTAATCTTGTGAATACACTTATTTTTTCACATACCGGCAGCTTTTGACACTGTCAATACTCATGTGATACTTAAATCTTTCAATTGAAGTTATAAATATTAAGAACGTCGGACATTTGGAAAAATAGCAGATTTTACACTCCTGAGTGAGATGGGAATCATGGGTTATTTTTGTTTTCGCTCGAAAATTTTACCGGGAGAATGGAAAAAGGAAATCTTAAAGGTCTGAGCGTATAAGTTTGGATTACGAACGAGATCCAGGTCTACTATGTGAATCCAGTCCGGTAAATTGAGTCATCGACATTTGTATATATATAGATATGAACTTGTTGGCAATTTTGGGTTTAAGTAGCGTGTTTTTGCTTGTCAGAAGAAGGATTGAGTGGCAACTTTCTTCGTTAGTAGAGCAAAGGAATCGAAAAGTATAACAAAAGCATTTGATCTAAAAGTTTGCAACAATCAGATGATCTAAAAGTTTGCAACAATCAGATGATTTTCGCATGTATAATGGCCTGTTGGTCCGGCAAGGTGAGAATATTGATTATGTTCACTCGTATTTGCGAAATTGTGAAGTCGTTCCATACATTCTTTGTAAAATCTGAGGACATTTTAAAGTCCTTTATGGTAGAAACCACTGACGTACCGCAGACTCGTCATGACCGGAATAGTTGGCGATGACATTTTCGCATATACATGCATGCGTATATACGCGTGTTTCGTAAACGCTTAAACCATATATATGCGACATAAAGGTTTATACGCGACAAGAGGAGCCTCGTACATCAAGTCCAATTTTGAAACGAATGGACCACCATAGGCCAAAACCTCTTGAATGGTCAATGGCAGGTGTTGCCAGGCTTTTTACTCGGGAGATGAATGAAAAATATGCTTTACGATTGCATGATGGGACGTCTAGAAGTCTCAGTGAGGACGAACCTAAATCAAACCTCTTCATAGGACATACAAGTGAAAATCACATTAAAAGTTATAGTATAGTTAAAAGGCTGCTGATTTCGAAAATCTAACCTAACATTTTAAACAACTAATATTTTCTTCAAACCGTAACGCCGGGAACCCTTTGTTGAGATCACGCGATCTGATGATGTCGTTCGTGGTCAGTCATTTGTTCGGAATAGTTAGCTCTAAGTTCTAAGCAACGTTTTTTTATTGTTTACTTTCCAGGCAATCGATAGCGTTTATAAACGTGTTCTATGAAGACCTGAGTACAGATATAACAAGAGAGAGGCCCGCCTATGACATCAGTGACTTTGGATGTAAGCTCTTTTATTTTTCTTAAAGTAAGGACGCGTTACTTACACGTTCCGAGGTAACTAAGCGATTTTGATGCTCGAGTATGCTTACAGGTATACTGCAAAAACGACCTAAGACTCTTTTGTGGAAGGATGGCAAACATTCGAGGAAACTGCTAAGAGGGCTCGAAAGGGTTAAATTGTATTAGTATACACCACAAGTGAATATCGCTTTTCGCGCGCTCTGATTGGCTACTCAAACAGTGAATGTGACTTCATATTCACCTCCGAGCGAAGCAGCGATCACCTCGCGCGAGTTTTTGTCCATTTGACAGAAAATAAAATAACTATTTGGTGCTGGCTATTCACCTCCAGTGTTGTATATACTAACACAATTATTCACCTCCAATTCGGTGAATAACTGTTAATTATTTTAAATATTTAGAGTAGCTGATTCTTAAACTTCTGGGTTGTGTTTAATGTTGTATAAGACGTAACTACAGCAACTTGTCACATTAAAAGAACTAACACTATTTTTTTTAAGTTTCACGCATTAAAACATATTTCAATTCGCGGTCGCAGATTTTAATAGGGAACTCAAGCAGCAGACGTTTTAGAGGTGACGCAACGTGAGTGACAACGGTGTTCTCTCCCCAGGCATTCGCGGTTCACACCCATGGATACACAGCGGTAAAACGACACGCGCATGCGCTTTTGATGAGCCCATCGCGCCTCCGTCTCCAGATCTAAAAGAGAGTAATACAGTACGTACTGCTCGAAACCTGTATTATGATTGCACACATTATACTGTAGCTCGGCTCCTAAAAGAAACTACGCGCGCGTATATACCTGAAATGTTTCGCGAAAAACAAGGAAACTTCTTAAAAGCTAAGCCATGATTTTCACAGGTTGAAGGTTTCTTAATTTGTAATTCACTGTGAGTTTGCTAAGTTATAAAATTATTTACTAAGACTGAAGTTTAAGCCCTCGGAAACTTGTATTTGAAACCAGAGCGTTCGTTCTTTCGGCCAGCGGAGCATAGCGTTTTGCCGCGGTGTTAGAGGAAAGCAGAATTATCCTAACAGCAAGGGACAACGTAAAATATAGTTAACAGTGCTTTTCAGAACTTCAATGATCTGTAAGGTACACTTGATATTTATGTAATCTCTCTCTCTTCTGATCGATGGTTCGATATCAGTTAATTGTTAAAGTTTTGCATGAGGTAGCGTTCAGCAAATAAAAGTGAGCCGAAGGGGGAAAACCAACTTTCCCCGTCTTATTTGAATTTATTTACGTAGAATCCCAGTTCAAGAAAGAGAAAAGTTAGCTCTGTGATTTTCTAATCAGTGTTCTGTATAACTATCTTTGTCATTTCAGCCGACGTAGGAGGTAACCTAGGTCTTTTCCTGGGTTGTAGTCTGCTTACTCTGTGTGAGTTCATTGACCTTCTGAGTAGTATAGTCGGCGTCAGTTAAATACCACTTTTTCTTGTACAACAAAACTCAAAAGGTTGTGAATGTTATGGACGCCTTGTTTTCTTGCACAAGGGGCGTCATAAAGTGAATTCAGAAATCCACTTCATAACGCCCCTTGTGCAAGAAAAAAGGCGTCCATAACATTCACAACCTTTTGAGTTTTGTTGCACAAGAAAAAGTTGTATTTAACTGACGCCGACTATACTACTAGGGGTACCTAAGGGTCATTCAAAGTGTCACTAGACATTCTTGTACGTAAAATCCAACTTGATAATCCTATTAGAGATATGATTACATATAGTTATATCGACATCGATTGCTTGTACGTAAAATCCAACTTGATAATCCTATTAGAGATATAATTACATATAGTTATATCGCTGCAACGTCCTTACACATAAAATCCAAATTCGAGTGCCTGTTAAAGCTATCCTAACACATAGTTATATCGAAGGGAGAATGGTGAGACCACGTAGTGAACCACTTCCACGGAGTCTAGCTCGAGAGGCAGGTGCTATTCTAGAGGAGAGAGATGGAATGCTCGAGGGGATGGAGATAGGTCGCCGTACTATCCGATGGCGCTTCTTCCAAGGTGTGGCAGGAGACTTGACTCCTAGGATCATGGAAAAGTTAGTTGCAAAGGTAACCACCAGCTTTTACCTGCGATACAGCTACACCTATCGCATTCGAAATGTCAATGACGGACGCGTGATTCTATTCTCCAAGACTGTCCCAGGCTCTCCATGGGTGAACATCCTAGAAGATGCAGAAGAGTGGATCAATAGCAAGGAGACAGCTCGATTGAATCCCGACAACATCACTCGACCAAATACCCAATGGGCCTTCGTTCGTTGGATCTACGTAGATGTCAAAGTCGTGATCGATCGTCAGCTTTTGTTGGGAACAGGTCCACTGCCCCAATGGCTTCGCCTTAAGAAAGGAATGCTTGCCCTTGATCGATATGGCGACAACCTATGTCTTTGGCGCTGCCTTGCCATGCATGAAGGAGCAAGAGTAGATAGGTGTTGCGTCAAAGCTCGAAAACTTGCCCAGAACTTCTATCGCCTGACAGCACCCACACAAGACGTTCCCAGAACTTCCTTAGACCAGCTGGAGGAAGTCGAGTTGCACTTTGGAATCGGTATTCGGGTGTACGAACCTACGGAGGATGGCGCTTGGCATCTGACGCGACATGCAGCTCACTACAAGCATACGATGACGATTGGGATATACGAAGGACATGCTTTCTACATCAAGAACATCAACAAGCTAGGGCACATCTACGTATGTAACGATTGTAAGCAACGGTTCACGAAAGCCTCAGACCTTCACCGCCATGCAGATCGTTGTAGTCGTGGAGAAACAAAGATTGTTTGCCCTGGAAAGGTAATCACAGTACCCCAGTCGGCATACGAAAAAGCCTTCTGGCCAGAGAGCACAGCCAGCAAAGTCGCTCTATGCTGGTTAGAACGCGAAACCAAAAGGATTGGACAACACATTCATCATGCAGCTTGTGGGCATGGTGGAGAGCATTGGATCGAAGGAGCACCGGTCGACGGCTACGAACCTCTTTCGAAAACCATCTTTCAATTTCATGGATGCTATTTCCATGGCTGCCCGAAATGCTTCCCTAAGGAAAGGAGGCTCTATCTCAAGACCTGTGAAAGAACGGCAAAGCTACAAGGAGCTGGTTATACAGTAGTGGAAGCTTGGGGCTGCTCCACAAAGAAGAAAAACAAACCGATCCCCACACCAACACAAACTGTCTACCCATACTTCATAGTTTACGATTTCGAAGCCTATCTCGACACGACAAAAGGAAGACAACCAACGGACCACCTGACCATCGAAAACGTTCACGTTCCCATATCAGTATCAATTGCCGACACGTACAATCGAAAGTCAACCCACATCTGTCGACGCAATCCAAAAGAACTCATCGAAGCCTTCGTCGAAGAACTCCAGCAAAGAGCGAAAGCGATCCAAGAAGTCATTGCAGAACAGTTCTGCCCCAAGACACCTGAATTCTCTTTTGACACCCTACCAAAGAAACAACAAGCGAAGATCGACGAATGGATCCGCCAAGTTCCAGTAGTGGGATTCAACTCTGGCAGGTACGATCTCAATCTGATCAGGGAGCACTTCGTAGGAATCATTGCTGACACCTGTTCAAAGATCCTGGTAGCAAAGAAAGCCAATTCCACTATGTTCCTATTGACCCCAGATTTCCGTTTCCTTGATGTGATCAACTACCTTGGACCTGGAACTTCTTATGAACGTTGGATCAAGGCATATGGATGCGAATCGCAAAAGAGTTTCTTCCCATATGAGTGGTTCGATTCTCCAGACAAGTTGGATCACATTGGATTACCAGACTATCCAGAGTGGGGTTCGAAGTTGAAAAGAGAACATCTACTATCTATGTCAGAGTTCGAAGACTGTGAGTGCACCTTTCTCGACAAAGGAATGGAAACCTTTGCAGACTGGCTACGATACTACAACGACCTAGATGTAGTTCCATTCCTAGAGGCACTCGAAAAGATGCGAGATTTCTATCACGAGAAAGGAGTAGACATGCTGAAAGACGCAGTGTCCATTCCAGGAGTCTCACTACAGTTCCTACTTCGAGGTAGTGTAGAAAGGGGAGCTGAGATGTACGCTCCAAGTAAGGAAGCCTACCGCATGCTGAAAGACGCTGTCGTGGGAGGTCCAAGCATAGTGTTCACCAGACTCCACGAAGCAGGAGTGACTAAGATTCGTAGTCATCAGGGAGGAACTAAGACTTGTCGTAAGATTCTTGGATACGATGCCAACGCCCTATATCTTTCTACCATGGAATTCGAAATGCCTTGTGGAAAAGAAAAGGTTGTGCACTATGACGATCCAGGTCCAGCCACCGAAGGATTCGTTGAATGTCTACTTGGTGGAACGTGGTTTGGATATGCAGAAGTAGACATCGAGATACCAAAGAAATTGTGGAAGGAATTTGAGGAGATGCCACCCTTCTTCTACAACAAGAAAATCCCCAAAGAAGCAATCCCTCCAGAAATGTTGGCCTACCTCACAAAGACAGGTAGAAAGCTCAGCGAGGAAAAGAAGCTAGTTGGGAGTCTCTCTGGAAAGAAGTTGCTACTCTATGCTCCTCTTCTACTTTGGTATGTAGATCATGGTGCAGTGATCACTGCTGTCTACCGCACGATAGACTACGAACCCAAAGAAATCTTCGGATGGTTCGTGGACCAAGTCACTGAGGCACGTCGTATGGGAGATGAAGATAAAGGTGAGGCTTTGCTGGCAGATGTGTTCAAGCTGCTAGGAAACAGCGCCTATGGAAAGTTGCTCGAAGACTTGGGACGCCAAACAAAGGTCACCTATACAAAAGATGAGAAGGTTGTGGACAAAGCATTGCGAAGTGTTTGGTTCGAAGACCTGGAAGAGATTGGTGATGCATATGAACTCGAGAGCCGAAAGGACCAGATCCAAATCAAACGCCCTTTCCAAGTAGGTATCGCTGTGTACCAGCTCGCAAAGCTGCGTATGCTTGAGTTCTACTATGACTTCATCGACAAGTACATCGATCGCAATGATTTCGAATATATACAGATGGACACAGACAGTGCCTACATTGCCATCTCGGGAAATAGCCTCGATGAGGTTGTAAGACCGGAACTGCGAGAAGATTTCGAAGCCGAAAGGAATGAATGGTTAGCTTGGGACGAATGGAGCAGTCGTACGCCAGGACTCTTCAAACTCGAATTCGAAGGACATCGCGCCATTGCCCTATGCTCGAAAGCCTACTACGTCGATACAGGTGGCAGCAAGAAGTATTCCGCTAAAGGTATGTCTAGACGGCACAACGACATTTCGTGGGAACGATTCAAAGCAGCCCTCCAGGGTAGTATCGACATGGCGGAAAACCGAGGCTTCCGACTATCGCCAGAAGGCATAGCAACCTACGAACAACGGAAGCTTGGGCTATCGGCTTACTACGACAAAAGACGCGTTCTTCCCGATGGAATCCACACCGAGCCAATAGAGTACGCTGTTTAGCGTCTAGGTACAAACAGAATTCCTTTTGGTGGTAGTTCTGTATCCCTAGGAACGACTTGTAGCTCTTCACGAACGAATCCACGTTTGGGTGCATCCTTCTCCTTCGCAAGGTAGTACAGCACAGGCTGTCCCGAAGATACTACACTTCGTGAAATGGTGTATATTTGCAAACTCCACACAGGATCAGTAGCTCTACGTTTTTCACCTCCTTCCAATTCTCCTGGTGCATAAAGATATCGAACTAGAACGTCGAATGGTAGACGCTCTTCTCTCAATCCAACCGTGCGCGAATATGTAGGAGTCTTCAGATCTACTTGTTGCGCCACTACAGAATTCGAAGGCTCTTTACCAGTCAACCGAGTCACCTCACTGTTCATGGCTTTGATAACCATTGGTAAACGAATTACCCATTCTCTACTACGCTCATCTGATCCTTCCGAAGTAAGCACCATCTCTTGTGCATACTGATACCCAAATAATCTCTCAGCTAGAGTCCTATTTGCTCTTTCAACAAAACTTTGCGCTCTATGATTACCAGCCTCACCTCGTTGAACTTTCGTACCATGTAGTTCTAGCGTTTCAGACATACGTCCCATGAATTCTCTACCAGGATCTACTTGCAAAGTCTTTGGCCATTCTAGTGGACTACGTTTATAGATTCGTTCGAATGCCGCAGCAACTTCACCACTATCTTTAGATGCCAAAGGTTCGGCTTCTTTGTATCGAGAAGCTACATCGATTACCACTAATGCATACTTATATAGTTTCCTTCCACGTCCAGGACGATCGTGTGGTAGAAATATCAAATCAGCTTGGTGGACTTCATTTGGTTTCGATACAGTCCAATGTGGTCGTGGAATGTGTTTTGGTGGTGGTAGATATATTTGCCACATAGATTGCTTTTCCAACCAACTCCTAGCCACGTCTTCTGATGCTTTCGCTGCTACCGATAGCTTGCCAATTGCAGTGTGACCTTTCCAATAGCCCATAGGCCCATAGAAGATATTCGCAAGTTTAGAATCCATCATACATCTATACATTCTAACCTTCAACAGATGAAAAAAAAAAGGAAGAATAAAGAAAGTCGTTGCGTGACCCTCTTCATTCTTCCTTTTTTTTTTAGTAGTAGCTTAGTAGTAGCTTAAGTAGCTTACTAGTAGCTTAGGTAACTTACTAGTAGCTTGCTAGTAGCTTAGGGCAACTCACCAGTAGCTTAGGGTAACTTACTAGTAGCTTACTAGTAGCTTAGGGCAACTCACTAGTAGCTTAGGGCAACTCACCAGTAGCTTAGGGTAACTTACTAGTAGCTTACTAGTAGCTTAGGGCAACTCACCAGTAGCTTAGGGTAACTTACTAGTAGCTTAGGTAACTTACTAGTAGCTTAGGTAACTTACTAGTAGCTAGTAGTAGTATCTATATCCATTTACTAATAGCGTATCCAACACCTAGCATTCCACCACCAACGTAGAGCAACTCGCCAGTCTTCTGATTGTTTGAGGGTTGGTAGTAGTCAGATAAGCGGGGTTCTTTCATCTCTTTGAGCCGTTTTAGCTCTTTACGTAACTTATCGGATCGCACTAAGGCTTCGTTGGTATCTCTTTGATCGTTGTGTGCTTTGCGTTCAAGACCTTCCTGCTCTTGTGCATAGTCATATAAGCTTTGACGTTTGATTCTATACGCTTTCATTTCGCGTTCTAGTTTTTCGACGGCCCTATCGTGTCTCTCTCGTTCTGCATCTACATCACCACTCTTTCCAAGCATTCTAGCTAGTATGCCACCACCAGTAAATGCCGTCGCATTCAAAACAGCGCCGAAAATAGACATTCCAATAGCTGCTAACGTCGCCATTACGGTATGATCTTTTGTTTCTCAAGATATTGCTTTGCGTATAAGCTACCGAGTATCACGGCAGTCCACTTTGCGTAATTCACTAGGGAAGAAGAAGGATCGCTAAGCATAGATTCCTTGGTAGTCTTTTTTACGATCCACCCAATACCAGAAGCGAGTCCAACGATTATAGATGCATCGGTTGCCGTCTTCATCAATTCCTTATCCATCTCGACATATATAAGTATGGTCTCGAGTCTTTAAGTGTTACTCCATGTCTAGTGCCGTTGGCTTTGCCGGAGCTGCAGGTTGTGTCGTGCTAACGGTGGCAACACGTTTATTGCCATCTACATACTTCTTGTACGCAAAGTACGTGCCAAACAATGTAGCGCCAGTACCAATGACTGCGAGGATAGTCAGGCTTTCGAACCGACCTTTCTCTACGTCAGTTTCTTTACATGATTCGCTTTCGCGCATCAACTCTCTCTTTTGAGCTTCTTTAGCGAGTTTGTTGCTTAACGCTAGTGCTTTTCCAGCTGCGACGCGCTTTGGGTTTTTTATCTTAGTTGGTGCAGTCGTCGGAGGATTCGCAGTTATCTGGTCCGCTTCTTCCATCTTGATTCGATATAGTAGATATATGTGAAGGTTCAACAGTTGTACCAGGAATGACTACGTGACCAGATATGTGGAATAGGACGCTAGCTAGAGCTACAAGGCGACCTGCTTTGAGCGATAGTAGGCCAGTCGCAGCACTGATTTCGTTGCGGACTAGAGGGTCTTCTTGTAGGTCCTTGATCAGGGCTTCTTGAGAATCTATTGGTACTAGGTAGGCAACTAGGCGGGTAGCTAGACGTGTCACACCGTCGACTAAGCCTTTCGTTACTTGCTTAGCTAGAACGGCCTGATACCTCCTATGCAACTTGTCTACTTCTTTCTCAGGAAGTCTAGAGATGTCTCCTAGGGAAAAGTTTTTACCTAAGTATTCTTTCGTTACGCCTGTTGCGGCTAAGATCGAAAGTGATTCACGATTGTCTGACGTAACGTCTAGGTTGGTTGGTGGTGGGCCTGTTACATCCTCGCCGAATATCTCGAGTATATCTTTATCCATGATAATATGTTGTAGGTGCTGGGAGCTCTAACACTACCTCGAAAGGATGGCGGAGACAGAAGCACATGCGAGCGAACTTATGGGAGCCAAGTATCATTCGTAACTCTTTGCATTCTTGCGAGCCTCCATAATCCTCAAATATCCTTTTACCATCTACGGCCGATGCTGTATGGAATGCTACTACGATAGCTACGTTCTCACGGAAGGGCTTACATATGCTCGTTAATTGTTGGGACAGCACCCAAACGGAAATCCCTATATGTCGTGCAGAAAAGGCTAAGTCCACTAGCTTGTCAGTTCGTTTCTTGACGTCCTTCGATGCGGCGCAATCATCGAGAATCAATAGAGTATTGGTACCTGACCAAAATGTTGCGCAAATACTCAAAGTAGCATCGATGGCATCTTGTGGTGGCGATATGACGAAGAAATGAGGATCTCGATTTGCGAATCCACGATAAGTTTTGTTGTGGGCATACGTAGGACAAATCAGTACTATGTAATCAAACTTACCACGAAAGGCTCCACGAAGTTGTTCTATGAGAAACGCAGTCTTCCCACAATTCGTCGGACCGACTATGAGTGCGTTGAAAGGTATGTGCTCTACGAGAGAATCCATCAGTATAATATACTCTGCAGAGATCTGTTCAATATCGTGACCTGAGCATCCGCAAGGACATAGATGTGCATTTTCACATTTCCACTTCCCTTTGCAGTTCTATGTATGCGAATGTCGATGTCCTTTCCACTGCCGGTTTGTGCCAAGCCATCACCATGAACGGTGGAATCTTTTGCTGTGCGACAATCGATTAGGATAGAGAATCTATTTTCAAAGAACTTCTTTGGAGTCATAGAAGTATTGGGTGTACCAAACCAGCTTCTTGCAGCCTCCCAGAAATCTAGGGGAAGCATGCCGCTTGGAAAGAGTCTGTTGGGAATCCCATTGACATCTACTTCTACCTTCAAGATATCTGGATTCGAGAATGCTTCACTATCTCGCGTGCCAATGGTAGGTGGATCTATGAATAGTAGAAGCAGTCCAGCAAAGGATCGTCGTGGAACATTGATGTTTTGAGATATCAAAGTATCGGACGTTTTAGCGATATCTACTGTTTTGAAGTGAACAGCGTAGTTGTATAGGAATGCAGTACCTATTTCATATTTGTGAAGTGCACTACTAGCCAGCGTTTCGTTCCTGATTGCTTCGTATTCTAGTTGGATGTTGGTAAGTTGGTACGTACCTATCTTCGTCGTATCCGAGCCAATTACAACCTCGTTGGCAGACGCTAGAGTCAACTCGAATGTAATGATACTTTCTAAGGCATGTGGATATAGAACTCCATGTTGTGTCAGAATGTCAACATCTAATGGAATCCTATACTTAGAACCACATGCAGCTAGGAGCGCGTTGTCTGCAGCAGACGAAGTACTTGCGTCAACAGCTTTCGATCGTAGCTTATTCAAGTTCTCTGATTGAATGCCTTGTTGTATTCTAGACTCTCTCTCCTGCGTAGATAGGTATACGTCGGAGTATGTTTGTAGAAGGTCTGGCCTGACAATGTCTTCTACTGTTTCAGCTCCCATCCTACAGATTCTACGCATGACCAAACAGCGTCCAACGTTCGAAACGACTCTGTTATTCGCATGTCCACCAGATAGTACGATGTCGCCCAATAGCGCTAAGCTGCCAGGTACTAGTACTACATCTTCTGCTAGCTTTGGAACTTCTACGTATAGAGTCTCACCTGGATTGGCAGACGATCGAGTGAAAGTCTTCCTATACAAGTCTCGCGGAGCCTTGAGTGCATGAGGCTCTCTTCGTACTTGTGTGGGATCCAACTTTGATGAGATCATGTTGAATATAACTATATATATAGATATGTTTAACATGGCCTCTGAGGGTAGGTATGATGAAAGAACTGATGAAGCTGAAAGAGGAAGAGACTACGACAACGATGATACTGTCAATGAAGAAGCACGGAAATTGGCGTCAGACTCTACGAATGTGGATCCGAGTGAATCATTAAACCTGAAAACTAGACGTGACTTCTCCAAGGAAGGTGCTCGACCAAAGAATCGGGAAACCTCGTTTTCCAAAGAAGATAACGATTACTTCGACGAACTCATTGCGGAGGATGAGGATAGAATCAAACATCCGAAATTTAGCGATCGCCACGTAGTCTTCAAAGCAGGCACATCGGATGAACTGAAACGAATGCTATTTGATACTGTATGGAAACACTATGCGGATGTAGGGATTCGTGGAGGATTCCTTGAGATAACTGGAAAATGGGAGGCCAATAAGGAACTGGGTAGAATCTATCTTCACGTACTTGGAAGTAAAGAGAAGCCCATACCTTTGACCACAGTGAAGGGTGAAAGATACCAAAGTATGGGTAAGGATCTCAAATTTGCCCTAGGCCCTACGGATGCAGAAAGAGAAGAACAAGTCCTCCAAGGTCAAGAAAAGGCCGCCGAACATCTCAAAGTAGAAGATAGCATACTTCTAAGCTCAACGTCAACTGAGGACCAGAAGGAAGCGGCTAAGGAAGAGAAAGTACGCATCCATAACGAAATAGAATTACTCGAACGTCAAGAAGAAGCCATACTAGAACGTATGTCACTACGTGAAAGGATCAAATACATTTTTAGAAAGCATGGAATGACCGTTCTTGCAGTGGTAACTTCCGTTGGAGCTATCGTTAGTACGATAGTTTCCCTGTTGTCGAAATCCGTACCGAAACCAATAAAGACTGGTATTGATAAAGCAGCAGATGCAGTAAAGAAGGGATTGCAAACGACTGGGGGGTTGTTGAAAGAAATGGGAAAGAAACTTGGACAGATCCTACCTGGAATGATTGGATCGATTGCGAGTTTCATATTTACTATGGCTGGTAAAGCTCTGGGAGTACTAGCACAGAACGTTTGGTTATTCATCGTAGCAATAGTGGTGATCACTATAGAGCAATACAAACGACGTTAACGAAACAACATCCATGCGATTCCAGCTGCGGCAATGGATGTCACTGCGAGATTAATCTCATGTTGTGGGGCAGCCTTTGCCTTTGCCTTTGCCTTTGCCTTTGGTACAGGAACTTGTTTCTCGAGAGGCTGCACCGATTTCTTATCTGGTGGTCCTTCCATAGGAAGAGGTGAGCGTCCTTTGCCTTCTGCATTGATGTCGTTAGTGCCTAGCACCATATCTTTCGTAGCTTTCGGGATTGGATTCTTATAACCATCTTTCTCACTAAGAGAGTACTCTAGATCGCTTGGCAATAATCGTACGCCTATAGCTATCGCTAGATCGAGCCTCTTATGTGTTGCTGTTATAGCAGTAAGATAGTTTTTGTAGCTCACCACTAAATCGTTTTCGAGAATAGCGTCTTCGACTAAGCTCTTAAACTTTTCTTTGACGTTATGGCTATCTAAGATGGATTCGTTCAAGTCGGCTTGAGCGCCAAGTATGCAATGTCCAAAAGCCTCGACAGATCTATTCAACCTACCCAATCCAACATCTGTCAAACCCTTTCCGATTGGTGGCGTAAACCAATTGTATTGTTTCCCTTCGTGTTCATCGTTCCTAATAAAAGCTATCAGAGTGTCCTCCTTACCTCCTTGGTCTTTAAATAAAGTAGAGGCCGCGGGCCATGTGGTTGCTTTGTCGTAACTTCGACCATGGGCAGTTACATATCCGTTTACGTAGCCAGTTGATCCCTGGTATAACAGGAATACATCTCCTAATCCATTATTCCTACCTCCATGCCATCGGAAGTCTGGTGGGAAATCTGGTGTTCGAGATATACCAAATTCAATGCACAATTTCTCAAGAGCTGCTTTGTTATAGAGGTTATCCATTTGCTTGAAATGAGAGTTACCAGGTAAAGGAACTCCATGAGTACCACCAAGTTCACGTAGAATTCTTCGTATCGTGAAATAAACATGGAATCGTAGGAACCCCTGAACGACTGGTGGATGCGTTTTGAAAATAGGATCAAACAATGACACTCCACATCCAGAAGTCGCACACCACGTTGCGAAATTCAATTGCTGAGGCCAGTACTTGAAATCCGGACCATGTAACCAATGGTAGGACTCATTTGCTGTCGTATGCTTTACGACGGTCTCCTTGAATATATTTGGAACGCCAGCTTTGAACTTCTTCGTTGGGGTGATATATATCCATAGATTAGTGAGCTCAATATCTTGTGCCAGTTCAGTAGAAGGAACTGCTGTAATAGGATATTTCGCACTCCTATCTAGGGTCAACGTAGATGGGAAACCCTTATGCACATCCCACAACGCATTATCGATACGTCTTTGAGTGACTGCAGGTAACTTCGAGACATCATTACCGTAAACGACATAGCTAGAATCTCCATCTCGAAACCAAATACTCGTCGAATATTTACCTGGACCGTTCACTTCCGTAGAGGCATAGAACTTGTGAAGATCTGCATGTGGGTATTTCTTCTTGAACTTCGCTAATAGATCTGCATTCAATGTTGCAACCTCTCTACTTTTCACATCTTCTCTATCTAGCCGAGCTTGATTCTCTCTCCTAGCTTGATTCTCAGCCTTTGACCTTATGTTAGCATTCGGTGTTGGGAACTCTTCCTCTTCGTCTTTCCCTCCGTAATGGTAACTGAAAAGACCTCCGGACCTCCTCATGTTGAAGCTATACGTATATATAGTTATACCTTCAACATATAAGATGGTTCTCTTATATATCACCACAACATCGGCTGACCATACTGTCTACTTCGACGACCCTATTCTTATACAGAACGTTTCACTAGTCGAGGTCACTTTCGAGAATAGCTGGTGGAACCTAGAAGAGCCAGGGAGCTTTCATTGGAATGTCAATGGTGTGATGTTTCCACACGAAATTAAGGTGGGGAACTACGATATACCAACCCTCCAGACCCTCTTCAAACCCGCAATCAAAGCTGGTATCATAAAATTCGGGAAAGACTTATTGACGGGGAGTTGGATCCTAGATGTCATGAAACCGATCATTCTTAGCACAAATATCTGTGAACTGTTTATTGAAAGCTGTAGGAGTTCCCCAAATACTACCACGACTTTAACTATAGCGGTAGGCACTTTCCCTATAAGTATCCTCTTTGAGATCGATACGGTATATGTCCACTGTGACGTAGTGGATTCCAGCTTCTCACTCCTAGAGGGAAAACGCTCGAAAGTCTTGGCTAGCATAAATGTCCGAGGCGATAGATTCGTGAAAACGACGTATGCCTCACTACAACCTCTAGATGTCAAAGCTCTAGGTACGATACAAAGCAGCCTTCGTCTGACAATTCTCGATGAGAAAGGTAATCTGATAGACTTCCGTGGTCGACCTATACGATACGTGTTGAAGCTTGAGTAAGCTATATGTATAACGTACAATGGAAGGCGACTCGATTCAACCGTTTCCCTCAGCACCGAGTATCTATCCACAGATCGCTAGCGACGCTGGAAAGAACTTTAGACTGCAAACGATCCGAGACACGCTTTCGGACATAGAAGTTCAAGAAAGGCACTACGAAGGTGTTCGCAAGAAATATGCACGTTCTCAAGGAATAGTTCATGGCATCGCAGTGGTAACTGGAGGTCTATCTGTGATCTTATCTGGATCTGGATTGGGCGCAGCGTTGACTGGGGTTGGAATAGTGATTGGTCTACCACTTGGAGTTATTGGTGGACTATGTGGATTAATTTCAGCATCTACAACCCTTGGAGCTAAGAAGTTAGGAATGAAGGTTTCTAAGCATGAAAGGACAACTATGTTGGCAAAGGCGAAAATCAATACGATTCGCGATCTAGTATCGAAAGCCTTACGCGATGAAAACATATCCGACTCCGAATACAGTCTCATCTTGAATGAAGCAAATAAGTATGAGATCATGAGATCTGAAATTCGTCGCAAGGCTTCCATAGGTGAAAAAAGTCCAGATCGGGTTCGAGCCGAACTCAAGCAAGAAGTGCAAAAGGAAATGCGAGAAAAACTTGGAATGTAAGAATCAACGTTTCCTATGAAAGGAACGAACATGGCTCTCACTTTCACTTTGCCAAGTCCTACTGCTAGTTAGCCCATGCTTAGTGTAGATTGGTTCGAAGTGGGAATGGTAAGAAGACAACTCCTTGACAAAACGCTTGACCGCATTTCCAAATATGCCACATCGCTTAACGACATCCTTAAAAGACATAGACGATCCGGAGCGACGTAGCACCTCGTAACTTGCTCCAACGACTTTCGTCTTAAGCATTGATTTGGGGCCTATATTGTTTTCCATTGCCTTAGTAACGACCTCGTGGACTATTTGTTGAACGTCCCTAGGTACTCCTACAAGATCTAGTTGTAGGAAAGTCGTCGCAATGTGAGGAACTAGGCGCTCAGCATCCAAGTCTACATCAATCTTATCGTCGTCACACAGAGAACGTATGAAGACCTCTCCACTATGGATGCCTTCGTTTCTTAGTTGCATGAAGCGAGCGACCTCACCTTTAGATCGGACGAATCCACATTGTATGCATGCCTGGTAGAGTAGAGCAGCTAAAATATTTTTCTTAGCATCGCTACGCTTGAGACAAACTTTCATTACTTGGGTGAATGCGTCGGCTACGATTTCTAACGCGTTCATAGGGAACGATAGATCATAACTTTGTTCGTAAATAGTGTTGTATGCTCGTAGTTCTTGTAGGAGCGTTCGTCGTTTCAGTTCTATGTCATCATCGCTTTGCTTTGGTTTTGCGCGGTCTAGATCACTTTGATACTTAAACCCGTCCGAACCTACTATACGCAGTCGAGTAGTAATAATATCGATCTTCGTTTCTTCACATGGTTCAATCTCGGAAACGAGACCACATGTGGGACACACGAATTCCGTTCCTTGTATTTCAAAGGGGCAGAGACAATCAGGACATGTTTCACTGGTGTTAATATGTTCCACTTGTGGTTTGATATTCAGGCTTCTACAAATTCCAGGACCAAACAATCTGATTAGCTCGTCCATGATACAACTATAGATGTCGTACGTTCAATAGAAAAAAAAAAGGAAGAATGAAGAGGGCCACGCAACGACCTTCTTCATTCTTCCTTTTTTCTTTTTTTCGTGGCTATTCCTAAGCGTCCGTCTCGTTCCTCAAGGCAGCCAACACCTCGTTGAGCGCATGGTTGAGAGACTCTCCAAGACCTTCGACTGGTTCCAACACTCTTGGTTCAGCGGGCAATGCTACCTCCGGTTCCACCATGTTTGGCTCCTCCTTTCTTGGATCCTCTAGCTTCTTGCTGGACTTCTTAGCGCGTCTTATGTAGACACCGGAAGACTTCACCTTGATGGTGAGACGGTCGCATCTTGAGCAAAGCTCGTAATCAGTACGACATCCTTTACCGCACTTCAAGCATGGTACATATGGGGCACAGCCTTTTGAGATTTGGTAGTTGTGCTGGGAACAGAACTTCGTTGTCTTCGAAATCTTCTTTGGACATTTTGAGTCCTTCCCTCTCATCAACCAATCACAAGTTATTGCGGCGTCTACATTTGAGTTCTTCTTCGACATGTTTGATCTGTATGGTGTTAATGCGTACTAAGATGACAACGAATGCTAATGTCGTGGAATAAAGAATATATACTAATACCATTCGGTGGCAATATACAGTATAGTAATCATTCCTTTAACATATACTTCAAGTTTGGATTTCTTAGGTGCGCGAATATCTAGTGACACTTTGGCTTCCTACGTGGCAGAATGAGCATCCATGTAGTTGCGTAGTACAACCCTTTCGTCCTCTGTGAGCTGGGAGTACTGCCACTTAACGAACCATTTAGCGATATCAAGATGACCATTGTTACAGGCGTATTCTATAGCAAGATCAATGCATTCATACTCTAGGGTTATCTGAAAACGTCGCATGAGCCACTTAACGTTATTAAGATGACCATTCCTACTGGCACCTAATATAGCAAAACTGACGGCCTTATCCTCTTTGGTGAACTGGAAGTGCTTAATGAGCCGCTTAGCGATACCAAGATGACCATGCTCAAGGGCAGCGCGTAGAACGTGATTGGTGTGTCTGTCCATCATATCGAAACGTAAGTGCTTGATGAGCCACTTAACAGCATTAAGATCACCATATTCGCTGGCGTAGAGAAGAGAAAAGCTGTCGTCAATGGAGCTTGCGGAAATACCGAAAGTTCGAGCCAATTCGTCTCGATCGTCGTCACTATGAGTAGACCTCAAACCAAAGCATAGTGCTAGTTTACGGAACACTTGGTCTACGTTTTTGTAGCGCGCAAGAGATGCGGCATCGTTTAGGCGTTTCGATGTCCTTGAGAGGCTTGCGAATGACCAAGGCTCTGCATGCTCTACGATCCTAGTCAGAATTTCTAGAGGGAGGCACGATATATAATCCATAGTGGAAGAGATCGATATAACTATATGTAATCATATCTCTAATAGGATTATCAAGTTGGATTTTATGTACAAGAATATCTAGGGACACTTTGAATGACCCTTAGGTACCCCTAGTAGTATAGTCGGCGTCAGTTAAATACAACTTTTTCTTGTGCAACAAAACTCAAAAGGTTGTGAATGTTATGGACGCCTTGTTTTCTTGCACAAGGGGCGTCATAAAGTGAATTCAGAAATCCACTTCATAACGCCCCTTGTGCAAGAAAAAAGGCGTCCATAACATTCACAACCTTTTGAGTTTTGTTGCACAAGAAAAAGTTGTATTTAACTGACGCCGACTATACTACTTTCTGATTATGATGTTCATGACTCGCTCCAAGAAAAAACACGAACCACAGGCCACCCAAAACAAGGCTTACGAGGATATGCCACAGGGTTCCCAAACTACACATCATGTCAATGCAGCTGTGGAACCGAAGCAAGAAGAACACCAATCCAAAGTTCATGTTGAATTGAACCAAAATATAATTCAAGTACAAGGTTTTGACTAAAAGGCTATTAATACGCGTTATTCACGTGGTAGCCTTCTTGACAATGCATTTTGTGTACATGGCCTCTCATTGAAGGGTTTCAGAACGAGTTTGTGTACGCAAGAACAATAGGTTTTATTCACCTGGGCTCGGTTGTTCGACGAAGCAATACTAGTAAGCGTCGCCCCGAGGTAAATTCACTAACCCGAGATTAAACTGTACAGATTACAGTTACACTGAGATTTAGCGCTATCCTAGGGAAAAGTTACCCTTGCTTTGCGAAACAACCGGAAAGCATATTAATCTGATGTCTGTGCCGATTGTTTTGCAGATTACAGATGCGTGATGATCTAATTAGCTTTCGTTTAGGTTTTTGAAACAATTTCTACACATCTCTAAATTGCATGATTCTCATCTACATATTCAGGGCTCATGTCGTGACCATTTCTACTGATGACAACGCCCAGGCCACCATTTTGTTGGACCACAGGCTAACCATCCTCACATTTCTTGTAATTAATCATTGTATTGAAATCAACTATCATTTTGACTTGATTCTGCTGTTGTGTTGCTCACAATTACAGTTTGGGCTTCCTGTAACTTAGCGAGATGAGCCACGTATAGTAAACAATTTTCACTTTAAAACTGGCCACTCATTGTCTCAGCTTTGTTCAGTACTAGTTATGGTTGAAAGAATTTTGCCGAGGCAATGAGTGGTGCATGTGAAGGTGGAAACGTCGCCGAAGGGGAGGCGGGAGGGTCGAAAATCCGGCACCAACTGATCCGCTTGCGTAACTTCGCGAAAAGCCCTGAAACCGTGCATTCATTCTCATATGTAAGTAGCTATGATCCCCGTTGCAACGGGAGGCATTCTAGCACCATTCCTGTGTGTTTGGATAACGTGAAACTACGCTTGATTAAATTTCGTGGTATTTTTGGCAGTGTGAATAGCCCAACAACCTAACTGAAGCGATACAACTGCAGAATCAAATCAAAACGATACTTGATTTCTACACAGTGATTAAAGACACGAAATGTGAGGATGGTTAGCCTGTGGTTGGACTAGTATCACGGGGAGGTCAGGACAGCTCTAAGAAAGCCTGTTTGAGTAGTGACATTTTTTCCCTCAAAACTTTAAGGTGTCCCGCTAGTTTAGTTCGTCACAATTTTTTTAATTATACAATCTCAAATAATTGTGCATTTCCCGAAGACATTTCACTAGACATTTCACTAGACATTTCATTTTTAATAAGAAAGGACACTTATCTCACTTTAATAATATTCCTAACATTGTACAATATGATGCATTGAAGATACTTGGAGTAATCTTTCAGTCAGACGTAAATTTTCAAAGCATGTCACTGTTAAACTCAAAGAAGCAAATAAGTGCCTTTTTATTATTAGAACTCTTCGAAAGGAAGGGTGTAGCCAAAAGGAACTCGACCATCTCTTTAAATCACTCATCCTACCTAAATTAACTTACGGTTTATCTGTCTATGGCTCTAGTGAATCCGGCCTTACCACAGTACAGCGCTTTCTTAAAAGATGCCACAAGAGGAAGTACTCTTCAGAGCTTATTAACATTCATTATCTTTTAGAGAAAAGTGACCGACACATTTTTAATAAAGTTAACTCTATTTCTAATCATCCATTACGATCACTGTTGCCTACGGTTAAGCAGTCCTCTCGAAGGCTTAGAAAACAAACCGCCGTATATCCTAAAGTTAATACAGAGCGTTTTAAAGGTAGTTTTAAAGGTAATTTTTAAGTATAACCTAGTTTTTTAATTCAAGTTTTGTCCTATTTTATATATATCCATGCATGATTTTATGATAGCTTTTAATATTACCTTCTTATCTTCATTTACATTTTGTAACATCTGATATGTACAATATCAATGTATAATAAAGACATATTATTATTATTATTATTATTATTATAGTATCAATGACTTTCTGCAGAATTCCCTGTCTCACGATTTCCGATATCTTTTTCATTTCCCGTAATTTCTTTGCCGTTCTCCCGACACAGGCTTTGTTACTGAGTTGTCAACCCCCACCACATAACATCTCTCCTAGGAACTTGCATGCTCGAATTTTCAGTTCACAGAGAATGACATTGCTCGTGATCAGACAGACAGACAGACAGAAGAGGTTTATTGGCACTTTGCGGACATTAATGTTTACGATTACATCAGTGTTGAATCCAATTTAAAACAATGATGACTAAGTAGATGAATACTAAGTCTTGTTGTAGGGTAATATATATTACATTAATTTCTTGTGGAAACAGGTGGCACGTTACTTATAATGCTCTTCTTGCAATTTTGGTATCTGGCTTAAGTATAAGGGTTAAAATGTTTGGTAGTATGTTCATCTAATTATCAAGTGCCGTTCATCCTCAACTTCGGCTTTACAAAGAGGACAAATTAAAGCCTCTCGTTGGGTGGTTTATATGGGCGCTCATATCTTCTCCTCTCAATTTGTAGCTCATGATTACTTATTCTCAAGGCATCGCTAGCGCAATTCGATGCTTCACGTTCTTAATATTTAATAGATAATTTTCAAGTTCATGTTTATATTTGAATGTTCGATAAAATCTTAATTTGTTTACCTTGGTTGTTTTTTCGGTTATTATCATTGAATAGCAAATTTTGGATTTGAACATCTATTAGTCGTGATCAGTCTCAAAAAGGCGATGCTCACATTTACCGGAGGGAGGGGGGGTTGCGACCTTTTTGTTTTGACGAGTACAAATAACAAATGGAAATCTAAACTTGTGACGATAGCTAGAATTAATTAAGGTTTTAAATCCAGCTTGTGTAATATGTTCTCGATTGGATGTCCGTGTACCCATTTTTTCCCGGCGTCCAGCGAGATCCGAAAGGCATGATAGTAGAACCCCTTCCTTTCCAACGGATGATAAACTGTCGATAAACCAGCACAGAGCGTTATGTAACTCATCAAAAGTTGCAAATGGACCCATTTTACATACCGCAGCAGGGCAAATCGGAGCTAGATTATAGATTACCCGTCCACTTATTCTAGATGTCAAAAGAACTGCTACCGTGGTATCGCGGTCAGCTAGAATAAATTAAGTACTATATGAATAAATTAGACCACTGCAGTCCACTCATACTAGATGTCTGAAACACTGTTACCGTGGTCCCGCAGTCAGCAATTTTTTTGTCCCATCTACGTAGCTTATAGCCACTTTGCCTACCCGACGAGGGGGCCGAAAGGCCCCCCCGAGTTGGAACCGGCTCGAATTCGCCAGTGCTTGCCAAAATGATTTTTATTCTCCCATCAACGTAGCTTATAATCACTGTGCCTACCTGACGAGGGGGCCGAGAGGCCCCCGAGTCGGAACCGGCTCGAGTTCCCTTATTAATATTCATAGATCGACTATGGGACTGCGGGACTGCGGTAGCACTTGGTCATATGCCTTCGCTATTATTAATATTCATAGATCGACTTTGGGACTGCGGGACTGTTATATGCTTTCGCTATATTAATATTCATAGATCGATTATGCGGCTGCAGGACTGCGGTAGCACTTTGTTATAGTCACAAAACTGAATGAATTACTCTTCGTTTAGACTTGCTCCAAGTCGAACTCGCTGAGTCACTGGTAAGCGATTACTGCGTCAAAAATCGAGCGCGAGAATCGAAGCGAGAAGCGAGTTCGACTCGTTTCACTTGCAGTTTCACAAGCGTTTTTAGTCGTCCTATTATAACATTTTGGTAAAATGTCTATCATGTGACCAACCCACGTGATCACAAAAAAGTTGAAAATTAAACTAAAAAACGGGGTGGTACATTGTATATTTTAAGTAACGATTTTGTGTTTATCTGATTACACTTGTGGTTGACTTTAAAGATCAATTCGGAATGGTTGACACTGATAGACTGTTAAGGCGAAAATATAGAAAACAGGTCACGTGACCTATTCTTGCAACCATTTTTCGCCATTTATATCCTCTTCAGTGATAAAAAGTCAACCATTCCGGACACAGTCTCATGCATTTCCCATAACAAGCTATACATAACAAGCATAACAAGCAATGTTAAAACATTTCGAACCGAAAATCTGAAACAAAACAATAACTTCCGCCACCCCATTTTGATTTCTTTGTTTTATAAGCGTTAAGGTCAGTGACCTTCAAACACCAAAATACCGATCCTTAAATGTTAAAACACATGATTACCGTATTATTCCAAAGTTATAGGGTATTTCATACATAAATGACAAAGATAGCTAAGTAAGTAAAATCTTTATTTAGTCACGGTAGTTTTTCAGTCAGAGACTGGTTTACATAAAAGCCGTGCATAAAATATAACTTACATAGTGAATGAATAAAAATATAGTTTCGAGATATCTACAGTGCCTCGAAGAAACAGGGAGTTAATTTGTTTAGGCCATTCTTAAACGAATCCAACGATTTGCTGTCTCGTATTTTTTTAGGCAGAGAGTTCCAAACATAAGCTCCTTTGTAACGGAACCGCTTCTTTCCATAATTTGTTTTTGGAAGGGGCAACTGAAGTTTAGAGGAACCGCCCCGTAAATTATAATTTGTCAGTGTTTTTGAAATTTTTTGAAGGAGATAAGCAGGTACTAGGTTGTTGTAAACTTTAAACATTTCAATTGCCATTTGCTTATGCCTTCGTACATATAGCTTGTCCCATTCTAATTGTTCAAGCAAAGGGGCTGAACTTTCATCAAACGGGGAGTTTGTTATAATCCTGGCCGCTCGGTTTTGTAGTTTTTGCAGCTTTCCTGTGTTGTCCTTACCAATCCCTTCCCATACTGTGCTACATAAATCAAATTTTGAATGTATTAAGCTGGTGTACATAGACTGCAGAGTCGTTAGGGAGACAAAGGATCGGACACGTTTAAGCGCTCCAATTGCAGAAGATTCTTTTGGACAAAACCTGTACGTGCTTCGACCAGGATAGTGTTTGGTCAAGGTAAACACCGAGCGTTTTTACGGTCGAAATTCTTGGAATGGTTTCATTTCCGATTTGAAGCAATGGACAGGCTATCTGCGAGAGTCTTTGATGAGACCCTATTAATATAAATTCTGTTTTGGTTGTGTTTAGGGTAAGTCTATTTGCCTTCAACCACTCATAGATGTTTTCCAAATCAATGTTCATTTTAAATTATATTTCGTAGCTTGACTCACTAGCCACAGTAATATTTGTATCATCGGCATACATTTGTGTATCCGAGAATTTTAGGCAATTTGGGAGATCGTTTATGTATATCAAAAAAAAGTAAAGGTCCTAATATGGTTCCTGTGGAATTCCACAAGACAGGAACCCGGTCTCGGATGTTTCACCGTTGACCACACTTCTGTCTTCTTTTACTTAAGTATGAGGTGAACCAGCAAATAGCAGATTTCGAAAGGCCATAGTTCTCAAGTTTTTTTAGAAGAATTGAGTGGTCAACGGTGTCAAATGCCTTTTTTAGATCGACAAAAACGATAGCATTTACAAGGCCTTTGTCGATATTTAATGACCATTTATCAGTGGCATCGAGCAGTGCAGTAAGCGTAGAATGCAGTTTACGAAAGCCCGATTGGCAATTTGTTAATAAATTATTATGTTTCAGATAGATATAGAGTTGGTCATATGTTATCCTTTCAAATATCTTTGCGATAGCTGAGATTACAGAAATAGGCCTGTAAGTATTTGTGTCCGTTCGCGCTCCGCTTTTGTAGACAGGTGTTACTTTAGCCTGTTTCCAGTCGCTTGGGAGAGCCCCAAGGTTAATCGAGGTGTTAAATAATAACGTGAGCGAGTCACAGATCATTTCAGCACCCATTTTTAAAAGTTTGCATGGAATATTATCAATCCCTGTAGCTTTAGAGGTCAACAATATTTTGAAGTGGTCAACAACGACTTTCGGAGTCGTGTGATGGAGCGAAAAGGTCTTCAGTTTACATGGTGTTAGATATTTCTTAAAATTTTCATTGGTTTCGCTTCCAAATCTTTCTTCGGCAATACGATGGCCAATGTTTACGAAATGTTTATTAAAAACATTAGCAATCTCAACTGGTTTGGTATATTCCTTACTATACCTGCCGCTTTGTTCGAATTTCTCCCAGTTAACTCGTTAATTAATTTCCAAGACTCTTTTGGTGATGATTTCGTATCACCAAGCTTAGATTTGAAATAATCAGCCTTGGTTTGACGCGTTAACTGTGTGACTCAATTCCTCATGGTTCGGTACCGCGACCAATCAAGCGGGTCATTACTCTTAACGGCTAGCGTTTTAAGATAATTTGGACTGATAGGTCGTTACGCTTAGTACGCATAGGCGCGTGTTTATCAGCCGTGTTTATCAGACATTTCCATTGTTCCCGCATTGCCTCAATGTCATTTTCATACTGATGCAGGAGAAACCATGGAATGTTTTCTAAATCTGATTTAAATTTATCAGGATCAAAGTTTTTAAGTGTCCTATAACTAATATATTTATGACCTTTGTTGGGTGCGATGGAGATCCTGCGGTAGGCATAAATTAAGTCGTGATCGCTTATTCCAATTCGTAGCACGCCAGAACACACTACTTTGTCAGAGCCGTTGGTGAGGACTAGGTCAACGAGGGTACTTGTTGTAGGTGTTACTCTGGTTGGCTCCGTTTATCAATTGGTACAATTGGTGATACATCGCATATTTGTTTTAACGCGTTGGTTGGCCCGTCAAACGGATCAGCTAAGTAGTTACAATTGATGTCGCCAAAATATAAATATCTTTGTCCTCACAATCAGCTCTGACAACAAAGCTTTCAAATTTATCAAAAAGATTCATTAGCGAGCTTGGCGGACGATATAAGGTTGATACAAGGAATGACTTTGCATTTGGCTTGCAAATTTCCAGGCAAAGACATTCCAATCCATCAGGTATTAGATCATTGCGTATTTTATAAACAATATTCGAACGCACATAGAGACAGCAACCTCCACCTTGCCGGTTCCTGTCTCGACGTATTATATCATAACCGTGAATACGGATTTCATGATCTAGTATTTGAGGATCAAGCCTCGTTTCATTTATCGCTAATATATCAAGAAGCTGGTTTTTCATGAAAACACGGAGCTCATCGATATGCTTTGTTAGGCTTGTGATATTTAGCGATGCCAATTTAAAACCTCAGGGCTCTTATTTTCGGGAAGCCAGTGGTTTCAAAATCAGGTATGTTGCTTATGTTTGGACTCCCTGTTTCTTTGATAGAATCCTAATTACCGGGGTTAATATAGTGAATAAAGTTCTTAGCTAACTCAACAGTGCCGTTAGATGTTAAGTGAAGCCCACTGGCATTTAAATGAGAATGTCCGATATTAAAATTGTCAATAAATTTCCAACCGTTTTGAGTACAGAATTTCTGCAAGATCTTATTTACTTGGGGAACTTTTTCCCCGAGTAATGGCTTATCACTGCGTACAATCAATCCAGATATCACAATTTTTATAGTAGGATGGTTGGCACTGATGGCTCCGGCCAGATCAACAACTTTTCCCGCTGCTTCTCCCGGCTCAGAGGAATTTAGATTATTGGTACCTACGTGTAATATTTTTTTTGCAGATATTTCACAATAGAATCGCCTACAATGGCGATCGATTTCTTCTTTCTCAGTTCATGACCAGAAGTAGCTGGATTTGTGGTGTCGCTATTATCCCTGATTTCCGTTTGATTTGCTGGTTGGGTTGTCGGATTCTTGTCGTTTCCTTTTCCTCTGCTGTTTTTGTTGCGGGAAGTAACGGTGTCGCTGCACTGACATATCCCTGCGACAAGACTCACATGTAATGCACACTGAAGCATTTTGCAGCGACATGTCCATGCAAAATATCTCTGCATGAATGTACAGTGGCCCGAGTGAAAGCCCAGTGGTATCTTGTTCATTAGAGTTTTGATTCCCCGCATACAACTAAATCTTTGAGCCTGAGAAGCATAATCTTCTTCACCTCCTCTATTCCAGTTTGAAGCTCTGTTTCAAAGTCGTTCCTGGCTCTTGTCTGGATAACTTTAAGAATCACGACTTTTTTGTTTTGACGAGCACAAATAACAAATGGAAATCCAAACTTGTGACGATAGCTAGCATTAAAAGAAGTAAGGGTATCATCTTCTTCCTTTGTTAGGGTTTTAAGTCCAGCTTGTGTTTGTTCTCGATTGGATTCGGGTGTCAGTGTACTCATTTTTGCCTGGCGTCCAGCGAGATCCGAAAGACATCGTAGAACTCCTTCCTTTCCAATGGATGATAAACTGTCGATAAACCAGCACAGAGCGTTGTGTAACTCATCAAAAGTTGCAAATGGACGCATTTTACATACCGCAGCAGGGCAAATCGGGTTATTTTCTACAACATTACCAAATCTTTCAATAAAATCTTCTTGACTGAGGCTGTTCACGTCCAACATTGTCAGTTTGTTGGCCATCTTGAACACGTAGTCACAAACTGAATAGACCGGTTCGCGCTCATCGTTGCATGATGGGTAATCAGGGCAAACATGTCGAGAAATACAGTGTTTGTATGAGAATTAAATGTTGAATTTTTACCCAAACAATTGCGAACTAGAGAAATCTAGTATCCCAATTCGAAAGAGGATCTGAGAAGAAGTAGTCTACGCTCGACGATCTTACTTAGTTTTTCCCATATGTTTACTCATGCATAATTTGATCGCGGCTCTTTACAGTAAATATATATATGGACAAATCTAAGTAAGATTGTCGAGCGTAGACTACTTATTCTAACCTAAAAAATCAAAAGTGAAAACACATACAGCCCTTCTTTTGATTTGGGATACTAGATTTCTCTAGTTCGCAATTTTTGGGGTAAAAATTCAACATTGAATTCTCATACAAACACTGTATTTCCCGACATGTTTGTCCTGATTACCCATCATGCAACGATGAGCGCGAACCGGTCTATTCAGTTTGTGACTACGTGTTCAAGATGGCCAACAAACTGACAATGTTGGACGTGAACAGCCTCAGTCAAGAAGATTTTATTGAAAGATTTGGTAATGTTGTAGAAAATAACCCGATTTGCCCTGCTGCGGTATGTAAAATGCGTCCATTTGCAACTTTTGATGAGTTACACAGATGAGCGCGAACCGGTCTATAGCAGCCAATATTTGCCAAGGTCCTGTTGTTGAAACGGTAGATAACGCTATCCTCTGGCATCTACAAATATCGGAAACCAGAACTCAGTTCAGAATCCGACATGTTATTCGGAATAAACAGTATATAGTAGAGAATGCCGATCAAATCGGATTATTTTCATGGTCATCGGTATAATATTAGCCTGCAATGCAGAGGTATTTTTTCACTCTCATAAATTCGAAGAAGTGACGTCTGCTTACCCGAGCGCTAAATTAGTTTCCAAAATGCACATCTCCGTGTGTTATGGACCAATCAGATTTTACTTTCCATATATCCTGGAAAGTGACGTATGTTACATTTAAAAGGAATTCAGACAATACATTTGCCATTGACCAATCACAGGAGAGTGTTAACTGGCGTGCCAATTCACAAAAATTCTAACAATGGCTTTGATTGGCCAGAAAAATAAAACAAACGTGCTGACGTCTGCTTGCTAGGTGTTAGGTTAATCTGACGATGAGTGTCACGGCTCTAACTGAAGACTCAAGAGTTGTCCCGATTTATTTTGAGATCATCCCAATATATCAATAACTTTCCAGTAAATTCCCCGAGTCTCCAAATTTCTCAACATGTTGGGCAATGTTGCGCGTAGAGTGATACCGCAGAGGAGTCTGGGATCGATATTTACCCAAAATTCTTCTTTTCTGCCATCTTGTTTGTCGCATGAAGCATTCAGTGCGCACGCGCGAGCCCAACAATGTGCGAACTGTGCAAACCAACCCAACATGTTGTGACATACTTCATCGATAACGAAAACAAAAGAAATGTTGGCAGATGTTGGGGAGTTTCAAACTTCACGCAACATGTGCCAACACCATGCAACATTGCCCAACATGGTGTACAAACGAACGCAACATGTTGCGTTCGTTTGCACGGGCCTTTAGACTTACCGCCCCTGTCTTCAGCCACTAGCGCACTTGAAATTAAATTGGATACCATTGTCAGCTCGTCGATCCCAGCATCGTGGGATTTGTATGTATAAGTGTATGAATAACATAATTTACTACGATTTTAAGCTAGTGAGGAATGAGGAGGACGTTCCTGATTATGATACGATGTTAGGCGACCATTATCTCGCAGGAATTGGGGTCAGTGGACGACTTACCTCTTATACGGCGAATGATTGGAACTCTCTTAATTTGTCTATACGAGAATCTAGTAACATAGCAATTTTTAAACGTAGACTACTTGATTTATATTAATTCTTTCCCTAATTTTTATTGCTGCCGCAGCGAGTCAGCCTGAAGCGAGCGAGCAAGGCAGTAGTTCTAATCTGTAAGCGGGTCCAAATCTCGATTTCTTTAATTACCACAATGCATCACTTCTATTGTCTTTTTTTTACCACAATGCTTTGAACGGATCTGATCGTCACGTGACATTACACGAGGTGGAATCTGCATTGTTGGAGCTACTACGTTCAACCGTTCTTTAATGCATTTCTGTGTGTGCGAGCTTTGTGTAATCATGAATTTGTTGGCGTGCAGACGTGTAGGTACCCTGGTTCCAGAGGTTTTCAAGAGAGAACAGCTGCGGAGAAAGAGCCGCGAAGCGGTGATCATCGAGCTTCGTAGCTCCCTGATCTTTTTTGCGCGGCTTTTCTCTCTCTAGAAATCCTCTGGAACCAGGGTAACGTGTAGGTGAACTCTGTGTGAACTATCAGTTTCCAAAGAGCAAGCTTAAGATCTCTCCTATTATCAAGATGGTGAGCAGCAAATCATTTTCTTCTATTGACCTTCAAGCAGCCGGTTCAAAACACAATAAGCATTTACAATTACATTCTCAGTTACAGTTGATTTCTGGTGTTTAAACTTTACCGTGGAGAACAGCAATTTGTTGTGCCGGGAATCTTAAGAAAATGTCCGAAATTGGCTCAGGGAAGATCGTTGATATGTCGGGACAAAATGAAAATAAATCGGGACAACTCTTGAGATACACACCACAGCTTAAACAGGATTCAGTCGCACGATTGCCCCAAAACTACAAAATATATCCATCTAACACCTTGGCATTTTTATCACACATACAAATACAAACACTGTATTTCCCGACATGTTTGTCCTGATTACCCATCATGCAACGATGAGCGCGAACCGGTCTATTCAGTTTGTGACTACGTGTTCAAGATGGCCAACAAACTGACAATGTTGGACGTGAACAGCCTCAGTCAAGAAGATTTTATTGAAAGATTTGGTAATGTTGTAGAAAATAACCCGATTTGCCCTGCTGCGGTATGTAAAATGCGTCCATTTGCAACTTTTGATGAGTTACACAGATGAGCGCGAACCGGTCTATAGCAGCCAATATTTGCCAAGGTCCTGTTGTTGAAACGGTAGATAACGCTATCCTCTGGCATCTACAAATATCGGAAACCAGAACTCAGTTCAGAATCCGACATGTTATTCGGAATAAACAGTATATAGTAGAGAATGCCGATCAAATCGGATTATTTTCATGGTCATCGGTATAATATTAGCCTGCAATGCAGAGGTATTTTTTCACTCTCATAAATTCGAAGAAGTGACGTCTGCTTACCCGAGCGCTAAATTAGTTTCCAAAATGCACATCTCCGTGTGTTATGGACCAATCAGATTTTACTTTCCATATATCCTGGAAAGTGACGTATGTTACATTTAAAAGGAATTCAGACAATACATTTGCCATTGACCAATCACAGGAGAGTGTTAACTGGCGTGCCAATTCACAAAAATTCTAACAATGGCTTTGATTGGCCAGAAAAATAAAACAAACGTGCTGACGTCTGCTTGCTAGGTGTTAGGTTAATCTGACGATGAGTGTCACGGCTCTAACTGAAGACTCAAGAGTTGTCCCGATTTATTTTGAGATCATCCCAATATATCAATAACTTTCCAGTAAATTCCCCGAGTCTCCAAATTTCTCAACATGTTGGGCAATGTTGCGCGTAGAGTGATACCGCAGAGGAGTCTGGGATCGATATTTACCCAAAATTCTTCTTTTCTGCCATCTTGTTTGTCGCATGAAGCATTCAGTGCGCACGCGCGAGCCCAACAATGTGCGAACTGTGCAAACCAACCCAACATGTTGTGACATACTTCATCGATAACGAAAACAAAAGAAATGTTGGCAGATGTTGGGGAGTTTCAAACTTCACGCAACATGTGCCAACACCATGCAACATTGCCCAACATGGTGTACAAACGAACGCAACATGTTGCGTTCGTTTGCACGGGCCTTTAGACTTACCGCCCCTGTCTTCAGCCACTAGCGCACTTGAAATTAAATTGGATACCATTGTCAGCTCGTCGATCCCAGCATCGTGGGATTTGTATGTATAAGTGTATGAATAACATAATTTACTACGATTTTAAGCTAGTGAGGAATGAGGAGGACGTTCCTGATTATGATACGATGTTAGGCGACCATTATCTCGCAGGAATTGGGGTCAGTGGACGACTTACCTCTTATACGGCGAATGATTGGAACTCTCTTAATTTGTCTATACGAGAATCTAGTAACATAGCAATTTTTAAACGTAGACTACTTGATTTATATTAATTCTTTCCCTAATTTTTATTGCTGCCGCAGCGAGTCAGCCTGAAGCGAGCGAGCAAGGCAGTAGTTCTAATCTGTAAGCGGGTCCAAATCTCGATTTCTTTAATTACCACAATGCATCACTTCTATTGTCTTTTTTTTACCACAATGCTTTGAACGGATCTGATCGTCACGTGACATTACACGAGGTGGAATCTGCATTGTTGGAGCTACTACGTTCAACCGTTCTTTAATGCATTTCTGTGTGTGCGAGCTTTGTGTAATCATGAATTTGTTGGCGTGCAGACGTGTAGGTACCCTGGTTCCAGAGGTTTTCAAGAGAGAACAGCTGCGGAGAAAGAGCCGCGAAGCGGTGATCATCGAGCTTCGTAGCTCCCTGATCTTTTTTGCGCGGCTTTTCTCTCTCTAGAAATCCTCTGGAACCAGGGTAACGTGTAGGTGAACTCTGTGTGAACTATCAGTTTCCAAAGAGCAAGCTTAAGATCTCTCCTATTATCAAGATGGTGAGCAGCAAATCATTTTCTTCTATTGACCTTCAAGCAGCCGGTTCAAAACACAATAAGCATTTACAATTACATTCTCAGTTACAGTTGATTTCTGGTGTTTAAACTTTACCGTGGAGAACAGCAATTTGTTGTGCCGGGAATCTTAAGAAAATGTCCGAAATTGGCTCAGGGAAGATCGTTGATATGTCGGGACAAAATGAAAATAAATCGGGACAACTCTTGAGATACACACCACAGCTTAAACAGGATTCAGTCGCACGATTGCCCCAAAACTACAAAATATATCCATCTAACACCTTGGCATTTTTATCACACATACAAATACAAACACTGTATTTCCCGACATGTTTGTCCTGATTACCCATCATGCAACGATGAGCGCGAACCGGTCTATTCAGTTTGTGACTACGTGTTCAAGATGGCCAACAAACTGACAATGTTGGACGTGAACAGCCTCAGTCAAGAAGATTTTATTGAAAGATTTGGTAATGTTGTAGAAAATAACCCGATTTGCCCTGCTGCGGTATGTAAAATGCGTCCATTTGCAACTTTTGATGAGTTACACAGATGAGCGCGAACCGGTCTATAGCAGCCAATATTTGCCAAGGTCCTGTTGTTGAAACGGTAGATAACGCTATCCTCTGGCATCTACAAATATCGGAAACCAGAACTCAGTTCAGAATCCGACATGTTATTCGGAATAAACAGTATATAGTAGAGAATGCCGATCAAATCGGATTATTTTCATGGTCATCGGTATAATATTAGCCTGCAATGCAGAGGTATTTTTTCACTCTCATAAATTCGAAGAAGTGACGTCTGCTTACCCGAGCGCTAAATTAGTTTCCAAAATGCACATCTCCGTGTGTTATGGACCAATCAGATTTTACTTTCCATATATCCTGGAAAGTGACGTATGTTACATTTAAAAGGAATTCAGACAATACATTTGCCATTGACCAATCACAGGAGAGTGTTAACTGGCGTGCCAATTCACAAAAATTCTAACAATGGCTTTGATTGGCCAGAAAAATAAAACAAACGTGCTGACGTCTGCTTGCTAGGTGTTAGGTTAATCTGACGATGAGTGTCACGGCTCTAACTGAAGACTCAAGAGTTGTCCCGATTTATTTTGAGATCATCCCAATATATCAATAACTTTCCAGTAAATTCCCCGAGTCTCCAAATTTCTCAACATGTTGGGCAATGTTGCGCGTAGAGTGATACCGCAGAGGAGTCTGGGATCGATATTTACCCAAAATTCTTCTTTTCTGCCATCTTGTTTGTCGCATGAAGCATTCAGTGCGCACGCGCGAGCCCAACAATGTGCGAACTGTGCAAACCAACCCAACATGTTGTGACATACTTCATCGATAACGAAAACAAAAGAAATGTTGGCAGATGTTGGGGAGTTTCAAACTTCACGCAACATGTGCCAACACCATGCAACATTGCCCAACATGGTGTACAAACGAACGCAACATGTTGCGTTCGTTTGCACGGGCCTTTAGACTTACCGCCCCTGTCTTCAGCCACTAGCGCACTTGAAATTAAATTGGATACCATTGTCAGCTCGTCGATCCCAGCATCGTGGGATTTGTATGTATAAGTGTATGAATAACATAATTTACTACGATTTTAAGCTAGTGAGGAATGAGGAGGACGTTCCTGATTATGATACGATGTTAGGCGACCATTATCTCGCAGGAATTGGGGTCAGTGGACGACTTACCTCTTATACGGCGAATGATTGGAACTCTCTTAATTTGTCTATACGAGAATCTAGTAACATAGCAATTTTTAAACGTAGACTACTTGATTTATATTAATTCTTTCCCTAATTTTTATTGCTGCCGCAGCGAGTCAGCCTGAAGCGAGCGAGCAAGGCAGTAGTTCTAATCTGTAAGCGGGTCCAAATCTCGATTTCTTTAATTACCACAATGCATCACTTCTATTGTCTTTTTTTTACCACAATGCTTTGAACGGATCTGATCGTCACGTGACATTACACGAGGTGGAATCTGCATTGTTGGAGCTACTACGTTCAACCGTTCTTTAATGCATTTCTGTGTGTGCGAGCTTTGTGTAATCATGAATTTGTTGGCGTGCAGACGTGTAGGTACCCTGGTTCCAGAGGTTTTCAAGAGAGAACAGCTGCGGAGAAAGAGCCGCGAAGCGGTGATCATCGAGCTTCGTAGCTCCCTGATCTTTTTTGCGCGGCTTTTCTCTCTCTAGAAATCCTCTGGAACCAGGGTAACGTGTAGGTGAACTCTGTGTGAACTATCAGTTTCCAAAGAGCAAGCTTAAGATCTCTCCTATTATCAAGATGGTGAGCAGCAAATCATTTTCTTCTATTGACCTTCAAGCAGCCGGTTCAAAACACAATAAGCATTTACAATTACATTCTCAGTTACAGTTGATTTCTGGTGTTTAAACTTTACCGTGGAGAACAGCAATTTGTTGTGCCGGGAATCTTAAGAAAATGTCCGAAATTGGCTCAGGGAAGATCGTTGATATGTCGGGACAAAATGAAAATAAATCGGGACAACTCTTGAGATACACACCACAGCTTAAACAGGATTCAGTCGCACGATTGCCCCAAAACTACAAAATATATCCATCTAACACCTTGGCATTTTTATCACACAGTAATATATTTTTCCTACCAAAGTGCTACTGTATGACACTTCCTCTTAAATGAGCGGAGCAGCATTCACTACCTGTGAGGTATACTAGTTCTTAAATTAGTTATCGTGAATTCAAGTACATATTTTATGATTTTTAATTTTCAACAGGATTCTTCCGACTGAACCACCTTTGGGTGAGAAGGCTTTCCTGTCAAAAGATTTATATTATTATCACATTGCATTATGGTTCACGCGCATTGTATTTTTGTGTCTTTGCGCTGGCAATGCACCAGCAAATCGGCCCCACCAGCACTACACAGATCCAGTCTGTTTCTTCAGGTGATCTTATTGACTCGCATTCCTTCGTGGAGTTGCACAATTATTTTAGTTAACGCTGTCGGACATCGCAATGGGCCTTTTGCAGCTAACAGTCACGTGCTGATATAATACTTCGTTAAAGAATGAATGGAGATCGTGATCCCCATAGGAAAGCGTTGCCGACATGGGTGCTGGAGGGCAAGCCACTTTTAAAACGCTGTTTCAGAAAGATCGACAATAGATTGGAGGTGAAAAATAGCATTTACAAACAGGTTTTGTTAATAACAATACCGATCTCAGTGTACAAGTGCCGTTAAATATATGAATTAAGATTTTTTGCCATCCAGCACAATCCTGTACAATCACGTGAATGCCCAACTGCAAAAGGCCCATTGAAGTCCATGGGGGCACGCTTGGCGGTGCCTAGTTCGTTTAATCTTTCTCTGTGGCGGTTTATGTTAACTGCCGTATTCGGATATGGCAGGAGCCGATGGATATGGCTATTTGCGATTTTTTCGAATTCGGTTGGCCGATTAGTTTCGATTACAACGGGGCCTTACCTTCATGTACCGTAGGCGCTCTAGACTGCAGTTGATCATCTGTCTAACGAGATCGTCTTAGGCGGAGTTTGAGTAAACGTCGCGGGTCGAGGGACACACGGGTAGGTGCGGGTTCGATCAGAAGGTGCGGGTTCGAGTAAAAGGTGCGGGTTCGAGTAGAAGGTGCGGGTAGTAGGTGCGGGTGCAAGTAGTATAGGTGCGGGTTCGAGTAGAAAGTGCGGGTTCGAGTAGAAGGTGCGGGTTCGAGTAGTAGGTGCGAGGGGAGTAAAGTAGAAGGTGCGGGTGCAAGTAGTATATGTGCGGGTTCGAGTAGAAAGTGCGGGTTCGAGTAGCAGGTGCGAGGCGAGTATAGTAGAAGGTTCGGGTGCGGGTAGTATAGGTGCGAGTTCGAGTAGAACGTGCGGGTTCGAGTAGTAGGTGCGAGGCGAGTAAAGTAGAAGGTGCGGGTTCGTGTAGTATAGGTGCGGGTTCGAGTAGAAAGTGCGGGTTCGGGTAGTAGGTGCGGGTTCGGGTAGTAGGTGCGAGGCCAGTATAGTAGAAGGTTCGGGTGCGGGTAGTATAGGTGCGGGTTCGAGTGAAAGGTGCGGGTTCGAGTATAGTAGAAGGTGCGGGTAGTAAGTGCGAGTTCGAGTAGAAGGTGCGGGGAAGTGGAAGTACCCAAAACTTAAAAAGAAAATCTAAATCAAACTTGAATGAGAATATACACAACGCTACGAATTGAAGTCTGTATTTAATAACAAGGGGACTCGATCAGTACAGTTTGGTCTGTAATATGCAAAGCTGGGCCTTTTTCAGGAATGCAATCACGTGGTTGTACTGGCTGGATGGCGCGAAGTGTACTGCCTGTTTGCGGTCGATCCATGATTATCCTTTGTTAAGTTATTCAAACACAAATAATATCCTACCATGAGATGGTTATTGCTGCGAGCCTAGCGAGCAGCAACATTAATCTCGACGTACAACACAGGGTGACCACACGCATACCTTTCGCACTAGCATACCATTTACTTGAATTCATGGTCACCGGTCCACAAGCTCCAAGCTTTAAACTTTATCGTGGATAAATAAAGGTCATTGATTGATTTATCGCCTCGCTTTGACGCACTGTCTCAAAGGATATATCCCATATTTTCTCAACATAACTTGCAAGTACCATTTTATCAAATTATCATGTCAAACTCCGCTTTATTCATAGCAGGAAGTATCCATCAGGGTCACAAACGTTTTAACGATGTATCGAGAGGAAGACAATGTTCTTTTTTGAGTTTTTCAACGCTGTCGTGTGCCAAATCTGACCAGTTCAGCAGTGGACCTCTGACAAGTTGTCTTTTCTCTTAGGAAGGGGAGCAGAGGAAATTAAAACTCGCTAAAATCGCTTCATATCAACCCTGTTACCACGTGCACACAGACAGCGAGTAATACACTATGGCCGGCAAGGTAAGGCATTTTATTCATTAATTCTTTCGTATTTCTAGCTCGTTGAAATTCCCATACAAACGCTGTAAGTATTAGCTAGATATTTAGAGCTTGGGCTTCCTGTGATCAAAGGAGACCGACTGTATCTCGTTTCGCTTGGCAATCGACTCATCCCAGCTAGAGGCAGAGAGGATATCGCTGAACTATCTGCCCGTTGAGACATGTTGATCTATGGAGACTAACATTTACAAATCGTCCTTCGGGACAGAACACTTCCGAGTACGGTAGCAAACAAATCGCCCAGCGTGGAACAAATGAAAAATCGTCCCTATCAAGTATCAGGTTTACCCCATACAATAGGGGTAATCGGCTAACTCTGTTACCACCCAATTCAGATCATGTGATGTAAACAAATCGACTCTTTGAAAATTAATTATATTCAGATAGGCATGACTGAGTAGCATCTGTTTACATCACATGATCTGAATTGGGTGGCAACAGCGTTAGCCGATTACCTCTATTCCTCTTGCTTTTAACCTTTTACATTTTTCTAGGACATTCTTTGTAATGAGGGTATACATAAAAAAAATATTGTTTTGTATCATTGGCATGTTAAAAAGTGCATCACTCGGACACAAATATTATTAACTTTGAGTTGATGTTATTGTTGATGTGGATTAATGTTATAATTTATGATTGTTCACACATTTCAATAAAATACCTATACTTTACTCGTTGTCTATATTTTCGTTATCGATGTTGTGTCAGTTATTTTCTGTCCAAAATGCACATTGTCTAATAACCCAGATTGAGCAAAGTATGATTTGCAAGTTAGAACCATAGAGAGTGATTTTTAGTTTGCCCAACTCACTCGAACTAATACTCGGGATGATGACAGACAGTAGCTCTATGCAACCCCTCGCGGCACTTCACTTTCTATTAGAAACTTCTAGTTTTAAGGTATAACTTGTGCTGCTGCTAAAATAATATTACGAGCTACGTGGGGCAGAATTACTGCAGAAAAGGTATTTTTCGACGAAAAAGTGGTCCTGTTGTTCATGTTATTTATTACTCTTTAGCGCCAGCATGTATATATGAATGTCGTACATCAAAATAATCCCCAATGATTATTTTTGTGGTCATATTTGTAATCGGGCATTCGCATCAAAATCGCTTAAATTTCACGAGATTTTAGTTGTTAATTTCATGAAACTGACATCAGTTTATTTTAGAAATGAAATATAGCTCTCCATGTCAAGAATAAAACGAAACCTTCAATCTATTATTATGAACACTATCATATGAATTATTGAACTCGAGTAATGCTCCGACTAAGAACGATAGCATGAACGGCAAAGAAATGTAAAATGTGCTAATCTTCTATTCTTCTTTCTCGTAATTTCATTGGTTTTTAAAATATGTTATTTTCTGGGTGTAGTTTGGATTGTACCGAGACATCTCATACAGCACTTCAGATATATTCAAGCAAAATCGTATGTGAGGATATGCTCATTGTCGCAGCCTTTTGACCTATCCCACGCGGCGGCCATCTTGGAATAAACCTATTGTTAAAGGGAACCTCGGCTGAAAAACAATGTTTGCTCTAAAGTGTTTGTTATGGATACCTAAGTCTGTTTCTGTGTTTGTCTCCAGTAAATTGTACACTAGATGTCATTTATGCAACAATTTTCCTTTCGATAAAACTCATTTGAATTTCCTGCGCGCCGCCATCTTGGATATCATGACGTCCAGTGTTGCCCTATTGTCGCATAACAAAAAAGCTATTGTTTTCTGACAATAAGGCAACACTGTGACGTCATAAAATTCAAGATGGCGGCGCGCAGGAAATTCAAATGAGTTTTATCGACAGGAAAATTGTTGCATCAATGAGATCTAGTGTACAATTTACTGGAGACAAACACAGAAACAGACTTAGGCATCCATAACAAACACTTGAGAGCAAACATTGTTTTTCAGCCGAGGTTCCCTTTAATGCTTACCCAGCCTCGGTTAAACACGTTTGAGACCGAGGCTGGGTAAGCATTAACAATAGGTTTATTCCAAGATGGCCGCCGCGTGGGAAAGGTCTAGTCTTTTGCTACAGTTCTTTGCTTAATCATTACTTAAATGTCGTCCAGGCCCTTTCTGCGTGACGCAGCCCATATAATAGATATCTTATTAACCTCGTTTGCTTGGTTCGTACAGTCATCAAAATCCAATGTTTCCCGCGCGTGCAACAATTCATCAATTGTTGCCCGCCTTGTGATCACATCGTAACAGAAGATGGTGTGATGTGTCGCGCGTGTGGGGCGCCGTTTGATTTAGATGACATTTGGTAAATTTTTGCATTATTTACAAATAAATGGAGAACGTCTTCGCTGTCTAACACATTCATTCATAAATAAAGAAGAAATGTAACTTTGGTTATTTATAAATAACCATTCTAATGTGGTTCGCTAAAGTGGTTATATATAAATAACCACTTTTACTAATTTGATTATTTAATAAATAACCACTTTTTTAGAGTGCTCTAAATACGTGATTTACAAAAAAACATTTCGATGGAGTGGTTATTTATAAATCAATACTGAATATTGGTTGCATTTCACATGGTTGCATTTCTCCGTCTCGTGGAACATCGAGGATCCTCAACGATTCTCTCGGGGCCAGTCATTAAGTGTTTATTATTTCATTTTTGATCCATTTTGTATTATTATTCGATAACCTTAATTTCACTAAGATCCCAGTTATCGGTATTTAACTCTTACTTAAATTGAAAGAATATATTAGTTGTACAATAAAGCTGCCATTATTAATTATGTCAACTTTCTATTTAAAGTTGATCCAACTGTAAAGTTGGGTCTGTTATGAAAATTTATGCAAATCAAACTTGTCTTAAATGAATGCCATGCATGCAGAATGTGAAATTGTTAAGCCACAAACATAAGACATTAATTAGCATACCTTAATTGTGTACCTTACACAATTACCCTCTACAATAATTTAAAATGTGCTGAACAATGTCCACATACGGCTATATTGTCATTGATGGTATTATGTATGAGAACAATAAAATTACTCAAAATAAATTACAGCCAGGCAATAGATGACAGGAAATCACTTATACGTTTCAGATTTAGTTCAAAGGTCCTACATGCATGTATTTATAGTTCACCACAAAATTTTCTTCGCTTCTGAATGGATGAAATTGATCATTTGACGTGATAGCTGTTATCCACATATGCAAACATTTTGGTGCGCGCTCATTGGCCGAAATTGATCATGTGACGTGATAGTTGTCATCTGCGGATGCAAACTATCAGGTATTATAGTTCACCACAAAATTTTGGCGCGCGCTCATTGGCCAAAAGTGATCACGTGACGTGATAGTTGTCGTCCGCGGAGGCAAACTATCAGGCGATAGTGCCCGCTGAGAGCTGAAGACAATTTTGTGATGAACAATAACGACAAATAGACTGTGTTTGTCTCGGAACTATCGGCTGATAGTTACCCTTTGAAATTTGATGTTCTTAAAACTAGCATATAAGCCCTCGAACTTCGTTCTCGGGCTTATATTTGTTTTAAGAACATCAAATTTCCGCGGGCAACTATCAGCCGATAGTTCCTGGACGGACACAGTCTATTTATAATAGTATTTTTTCAAAGTACATTATGTACTGTCCCTCAGTAACTGAACTATCAGTTTCCAAAGAGCAAGATCTCTCCTGTTATCAAGATGGTGAGCAGCAAATAATTTTCTTCTATTGACCTTCGGTAAAGTGAAGCAGCCGGTTCAAAACACAATAACCATTTACAATTACATTCTCAATTACAGTTGATTTCCGGTGTTTAAACTTTACCGGGGAGAACAGCAATTTTTGTGCCGGGAATCTTAAGAACATATCCGGAATTGGCTCAGGGGAGATCGTTGATATGTCGGGACAAAATGAAAATAAATCGGGACAACTCTTGAGATACACACTACAGCTTAAACAGGATTCAGTCGCACGATAGCCCCAAAACTACAAAATATATCCATCTAACACCTTGGCATTTTTATCACACAGTAATATATTTTTCCTACCAAAGTGCTACTGTATGACACTTCCTCTTAAATGAGCGGAGCAGCATTCACTACCTGTGAGGTATACTAGTTTTTAAATTAGTTATCGTGAATTCAAGTACATATTTTATGATTTTTAATTTTTAACAGGATTCTTCCGAAAACCACCTTTGGGTGAGAAGGCTTTCCTGTCAAAAGATTTATATTATTATCACATTGCATTATGGTTCACGCGCATTGTATTTTTGTGTCTTTGCGCTGGCAATGCACCAGCAAATCGGCCCCACCAGCACTACACAGATCCAGTCTGTTTCTTCAGGTGATCTTATTGACCCGCATTCCTTCGTGGAGTTGCACAATTATTTTAGTTAACGCTGTCGGACATCGCAATGGGCCTTTTGCAGCTAACAGTCACGTGCTGATATAATACTTCGTTAAAGAATGAATGGAGGTCGTGATCCCCATAGGAAAGCGTTGCCGACATGGGTGCTGGAGGGCAAGCCACTTTTAAAACGCTGTTTCAGAAAGATCGACAATAGATTGGAGGTGAAAAATAGCATTTACAAACAGGTTTTGCTAATAACAATACCGATCTCTTACAAGTGCCGTTAAATATATGAATTAAGATTTTTTGCCATCCAGCACAATCCTGTACAATCACGTGAATGTCCAACTGCAAAAGGCCCATTGAAGTCCATGGGGGCGCGCTTGGCGGTGCCTAGTTCGTTTAATCTTTCTCTGTGGCGGTTTATGTTAACTGCCGTATTCGGATATGGCAGGAGCCGAGGGATATGGGTGTTTGCGATTTTTTCGAATTCGGTTGGCCGATTAGTTTCGATTACAACGGGGCCTTACCTTCATGTACCGTAGGCGCTCTAGACTGCAGTTGATCATCTGTCTAACGAGATCTGTACAGTACCCGAAATGATCCCGTGCCCCAAATGATCCCGAACCCGAAATGATCCCCAAATCGTGCCCGAAATGATCCCCAACCGGAAATGACTCCCATCAAGTACCTGAGATGATCCCGAAATAATTTTGGGAACGGACTTGGATTGGAGGGTAGAATTCCGGAATACGTAAAACAATTTTATACTTTCTTGAGAAGAGGACAAACAGCACAAACAAAAACAAAAACAATATGACGTCATCGGTCACGTGATTCTGATGAAATTCGCTAATATCTCGTTCCAAATAAGCAATGTTGGTGTGAAACCAACAAATGAATGACCACCGGTACACAACAAACAACACCTGTCTGTCACAGGACGTGACATCATAGGTCACGTGATTCTGATGAAAATCGTTAATATCTCGCTTAAAAAAAACCTGGATCTCGAATAAACACTGATGACCAGTGCCTTGTTCCTGTCTAAGAACTCGGTTTCCGTAATTTGTTTATTTAATCTCATCTATAAGTTGATTACTATAATCAAGTCCATTGTACAAAAACATGAACTTGAACAAGGCTTGTGTGCATGTGTGTGTATATATATATATATAATATAATATATCATCCGTCACATTTCATCCTTGTATTGCGATTGTTTGAATTATTTTGAACGTCATTCTTGTTCATTTAACGCGGATAACATTTATTGCTGAACATAACTCTGATTATAATATAAGCACTAGCAAACCAAACTCTATGTGCTATGGATAATTACTAGCATAATGTAAATGTAGGAAAACATGTTCGTTCCTTATCCAAAATGTACTCAGAAGGTATACGACGACGACTTGGAATCGACGTGGTTAAAAGACTGGATGGTCTTCTTCGTATTGACATAAATCGCAGAGGGACTGGTCATCAGAATAGCACTGTGTGACTCCGCTCTCATGTACGTACACCCCTGCTGAAACGCACTGAAACATCTTGTTGCATTTAGTGCACACTTCTTCTGTTACTTTTCCCTCTCCATAATTCGTCTTTAACATGTTGATGCTGTCACTGTGCGTTAGTAAATCGGGCTCTAAAGAATGATAATGGGCCTCTGCTTCGTGGCCAAGCAAGGCCATGCCATCGAGACTTCCGGTTTTCTGATAGTCTGTTGGAGGGCTTATTATTCGGAGGCCAGTTTTCCCCAAACTGGAAACTACTGCCACGTCAATGGATAACATGTTGACTAGTTCCCAGAGCGTAATCCAGTCCCCCCACTCTCCAGGTTGGGACATCCTCCTTAAGTAAGACTCCCAGGCACGATATGCGACGAACTCCTTGAGATGGTGTCCGTCAGGGGTCGTTGGATTATTCTGAAGGAATTCCACCACGTTAGCCCTTAACTCTGACGCGGTCTGTGCGGGCATCCTAAGGCGAACAAGTTGGTCGCACATGGCATGGAACAGGCAATTCCCATCCTTTGGTGTTGGGGGTTGACGATAAGCCAGACCAGCACTGACAACTTCAGTGTCAAGTTTTGACTTTTCGGTCTCGCTGTCATTATCAAGGTAGGGTTCTGACAACAGCCAATCTGGTAGACTGGAGGGCTGAGCTGTTTTATTTTGGTTAGTAGAGGCAAGCTCACACAAATCACTTACCATTTCACTACGACTAAACCCTTTAGTAGAACTACAATCCACAAAGTTGGTTCTCAATAGATTCTTGGAAAATAAGCAGGTGAATAGCCCACAATCTGTGATGTTCGTTTGCTTTGGACAAGTCTCAATTTGCTCAGTCCAGTTTTCTTCGTGCAGTTCCTCTTTCTTGTCATCCGTTAAACGCTGCCTTTCTTTTGCTATAAAGTTGTGCTTTAAAGTGTTTAACACCGTTCTATGTGTTTCCCCGCCTGTACCATCGTAGGAATCGTAGATATAAATACATAGGCTAATTACGCTCAGTACTGCAAGCAACCAGTGATCTTCCTTCGGTAAGTTAATAGGTATTACTAGATGTTCAAAGTCTCGTAGTGGATTGTGTCCGATGTGGTTTGTGTATGTCGTCGGTTCTCTCATAAGGGAAGGGTAAAAGTAGGATGAAGCCAAAGAAAATGATCTCGCTTTCCAGTCACCTTTCTCTCTTAGGAAATCAAAGTACAAATTCACGGTGTCCCCACTGAATTTCGTGTTTGCTAGAATGTCATCAATGCTTTCGTCAAGTACACTCAGGTACCCGTTTCCGCCTGTTACGGTCTCTCCCACTTCACTTATTTCATTTAAATCCAATTCCTTGTCAGACTTCTTGCATAAAGATCTAGCGGTTTCCTGCCTTCTATTCTCCTCCCCTTTTGTGAGAGAGGTGATGTCGTCCACTTTCACCCAGATCGACTCTGACGGATCAGTTGAACCATCGTATTGGACTAGGTATTTGTGATGAGTGTGATCTGCTTGTAAGATCACCCCTTCACATGTACGTCTTAAACTTGCCTTTTTTCCTTTAACTGCTTTCTTTGCTTTAGCAACCCTGGCCAGAATATTCTCTCCTTTATAATATAAAGAGGGGGGATTTCTTTTAAGTTCTCGTTTCACCATCCTCTTTGCAGCAGCATCCGATGCTTTTAGTGCTTTCTCTCTGATAACGGTCAGGTCTTGCATTCTTAGCTCCGTATGCGGGTCATCTGCGGCATTGAATTGTTCGACCTCCTCATCACCCTCATCAGGTACTTCAAAAGTTACCTTTTCTCCTAATGACAGTTTACGCTTGAGTGTGTTTGCAGGTCTCCCGTAATACACTTCGAAAGGGGTGAGCATTCCAAGGGAACTATGCGGAGATTCGTTGTACAGTTGTTGGTACTTGGAAAGGCATTCAACCCAGTTTAAGTCAACGTCACAATTAAGAATATCAAATTGCAATTTTTCTTTCCAAGTACGGTGTGACCGCTCATCTTTCCCCTGGCTTTGCGGATGATATGCTGAACTTTTTATTATGCGCACATTTAAGCTTTCGCAGACTGATTTTACAACCCCTTTAAATTCTGTTCCCTGATCGCTTTGTAGAATTTCTGGAGGGCCGTGTTCGCTGAAGATGTCCAGTAGGTGTTTCGCAACCTCGGCCGATTCTTTCGACTTCAGCGGCCGCAAGAAAACAAAGCGGCTGAAGATATCGATCACAGACATGATGTATTTGTAGGTCTTGCCGGATTCCGTTGTTACAGGCATGCCTATCATGCTGACAAGATCCACCTGATGGCGTTCTTGGACTCTCCTCGCTTTTATAGGGCGTAAAGGGGCTTTATTCTGGAATAGAGGTCGGACTTTTTGAGGCTCTTTCAACATATTTAGCTTTGACTGGATACATTTGCGTGATATACCTCTATACACATGACCGATATTCATGGCAAGTTTTACCGCTCCCTCGCCTTTTCTTTCCACATAGAAATTTTCTATGACGGATGGAATTTCTGACTTCTTGATCACAATATTCCCTGTTTTCTTATGCGCAATGCGGCTAGTAGTGCGTCCAATCAAAGGATCATGAATTTCACGCACTTCATATTCCCCACTATTCCATTTTTTGTATACCCGCTGCCGAAGTGCAGTGTTCTCTTTCTTTGACCAATCTTGAAAGCACCGTTTTCCGGTCAGTATAGAAAAAAGAGCGTCGTGTTCGGCATCGTCAAGAGGTAAATTTCTTCGCTGAGCTGGAGGCTGAAATAGAAATTACATAAAGAAATCATAATAATAAATAAAAGAGAAAACAAGCTAAGATAGTTTCCCTGAAATGTTGCATAGTTCAACCGCAAAAATGCACAAGAAGTTTAACAACTTGATGATCCACTTTTCGGCTCAACCGGTAGGAGTTTATAAACAACGCAAAAAAGTTTCAAGACCAAAAGAAGAACTTCGAGAGCGAATAGATATGCACGCTCATGGATCGTGTTTTGCGCACGGCAAATTATTTCGAAAGCCTTTTGGTAATATGTTTTTAATTAACTTACTTTCAAAGACATTGAGATGTATTTTACAGTAACATTTTGCTTTCGTTTGCAATTGTGGCAATATTTATTTAATTGCCTATTTGGTTTGCCAGGTTTCCCTGGTTAAAGTTTTGCATATCAATACCTGAAGTTCGAACTTAGGGGCTGACCATTTAACTTTTGAGGGGGGGGGGGGGGGTGTTTCTGAAAAAAAATATCCTGCAAGCGGAAAAGCTTTGTTCTGGCTCCGCTTTTTTCGCAAAAAAAATTCGTGCAACAACACTGCTAAAGAAAAAAAAATCGAGCACAGACAAGAACACCCATCCCCCCTTAGCGACGATATGATCGTAATATGCTAATTTTGACTTCAATCAATGAGATGACCCTCAAAACCGTCAAGACAATGGAGATAAACTGCCTCAGTTTTGAGGAAAAGATTCTCAAATATGACCTATTTTCACGTCAACGATAGAGAGTCTTCTTTATAGTAGCAACAAACCAAGAGACCATGGTCTCTGGTAATAAACCTATGAGCTAAGAATAAAATTGCATTCGCATGCCGATCATTCCGTAGCACCACGAAAGGTAATTTTATTCGGTTCCACTTGTGCTTCGCACACTTGATACCTCAAATAATATTATTTAATAACTCACCTTGATCTTTTCCTTCTTGGGCGTATCACCATTATCTCCTCCTCTCACGATTATCGTTAAAATGCAGAAAAATACACAGAAGAGAGCAATTGAAATAAGCGTGTTACGACACATCGCGAAGTAAAAAAATCACTTCTCACATCAGCTTGTTCTGTGAAAAGCCACCAACCTGTCAATCATTCCAAATAAGGAAACTTCTTAAGAGTTTTCTTTTGGCCTGTAGTAAAATCACATGTTTTTCTTGACTAACAAACTGAGTCTTATTTTTGAAGTAATATGTTCTTGCAATGCTACTACGCCTAGCTGTAAACAGTACGAAACATTGCTTATTTGGAATGAGATATTAGCGAATTTCATCAGAATCACGTGACCGATGACGTCATATTGTTTTTGTTTTTGTTTGTGCTGTTTGTCCTCTTCTCAAGAAAGTATAAAATTGTTTTACGTATTCCGGAATTCTACCCTCCAATCCAAGTCCGTTCCCAAAATTATTTCGGGATCATCTCAGGTACTTGATGGGAGTCATTTCCGGTTGGGGATCATTTCGGGCACGATTTGGGGATCATTTCGGGTTCGGGATCATTTGGGGCACGGGATCATTTCGGGTACTGTACAGATCGTCTTAGGCGGAGTTTGAGTAAACGTCGCGGGTCGAGGGTCACGGGTAGGTGCGGGTTCGAGTAAAAGGTGCGGGTTCGAGTAGAAGGTGCGGGTAGTAGGTGCGGGTGGAAGTAGTATAGGTGCGGGTTCGAGTAGAAAGTGCGGGTTCGAGTAGAAGGTGCGGGTTCGGGTAGTAGGTGCGAGGCGAGTAAAGTAGAAGGTGCGGGTGCGGGTAGTATATGTGCGGGTTCGAGTAGAAAGTGCGGGTTCGAGTAGTAGGTGCGAGGCGAGTATAGTAGAAGGTTCGGGTGCGGGTAGTATAGGTGCGGGTTCGAGTAGAACGTGCGGGTTCGAGTAGTAGGTGCGAGGCGAGTAAAGTAGAAGGTGCGGGTAGTATAGGTGCGGGTTCGAGTAGAAAGTGCGGGTTCGAGTAGAAAGTGCGGGTTCGAGTAGAAGGTGCGGGTTCGGGTAGTAGGTGCGAGGCGAGTATAGTAGAAGGTTCGGGTGCGGGTAGTATAGGTGCGGGTTCGAGTAAAAGGTGCGGGTTCGAGTAAAAGGTGCGGGTTCGAGTATAGTAGAAGGTGCGGGTAGTAAGTGCGGGGAAGTGGAAGTACCCAAAACCTAAATCAAACTTGAATGAGAATATACACAACGCTACGAATTGAAGTCTGTATTTAATAACAAGGGGACTCGATCAGCACAGTTTGGTCTGTAACTCCAACATGAGGAGCCGCATCGCCCGATTTTTTGACCCAGCGTGAATTTATGGTTGCTAGAGACGCTCTGGTAATCTGACTGAGTAAAACACCTACATGTGTCAGCACCGGTAATTTGCTTGTCATATCACTGTTAAAAAAAACAGCCACCACCATTAGTTTGCCTTGTCGTGTTAAAATTCAGAAAAAAGATTACTGAATTGTGGCGGAACTTCAAAGAACTTTATTTTTTCTTTTGGTATTCGGCCGTGTGATTTGAAAGAACAGTATATTGCGTGTCAACTTACTCCTCAATCAGGTTTTTGAACAATTTAATTTGCGCCCGGCGGTTGAGAGCCATTATTAATAGCACTACTGTATATATGTGATTCCCTGGTCCGCTCTATAACGACTGTATTTATTCCTGAGCCTTCAAAACTTGATGGGCACGGTCGTTCTTCAAATAATCATGCGTCTTTTCATCAGAAATTATCAATAACTAACGGGGCTTGCTTGTTGATCTAGAGGCGCGGCGTCCGGCCTCGGAGTCTAAACGGAAAGTGTACTCTCGACTCTCAAACTAGTGCCGATTACTATTCATTTGTGCTTCACCTACAATTGCCTACAATTGTCCTCAAAGAAGCCATAAGAGAAGCATTTACTCCTTTAAACGAAATAAACCCGGGGTTGGGCGGAAATCATTGTTATGGTCACTTTGTTGTAAACCGAATTCAATACTGATATTTTTCATTATGCCGCTTACAAGGAGCCAAAGTTGGCCCTGGGTTCAAGCGACCGAGTAACTGAACTTTATGCCATTTGAAAAGGCAAATGCTAGTATAAATTTATACTATACCGATAAGAGGTTACAAACGACTCCATCCCTCCCAAAAATCGAATTACGATTTTGACATTTTGTGGTTTCAATGTTGTGACCACTTTATGTAATATAACCAGTAAACACTTTCGAAGGTATAATACCTGTGGAGAGATGAAATTGGAGGCAGAAATTATATGCCCAAACTTCAAGGATATTTGCATGCGATCATGGAGGACGCGAACGCTGAGACCTTTCTACTTAACTAGGGTTTTAGGAGCTTCACTTGACAAACGTAAGAAGTGGTGCGCTCCGTCAAACAGCCGTTGTAATTGTAAAGTGAAATGTTTTGTTAAGAACAAGGCTTTTGAACGGTTCTCAAGTGAAAGTATCAGATTTGTGGCGGGAAAATGGTGAATGCGCTCCATTCGAATGGTTCGACGGAAAGAAGAAACGCCGAAGAATAGGGCTGCATGTATACGCTATTACTCTGTTTGGACTCTTTTGTGAGCTGCTAAAGCAGCAGCAGTCTTCAGTTGAGATAATATCAAGGATTTTTGGCCTCTGATCAGAGCTCAAGCAAGTAATTGACGCGATGAACTCCTTCGAACTCATGCGGTCCGATCCGCTGTGATCGGTCTCACGAAAAAAGTAACCATGAAGACTCGTCGCATTCAAGTATTAGGAAACGAGCTGTCGTTTTAACCGGGAGAAGGTAAAGGAAACGAAAGCAGCTATCGCTGCTAGTATGTTACAATTTATTTTGTTTGAAGTTATTTAATTTATTATTAAGTGATTACGTCAGTGTTGATTTAAAACCGGCCTGTTGAATAAACCATTCGGGATTATCATTTATTCCACAATCATTCAAATTTACTTATAATCTTTTTAATTTCCTCTCAAACTCTCACAATCATGTACATGTAAATGTATTAGCTGTCATGCATAGATCGATATATATACATTTTATTTTAGTATAATGTGTCATTGCATGTGTATCTCTATTTTGTGTGTTTGTGTTTTTATATATTTCTGTTGTAGATTGCAGATTGAGCCTTCATTTTCTACCAAACAGATATAGAATGTCAGGTGATGGTTCAGAAAGCTGTGGTGTTGGAGTTATACTTGCTGCAAGATACATCATTATTCAGGGCTCTCTGGCTGTCAACAATCTAACATAATTTATGTCTGTTGTTTTCTTGGGTAATCCGTTACCTGAATTCCGCAGCTGAACAGGGGCAGAAATTACCCATCCCCCTTACTGCCTGTTTATGTCTGTTGTTTTCTTGGGTAATCCATTACCTGAATTCCACAGCTGAACAGGGGCAGAAATTAGCCATGTTTATGTCTGTTGTTTTCTTGGGTAATCCGTTACCTGAATTCCACAGCTGAACAGGGGCAGAAATTAGCCATTCCCCTTACTGCCTGTTTATGTCTGTTGTTTTCTTGGGTAATCCGTTACCTGAATTCCACAGCTGAACAGGGGCAGAAATTAGCCATGTTTATGTCTGTTGTTTTCTTGGGTAATCCGTTACCTGAATTCCACAGCTGAACAGGGGCAGAAATTAGCCACCCCTTACTGCCTGTTTATGCCTGTTGTTTTCTTGGGTAATCCGTTACCTGAATTCCACAGCTGAACAGGGGCAGAAATTTGCCACCCCCTTACTGCCTGTTTATGTCTGTTGTTTTCTTGGGTAATCCGTTACCTGAATTCCACAGCTGAACAGGGGCAGAAATTAGCCATGTTTATGTCTGTTGTTTTCTTGGGTAATCCGTTACCTGAATTCCACAGCTGAACAGGGGCAGAAATTAGCCATGTTTATGTCTGTTGTTTTCTTGGGTAATCCGTTACCTGAATTCCACAGCTGAACAGGGGCAGAAATTAGCCATCCCCCTTACTGCCTGTTTATGTCTATTGTTTTCTTGGGTAATCCGTTACCTGAATTCCACAGCTGAACAGGGGCAGAAATTAGCCATGTTTATGTCTGTTGTTTTCTTGGGTAATCCGTTACCTGAATTCCACAGCTGAACAGGGGCAGAAATTAGCCATCCCCCTTACTGCCTGTTTATGTCTGTTGTTTTCTTGGGTAATCCGTTACCTGAATTCCGCAGCTGAACAGGGGCAGAAATTAGCCATCCCCCTTACTGCCTGTTTATGTCTGTTGTTTTCTTGGGTAATCCGTTACCTGAATTCCGCAGCTGAACAGGGGCAGAAATTAGCCACCACCCTTACTGCCTGTTTATGTCTGTTGTTTTCATGGGTAATCCGTTACCTGAATTCCGCAGCTGAACAGGGGCAGAAATTAGCCACCACCCTTACTGCCTGTTTATGTCTGTTGTTTTCATGGGTAATCCGTTACCTGAATTCCACAGCTGAACAGGGGCAGAACTCCCCTTACTGCATGCCTGTTTATATAATTTCTGTTGTTTTCTTGCAATTGGGTAACCGTTACTGACTGACAGAAACTAAAAAAATAAGTCACTGGCCTGAGAAAATCAAACGCCTGTCAGTCTCAGGCTAAGTTACACTAAGTGCATTGAGTTATATCAATGAGCTTTACATTTTGTACAGCTAGGGTACTTGTATGTTCAACTTGACAAACATATTTCAGTCATCCACGTGCGACCCTTTTACAGCCGAGTAGTTCTGAGTCCCTTCTGAGTCTTGTATTATTTCCAGTTAGATGATTATTTAGGTCATTTTATATATAGTTATTTTAAAGGTTTTCACGGATACGTTTGCAAGATAATTTCGTTCTGGTCTCAGTTTTTTCTAGGGAGGAAAGCGAGCCGCGAAGCGGTAAGGAGAGAAGGGTATCTAATTTGAAGGTTTTGTCCCCAAATCGACTTTAAGCGCGGCTGAAACTAATGTCCGAGTTAATCTTAAATCTACACACGTGTATGTGTTAACTGATACTACGGGGAAAAAGTGGTGTTAAACTGAGGTGATGATATTTAGCGTGTCACATTATTGGGACTCCAAGGGAGCACTCTGTCAACACTGTTATTGTCTTTAAGCTTCCCTGTGGCTGGAACGTGGTCATTTCAGATGACCACGTTAGCGGTATCTAAGGCCTGCGGCTCCTCATAAAGCTGGACCTTTTTCAGGAATGCAATCACGTGGTTGTACTGGCTGGATGGCGCGAAGTGTACTGCCAGTTTGCGGTCGATCCATGATTATCCTTTGTTAGGTTATTCAAACACAAATAATAGCCTACCATGAGATGGTTATTGCTGCGAGCCTAGCGAGCAGCAACACTAATCTCGACGTACAACACAGGGTGACCACACGCATATCTTTCGCACTAGCATACCATTTACTTGAATTCATGGTCACCGGCCCCACAAGCTCCAAGCTTTAAACTTTATCGTGGATAAATAAAGGTCATTGATTGATTTATCGCCTCGCTTTGACGCACTGTCTCAAAGGATATATCCCATATTTTCTCAACATAACTTGCAAGTACCATTTTATCAAATTATCATGTCAAACTCCGCTTTATTCATAGCAGGAAGTATCCATCAGGGTCACAAACGTTTTAACGATGTATCGAGAGGAAGACAATGTTTTTTTATGAGTTTTTCAGCGCTGTCGTGTGCCAAATCTGACCAGTAGTTCAGCAGTGGACCTCTGACAAGTTGTCTTTTTTCTTAGGAAGGGGAGCAGAGGAAATGAAAACTCGCTAAAATCGCTACTCAGTCATGCCTATCTGAATATAATTAATTTTCAGAGAGTCGATTTGTTTACATCACATGATCTGAATTGGGTGGTAACAGAGTTAGCCGATTACCCCTATTGTATGGGGTAAACCTGATACTTGATAGGGACGATTTTTCATTTGTTCCACGTTGGACGATTTGTTTGCTACCGTAATCGGAAGTGTTCTGTCCCGAAGGACGATTTGTAAATGTTAGTCTCCATAGATCAACATGTCTCAACGGGCAGATAGTTCAGCGATATCGTCTCTGCCTCTAGCTGCGATGAGTCGATTGCCAAGCGAAACGAGATACAGTCGGTCTCCTTTGATCACAGGAAGCCCAAGCTCTAAATATCTATCTAATACTTACAGCGTTTGTATGGGAATTTCAACGAGCTAGAAATACGAAAGAATTAATGAATAAAATGCCTTACCTTGCCGGCCATAGTGTATTACTTGCTGTCTGTGTGCAAGTGGTAACATGGTTCTTCACTATTCAGCACTTTAACAGCAAATATGTTGAACTGATCTTCCACTTCTCTTTTAGTAACTAGTTTTTCTCCAATAGATGGCTTCCAGATATCCTTTTAGACATGATAGCCATGAAACGCGGATGAAAACGCAACCTTCTACATTTTTTTGTTTCGTTCGGCCAAAAAAAGAGCCTCCAGTGTCCAGTTTTCTCTCTTCCAACCAAGTGCCTGGTTACTAACCTATGGATGAACGTTCATGAGGGTTAGGGCTAGATTCCAACCGCCAGAAGGATGCAATCCCAAAATGCACTGCACTAAAATACTTCTTTGAGAGCAGGAACTGGTGTCTAATGAAGTAACGCCTGCTAATCAAACAGCATGCAGTATAAAAGTTCTAAAAAAGCAGTTGTTGACAGCAAATCCCTTGTGGCGTAAGGGATAGTGATGGTTAGGGTTTCGGTTGATACATGTACAACAGGTAAAGGGTTTCGGTTCGAGTCGTCATGGAGCCGATATTTTTTATATAGTTGAGGGAAGCGTACTCCTTTGCCTAAATTTCTAAGTACCGCTTTTGTTTGTACCCTAGAAATATAACATCAAGAAAATTGAAATTCGGTGGATGGAATCTAGCCACAACCGTTCATGAGCACATTGTTTTTGTTGACATGTAAAATTCAAACTAAAAAGTGACCTGAGTGAACAGATCCCAGTAATCTTGAAAATACATGTACATGTACTATGGAAAGATAGATCATGTACATGTATCTAGGTACTGAAATTACAGGTATGACTTTGGAGTATTCTCCAGATTGAAAGTCTGATGAAGGTTACAATGTACATGTACATTTGATTTTCTTCCAAAACAGCTTTTTCCCCTAAACTTTAGCTTCTAAACTCAGGGTGCAACTTATATACGGGTATGGCTTACAAAAATGTATCTATGGGTTTTTACAGTACATAAACAAACATTGAAACAGGTTAAATTTAACATGCTATATGCTAAACTTCCAGTTGGATCTGTGATTTACCAGACTTTGATCAGCTCCTTTGGTTGTTTTAGGTCCCATTAGAATTAATTCAGAGTTTGTGTTTCTTTGAAAGACAATATTAGGCTTGGGGTCATATAAGCAGAATTTCACCCTACATGTACCTTCCTTACATTACCTATAAATAACCCTACCCTGGGGCAGCTAGGCAGCATACTGTTTGTCAAAATCCTCACCCTATTAAATCCCCACCCCTTGCCTGCTTCCCCCCTCCTCCTCAAGCTAACATTGATTGGTGCATAATGTAACTCGCTAAAATCGCTTCATATCAACCCTGTTACCACGTACACACAGACAGCAAGTAATACACTATGGCCGGCAAGGTAAGGCATTTTATTCATTAATTCTTTCGTATTTCTAGCTCGTTGAAATCCCCATACAGACGCTGTAAGTATTAGATAGATATTTAGAGCTTGGGCTTCCTGTGATCAAAGGAGACCGACTGTCTCTCGTTTCGCTTGCCAATCGACTCATCGCAGCTAGAGGCAGAGACGATATCGCTGAACTATCTGCCCGTTGAGACATGTTGATCTATGGAGACTAACATTTACAAATCGTCCTTCGGGACAGAACACTCCCGAGAACGGTAGCAAACAAATCGCCCAACGTGGAACAAATGAAAAATCGTCCCTATCAAGTATCAGGTTTACCCCATACAATAGAGGTAATCGGCTAACTCTGTTACCACCCAATTCAGATCATGTGATGTAAACAAATCGACTCTTTGAAAATTAATTATATTCAGATAGGCATGACTGAGTAGCATCTGTTTACATCACATGATCTGAATTGGGTGGCAAAGCGTTAGCCGATTACCTCTATTCCTCTTGCTTTTAACCTTTTACAATTTTCTAGGACATTCTTTGTAATGAGTGTATACATAAAAAAAATATTGTTTTGTATCATTGGCATGTTAAAAAGTGCATCACTCGGACACAAATATGATTAACTTTGAGTTGATGTTATTGTTGATCTGGATTAATGTTATAGATAATGATTGTTCACACATTTCAATAAAATACCTATACTTTACTCGTTGTCTGTATTTTCTTTATCGATGTTGTGTCAGTTATTTTCTGTCCAAAATGCACATTGTCTAATAACCCAGATTGAGCAAAGTATGATTTGCAAGTTAGAACCATAGAGTGATTTTTAGTTTGCCCAACTCACTCGAACTAATACTCGGGATGATGACAGACAGTAGCTCTATGCATCCCCTCGCGGCACTTCACTTTCGATTAGAAACTTCTAGTTTTAGGGTATAACTTGTGCTGCTGCTAATTAAAAATAATATTACGAGCTACGTGGGGCAGAATTACTGCAGAAAAGGTATTTTTCGACGAAAAAGTGGTCCTGTTGTTCATGTTATTTATTACTCTTTAGCGTCAGCATGTATATATGAATGTCGTACATCAAAATAATCCCCAATGATTATTTTTGTGGTCATATTTGTAATCGGGCATTCGCATCAAAATCGCTTAAATTTCACGAGATTTTAGTTGTTAATTTCATGAAACTGACATCAGTTTATTTTAGAAATGAAATATAGCTCTCCATGTCAAGAATAAAACGAAACCTTCAATCTATTATTATGAACACTATCATATGAATTATTGAACTCGAGTAATGCTCCGACTAAGAACGATAGCATGAATGGCAAAGAAATGTAAAAACTGCTAATTTTCTATTTTTCTTTCTTGTAATTTCATTGGTTGATACTCGGCATAAATTCAATAGAAACCCATCGAACTAATGCATTTTCATTCGATAATTTTTGAAGTTTGAATTTCTTTTTGATCAAACTAACTATGGCTTAATTTCGAAGAACATCTAATGCGTATGTGGGGAAAGTTATCATATTTGAGATTGTAAGATCTTTTGTTTTCTCCCTTTCCGATGGGCTGGATGGTAGTTTCTATCAGTTTTCACAGTAAAATGAACCCATAGCATAGAAAATATGTTATTTTCTGGGTGTAGTTTGGATTGTACCGAGACATCTCATACAGCACTTCAGATATATTCAAGCAAAATCGTATGTAAGGATATGCTCATTGTCGCAGCCTTTTGACTTATCCCACGCGGCGGCCATCTTGGAATAAACCTATTGTTAAAGGAACCTCGGCTGAAAAACAATGTTTGCTCTAAAGTGTTTGTTATGGATACCTAAGTCTGTTTCTGTGTTTGTCTCCAGTAAATTGTACACTAGATGTCATTTATGCAACAATTTTCCTTTCGATAAAACTCATTTGAATTTCCTGCGCGCCGCCATCTTGGATATCATGACGTCCAGTGTTGCCCTATTGTCGCATAACAAAAAAGCTATTGTTTTCTGACAATAAGGCAACACTGTGACGTCATAAAATTCAAGATCGCGGCGCGCAGGAAATTCAAATGAGTTTTATCGACAGGAAAATTGTTGCATCAATGAGATCTAGTGTACAATTTACTGGAGACAAACCCAGAAACAGACTTAGGCATCCATAACAAACACTTGAGAGCAAACATTGTTTTTCAGCCGAGGTTCCCTTTAATGCTTACCCAGCCTCGGTTAAACACGTTTGAGACCGAGGCTGGGTAAGCATTAACAATAGGTTTATTCCAAGATGGCCGCCGCGTGGGAAAGGTCTAGTCTTTTGCTACAGTTCTTTGCTTAATCATTACTTAAGAGCGGCCGTCTGTAAATATCGCCTAAAGTGTTTAGGATGAAAAAAAATGAAATTCCTCAAACTTTCTCAGAATAATGGCCTGGGTGAGTGAGGCATATAAATATAACTTTTAGTTGAATCTGATTTTTATTTTCGCCAAACGGCGACAAAATCGGTTTTACGGCTCTTAGACCGGTTTTTAGGAGATCGATACCACACATCGATAACGGCTCGCCTAAAAATGAAAATAGAAATTTATAGCAATACTGTGCAGCTAAATACAAAGAAAAGATAATGATTTCTCTTTTCATGGGTTGTTTATTACAAATTAAATATTTTATAAATTTGTAATTATTGTGTTAATTTTAGACATTTTTTGTACGCAAAATAATGACCAAATTGAGAAGCCAAAATCTCCAATGATACATGACCTGGCGATATTAGAGTATAACCTAGCGAAAGAGCAATGTTTCTTCTTCAAATACATGCAATAATTTTTTTGGGCAATTAAAACTACGAATTTTCAGGGCACCAAACGCAAGTGGCACTGACGTAAGAATACTCTCTTTTCTCACAGCGTTCGAATGCACAGAATCTAAGATGAACAGAGAAAAAAAAATATTATATCAACTTCTATCAGGTTAAATTTAACACTAAAGAAGCCTGAGTACTTTCAGATAGATTATATATCGGTTTCTACCAATTATGTACAAAATCAGTGGCTTTTAGCGGTATTTTTGCGATGACATATTGTTGAATCTTTACTCATGCCGGAACGCTGACAACTTTCAATTGATAGACTACCTTTATGAGACTTCTAAGTCAATCCGAATGATCTACAGTTGAACTATTCACTGTTAGGAATGTTAAAAAGTAATTGTAATGGCTTAATATGTACCTTTCATGTGGTTTTGTAGAGAATCGGTAGTATAACTAGAGGTTGTCAAATGCAAGACTGCCGTAGTTCAACTGTCAACAGCTGAGATTGCGTTACACACAGGAAGCCCGCTTTATCAGGAAATATGAACGCGTAATATAACTATATATCGACTTTTGGTTTACGTTCCGATCCGGGAAACTAGTTATATTTTATGTAGAATCTCAGTATCACTGGATTTATTTTTTGTCTTTGAGTTTGGTCGCCAATTGAAATCAAAGCTTCACGTAACCTTATCTCCCTTAGGGGGGAGACAGGAGTACTTATGTTATGTCTCTTGACTCTTTTGGTATGACCAGTTGGCGAGCCCGACCGATTATTATAATTCGCAACCCAAGTACGGTTCTGAAGCAAAAATGTAGCAATCCGTTAGACTTTTTTTCTCAAAATTTTGGAAAAAAGTGTTTTATAGCTACTTTCCGCACACCTGGTCAGGTTCCGAAGCTGACGCCGGCCGCATAATAATCTCTCGGGAGTTCTAAAACGGCAATTACGTATATTCAATCTTTTCACCCAGTCGCCATCTTGGATCGAATGCGAGAAAATAAGTTTTTTTTTTTGTAACTCTATAACCTCGCACTGAGGGATATTAGAACGAGTTTAGCCAAGCAAAACCTCGCATTGGATCCAATATGGCCACCGAGTGAAAAAAACGTGAATGCAACCGCGTTATTTATGGTTCGGTTTCCGTGAGTTTACTTTTCGCTTGCCTATCACAAGCGTAATTTTATGATTAATGGTGTTGCAGCCATGGCCATGTAGGTTGACCAAACAAGAGAAGTTAATGTATCTATCAATTCCAAATCTGCCCCCCCCCCCGGTATACGTGTAGCATTTGGCCGCGCAGTCTGTCCCAGGGTGGGGCATTTTACCAGCAAATAATAGTTGGGGTGGTGAATAGCCCACGTTCGATATATGTTTCACTTATCACGCACAAAGGTTTCAACATGTGTCTCCGGGGTAAATTAAATATATTATATTATTTGAACAAAGAATAAAATTAATTTAATTACCCTGGAGCATCATTATACTGAAACCTTTGTGTGTGACGAGTGGAGCATATATTGAAAGTGGTGTATTGGTGAAAGAGAGTCAAGGTTGCGGATTTTACATCAATATTTATTAGAGATTTGCACTCGTTCCTAAGCCCCACGGTTAGGTATTTGCAAAGCTCTGATTCCCAAAAGTCAAATGCTCCACAAATGGGGGGGAGGGGAGGAGTGGGCAGGTTTGGAATTGCTAGAGAGATAACGAGTCATACTTTATAAAGCCCGGTTTACCATAGGATCGTTACGATCGCAGTGATCGCAGCGATCATAGATAGCGATCGTAACGATCTACATATGGAAACCGATCTATAGTTCTATCCTGCCGATTGTACAATCCATGGAGCCCGTGGGAGGAGGACTGTGTGGCGGTTATGATTTCCGGGTACGTGTTTTTCACAAAAAGACAGGTTATAGACGACTCGGAATAATAAAACACAAATGCGGGTTCGTTTTCACAATAACTTGGAAAATCGGGTTTTGGAACTATACTTTCTCTGAAAACCGGATCTGGATCGGACCCCATGGCGGCACATACGTACGTACCCGTATTGTGATTAATATATTGTTCACATATCTGACTGATTTATTTAGCATAGTGACCGGATTTCGAATTTACCATGGCCAGTTGAGCCACCATATTACATGCATTAAGATCGAAGGTCACATTACTTTGCTATTTTAAAAAGGGACGCTTATTTATGTTTAGACTCTGCCAAAATGGTATAGATAGCAGCAAAGGCTAAATCATCCGATGCGGTCAACAGACATTCTTCTCAGTCTATTATTCTCAGTCTTCTGAGCCTTACACGGATTACTGATTGTGGTCAACTTCATTCTTATGTTGTCCCCTTAAATTATTTTAATTAGAATTCAATAAAAAGGGTACAGCCATGGCCACATAACGGACTCCCATGCTCTATACCAACGCGTATACCGTACAGTTATGGTCGGTCAGTTATTTCTAGCCAACACAACTACGTTTTTCACACACCTCTACCATTTAATTAATTTTGCAAGTGCTACCCTTCCCCCATCCCGGATATTTCCATGCCTGGTATTAAAACAGCTGATTGATAGTAAACTTGCTGAATTTGATAATCTCTCGCGAACCCAAAAGACTCAATATTGATGGAAACTTGCAAGAATATTGACTTACATTGTAGGTAAGGTACCAAAGAACTTAAACAGATGTCGCATTTATGATTGGTAAATGATAGATGACATACAGTGGCTGATCCAGGGAGTGGGTTCCCCCTTACTTCTAGATCTGGATATCACTCAGAAATGAATAGCTAAATACATATTTCAATGTATGCTACTCAGACATGAAAAATTATCATAGAAATATCATATGAAACCTGTTACATATTGTAAGTATAGTTCTCTAGTATGACACTATTATCCCCCCCCCCCCCCTATGACTCGCTTAACCCACCTTATATCACACTTGACACGGTTTTCTTTGTTCTTCATAGGGGTGAAACTCTGGTATAAACCCGTTGAACAATAGACTAATTAAATCGTCAATCTGAGGTTTATAACTGTAAGTTACAGGGAGGTTTATAACTCAGTCAGTTTAAACCTCCTTTCTATTTGAGAAAACCTCACCAAATGTGATATAAGTCAGTTTCATTCCTCGAACCTTCGGTTCTAATCCCTAAACATCCCTCGGGCTCGGCCCTCGGGATGTTTAGGGCTTAGAACCTCGGTTCTCGGTATGAAACCGTCTTACTTTTACAAAATCCTGGATCCGTCCCTGAATGAGTTGTCTTCTTCATCAGTAGTGGATGACTCTAGATCGGCTAAAAAAAACGTAAAACGATCCCACAAGCGCTTAGATAGAACGAAGAACAGAATACTAAGTCCTAAGCGCCTTCGGTACATTTTTGCGGTCTTTTTGGGCAGAACTTGAACATAAATCAACATCTCTTTAACATCAAAGTAATATATTCACTGCTGATAAAGACTGAATAGCTACTTCCAGAAAAATACTTCTATACTACTACTAGTACTGCTTGGCACATGATACACTTTTCCTCCTACAGTCGGTGCCTGCATTCTCCAGCGTGTTTAGCGAAACAAATCATACTTTAGACATAAACAGGCCGACCATTACCCGGATCGTTATCGTTTATTTTTAGATTTTATATATAATGCCATACGTATTGTTTGCTTTCATCGCGAATGTAGGCTGGTTTTCATTTGGTCGTTCGCTGCGATCGCTGTAAAGGTGAGTCGGCTTTAGGGACCGGACATTATTTAGCGGTAGAGGGGTGGGAGGGGGGGCTACTAGTTCTGCATTGCGGCTTGCCCCAAAAAATGTGACCTTGCAGTTCTCTGGTCTCACAAAATAATGACCCTCCCCGTAGATTAGCCTATAAATATATTTAACCTATAAAAGAGGAGCATAAAAAAATTGACCCCCCCTTAAATGGGAGCATAAAAAATCGTGACCCCCTACAAATCTAGTAGTCCCCCTCCCCCAACGCTAAATAATGTCCGGTCCCTTATAGCGATCGTAGTGGTAACATGGAATCTACTCTCAAGCGGTCATAGCGATTACGATCGCCAGGATAGAATTTATTGTTGTACCCGATAGTTCGGTTCAGTTCCATTTGATAGCAAGATATAATCGCTACGATTGACAAGTACTTTTTTTCAGCGGTCGCTGCGATCGGAGAAACGGGCATATGGGATATAATTTAGCATGGGGAGTGTCATACATTTTCAAACCCCCCAAAATAGAGGGTCGTAAAAAAGGGTTGGCTGTAGGGGGAAGGCAAAATATTTCATACTTATTGGTAGGGTTATATATTTTTAGAATTTTTCATTTCATTCTCCATAACGTATGGTACGGACCTCGTACTCAGATAATGAGAGGTAGATACTTGTGACTTCCGGCACTCTTTTCTTCGACATTTTGGAAAAAGAGTTCTGACAGTCTTATAGCTACTTTCCGCACACCTGGCCGACGCCGCACAAGTACCCTCCATCTCCCAGCAATTGTAACATGTCGATTGCCGTCCAATATACAGTTTGAAACTCAAAGACAAAAATAAAAGCCAAATCCAGTTACACTGAGATCCTATATCGAATATAACTAGTTCCCCGGATCGGAAATGATGTAAATCAGAAATCCACAGTTATAGATTTCTAGCTTCGTAAACACGTTGTTCATTTGTTCCGAAAAAGCGGGCTTCCTGTGTGTAACGCAATCTCAGCTGTTGACAGTTGAACTACGGCAGACCTGTTTATAAAGCTACCAATTCTCTACGAAACCACATGAAAGGTACATATTAAGCCATAATAATTACTTTTAACATTCCTAACAGTGAATAGTTCAACTGTAGATCATTCGGATTGACTTAGAAGTCTATCAATTGAAAGTTGTCAGCGTTCCGGCATGAGTAAAGATTCAACAATATGTCATCGCAAAAATACCGCTAAAAGCCACTGATTTTGTACATAATTGGTAGAAACCGATATATAATCTATCTGAAAGTACTCAGGCTTCTTTAGTGTTAAATTTAACCTGATAGAAGTTGATATAATATTTTTTTTCCTCTGTTCATCTTAGATTCTGTGCATTCGAACGCTGTGAGAAAAGAGAGTATTCTTACGTCAGTGCCACTTGCGTTTGGTGCCCTGAAAATTCGTAGTTTTAATTGCCCAAAAAATTTATTGCATGTATTTGAAGAAGAAACATTGCTCTTTCGCTAGGTTATACTCTAATATCGCCAGGTCATGTATCATTGGAGATTTTGGCTTCTCAATTTGGTCATTATTTTGCGTACCAAAAATGTCTAAAATTAACACAATAATTAAAAATTTATAAAATATTTAATTTGTAATAAACAACCCATGAAAAGAGAAATCATTATCTTTTCTTTGTATTTAGCTGCACAGTATTGCTATAAATTTCTATTTTCATTTTTAGGCGAGCCGTTATCGATGTGTGGTATCGATCTCCTAAAAACCGGTCTAAGAGCCGTAAAACCGATTTTGTCGCCGTTTGGCGAAAATAAAAATCAGATTCAACTAAAAGTTATATTTATATGCCTCACTCACCCAGGCCATTATTCTGAGAAAGTTTGAGGAATTTCATTTTTTTTCATCCTAAACACTTTAGGCGATATTTACAGACGGCCGCTCTTAAATGTCGTCCAGGCCCTTTCTGCGTGACGCAGCCCATATAATAGACATCTTATTAACCTCGTTTGCTTGGTTCGTACAGTCATCAAAATCCAATGTTTCCCGCGCGTGCAACAATTCATCAATTGTTGCCCGCCTTGTGATCACATCGTAACAGAAGATGGTGTGATGTGTCGCGCGTGTGGGGCGCCGTTTGATTTAGATGACATTTGGTAATTTTTTACATTATTTACAAATAAATGGAGAACGTCTTCGCTGTCTAACACATTCATTCATAAATAAAGAAGAAATGTAACTTTGGTTATTTATAAATAACCATTCTAATGTGGTTCGCTAAAGTGGTTATATATAAATAACCACTTTTACTAATTTGATTATTTAATAAATAACCACTTTTTTAGAGTGCTCTAAATACGTGATTTACAAAAAAACATTTCGATGGAGTGGTTATTTATAAATCAATACTGAATATTGGTTGCATTTCACATGGTTGCATTTCTCCGTCTCGTGGAACATCGAGGATCCTCAACGATTCTCTCGGGGCCAGTCATTAAGTGTTTATTATTTCATTTTTGATCCATTTTGTATTATTATTCGATAACCTTAATTTCACTAAGATCCCAGTTATCGGTATTTAACTCTTACTTAAATTGAAAGAATATATTAGTTGTACAATAAAGCTGCCATTATTAATTATGTCAACTTTCTATTTAAAGCTGATCCAACTGTAAAGTTGGGTCTGTTATGAAAATTTATGTAAATCAAACTTGTCTTAAATGAATGCCATGCATGCAGAATTTGAAATTGTTAAGCCACAAACATAAGACATTAATTAGCATACCTTAATTTTGTACCTTACACAATTACCCTCTACAATAATTTAAAATGTGCTGAACAATGTCCACATATGGCTATATTGTCATTGATGGTATTATGTATGAGAACAATAACATTACTCAAAATAAATTACAGCCAGGCAATAGATCACAGGAAATCACTTAAACGTTTCAGATTTAGTTCAAAGGTCCTACATGCATGTATTTATAGTTCACCACAAAATTTTCTTCGCTTCTGAATGGATGAAATTGATCATTTGACGTGATAGTTGTTTTCCACATATGCAAACATTTTGGTGCGCGCTCATTGGCCGAAATTGATCATGTGACGTGATAGTTGTCATCTGCGGATGCAAACTATTATACAAATAGACTGTGTCCGTCGAGGAACTATCGGCTGATAGTTGCCCGCGGAAATTTGATGTTCTTAAAACAAATATAAGCCCGAGAACGCGGGCTTATATTTGTTTTAAGAACATCAAATTTCCGCGGGCAACTATCAGCCGATAGTTCCTCGACGGACACAGTCTATTTGTATAATAGTTCCTCGACGGACACAGTCTATTTGTATAATAGTGCCCACTGCCCATTTTTTAAAGTATTTTTTCAAAGTACATTATGTACTGTCCCTCAGTAACTGGACGTACATGTACTATCCTGGTTTACTTTCTGAACTGTGAGTGCTTCCTGATGAACTAGACAACTGAAACAATGCCATCTTGTCGCTAGTCGACTGATCGTCAACAGTACTGGTAGGCAATTTCTCTACCACTCCTCCAACTTTCTCTAGTAGTTGAGCCAATTTCTCATGCACTTTCTTGGATGCTTCATCAGTCTCGCCTACCTCCTTAGAAATGCTTGTAATACCCTCCAGTTCTGGTACCATCTGCTTATACTGAGAGCTAATGGTATCTAATACAGTAGCAACCTGCTGGAGCTTAGCCCTTTCTTCAACTAGACATCCCTCGACAATACTACGCAGCTCCTGTTCCTGCAATAGCTGTGCCTGGCAGTGCTGTATTTGAATCCATGAATTATGCAATGCAACTTTCAGCTCATGCACCTCTACTTCAAGGTTCTTCATCCTGATTGTCTTCGCTGGGTGGTTATCCTTCCATTTTGTTATGGCAGTCATGATTTTTCTCCGTGGCCCAAACAAAGCAATGCCAATTTCTTTTAGGTCAGCATCCGTTAGTGTCAGTAAAGTTTCAAAGTCGACTTCCTGTTTTTCAAATGTTGAGGAATACTTGTCAACCTTCAAATCTTCTAAAAAGGTAGATAAAAGTGGAAGCTCGGGCGGTGTGGAAGGACGAGAGCTACCACAAGATTGAGTACCTCCATCACTACCAACGTCATTAAGCTCAAGCTGCTCAATTCTTCTCCCCAAACTTGCACTTTTAACAGTTTCTCCACTGTGTGCAAAAAAGTTGTCTTCGTAGCTACCTGGATGGGGTTCACCCAGATGATTTGGAATGCATCTTCGGGGTATTGATTTGGGGCAAGAAGCACCTGGAGGTACATCTGGGCTTCCTGTTGGAATGGCTAGATGACTTGGTTGCTGGTTTTTTTGCTGTTTTCTTATCCATGCAAAAGCCTCTGGTCCATCCTGGATCCCAGGTGAACCATGTGCATAATTTCCAAGCCAGTCATTCACCTTTTTGTCAGGACTGCTTCCTAGCTCCTGAAGAAACATCATGTCGTCATTGCCCAAACCAGGCTCACTCCTAAGCAATGAATTTGGTGTGTGCTTGTATGCCTGCATGTCAAGTAGATTGACAATTGGCATGTTTCCATACTGCAATGCTATCTGACGAGCATCCTTGCCACTTGTTGTCACGGCTTTGGAGTTGGCTCCTGAAAGGAGTAAGAGGTTAAAGATCCCTTCATGCCCTTCCTTTGCTGCATCAAGGAGAGGTGTGAGGCCATGCTTATTCTCACTGCCAAGAAAAAAAAAACATAGCATAATGATAACAACTATTTTCTGGTCTAGAATCTAAGAAATTTGGAATTCTGATTAACTACCGAATCGAACAGTACTTATAGTTTTTCACCAGTTGGTCCCTGGATTGCAGTAGTTCAGTTTCCTGACATCATCCAAAGTATATATTTTTAATAATTAATGTCTGTTTGACAATAATTAGACTACAATTAACTCAAAGTTTCTATCGGCTGATAGTCAACAAGGAGCTTATGTGTAGCTCCGAGTCAACTACATTTGTACATGTACATTTCACATGTAGAATTTATCAGCCATAACAACTGTTACAACTTAGCTCACTAATTTAACATCTTCACTTCCGTTCATATCTCACTTCTGCTAGAACACTAACTCAGATTAAGTGTCCAAACAATTGTAAAAACACTATTCTACAGTTACATGTATATCTAAATCCCACCAGTCTTGGCCAATCGCTTTATCAAACTGCCAAATATAGGCTTGTAAAAACAAACTTTGAGGAAAACTTAGAAAGTTAAACTGGAGCTCTTGGAAATTGTTGAATTGTAGCTGAAATTGTTCAGTTTTATGTGAAGGGTTGACTTGAAATTGACTCATACTAGACACGACTTTGAGACCTACTGTACATAAACTCCGCCAGACTCAACACACAAAATTCTAAATGCCTTAGAATTCACTTGAATAACCTGAGTTCTTATAAATATTTCTATACTTCTTTTGTATCAGCACAGAAAGTAGTGATATATTGAACATGAAAAGAAATATCAAAGTAACTCAACATTTCCTCATAAAAAAATGTCTCGCCATCCTGAAGCAAATTGAGTACAATCCCTGACCCCCTGGGGCTACAAAACTCGTCACTTGCCATCAAATGCCCCACATATCCCCAACTAGTACTGGGAAGGGGTTGGAGGATTGGGGTTTCAATTGATAAGTGCATTAATACACGAGTGGGCACAGCGAGGGTGTATCTCCAAGCTAGCTGCCACATAAGATGCTGTTTATTATTCACCAAGCTACATTTTGTAATTTACCAGGTTTTACATCATTGAAGCATAAAAGTGATGACATCACAGACGTGTAATAAATTTTATGAAATTTATGTTGCACGTTAAACCCAGTATTTATATGGCTTGGTGAATAACTAAACTACCAGTAGTATGTGTTCTTGATTACTAAGGTCAATTCATATTGATTAATGCAAACACTACATTTTGTACAAGCACTAAATTACTATAAAAACCCATAGATAAGCCACACCCTTTTATCCAAAATTTTCGTTTAAGATCTGGGTGTAGCTTATCCATGAGACAATTTAGAAAATGTTCCATAAATGTCTGGATAAATTAACATTCTCAAAGAAAATATTGAGTTATACATATTACATTGTACTACACGAAAGCAAAAGAAAGTTAAAGCACTGGTCTTTGCTTTTGCACGTTTGGTGGCTCCTGAAAGACCTGTTTATGTTGTTGTCTGAATATTTTCCTCTACGAGCGTGAAAATACCACACTACATGTAAATGGCCAACTGTTTCTTCACTATTCAGCACTTTAACAGCAAATATGTTGAACTGATCTTCCACCTCTCTTTTAGTAACTACCGTAGTTGTTCTCCAATAGATGGCTTCCAGATATCCCTTTAGACATGATAGCCATGAAACGTGGATGAAAACGCAACCTTCTACATTTTTCGAGTCTTCATGGAGCCGATATTTTTTGTATAGTTGAGGGAAGCATACTCGTTTGCCTAAATGCCTAAGTACCGCTTTTGTTTGTACCCTAGAAATATAACATCCAGAAAATTGCAATTCGGTGGATGGAATCTAGCCACAACCGTTCATGAGCACATTGTTTTTGTTGACATCATTGTAAAATTCAAACTAAAAAGTGACCTGAGTGAACAGATCCCAGTAATCTTGAAAATACATGTACGTTGGAAAGATAGATCACATACATGTATCTAAGTACTGAAATTACAGGTATGACTTTGGAGTTTTCTCCAGCTTGAAGTCTCATGAAGGTTACAATGACACATTTGATTTTCTTCCAAAACAGCTTTTTTCCCCTAAACTCTAGCTTCTAAACTCAGGGTGCAACTTATTTATGGGTGTGGCTTACAAAAATGTATCTATGGGTTTTTACAGTACATAAACAAACATTGAAACAGGTTAAATTTAACATGCTAAATGCTAAACATTCCACTGAGTTGGATATGTGATTTACCTGACTTTGATCAGCCCCTTTGGTTGTTTTAGGTCCCATTAGAATTAATTCAGAGTTTGTGTTTCTTTGAAAGACAATATTAGCCTTGGGGTTATATAAACAGCATTTCACCCTACATGTACCTTCCTTACATTACCTATAAATAACCCTACCCTGGGGCAGCTAGGCAGCATACTGTTTGTCGAAATCCTCACCCTCGGGGTAGCCCTACATGTCCCTATTAAATCCCCACCACTTGCCTGCTTCCCACCTCCTCCTCAAGCTAACATTGATCCATGCATAATGTAATGATCAAATCAAAACATCAATATAATGCTTTTATACCACCACACTTTGATTATTGTTGTCAAGTGTGGGAAAATCTTAACAAAGGTCTGAATAATAAATTACAGAAACTCCAGAATTGTGCCGCACAAGTTCTATTGAGCGCTTCATATGACTCCAATGCCGAGCAAATATTCAAAGAGCTGGGTTGGAAGAATCTCAAAACCAAGCATCTAGCTCATTTGGTAATTATGGTTTTTAAGACCATGAATGGTTTAACTCCAGACTCCCTCTCATCCAAATTCATACCTCGAAATGAACTGACAAGTCATAATCTCAGAGATTTTTTCCAATAAGCTTGCTGTTCCACATCCGCATACAAATTACTGCAAATGAAGCTTTAGCTCAGTACCGTGGAGTGGTTTTGTGGAACAGCCTTCCTTATGACTTATAAAACGAGAAATCTCTTTTGACATTCAAAATGAAAGTACTGTACGTCGGACTTCTCCAATTTCTCATTGTAGCTATTTTTAGATTTTTAGATCATGGCGCTTATGGAAACTTTAAGCCAGAACTTACTTATAGTAGTTATTTTATTTAATTCATTATATATCAATATTTTTATTGTAAACTAATCTATAATGCAATTATGAATTAATTAGTGACATACATGTAGTGTATAAAATACATGTACTATAGTTATAGTTACAGAAATATTTTGTAAATTTTAGTGATAACCATGATAGAAATTCTTTTATAATATATTTTTATCTCTTTAAATTAACATTTGTAACCTGATGGGCCACACTGTGTTGAAATAAAGATTGATTGATTGCCCCCTAGGTATACCCTGGGCATTTAACTCATTTCTGTGCCTGGGGAGTATGGAATGTCCTAGGGATCGGGAATTTGACACCAGATGGAGGGGGGGGGGGATTTTAACAAGTTGTCTCGATTTCATGTTACGACGGAATTGGAGACGACTTCAAAGGGCAAAACTCTGCTTTTGTAAGTGACTGGCTTCAAAAAATGGGACTCCAAAAGCTTTGTGCTGTATTTGAAGATATTTTAAAATATAAATGTAAATTGCTTAGAAATATTCAAACTGTCTGTTAAAAACAAAATACAGTATCACAACTACATGTGCAATACTATATCCTGGGGATAGGGGCATTTGATTACCTATTATGACTTTGGGATGGGGCATTTGAACAATATTTCTGGCCTGGGGGAGGGGAATTTTAACAACCCAAACTCCAAAAGTTCAAATACTAAGGGATGCCTTGGGGAAGAGAAGGGGGGGGGGGGGGGGGGGTGGGGTGGGGGGAGGGGTGTGTTGTTTCTATTTCTATGGTACTACCATAACTGACATAATACCATTAGTGGAAAAATTAATCACTAATTTCAACTTGAAATTTCACATGTAATTTCACATGTGAAATTTCAAACGCCGCCTACGCATGCTTAAAATAATGTTTTTCTAGGTCTTAGTCTGCCCTCCATTATATATTTATGGGTAATCAAATAGTGACTCATGAAATTTGGGATAAATTGCACTTGTGTTTGCTCGGGAAATTACTTTGATTTTGACAAACACCCGTAAAATTTATCTAATTTCACTCATCCCCATTTGATTACCTACAGTATACTAATACAGTACTGTTCCAAAATATTACAACATGAGAAAGGAAATTTCCCCTAAAAGACAATGGAAATTTCACTTGTTTTGAGGTGAAATTTCATTTCCCCTGTTGTAATATTTTCGAACAGTACTGTAATTAATCATCAATCGCTATTTAATTTCTTAACTCCCAGCATTGATTGTGTTGAGAGATCTAATGCTACAGACCATAAAAATAATGTACCTTTTATCCATGTCAGATCCACTGTCAATCAGCATCTTGACCACATTCTGGTGCCCTTGATGTGTAGCATAAAACAGAGCTGTTTCGCCATTAGCATCCACTGCATTAATATCAGCTCTACTCTGCAGCAAAAAGTAAACCACTGGCTCGTTACCACAACTGGCCGCAAGCATAAGGGCGGTTGCTGCCCTCTGAGATGTCCGATTGTCTACCTGAACATTATGATCTAACAGCAGACTGACTATAGTCTCATGCCCAACATAAGCTGCATACATAAGTGATGTCCATCCACCTTTGTTGTGCTTGTTAATGGTTGTGCTATCAGTGTCAGATTTAAGGAAATCTCTGACTATGTCATATTGACCAATGGCACACGCAGTGTACACATCCATCGGCACGTCTTCTTCGTGCATCCATGGATTTTTGAAATCTGATGTGATGAAATTCTGGCTCATTTCCAGCAGGCTCTCGGGATCCGCCATCTTGTATCGAGAAATACAATTCTAATCTAGATATCACAAACTACATGAACTGTTTCTGCATTCGGGTATAAATAATTTAAAACGCAATTTCTCCGGTTCAGAACTATAAAGCGATCTTGCTCTTGCCCTTGGCCTTGGTAACTCGAACCGCAGGAATTTATTTCGAGTAGAGTAGACCGGAGCACTGGGGCAACATAATTTCGTACTATGAACGAGCGTAGCAGGCCCATGCACGTGTTCTTTGTTTCTTGGGTACTTTGAATTTGGTCAATCGATGGCAAAAACTTATGCTCGACAGCTGTCAGCTGAATATAAATTCGTCCCAGCCAGGATTCGTCACCAACCAAAACAAGTACCATCATTCATATTCTTTGTTATGTATACCGTTTGGTACCTCAATTCTTGTTCTTTGTTGCGTGTATCCTGTGAAGGACTTGAGGAATTCCAAGGAAGTTTCAGAGAATTCGAACAGCGAATATCCGTCAACTCGACGGCATTTTTTTTGGGAATACGAGCGGCAGCCACTGCAACCTCGTGACCAGGGTCTTCTCGGCCAGAATCTGACCGAGAAGACCCTGGGGACGAGGTTGGACCGCAGCATTGAACTTTCGTCAGGGGAGGAGGCGGGAATGTTGATAAATCCAGAATCGAATGTCTTTAAAAACTGTGCTCCTCGACAATTCAACTACTTTAATGATTGAGAGTTGTGCTAACCTCTTTTGTATATAGCCCGCTATATTTGAACGAGGGAAGAATGGGGCGAGGACAAAAAGGGAAGTAGGGGGGAGGGGAGAACAAGAGAAAAAGAAGAGGAGGAGGAGGAGGAGGGGGAGGGAAATATAGCGCGGGATTCCCTGAGGCATTTTAAAAATGTAAATAAGCCGTAAGCCAGTCGACAAAGTCGTCCAGGTCGAATAACTCGTAAACATTGGCCCGGTTGTTCAAAGGATGGATATCTTTAATTATCCAGTGGAGAAGCCAACCAACTCTAGCTTATTTTATCTACTGGATAAGGATTTATCCGCTGGATAAAGTTATCGACCCTTTGAACAACCGGGCCATACGTTTTTTCTCCACTCTCGGACATAAAAAACCGCGTGGTGTAGCATCACTGAATATTGATTTACTTTTAAAATTTTCTGACATTTTCATTCCCGGTCTGAAAAAGTTCATAATTCTACCCGTATATACTAGCCTAGCTCCAAACCTACTTATTATACATCATCGGACGCTTATTATAAGCCTAATCATATACTCAACACAATTTATCGATTCTGATTGGCTGTAATTGCACTTCGGACAATCTAAAAAAACAAAATCTCCAAAATGAAATCGAAGTACACAAAGTTGTTCACAGTTACGGCAAAATGACGTCTATCCCTGTAAATTCATTTGACAGTACTAAATATTAACATTTCAGATGCTGTAGCATTACTTACATAAAAGGGACTTTAATTTTACCGAAATTTCCGAAGATTGTCCGAAGATTCAAGCCGAATGATTATATGGTATTCTCGTGCAATTCGGGATAACTCGAACTCGTGAGTTTTCAAAGAGCCCAAATTGTACTCACCTTCGGGCTCGTGCAATTTTGAAACTCTTTGAAAACTCACTCGTCAAATGTATCCCGAATTGCACTCGAACCCATATGATTTCCTGTACAAAACAAACTGATACACACTCAGTTATCATGGGCGTTGTCCGATCGATAATAGGGTAGGCTGTCCGATAATAGGTTTGTAAATAACTGACTTCTTCAGTCGAGTATTGAAATTCAAAAGGAATCAGGTTATGCAAACTTAGTCACAACTACTAACTAAAGATTGATCACGTACCAAGAAAGATAAATAATTGGACTTCTAGACTGCGAACAGTCCCTCCTTTTCCCTCCATTGATTGTAATTTGCGAGCGGAGCGAGAGAATAGAAAATATGGCAGGCGTTCGAGCGGAGCGAGAGGAAGAATGGGGACGAGAAAGAGGAGAAGAAACGGAGGGACTGCAGACATCACACAGAGGAAATAACTACGCGTTGCTGGAACAACGCAAAATTCCCACGCCAGCTTTCCCGGTTTTCCCAAAAAATTACCGTAATAGTTTTTAAAAGAGCAACTGCAAACACGGCAGAAATCGTCGTACGAAGATTAGTTTGGTCGTCGACAACATTGGGCTTTCCTGAGTTTGCATTTGGCGATATATTTTGGGACTCAAGTGGAGCAATGGTATGTTTACATCGGATTTCACGGAAAGGGGCGGAGCTGAGAATGACGACTTGATGAAAAGGGGTGGGACAATGGCAACTCGATGAAAGCATGTATCGTAAAAATAGAAGGGGGCGGTAATAATTTCCTCTGTGTGATATCTGCAGTCCCTCCTTTTCTTCTCCTCTTTCTCGTCCCCATTCTTCCTCTCGCTCCGCTCGAACGCCTGCCATATTTTCTGTTCGCTCGCTCCGCTCGCAAATTACAATCAATGGAGGGAAAAGGAGGGACTGTTCGCAGTCTATGGACTTCTGATACTGGCAATGAATGTACGACTGGAAGCGATCAAGGTAAACTGTTCGATATATTTTCCAAATGTAGCCTGCATAGCGGCCATTTCCTTGAAAAATATTTTGGGTAGTGCCTACGTTAAGCGCTTCGCATCTCACCTCTGTGGCCCATGTTCGATTCCCGGATAAACTCACCCTTGCTCCGAGGGTTTTCTCCGGGTTCTGCGGTTTTCCTACTTCCTAAAAAAAAAAAAAATCCAATTCGACTGGAGTTCGTCGGAATACTTAAAGTGCCACTACGATCAAATTTTGAGATAGTGATATTTTTGCGTATTGGTAAAGAAAAGTTGCTATATTTTTTGTCTACCCACACCGTTTTTTGATATGACGATGGGAAGTCTTATTTTTTGGGGTCCGAATCTTGAGTTTTTATGTCCGCCATTACTCGAACCCGTTCGTGACAGAGCCATGACAGAGCTAATTTCCAGTGAACGTGACGTCATCTTCTCAACACAACAACAGGCGGGGCTACGTTTCACACAAACTTTCGCACGAACTTATAAGTAAAGTACATGTTTATACTATTTTTTCCAAAAAGGAAACGAAAGAACGAAGTTTTGAATGGAAATACGCATTTACAAGAGCGACGCGTTGAGAAGATGACGTCACGACAGCAAACCGCTGGTCGAAAATCTCGAAGTATTTGGAACACACTTCAGTAATGGCGGACGTGATTTCAACGTTAAACTCCCTACAAAATTCGTAGGTTAATTTGGTCCTTTGGTAATATTTTTCAAATATTTGGATATTTCCGACACTGTGTGTCGTTGTGGAAGCCAAAAAATTAGAAAAGAAAATAGTCGAATTTCGTCGTAGTGGCACTTTAAATATAAGCCCCTGGCTTGAGAGACCCGGTAACGGCTTCCTGTATCTTCGACGTAAAATAAACATTTATTCATTTATTCCTGGCTGGCGTGTTAGTCTTTTCCCGGTGAAATTTCGCTGGGACAAGCAAAGAGAGGGACCAGGCCTACCAGGCTACTCCAAATGTTGCGATACCTTACTCCAAATGTTGCGAACCTTACTCCAAATATTGCGAACCTTATGCCATTCCGCATAGCTGCCGCCAGTTATAATGAAAACCTTTGTCGCTTGTCGCTCGTCCTTGATAACATTTTTTGAAATAGGTGTCAAAGTGAGGCCTGATCAGCGAATCATAAATCTTATTCTAAAACTCATTAATAGTCAATGAGGCAGTCAGCCAATCATGTGAGCCACTAAGCAAGGCCTGAATAGATTGTGCTCGGCAACTTTTGAGCAACTTCTGGAGTTTTGAGCAACTTTTTGTAGTGCAAGCAACCTAGAGCAACTTTTGCCTTCCTTGGCAACTTTTGAGCAACAAATAATGATAAAACACCCAAATTATCCCAAATGTTTCTGTTAATTGAAACTGGTCGACACTAAGAATGCTATAGACGTGTATTGAATAGTATTGACCTTGCAAATGATTAACATTCCTTTGTTTTCTACTTTCCGTGCATGAATTGATTTGCGCTCACGAACTGGACAGCAGCTATCTATTTAATATCGCCCGCGAATTATCCAGCGGTTATTCGCTTCAACACAGAGCCGCCGCCATCTTGGTATTTGCTAATCTGCATTCTGCATATTCTGCTAGTCATGGCATCACAATCGCAAGCTGAAATATCTGACGAAGAAACTGAAGAGAATGCAGAGAATGACCCTATTGAGGTAGCCATAAATGCTGGAGCACGTCTGAGTACTCCGACAAGCGCTTCAATTTCTCGAAAGCGAAAAATCCATGTCAACCAAGGCAAATACAAACAAAGAGAAAGCGGTGAGCAACTTTTTCAAATTTTGGTGACAACTTTTTCGATTTTTGGCAACTTTTGAGCAACTTTTAGTCTTTTTTTTTTCGAGCAACTTTGGCTGGATTTCCTAGCACAATCTATTCAGGCCTACTAAGCATCACGTGATATATAGGCCCATCATGTGATATGAGATATAGATAATGGTGTTTCATCCGAGCCACAGTGTCTATAAACTTGGATATAAAACTAATGTTTTTATTTATTAGTTCTATATCCGATTTATAGACACTGTGGCTGGATGAAACACCATTGTCTATATCTCATGTAGACACTGATGTTTTATCAGTGCTGTATCAGTGCAATAGGCCTTTTGCAATAGACAGTCACGTGACTTGTTGGCCCATAGTAACGCCATACTGGCTTGCAAGCTAACCAGCTCTCCCTTGACAACCAACAGAGATTGACTGAGCCGTGGTATCATAGCTGGACTTCGAAGCGTTTTTTCGTCTTACTTACTAAATTCATCTCGAAATAAGTCTTATACAGAACAAAAGTAAAGGTTGTTCTTTACTTTTGATCCGGTATTTTGTCAAATATGCGGCGCAAAATAGAGTTTGGACGCTCAAACGAACTCACCTCGAATCTCAGGCATGGCAAACATGGCGGCCGCTCAACAAGGTAAAGTAGTCATAATTAAACGAATAGTATTGTAATAGTTGAGCAGATTCCTTCTTTCTTTTATACTATGTTATATAAACCAGTAATTACGGCGTTAATTTCTCAGGTTTATAACTTTGGAGAGTACACGAAACATTGACGAATGGTGACAGTGTCAGTATTAAAATGCAATGGTCGATATGACCACATACAGGAAGGCCAAGCTCTGTATTTGCACTGTGAAAGTTCTAGAAGAAAAAATGAAAAATAAATAAAATATTTAACTTTGAAGAACTGGTCTTGTGTTATCATGTGTCTATAATTAACCATATAGCAGTTAGTGCTCTGGCACATGTAAATCGGTATGTTTTCTGGCTAGCTCTTTTTCTTTAATATTAATAAAGAGGGAGTCAGTTTTTCTCAACTATATTTTTCCTATGTTTGGTGTGGTGACATGAAATATTGAGAACTTATTAAACATATTGTAAGCTTCCTGCAGCAAACACATCAACTCTAATGTTTCAAAAAGTGACATGCTAGAAAATGATAAAGAACTTAAGAATTTAATTTATTTTATTTAATCTAATTGTTAAATTAATTAAGCTTAACTGGTTGGAATACTTAGACTTGGTGTTTTTCTTTAAGTGCAAATTAGGCATCGTAAATCTGGATATCAATCATTATACTTCATACAGTCAGGACCCGGGGAGGTGGGGGGGGGGGGGGGGGGGTACTCTACCCAAAGTTGGGTAATGGTGTGCCGCTGGGGCTCTGAAACCCTTACCCTGTTTAAGACAAAAAACCTCAAATTTTCATACCTTGTTCAAGACAAAGTGTTAAAATTTTATACCCTTCTACAAGATGAAAATACAACAAGAATCCACAAGAAGTGTCTATAAAGTCGACTGTTTTATTTAGAGGTCAGGGATAAACTGATTACAAATCGATATATGGTAATGAGTATGATGTTTACATCAGATAAATGTCATGTCAAAAGTGATAAATACCATACCCTGTTCAAGATCTGTCAATGTGAAAATGGATACCCTGTCTAAGACCAGAAACTCGAAAAACCATACCCTGTCCAGTGGATCATCCCCGTATAGTCCGTATATGGGAGTACCCCCAGGAAGAAGCAAGGCATATAAAACCAAAAAATTAAGGAATATATCTGATAGTGTTTATTAATCTAATACATACTTCTACATGGTCTAATGGATGTCAAAGGGGCACAGTAGTTAAGGTAGTCACTATAACCCCAATCCCTGGCTCCTGATTGGCCTAGACGGGGGGCGTGGCCTAAAACGACGCCATTACGCACGTGGCGTCCCAAAATGACGTCACGTCCGTGGCGCCGCCTGTTTTGGCGGCCAAAGCCAGGCTTGGGATTGGTCGAAAGTTTAGGCTTAGAATGACGTCACAGGCGCCGCCAAATACCACAGCGGGAGGGGGCCCCCAAGCGAGGCTGGACCGGAAGTGGAGCCGCCGCCGCCAGGGGCGAAGAGGTGTTTGGCGGCCCAAACCAGGCCTGGGATTGGTAGGCGGGAGGTCCCCAGGGGGTCCCCCCGGGAGTTCCCCTGCGGGGAATGTGTGGAGTCCAGACTCCCTACTGGATCAATGACCGAGGGTCCCTCCCCACCCCCCTATAGACATTTTGGTCCGAGCCAAGTACCGACCCCCACGCGGAATCAAGAAGACCTAGATTTTGGGGACAAACCGTATACCCGGGATTTTACCCTGGGGATCGGAAGCAACCCCTATACCTTGTGGCCTTATGGGATTCAACCACTATGTCCTAAGCTACCTTGTGGTCTTATAGGATTCAACCACTATGTCCTAAGCTACTTTGTGGCCTTATGGGATTCAACCACTATGTAATCGGAGACAATAAAAGAGACTTTTTGTTTGAGTAAGAACAACTTTGTTTTCATAATTAAAAATAAAATACAGGGTTGCGGTGGCCCATTTCAGGCGCACCAAATTAATTAATTAATACAAGTATTTAAAATAATAAATAATAATGTAAGGTATCCTTTCAACCAAATAATAAAAATTATAGAAAGATAAAAAACAAAACTATTTACAGGCCATCCCGTGGGCCCATTTGAGAGATAGAAAATATCCGTTTAGAAAAAAGTGGGGCTAATCGCCCTAGTATTTATAAAAATTTGAAAAGTGGACTAATCGTCCTAGTATTTATGAAATAGAAAATGGGGGCTAATCGCCCTAGTATTTATGAAATAGAAAAAGTGGACTCCAAATTAATTAATTAATACAAGTATTTAAAATATAATAATTATAATGTAAGGTATCCTTTCAACCAAATAATAAAAATTATAGAAAGATAAAAAACAAAACTATTTACAGGCCATCCCGTGGGCCCATTTGAGAGATAGAAAATATCCGTTTAGAAAAAAGTGGGGCTAATCGCCCTAGTAGTTATAAAAAAATTTGAAAAGTGGACTAATCGTCCTAGTATTTATGAAATAGAAAATGGGGGGCTAATCGCCCTAGTATTTATGAAATAGAAAAAGGGGGCTAATTGCCCTAGTATTTATGAAATAGGAAAAGGGGGCTAATCGCCCTAGTATTAATGAAATAGAAATTTTGAAAAGTGGGCTAATGGCCCTAATAAGTTTTTAAAATTTATAAAAAAGAGAAGATCTTCCCGTGGCATAATTTTTAAAAAACTAATCCGTAATGTTGACGGTATTCACGATTAATAGGTAAAACAATAGTACCGTAAACGGTCCCGTGGTGGAAGAGAATTAAGCTTCCCGCTTTTACGTAGAATTCATGGTAGTATTTTACCCGGCAAAAACTACAACGTGGTATTTCATTCCTGCTCAAAAATTTTGAGATCCTGGCAATTAAACATGCGGCACACACCGTTCTCCAGCAACAGGGTAGCGGTGGTAACATGTCTTCCTGTAGTGTGTTACATCTAGAACACTAGAAATGAAAAATAAAATTTAGGTCTAATTTATGCCACGGGAGGAACTTCAGGAAACAGGAAAATTTCAATGGCGTAAACTTTTATCGAGGGAAAACAAGATCGTACCGGCGATTAAGGCTTTTTTTTAAGGGCAAAGTTAGGCACCCAAAGGTGATACCATGTCGAAAAATGATAATAGAACCTGACCTAACATAGAACGGGTGCCTCATCCTCGTGGCACAGTAAAAGCATTCGGGGTGTCCATCTTGTCTGAGCCCAGGTTTCAATAACCCTACAAAACACGAGGGACAAATAGTTTCCCCGCAGCAAGGCATAGGCGGTATTTGCTGATGTTGATCTGGATGATCTCCACAGTTTACACACTAGAAAAACATAATTGTCATTTAGCACTCGACGTGAAAGGAAAGTGTACGCCACTGAAATCTTCCCCACCCCTCGTGATCCACTTCAGAATAAATGGGGTGGTGAGGACAGCGCCTGTAAATAATGCCCACGTTGCAGTGGCGCTGGCAAACGGTTGTGTTGGAGTGGCACTTCTCGCACCAGCGGAAGGAAAATTCTGTTAACGGCTCAATGAACACTGCCGCTGTGACATTTTTTAATTTTTTAATATTTTTTTTATTTTTTTAAATTTATTTATGTATTATTTATTTTATTTTATTTATTTTATGTATTATTTTTATGGACAGGCCCTTCAAGACGTCACGGTCGCACTAGAGAGGGTCCTGGAGACCACTCTAGGGGAGGCCGAACCGCAAGACCGAGTACGCCTGACCCTAGACGCTCCGCATCTGGACTACCCGTTGTCTTTTCCCTACCTGATGAGGTCCACCCTCACTCCCGCCCTAATCATGGACAGAATTGGGGAGATCACCCAATCCAATCAAGAATTCCTACTGCGGGGCCGTTTCCACATCCATGTGTTTCACGTTAAAATACCCAGAGCGGGAGGAGCGCGTCCACCCCGTTGCTGTACGACCGACTTGGAAAAATTCAGAAAAACAAAACGAAGCATCGTGAGGATACGCAATGATGATGAATTATGCATGGCCAGAGGATTGGTCACGGCCCTGGCCAAGGAGCAGAACAGTCCTGATTACAAGAAAATAAGTCAAGGGAGACCCCTACAACGGACTCTCGCCTTGGAGCTCCACAACCAGGTAGGCGTCCCTCTTCGACGCTGTGGGATCCCGGAGCTCAAACTATTCCAAACCTATTTGGCAGAGCAAGGGGTAGAAGTGAATCTGGTTTCCCGAGAGCACATGAATAGTGTTATCTACTCGGGTCACCTCCCTGAGGCCCGCTACCGCGTGTACCTCTACCAAACTGAGAACAGCCACTATGACGTCATCACCAACATGCGGGGTCTCCTGAATGCCAAATACTTCTGCCCCCTCTGCCACAAGACCTACAACAACCCTAGACAACACGTTTGTGACACGACCTGTGGCTGTTGTGGGGTCAAGGACTGTTCTCCCCTCGCCCCTGGGGAGAAATTTTCTTGGAGAAAATGTGACCCGTGCCGTCGTTGGTTCAAGAGTGGGGAGTGCTTCGAGAACCACCGCCGTCACCTCCCCCACCGGGTGGGACATGGGAGCCTCACCACCAGAACATGGAGCCAGTGCGAACGGTACACGCGTTGTGCCCAATGTGGGGTGATGGTGGACCATCTGGCGCGGGGACTGACCGGAGTCCACGTGTGCGGAGAATACAAGTGCCGGAGTTGCCACACTATTGTCCCCCCGGACCACTTGTGCACCATGCAAGTGGCGGACCAGAAACTCTCGCGCCTAGCCCCAGGAGGAGGAGGAGGAGGAGGAGGTGGGGGAGAAGAAGAAGAAGAAGATGAAGAAGAAGATGCCTACGCTTCCCTCCTGGCGGAAGAAGAGGAGACAGAGAGAGCCGCCGCGGAAGACGAGGGGTCTGAGGACAAGTTCCGGTACCTGTTCTTTGACTTTGAAGCCATGCCCCTGGAAGCGCAGCACGTGGTCAACTTTGCGGGGGTCTCGAAAGTGTGCGATCTCTGTGTAACGTCAGATTTACACACCTGCCCTCAATGCGGTCCACGGAAAGTAGAGTTCCGAGGCCTCACGGCCCTCACCCAATTCTGCGACTGGCTCTTCTCGGGGAATCACGAAAACTACGTGTGCCTGGCCCACAACGCCATGGGGTACGACTCGTACCCCATCCTGGAATACATCTTCAAGAATGCCATAAAACCGAAAGTGCTCTTCCGCGGCGGTAAAGCTATGGTGGTGACCATCCCCGACTACAAGCTGGTGATCAAAGACTCGTTGCTCTTCATCCCGCTGGCCCTCAAACAATTTCCCGTCACGTTTGGGTTCCACGCCGAAAACCTCAACAAGCTGGATTTTCCCATCTTTTTTAATACGCCAGAACATCAGCAGTACGTGGGCCCGCTCCCCGCCCTGCATTATTACGAACCGGAGTCGTTGAGTCCGCAAGGCAAAGAAGAACTGGTGGCCTGGCATGCGACCGAACGGGCCCGCGGCGGGGTCTTCGACTTCCAGAAAGAGCTGGCCCTCTATTGCCATCGGGATGTGACCATCTTGCAACGGGCCTGTTTGGCGTTCCGAACAATCATGATGAAAGCGGCGGGGATAGACCCCTTTACCAGGACCATAACCCTCGCCTCCATGTGCAACTTAGTATTCCGCAAGAAATTTCTCAGACCGAACACCATTGCGGTCTTGCCACGGCTTGGCTACCGCCCCAAGGACGTCCAGTCGGCGTTGGCGCTCCAATGGTTGGCCCACGTGGAGCGGCGAGACGGAATTCAACTCCAGCACGCGGGCAATGTCGGAGAGAAACGCGTAGGGCCTTACAAACTGGACGGTTACCACGCGGCCACCCACACGGCCTACGAAATAAATGGCTGTTTTTGGCACGGATGTGATCGTTGCAACCACCAAGACAGAGTGCATCCCCTACTTCACTGTACCATGAAAACGTTGGCCGACCGGACCCGGGACAAAATGTTGTACCTGAGTCAGCAAGGGTACCACGTGGTCCAGAATAGGGAGTGCGAAGTCCGGGCGGCCATGGCCTTGGACCCGACCATCGTTGCCCTAGCGCCCATCCCTCAAGCCCAGCTTCCCCTCGACCCCAAGAAAGCGTTCTTTGGGGGGCGAACCAACGGAATCAAGACGTACTGGGAAGCGAGCGAGGGAGAATGGGGGAGAGAATGGATGGAGGCGCTGGATGTGTGCTCCCTGTACCCCTGGGTGCAAAAAACACAACGGTTCCCGCTGGGCCATCCAGAAATCCTCACAGAAAATCTAGACCCTACCCTCCCGTACGAGGGGTTAATTCATCTGAAGATCTTGCCGCCACGCCGCCTATTTTTCCCGGTTCTCCCAACGCACGTGGGGGAGAAACTGCTGTTTACCCTCTGTCGAACCTGCGCCGAAGACAAGAACCAGGTCCCCTGCGCACACGACGACGAGGCCCGGGCTTTGACAGGCACTTGGGTGAGCCACGAACTTCACGAGGCCCTGCGCCAAGGCTACCGGGTCCTGGAAATGTACCGGGTATGGCATTACCCCGAGTCGGAACAGTACGATCCCACCACCGGCACCCAGGGTTTGTTCACGGGCTACGTGAACACCTTTCTTAAAATGAAGCAAGAGGCGAGCGGGTGGCCGCCCGGGTGTCACACCGACGCCGAGAAAGCCTCTTTTATAGAGAGTTACCGGGTAGCCACGGGGATCTTACTGGAGTGGGACAAGATCGCGTTCAACGCGGGGATGCGGGCCCTGGCAAAATGGATGCTCAACACGTTGTGGGGCAAGTTCGGCCAGAAGCAGAACCCTCAGAAGGCGGAGTACGTCACCGAACTGGACCGCTACTTCGAGCTCATGATGAGCGACGAATTTGAAGTGCAGGACGTACTGTTCGTGCACGAAGACATGGTGCAGGTCCATTACCACGCCGCCCCCCATTACGTGGACTCCAACCCCCACACCAACGTCGTGTTTGCCGCCTACACCACAGCCCACGCACGCCTGAAACTCTATTCGTACCTCCACCTCTTGAAGGACCGTATCGTCTACCACGATACGGACAGCATCTACTACACGAGGAAAGCAGGCCAAGTGGCGCCCCCGGTCGGTCGATTTCTAGGCGACATGACCAACGAATTGAAAGAAGGGGAACACATTGTCCGTTTTGCCTGTACCGGGCCCAAGAGTTACGGGTATGAGACGAGTCAAGGCCGTACCGTCTGCAAAGTGAAGGGACTACGCCTCAACGTACGAAATCGGGCGATCGTCAACCTCGAGACCATGGTGGCCATGGTGCAAGGGCAAGGGGAGCCCACACGGACGGTGGTGACGCCGCACGCCATCCACCGCAACACCCAAGACCGGACGTTGCACACCCGCCTAGAGACCAAGACCTTCAAGGTGACCTACGACAAGAGGGTTCTCCACGGCTACCAGAGCTACCCTTACGGCTACTAAAGAAAACAAAGAGACTCTAGAAGAAACAAAGTTTTATTGTAATAAATCATTCAGTTCCTTTGAGCTGTGATACCAAAGTCTCAGTCTTTATTTTAGAGGAACTCCATCTTGTAAGGTTGGAGTTTTGAATGCTTGCGCAGGAATCCTTCCCAAATACAAATATGATAGACCAACATCACATAGTGTCCATAATAGGTTCCTTCGCAGTCGCTCACCACATACTGCTTCCTTTCGCCTTCGCTCAGGTATTCTTCCATCCAGTTTCCAAAGGTAGAATAGCACATGTGGCACTCGCCCACAATGACATCACCGCCGCCTTCAGCGCCATAGAAAGTAATATCTAGACCCATGATGTTCACCGCTTGAAGAGTAACGCGTAATGAGTGAGAATTGTAAAAGTCTTTTTTTCTTTAAGTATTTTTCTTCAGGTGTTTGACGGTCCACCGGCTGATACTCTTGCCTTGGCGCTTGCCCGAAGTGGTCGTCGTGCGGATCGTTGTTTCGGTACGACCGTCTTTCGATTTGCGTGACGTGATCTTGCGTACCGTTTGCGTGCCCCCTGACTTGCTCCTTTTCTTCCTCTTCCGGTTCGCTTGGGCGACACGGCGTTGCCAGAGCGCTTGTCCCTGCCTCGCGGGTCTCGTTAGGGTTCGTGCCATGGCGACAATGAAGGGGGGTTTAAAAAGGACGCCAATTTAAAGGCGGTTTTTGGGCGGAGCCTGTGCCAAAAGAAAGGCGGCGGCTACCCCCACGGGGACCCCCACGGGAAAAGGCTTTGTAGGGGGTCCTGGAGAACGGTGTTTCCTCTCGGCGGCGGGGCGGCGGCTCTTTGTAAGGGGTGGGTACTAGTTCTTCTGGAGTCGCGGCGGTGCGTTTAGGCCGGGGCGTGTACTCTTTCTTCTTGGAGATGAGATCGCGGGGGTGGCGGATGAGATCTTTAGGAATTTTTTCTTCCGCTAGAAATTGCATGAAATCACGGTAGCCGGGGGATGTGCGGGTGGAAGAAGGATGCACCGCCTCTTTAATCAGATCGGCAATTTGACTGCCCGGCAGGGTTTGCCCATAGAGTTTCACTTCCCCTTGTGCGTTCCAGGAAATTTTCTGTCCCCCTTTCAACTTCAACAGATTGACCAGCACCGACGCTAAAGGTTTGCTGGAGGGGGGAACTTTTCGCAAAGCGCCCCTTTGGCTCTGGGTTAACACTTTGGCCGCCACGGCCGTGAAGGGACTAGGCTCAATGGTTTCACGACGCCGGACGTATTTCTGGAGTAAATCTTGAAACTGGGCAGCGCTGGCCGGTTTCTCTGGGTTTTCTAGGACCTGCGCCATGGCCTTTTGGTACTGACTGAGTACCTTAACCCCTTTGGTCGTGTCCACACGAAGCTGTTGTTCCAGCCACCGCATGGACTCTTCCGGTACCAAGACCATGCGCATAGGGTTCTTCCCCTCGGCCTCTTTCATCGCTTTTTTCGTTTGTGGCGCTTCACTGACCATCGCGTCACGGAAATTCCTACGGGGGCTGCTGGAGGATGGTGTGGGGACCGTTTCTTTTTCCCTGTCTGGGATTTCTTCTTGGGCGGCCGCGTCTTATACTTTCTTTGGATTTTCTTCGCTGCCCGCACGGTCCTGCTGACTTTTTTTCCCGGCAGGGTTTGGCGTTGTCTTTTTCGCAGGCGGGCTAGAAACAACTGCCACCGGGCCGGGTCCGTACCCTCGGGCGCCGGCCAGTTGCGGATTGGTTGGACCATTCAGGACCAGATATGAGCCTGACTCAGTTCTCGGGCGTACTCTTGCGGGGAAGGGTAGGGGTTAGAGTAGTTTGGGTTAATATAACCTCCGGCTTGATCCAGAGCTTTCTTGACTCCGTAGCCTACCCCTCCACTGATAGCTCCGGCGGCCACGGCTTTACCAGCAAGAACGGCGGCGGCAATGAGGGCAGCGGTCGTGAAAATGAACCCTCCTTGCTGCCCCACGGCCTTTTTAAGCTTGGCTTTCTGCAACGCTGTCGAGGAGGAGAGCAGAATCCTTTTCCTCACGGCCGGCGACAGGGCTTTGTTGGCTATTTTTCGAAGTTTCGCCTTGATGGGGGCAAAAATTTTCTTCGCACGGGCGCCTATCGGAAAAGTCCCGAGCAAGGCGTTGTGCACCACTTCGCTGACGGCGTTGATTTGATGTTGGCTCGCGGCCCGGATGAGTTTCTTTTTCTGCCCGAGATCCGCTTTGGCAAATTGACGGAGGAACGTGGCGCTGCGTTGAAGCAAGGGGGAGGCCATCACCACAACTGAACGGATTCCCTGGGGGGCCTAGACTATAAAGTTAACCCAATCCGCTTTGTTCAGGACCTCTTCGACACGGCTGTTCAGAGACTTCTGGGAGTGCTGTAAAGCACCCCCGCGTTGCCCTGAAAAAGGGGGATGGAAGGTTGTTTTGTTGTTGTTGGGTTTCTTCCACACCGCCCCACGAAGTGATTGGGATGGGGCGCGGCCCTTTGTTTTTTTCACTCTTTTGACCATTTTCTTCTTGGAGCCTCCTAGTTGTTGTATCGTTTTGGCAACCCTGGTTAAAAAACGGGTTTTTCTTCGTTGTCGGTACAGCACGTTGGTGATGCTGCCCAGGGCGTCCACCTTACGGCTTGCCTTGGGTGTTAACAATGACTTTTTCACTGCTGGCCACGTCATTTTCAGTGCCGACCAAAGTCCTGCCCCTTTTTGATCTTCCTCCAACACGTAGGCGTGATGCCGTTGTCCATCCTCGGAGAAAATGTTGGTGCGCAACCGGATTTGGGGCGGGGTCCGGGGGTGGAGGTCGAAGAGGAGGTAGCCAAAGGGGCGTTGGGTAGCGTCCTGGTAGGCCCGCATCACCGCCGGTACTTGCCCCGGAAAGGCTTGCTCGGCCAATTTCCGGACTTGCAACGAATCCCGAGCGTTTTTAAAAGCCACCAGGTAGTGCGCGTTGATGGAAATGGTGCGCGCGTACTTGCCTGGGGGGAAAATGTTCTGGGTCAGGTACAGCACCGTAATGTTGCGGTGGTGCGAGCCTTTGGTGAACAGGTCCACCACCCGCTCGTCCTTGGAGCCTTCTTTCATCAAATCGTCCAGGATCAAGAGACCCGGCTTGCCGCGAAAGGGGGCGTACGGGTCGTCGGGAAGCCCCTCCACAAATTTCACCCCCAATTGTTTCTGCAGGGCAGTGAACCGGGGTTGCCAAGCGCTGCCATAGCAGTACACGATCGTGAGGGGTTGCTGGGTAAAATGGGATTTCGCGTGGTGCAGAAGTCTTTCGGTGAACACCGTTTTCCCCGATTGACTTTGACCCGTGATCAAGATATTGCAGGGCGTTTGGAAACGGACATCCATCGTGCGTCACCCCTTCCCAAGAATAACAAGACAGAGAGGTGGGTTTCCTGGTTTTATTTTATTTTTTCACTTTGTCTCAAACTGATAACACATTGATCGTGAAGGTCTTGCTGCTGCTGCTGCCACCGCGCCACACTCCGGCGCTGGTACTGGCGCTGCCAGGCTTGGAGGGCCCGGTCCCTGGTGGTCTTGGTCTTCCACTGCTGGAGGTTCTGCAGGACCTCCGCCAGAGACCGACCGTGGGCTCGGCGCAGGAGGTAGTACAGGCAATAACTACCGCACACGCTGGACTTGTTCCCTTGCAACATCACATTGTTTTCCTTATGCTGGGCGTTCCCCTGCCGCACGTACTCTTGCAACCCGTAATAAGAGGCGGGAAAGCCATAACTGTCGAAGAATTCATTCAGGCCTTGGCGCGGAAAATAAAAGGCCAACCAATGGGTACCTGGTCCGTCGGCGTTGTCGGTATTGAGAATGAACGAGGCGGGGTAGGTCACGCGGCGGGGCCGTCGGTCCATGGGAAACACGCCCCGAAACGAGGCGCGGAGCCACCAATCGTGACGGGCCAAGACCGCCAATTGCGATGTGTAGGTGGTCATCGGCTTACAACTTTTTCACTTCTCGGCTGCTGTTGATTTCGTAGGCGGCGTCAAACTCGCAGTTCACGTACACGGATAAGGTCTCGGTGACCCCTGCGGCAAACTGAAGGCGGATGCCCACCGTCCCGTACTGTTGTAGGTTCATGTGGGAGGCGCTGCCACTGCCGTCTGGAGTGAAGTCAAAAGAAAGGATGGCGTAGCCCTTGTCCCAATCGGTCCGGGTAACGTCAATCCCGTGGTTGGCGCTCATGGGCCCTTGGGACAGGAACAAGGTATTGTACCCGTCCAGGGTTTGCCCGTCCGCAAATTCGAGGCGGGAGAAGGGGGTGGGCGTGCCGTCGACCGTGACCGTCGCGCGGGTCATCCCAAACCTTTGGAAATTGTACGGGTTCTTTTTCAGCGCTCCCAAACTGTTCGCACTCCCCATCAAGGCAAGTCGCATGCGTCGGGGGATGCGACCGCCCAGGAAATCCGTTTTCTCAAAGGTGGTGTCCCCCAGGGAAATGGTGAACATCCGTTCTTCCTCACTGTTGTAAGGGTAGAGGACGGGCTGGGACACGAGTTTCATTTCGACGCTCTTCATGAAGTCCTTGTTGCAGACACTGACGCGGCGGAAGAAAGTGACCCGCTTCAGCCTGATTTTAGCGGCGGCCACTTCCGCCGCTGCACTGTTTCCCATGAGGGCGAAGGCGTTGCTGGCGGGGGTGAGTCGGAATTCTAGGGGCACTCCGTTGAGGAGCAGTTTGTTGGTGAAGGCGGCGTCAATGTAAAACATCCCCGTCATTTCCACCACGGTACTTTCCTTCACGTAAGCCGCCCGCGTATTCAACCCTATGTTGTCCCCATCGATGGTGAACGCATCCATGGCCCCAGCCACGTCTTTGTAGTACAGTCCCGAGGTCAGGTAAGATTTCTTGGCGTCTGGAGTATAGTTGAGCAGGGTGCTGAGGTAGGCTTTGTAGGGGTACGTTTTGGTGCTCATGGTCATCCATTCCCCGTTCAAGGCCATATCGATTTGCGACCAGAGGGAATGAAACCAATTGTTGACAACCCCCAAAGCCAAATCGGCCGTCAAAGCCCCTCCATCCGCTTTCACGACGTCGGCCGTTACCTTGAAATAACTTCTAGGCAGCACGGTGTAATAGGGACTGGCCGGGAGGTAAAATTCCACGGGCGACCCGGGCAAGAGGGCCGATTTGGGCGCGTGCTCCGACCAATAACCTCGTTCTTCCACCGCTTGAGCCAATTCCTTGTTGAAAAAATCCAAATGGGTGTTGTAGCCGCCCAACATGTTGGGTAGGGGCGGTTTGCCCATACCGGCGACCGTGGCCATCAATAATCAACGTCAAAGATATCTCTCGCAACACGTGCACGCTTGACAGCCTTCGAAGGAATGAGAGGGAGAGCCTGTTTTGTCTTTCTTTTATTCTTGTTGGCCGCGGGCCGTGCCCTCGCCGCCCTCGGTTTCTTCGTCTTTTTCTTTTTCGACGCCACCCCCGCTATCTTTTCTAGGCCTTGGATCAACGTTTTACTGGTTTTCTTGCCGAGCACACGGGCCGCCCCTTGCTTCGTGTCCTTTACGATTTGCTTCACCATCTTCTTGCCAAATTTCGATTTCAGTTGAGCGAGTATCTTTTGTCCTCCTTTTTTAGCCACCGCTCCCGCGACGGTCCCGGCCAGCGCTTTGCCCGCCATGACGGCTAAGGGGGCTAGCGCCAAGGGTAAGAGTCCACCCTTTTGATTGGTGACCGGTCCGTAGCCGCCGAGTTCATTCCAACGGATAGGGATGAGCCCCCCGCCTCCTTGCTCTCCGCGGCCCCCCTGGAAGACAGGAATGGAGGTGGGTGTGCGTTGAGGGCTGGAGGCGTGGGCGGGGAGCGCATGGAACACAGGTATCGAAGACCCTCCGCCAACCACGTCCCCCATAGATGGCACCGGTGCCATAGTTCCCGTAGACGGTCCATAATTCATCCTTTCCTTTTCAGAGTGCGCTTCACAAATTCCAATGTCGCCACCACGGTCGCTGCTGAGGTGAATGAGATGCGGTGGCCGGACTCGTCGGTTATAAGGATTTCCAGCGTGTCAAACACCGTTTTGGCGAGCGGGAAGTAGCGCATGACCGGAAAGTCTCGTTCCACCACCTTGTTGTACGGGACCTGGGCCGACACGACCCTCAGCAAGGGCGCTTTCACATCCCCCACGATATGCGGCTCAATCAGATCGCAGTACACGTACAAACTGCGCACGGGTTGGTGTTTAAAATCGCGGTTGAGCAGGTAGGCTTTGGTCGTCGAGAATTTCAGGCCAGAGTAATAGGTGGACCAACACTCGGGTTGGTAGCCTATCAGAGGTGTTTTCTTTTCCTTCTCGTTCTGCGAAAATATTTGGGGCGTGTAACCGTCGCCAAATCCCAACAGCTTGGCCAGCCAAGGGCTCACAGCAAAATAGCTCCCCTTATCGTTGATTTTAAGGGACAGGTATACTCTTCCATCGACATCTTTGGTGTCCCACAACCAGGACACGGGTGGGATGTCGTTCGGGGAAATGGCCACTTCGATAGCTTTGGCATTCCCATAGTTCCCTGGGGCCAACACAACGGTCGAATGGATCTTGTAATGCCCGGGAAACAAGGTGGCGCCTGTTCCCGTGGACGAGGGGCTCAGGTAGTATACGGTCCGGTCTTTCTCCGAAATCGACTCGGGGATCACGATGGCTTTGTCTGCGATCAACACCCCGGTATGGACCCCTAAGATACTGGACATCAACGGAGTGTTGGGGCCTGGTTTTTTCAGTAGGCCCGCGGGATGTGAGGTGGATTTTTTGGGATCGTTCTCCAAACCGATCATGTAGGCCAGTGGAGGGGGGAGGGCTAAAATGTAACCGTCCGTCACGGTTTGTTTCAATTCCAGGGCGGTCTTGGCCAATTGTTTATCGGGAGATTTCACCCGGACGGCAAATGTTTTGAGGATCGCTTGGAATCCCCCTTGCACCAAAGCCCAGCGCATAGCATGAACCAGATCTGTGACCGTTTCGAAATGCTGGGAAGCAAAGGTGAGGGTGGTCGAGGTCTCTTCTTCTTGGCGAAGTTTTTCTTGGATCAGTATAAATTGGCGGTCTTGTTCTTTAGGGAACAATTCATCCCAGGCGCGTGGAAATTGCAGGTGGCAGAGGGCCATTTCCCACCGTCGGTCCAAGACCATCATCTCCGGCAGACGGATGCGAAAATGGGAGCCCATGTTATTGGGAAAGGCAGTCCGGCTGGCCACGCTAGGCAAGGTCATCCAGATGCGGTCGGGGTCCATGCTTTCCGGAAATGGAGGGTCACTTCCACCTTAGAGGTTTGTGGAAATGAAACCAGTTTCCCGTGCTCGTCGGTTATAAGGATTTCGAAATCCTCAAACACCGTCTTGGCCAGTTGCCTGTAGAACAGGGGAGAAAAGTTGCGTTCTTGGACCGTGCCGTTTTCGTCACTGGTCCCTGAAAAAAGGACTCTCAACAAGGGAGCTTTCGTATCCCCCACAATACTGGGTTCCACTAAATCACAGTACAGGTAAAGCGTCTTCTTCTTCTGGGGCCTGGGGAAGATCAATTGCGTGACCGCCATTTCCCAGGCCGGAGACAGCTCATACATTTGCGGGAGATGGATACGGAACCGGGACGGGGTATTGGTGTAGACGTTAGTACTCGTCCCGTTGGTGACGGTAATGTAAAATTCCTCACCCTCCTGCATCCTCTCTCTCTTTCTCCCCACTCAAACACAAATGAATCCGACTGCCGGGACAACAAACTCTTTTATTTCTTTTTTCACCCGTACGTTTGGGTCTGGAGCTGAGTGACCGGGACCCAGCTGTTAAATTTAGCGGGGTACCCTTCCCATTTCACCAAGACTTCTTCCTGGTTCTTCTTCTTGCCGGGGCGGCGCTGCAACACCTTTTCGATGATAAAGAGACTTTCTTTTTCCACGGCCACCGGCGTCATCTCGCTTTCGTAAAACGTTCCCCGCAACGCCTCCCCGCTCAGGTCCTCCAACCGGTAGACGGGAGGGGTGCGGTAGTCCAACCGTTTTATCACCGTGAACACTTCCTCCGACCAGTTGGCCAGATAGCTTTTCTCAAAATGGCCTTTGGTCTTGCTAATCCGTACCGTATCGCCGGGACGGTACAGCGGTTTCTTCGGTTTCCTCTTTAGCGGCGGTCCCTTTTCCCGGTACAAGACGGCTCGTACCTCGTGGTCGTTGAAGGGCGTGACGGTGATGGGGGCGCGTCGAATGCTGCTGTGAACGGTTCGGTTGTACCCGAGCACCAATTGAGGGAGGACTTTCCAATACTCTTTCTTCCCGGTGGCCGTGAAATATTTGTACATGCGTCCCTTGAGCGTCCGGTTGAACCGCTCGGCAATCTGTGCTTTGGTCTCATTGTACGTGACGAAAAAGGCCACGTCATTCTTTTTTAAAAAGGCCTGGAACTTGCGGTTGGTAAATTCTGTCCCGGCATCGGTCTGCAACCGCAACGGTTTCCGTTCGCGAAACACTTGGGTAAAGGCGCGCACCAATTCCTCCCCCGTCTTGTTCTTCAGGGGGACCGCCCACGCGTACTTGGACAACACATCGATGATGGTCAAAATGTGTTTATAACCCTTGTTAAAGGCACTCGTGGCTTGCATGTCCACCAGATCCGCCTGCCACTGTTCATCGAGGGCCAGCACGCGCACACGCCCTCGCAGAAATTTTTTTCGAAAAGGTCGGTGCAACGTAAAGGTCAATTGTTTTTTCAGCCAGGCTAAAGTGGTGGGGCGCGTCACCCCCACTTCGCTAGCCGCTTTCACCAGACGGGCAGCACCCCCAAAGGCAGCAGGGCTGCTGGGGTCGTAATACAACGCCTCGAGCAGCGCGGAAGGACTCTTTTTCTTCGCCTTCTTGCGCCCCATAATCCTCAAAATGAGAGTCCTGAATAATCACTTTTCCTCCGCAACACGCCAAGAGACAACGGACACGTTTCAAAATACCATGGCACTTGAGGGACGGACCTCCTCCTCCACCGCAAGGCATTCTGTACTCTCCCCGAGTCTAGCGCGCGACACCTCCCTTATACTTTTTCCCCCTAGAAAAGAGACAACAGACACCCCACGTTGTTCCTCTTGAAAGTTTTATTGTTTTTTCTAGCTTCGGCTATTCTTTCTCATTCTCTACAGTTGGCCTTGTAAATAGGTATATAGTTTTTAATTCTTTTTCTGTTTTTGGTGGAAAGGACACCTAGAATTACATAGGGGTGCTTCCGACCCTAGTGGGATATATTTCAGCGTAGGCTTGTTTCTCGTACTTTTGCAGGTATTGCTTGTGGTTCAAACCTTCCTGCATAGCCTTGAAATCCATTTCACATAGCCTATCATAGTACTTTTCTGTGGTTGGACTTCTTTCCTTCTCCAGCTTTGCGGCCAACTTATCCATATCCATGAAGTACTCGTCACTTTTCAGACCCTCGTCAAAGTGGATATCCGCTGCCCATCTCAGTGCTTGTTCTTCCATTGTCATTGCTTCACTGTCTTCCCCACGCCCCGGTACGGCTTATATTTATACACATTTCTTTTTCACATAAACACCATCTTGTAAGGGATGAGGTTTGTATGGGGGACGGTATACCCCAAGGCCACACACAGCTTGTAGACGATGCGTACGTATTCCCCGTAATACGTCCCCTCGTAATCGCTGATCACGTAACGCTTGGCATCTTCCAGGTTCATGCACCGCATCACTTTTCTATGGAAATTGGAATACCCCATATGTGCCGTTTCAGTCACCGCCCCCTCGTGGGTAAAATAAAACTCGATCAGTAACCCCATGTCTTCCCATTGACACCGTAGGCGAATGAATAAAGCACCTCGCCTTTCGACGTCTTTTTAAAAAATCGACGCCCGCCGAACCCCTCCCGAACGCCCGACACGGCCCGACCACTCCCAGGCCTGGCTTGGGCCGCCAAACACCTCTTCGCCCCTGGCGGCGGCGGCTCCACTTCCGGTCCAGCCTCGCTTGGGGGCCCCCTCCCGCTGTGGTATTTGGCGGCGCCTGTGACGTCATTCTAAGCCTAAACTTTCGACCAATCCCAAGCCTGGCTTTGGCCGCCAAAACAGGCGGCGCCACGGACGTGACGTCATTTTGGGACGCCACGTGCGTAATGGCGTCGTTTTAGGCCACGCCCCCCGTCTAGGCCAATCAGGAGCCAGGGATTGGGGTTATAGTGACTACCTTAACTACTGGGCACTGTCATTGGAATTGAATCTTCAAATTTCTTTAAAACAAAACTACAAACTGATAACACCCTGAATTGGAAGAGTAATACTATGTGAATGCCCGGATATGGTTTTCAAAAATTTTCAATAAAGGATGACTAAGTGGATTACAAAAGCTAATTCTATGAAGAGGCCTGGTTAGGGGTATTGGGCACGAGTTAAAAAAAGTATGTAAGCTTAATTATTGGTACTGACATACTGAGCATGAGTAAAACGATATCGATTTTGTTTTAAGATTTTGGATAAGTCCAGAAAAAAATGTTGTGCAAGGTCATGACTTATGGTAGCTTTAAAACAAATCATGCAGGGCCAGAAGATTGAGCAAGTGAAAGTCTAACATGTGACGAGTCTTTGAAGCCGGCCCTTAATCAGTTGGCGCCGAGAATATCGACCTAAAGGACCTAAAACTTGAAAGCATCTTCCACAATCTTTCATTCCAGCGGTTTGACACACATTTTGAAAGATGTATTTGTAAATCATAAGAATCAAACTTACGTGGGGCAAAGATGGCTGATGGCAAAGACTGACCAGGCCAGCAAGTTCAAACGACCTCGTTTCCAGGACTGCTTGGAAACGAGGTTTTCGCAAAGCACGATGGGATAGTGTTAACTAACACGACACGATAGCATAGTGTCTACTGGCTTCATAGAAGCAGTAGACACAAAAACGACTAGGAGTGTTTTATCATGAGATACAAACTCGAGGGAGCAGCCCGAGCTGAGAGTTTATATCACATGATAAAACACGATATGCGAGTTTTTAATTGACTTCTAAAACCTGAAACCTTTTCGAAGACAATGTTAATTCTGAAATACTGTTATAAGACGGTAACAAAATACTTTAGATTTTAAAAGAACATTTCAGGTTCGCTTTCGCAAAAGCGCTCAGTGGAACAAAATTATGCATTTTAAGACAAACACAGAATCTCAAAGGAATAAAACCGATGTTTGATTGTGAAATGGATTTGAATATGAATTGCTCAGCAATCAGCAGCGGCTGTTGTTTGGTAATGTTGGATATGTTGAGTGGTGTGAACAAAATTGCATAACTGCTATTAGGCTTTGTACGTCATGTTATGACCTGCGCTGTTGAACGACTACCCCAAACTTCACGTCCCATAATGGTGTAACAGCTATGGGTTATGAGTTCGGTGCTGAAATAATGTTTTTCATTCCCAGGTCCAGTCATTGCATGCCCGACTTATCAACTTAATCAGCTCATTCAGAAACCTAGTGATTTAAGAGGGTCTGAATGGTACGGTGGCCCACAAGTGTCACGGCAAAATAAAGAAAGCCACGGCAGAACAGAGCAAGTTCACGGCACAACCGACGAAGTCACGGCACAACAGAATAACTCCACGGCAGAACAGAATAAGTTCACGGCAAAACAAAGAAACTCACGGCAGAAGAGATGGAGTGACGGCATAACCGACAAAGCCACGGCAGAAAAGACGGAGTCGCGAGCCACGGCGGAAGTGAAAACTCGCGGCGGAAGTAGACAGCCACTATCCCATAATTCCACACTGCAGAACTCCCGAAACGCGACGCCATTTTGTTGATTCTCTTACCGAATATCGGCGATATGTTCTACCTTTTCTCAGCATCAACACCATTTCTTTGTATTCATATCCTCGATAAAAGAGGTTCTTTATAAAATCCTACTCACTATCTCCCATTGTAAATTTTATTGTTGCTTAATAGGCTTCTGGCTACTTGACTTTAACAGTTCTAAAAATTAAAAACACGGAACTCATACAAAATATTAGTCTAGCGTTAATATTAATTGAACAAGAAAAATGAGTTTTGAGAGACAAACTGCCATGAGAAACACCCATATCTGGTGCATGCTTTTAAATATATAAGCACTACAAAAACAAGTGTGAAATAAGCACAAATGCCAGGCCTGTTTACAAGTGTCTGAATGACTGAAACTTACGATGCAAGAAGCAAGTTGCACTATCCATGTGACTCAATGTTTTGCTTGTGCAACTTGTACAAATTGCGTGCAGAAAGTAGAAATCAAACTAACTTTTTGTGCAACTTACAAATATGAAAAAGGGATCTTACATACTAAACAATTAGTGAAATTCTGAGTAAATGATCTGCATAAAGCACTTAAGGTTTTGATGAGTTCGAGTATAAATCACTCCTCGAAAGAAGCGTATAATTTCGGCATGAAATGTAAACCTACCTTTTTCACAGTTGTGCAACTTAAATTCCTCAATGGAGTCCAGTGCTTCTGCACAATATGGGTAGAACATATCGCCGATATTCGGTAAGAGAATCAACAAAATGGCGTCGCGTTTCGGGAGTTCTGCTGTCTACTTGCGCCGCGAGTTTTCACTTCCGCCGTGCATGGCTCGCGACTCCGTCTTTTCTGCCGTGGCTTTGTCGGTTATGCCGTCACTCCATCTCTTCTGCCGTGAGTTTCTTTGTTTTGCCGTGAACTTATTCTGTTCTGCCGTGGAGTTATTCTGTTGTGCCGTGGCTTTGTCGGTTATGCCGTCACTCCATCTCTTCTGCCGTGAGTTTCTTTGTTTTGCCGTGAACTTATTCTGTTCTGCCGTGGAGTTATTCTGTTGTGCCGTGACTTCGTCGGTTGTGCCGTGAACTTGCTCTGTTCTGCCGTGGCTTTCTTTATTTTGCCGTGACACTTGTGGGCCACCGTAGTAGAATGGGGTTAACTGTCTACTGACAAGCGGCATTAAAAATAACTGACAACTGACAAATGACGACTTTTTTACTGACAACTGACAACCGAAAAATAACTGACAACTGACAAATTTAGTGTTTGTGGTCAAACATTGTAAATTTTCTCTAGCAATGATTAACTAGAGCTAACTGACAACTGACAAATGGCCAAAAATTTAACTGACAACTGACATGTAGACCCCCCCCCCCCCCCATTCAGACCCTCATTTAATGTTGTCAAGTACCTTTTTAATTCTGTTGCCCTTAATTTGCAAGTATATGTGTTAGTCACTACTGGTATGTAATCTTTGGCGTGAGCCTATTAACATAAATTCCGTCTTTGCGACGTTTTGACTTAACTTAACTTTGAGCCATTCATTTAAGTTTGCGCCAGTTCATCATTTGTTCATATAATTCTCTAGAGTAGTTAGATTTGATGCGGAAAGGCTGATGTTTGTATCCTCGGCATTTTCGCCTTTTTCAGACAATTTGGTAAGTCGTTAATGTATATCAGAAAGAGTAAAGGGCCGAGAATCGAGTCTACTGGACCCCATGCACAGGTGATTTGACGTATATAGCCATTGACTCTACACCTCTTGTGGCCGTTTGCCAATTGTACTAGATGATTCAAACCACCTACTAAGGGAATCCACATCAATTCCATAGTTCGTAAGTTTCCGTAGCAGAATGGGATGATCAACAGTGTCAATCGCTTTTTGCAAATTAATAAAAACTATTCCATTGAGCAGCCCATTGTCAATGTTTACAGACCAGCTGTTAGTGGCTTCTAAAAGAGCAGTAAGAGTGCTATGCATGCATAGTAAATCCCGACTGACAATTGCTCAATAATTCATTGGCATTTAGGTATTCGCATCACTGGTCGTAAATTGCTTTTTCTAAAATCTTGGCAAATGCCAGTATTACAGATATTGGTCGCTAGTTATTGATATCTGAGCTAACACCTTTTTTAAAGATGGGTGTCACCTTGGCTGACTTCCACTCCGTTGGAAGTTAAGACCTTGAGTGTTGGTCCGGCCGGGGTTTCTCACACAACAGGGACTGGCGCTTAACCACTGAGCTAACCGGGAGGCTATAAAACTTCACTAGAATTTGACGTTTAGCATTTAAAATTGACAGCTCGCAGCCTCGAGAACCTCGAGAGAATTTTCTCGAAACATGAACCGGCATTAGCCAGACACCGAATTATACCGGTGTCACAGGAAATTTGCACTTCCTGGAAATTTGCACTCCCCGTTGCAAACCGTTCCTAGGAAATTTGCACCCTTACCAAACCCATTTGAAGTGATCGTTTAGACGTTTCTTATCTTTATACCGAGGCAGAATTTTGTCAGAAATGATCTTCGAATCTCATCTACTTTAATTTCACGGCTAAAACCGGCTAGCGTTGTTGAATGCAAGTTTGTGTCAAGCGAGGCATTTGGTTTGCGAAACGGAGTTTGATAACTGTACACATCGATCAATTAAAACAACTTTTTTTAGTAGGAACCGTTTATTAAGCGTCCAAAATTGTAGATAGCCTGCGTGCAAATCTAGCCTCCTCCGCAGGCATCTCTAATTTTTAATTTGAAGAAATCAGATTATGGGCTCCGTGTGGCAGGTGAAGAAAAGAGAGGGAGATTGGAGCCGAGAGAGAGAATCTCTTGTTTTATCTCTCTCCTCTCCTCTCCAGTCCTCCTCTTCTCTCCCGGAGTCACAGGTAACCCAATTCACGATTTTTAAAATCTGATTTCTTCGAAAACTAGACTGATGTCTGCGGAGGAGGCCAGTGCAAACTTTTAATAATATCAGTGGAGACTGTAGTTCCTTTAAAAACTAGTAATGATCGTTGTTGGCGGGGAAGATAAATATCGCAGCATCTAGAGTTCGACCTTTTTATCATAGCGTGGCAAAAAAAGCTGCAAGTAGTAATATTTAAAACTTAACTACGAAATTGTAGCACGGAGTTTGGGTGTTTGGGTTTAACTACGATTTGTATCGCAACATTCGATTAACAGAATTTTGATTAAAAGAGTTTGTCATCTCAATAAAATTGTAAATATTTATTTCAAGATTTCTTTCCGGCCTTTAAAATTCATATAAATCGGGTCGGTACTTTGCGGTAGCCTTTCAATTTATTGGTCTTTTCAGTGGCCCGCTGTTCACGCTCTAGCGTTTCAGAGCGTCAACTGTTTGCAAAGAAAAACAATTTCAAAAAAAAAAACACTCAAGGGACTAAGAAACCGTGAGTATTTTTATACGTAAACCATCGGCGCTCATTTAAAGTAAGACAACGCAAGACACGGGATCTAGCGGAAGTGCAAATTGCCTAAGGGCTCGTTTACAAGGAGATAGGGTTACCTAGCACTAGGGTTACCCTAGCAAGGTTAAAGTTAGGGTGAAGTGCGGGGGTTTCCCAGAAACCGTGATAGATCCCAGTGGTCTAATAAGTAATGTTTACACTCCAAGACCAAGGACTTGCAGAAATCACAGTAACTCTAACTGTGTTGATATATACCTTGTCTTCTGCGGGAAAGTTAATATTCGAATACATGAGAATATCATTGCATTCTTTTACATCCTCGCTGAGATATTCACATACGGGTCAATCATCCTTATTTTGTTTGGTATTGTATTGATATGATAATATCATTAGATTATTATCGTTAAACCTTGGACATTCTTCACTAATTAGTAGGCCATTATTGATGTTACAAATTCTGCCTTTCATTGGTTTTGGAAAAAAAAAGATTTTTCTGTTTAACTGACCGTTGTACGTCCGGTTGTACGTACATGTATTACTGCGAGCAGAGGTCTTCTACTTCTTCCTATATAAGCTATACAACAGGTATATGACGCCCCAAAGGATATGGTTTTGAGTTGTTTTAGTTTCAGGAAATACACACTATGCATAACTCGCGCGGTCACAACACGAAAAAGAGGCCGGTAGGTCGTCTGGAATGTTGAAGTTGAAATACTAGCAGGAGGTGTGAAACGTGTTGAACATGATTGTTTAGTTGAAAAATGTTGCTAAACTGTCCTCGATCATTTATCCTTTATTTTTCTTTATAGTACAACCAGCCAGGCGCATAGCAAATTAACGGCATTGTTTCACTGAACATTCGTTTGAATGCATTTCACAATCTTCCCGGGCGCTTCAATTTCAACATTCCAGAGGACCTACCGGCCTCGTTGACATGCTAGTTACCAGACTTATGCATTGGGTCTATAGGGTACAGCTTTTCGGGGCTAGGACTGAAATATGGTATGGAAAATCACACAAGTTCGCTTGTTTATCGTCGCTGTTTATCTTGTGTTTTGCTCTGCTCAAAGCACAAGACACAAAAATGAATATTCCCTCCTCCATTTTGATAATTCGCGTTGGAAGAGGTCAAGAGGTAAATAAAGTAACAAAGGCTTCACGTCACGATAGCTTTGTTAGAACGCAAGCATATCTTAAAAATAAATAAAATAAAACTTACGTTTTGTGTTCCATTTGACATAAAAAAATAACCGATCGTTTTCACGCTTTATTTGGGATCAGTTATAGCTTTAAATAAAGGTTTGTCTTTAATAGTTGGTGATGAAAACTCTCTAAACAATCATAACATCTCCCACATGTGTTAGACGGATGTGCGAGTGTAGAAGAACTGTGTCAAACACGATTGGAGTCTTTCAGGGGTTCCAAATATTGAGAAAACAAATCGGTTTTATTGTTTTCGAAATATTTGGAATCCCCTGATGAAAGACGAACAATGAGTGTTTGATATGTATTCTCATGCGAATGCAAAACCGACAATTTACATACGTTTCTCAGTTCAAACTTCATTGGCAAGTATTGTTTACCATTCGACTGTTGTATCTAATTATTCAATAGATGGCTTATTATTCTTTTTTGATGGCAGTGGTTTCAACTAGCGTACTAGTAGAGTAGTGGACAAGAGTTAGTACAAGCAGTCGGAAGGGTCGTGGTTCGAACCGGTTCGAACTCCAGTGGAGGCAGACTTTTTATTTCCATGTCATTCTTTATTTCTTTACTACTTCGCTCCTTACTTGTAAGTTTATCAGTATGTAATTAGTTAGTGGTTCATGAATATGATGATTAAGAAATATTGATCACTAGGGTTTGAAATATGATCAAACACTAGTGCGTTTGGAACTGGTGTTTCATTGAATGTCAAGATGCATCCACCTGACGAAGTTTCGAACAAGGGTTTCACCCGGTATCACTGCATGTATAGGTTTTTGTGCATGAGACCAAATGCAGTTCCTCCATTGGATGACTATCTCATTAATTAATAATGAGTTTGAGAAGTGGTAACAAAGAGCTTGGGATCACCGACTGGATAATAATTTGGAATCAGATGCGAAAATAGATTTGTTAACACCTTAGAGAGTGAGTGAGCGACATGACTTCCTCCATACCAATAACTCGTGGATTTCTATCGCAATATCCACGAGTTAGAAAGTGTCAGGGGACTGCGAATTCAGCTATTTGCATCAAATTACTCCAACAGCGTATCAATCCTTTAAATGACACTGATTGACGAAGTTCCTTTTTTCTCTCAATTTGTTAAATGGCAAGGCTGTCGAGGCCTGCTCACAGGTAGCCCAAGCTTGGGATCTGTACTGAATATTTAACAGCATTCGTATGGGATTTTTAGTTTTCCATGTACAACGTAAATCTTGAATAAAACTCGACAAAAACCTATACAGTGTCTTACGAGCCAGAGATCATCGGAAGTTCGGAAATGCCGTGCGGGCCGGTTGCTATGGAGTGACGTCATAGTCGTGGCAAATATCAATCATTATTGTGATTTGCGGTTTTCGCTTGATCACTTTGGTAATTACTTTATGTCAGCAAAAGATTATACACAAAACGCGTTTGAGGATCTTCGATCTTGCGGATCCTGCGTTATTTCAGGGGCTGTACTTCAGTGCCAGTGGCATTTTGACATGAGCGGGAAATACAGTATTATGAAATTAAGGTAAAGGATTGCTTCGCATACTGGACTCGTGCTTCGACTTATGGACGTATCCGCTTTGCGCCGTGTTTTTCTCGCTGAATCGAGTGGCAAATTCTCCGTAGCACTGGCATCTTCTGAATTCGTAAATTTGCGGCGTGAAATTGTGTAAGTTCCTGTCAAACAGCCTGGTTGCACGATCCCTTCGCAGTTTTCTTCGCCACTAGCCTATATACAGTGACCAAATAGACGATAGCTGGCTTTGGGATTTGGATAAATGGCTGCAGGATTGTCGATGGAAAGGTGGGTGTCTCGCTACGACATTCGTCGTTTTGGCGGCAATTATGCGCCAAAATCAGAAGAATTTCATCTTAGAGAATTATCAGTGGCTAATAAACAATTGAAAATAACAAACCCCTCGCAATCGCTTCCCGGTCAGGACGAAACACCAACCCGCCACCGACCTCGCCAGCCGATTACGAGGAGATCCAAAGCTTAAAGTGTCTCTGGCGAGAGCAATCGTCGTGTTTACTACCAAAACTATCCAGAACGAAGGAAATCGAGTAACGAACACGTATGTATATATAAAGTAGAAGGAAATTATATGGCAGCGAAATTGGCGGGAAGTCCCCCAGAGTTCAAGGTCCAGAAGAGATTCAAAGGCACATATTTGGAGCATGATCAGCGATATTTGTGAGAAATATAAAGTCTCTCTGGTGTCCAGAATTCTGATGTGCAGTCAATGCTAAACCAAATCGCCGAAGAAATGACCAAGAATAAAGGGTAAAGTAAAGCATTTGGTGACGTGATGCCTGGGGAAAGTGCCCCAAAATATCTACAGTCCCAGGTTCAAGTCTGAGCACTTACGGATATTGAACACCCGGAGGGGGGACTCCCATATAAAAGGGATAGGGATGCTCGTCGGACATTTTCGATTTGACCCCTAAGAGGTACTAAAATGGGCGTGGCTCAAGCTTATTTTGATCCCTAAAAGATAATAAAAATGTAAATTGATAACAGCTTTTTTGTTCAATTGACACCCGACCCCTAAAAGGTACCGCTTTACATAAAAATGTCTGTGTTTGATGGTGGATACCCTAAGTGGTACCAAACTCCTGATTTTGACCCCTAAAAGGTACGACGAGCATCCATGCACCCCTCACATAAGGGAGTCCCCCCCCCGGGATTGAACACAAGCCTATAAAAAGAAATATATTGAACACAGGCCTAAAAGATATGTACGCCAAAAAAAAATTTGTTTTAAGTTATTCGGTATCCCAGCTGGTTTACCCAGGTTGAAGTCCATGGCACTACAGTATGCCTGAGCACTTCGGGATATTGAATACTGACAAGCCTAAACGATATGTACGCCATTTTTTATTTTTTTTTAGTTGTTCTGTATCCCAGCTGGTTTACCCAGGTTGAAGACCATGGCACTACAGTATGCCTGAGCGCTTCGGGATATTGAAAACAAGCTCAAAAGAGATCTACGCCAAAACCAAAATTAGTTGTTCTGTATCCCAGCTGGTTTATCCAGGTTGAAGTCCATGGCACCACAGTATGCCTGAGCATTTCGGGATATTGAACACAAGCCTATAAAAAGAGAGATATTGAACACAGGCCTAAAATATATATACGCCAAAACAATATTTTTTTTAAGTTGTTCGGTATCCCAGCTGGTTTACCCAGGTGTAGAAGTCCATGGCACTACAGTATGCCTGAGCGCTTCGGGATATTGAACACAAGCTCAAAATAGATATGCCAAACAAAATTTATTTTTTGAGTTGTTCTGTGGCACTTCCACAGAAGTATGTATGCCTGAACACTTCGGGATATATATTTAACACAAGCCTAAAAGATATGTACGCCAAACAAAGTAGTTAGCCTACCTACGAGTAGCCGTTACCTATCGCGAAATTTGCGCAAATCAGATCAAAACAGCTGCCGACTACAAACAACAAGACACGAGAAACCTGCTGCCAGGGTAACATCTCTCACATCTCCATATGTCATCCGCTTTATTTTCAGTATCCGCGATATAAATTTGGGGTTCGAATAATAATTAATTTAAGCGAAGTCTGCGACGTTTCGAACAGTAATTGGCAAGCGTGTAAGTCGCATTTTCGTCTCATTAAAGTAAATTCCACATCGTTCCCGACTTATGAAATAATAAAAAGATTATGTATTGTTGATTTTGAGAAATTAGTTGAAAGTCGGATAGGCACATACGGCAAACCAGATAAATTGTCGACCTCGGTCGAAACGTACTGAAAATCGGACTATGAATGACTAGATTTCGTGCACTACTACGGGTAGTCGACTAATGAAAGGTAAAATGCAAAAGTAGTTCTTTATCACACATTGACACCTACGGATTACGATATCTAGGCGCTAAAGTAGGCACTTTAAGGTGACATGAGGCTGGACTTAAGGTTACCGGATACCTTCAAGGCATGTTTTTTTGTAAAAAAATATTATTGATTATTTGGAAAGTTTATGGGTTGTTCTACAATTTAGAAAAAACATTATTTCAAAAGATATGAAAGCTTGCGAGATATTTAGGAAAAACGTATTTAGAAGGAAACTAAATAAATCACTGAGGCGTTGTAATCCCTTTACGTGCCACGGGCGCCCCGTGGACTTTTAGCGGGAGCTGTTATCCGAGTACCGTAATTTGCATACTGTTGTTGTAAGCTTCCCTTCTTCGAAATAACAAACGTGCATTTAGTCTTTTATCAATCGTTTGTATGGGGAAATCCAAAAGAGAAAAGCAGAGTCCTTGAGTAAAACAAAGCGAACCCTGGACCGAAAAAGAAAGGAAACCGGCGATAAGGAGGAATTCGGTAAAACGAGCCGGATTGAGCTCGCGGACAGCGACAAAGGCTCGTGCTTCGAAGAACGTGCGAAAGGCAGCGAATAATAATCTTCAACTTCAGTGTCAACTCCAAATATAAGCAGCGCCAGCAGGCTTAAACTGTGGTTTGGCTTACCAGGAACCAGCAAGTCATTTGAAGAGACTGAGGACGCGAGCAGCGATGAATTCACATCGGAGTCTATAATTTCCCGCGAATTTCACTACTGCTTTGAAACTCCAGGGGTCCTTGCGTAGTCATTCGCTAGTTGGTTCGAAGTGTTGACATTTGCCTTGATGAGGTGTGAAATGTTCACAAAACTTTACACGCCAAATCTCCGACTAGGTTTTTCTTCGTATCCCCTCTCTTTGAACGAATTAATAGGGTATGCAGACTTGCCAGATTTTGATAAAACTCGGCCAAAAGACAGATAAGTTACTGACAAAGAAAAGGGTGTGAGCGTTTAGCAATATTCAAAGTATTTTTCCTCGTAGAGTATCCCGCGTGATGTGACTTGGACATTATTGAAGACTAAAACTTTAGGAATGAATTGCATTTGAATGAAGTAAAATATTTACAAATGCTCACACCCTTTTTTAGGCTGTCACATGCTGATTAACATTATGCAGTTGAATTGTTCTTATGCGTTAACCCGAAGGCTGCTAATTCACTTTTATAAACCTTGTCAGTTTTGCGTTTGTTGGCTTAGCATTGCTTTAGAATAAAATATTTTTTTTAACAAACCCATTCAGCGTATTCTACACTTCATAAGCTTTACAGAGGTATATAGGTTTCTATAGTTTTCTTTAAAACAACGCGCGTGCAAAATTATTAACGAGAGAGACCCGCGAAGGTATCCGGTAACCTTAATTAAATGGAATGCTCCTGCTTCCTAGGGGACCCCCTGGTGATAGGGGACCAATCACCAGGGGGTAGTTTGGTTGCTAAGAGTGTCTGGCTCGTTGCCATGCTCAGTGCCCATGCGCGAATGTTTGAATTTTGGTTGGGTTGTCCAGAAATCAAAAGATGGGGAGAGATTTGATACGCGAAAGAAATCCTCTTCCATCGGCTTCGCCTAAATTTCATTTGACCTTATACCTATTTAGAACAGTAATTTAGTTTTGTATCCTAGGATTTATGATTATTTCGTTCGTTTCTTTAATTTTTGCGAGTATTTTTGACTCTGGATTCAGTGCCCTTGGACGGTATCCGGTCGTTTCGCCCCCAAGTCGTTTCGCCCCCAGTCGATTCGCCCCCAACTCCAGGTCGATTCGCCCCCAATCTGTAGTCGATTCGCCCCCACTTCAAGTCCATTCGCCCCCACTTCAAGTCGATACCATAAACCAAGTTGAAATTGAAATAGTATAAACTTTGAATAAAGTCACTTACGATTCCACGTATGACCGAACGCGACCGACCGCCATATTGAATGTACAGAAGGAAACAAAAACAGACGCAGGGGATGGGGACACGTTGTTAATTTATTGCTGGGGGGAGGGAACGAGAGAATGAGAGAATAGTAACTTTTCTACTTTTCTTTTCTATTTGACTATTCAACCGAAAGTTGAATAAAAGCCGTTATTGAATTAAAGACGTTGAATAAAGGCCACAAACAGATCAAAGTTTGACAAAGATTTTGTAAATGCCGCGGGGATTTGGGGGCGAAACGACCAGCCTACTTTATTTAGAGCAATTAAAACACCGAAAGTAGCCAACAAACGAACGAGATGTTGAATAAAAGCCGTTATTGAATGAAAGACGTTGAATAAAAGCCACAAACAGATCAAAGTTTGACAAAGATTTTGTAAATGCCGCGGGGATTTGGGGGCGAAACGACCAGCCTACTTTATTTAGAGCAATTAAAACACCGAAAGTAGCCAACAAACGAACGAGATGTTGAATAAAAGCCGTTATTGAATGAAAGACGTTGAATAAAGGCCACAGACAGATCAAAGTTTGACAAAGATTTTGTAAATGCCGCGGGGATTTGGGGGCGAAACGACCAGCCTACTTTATTTAGAGCAATTAAAACACCGAAAGTAGCCAACAAACGAACGAGATGTTGAATAAAAGCCGTTATTGAATGAAAGACGTTGAATAAAGGCCACAAACAGATCAAAGTTTGACTAAAGTTTGACAAAGTTTGTGTAAATGCCGCGGGGATTTGGGGGCGAAACGACCAGCCTACTTTATTTAGAGCAATTAAAACACCGAAAGTAGATGTTTGTTGGTTACTTTATCAGTTTAGAGCCAAACAAACATCGAAACCGAAGCTTTTTGTTGTTAAAAGTTTCGTAATGTTTTCAAAACTTTTCCTTTGTATTCCGAAGTGTTATTTTTCACAGCGTCGCCGGCACATTCACACTTTTGCATTCCATTGTATTACGAAGTGTTAGATTTCACAGCGTCCAAGGTTTTCACAGAAACAAAGGTAGGTGTTAGATTTAACAGCGTCACCGGCAAAGTTGAGGGAATTGAATTTGAATTAAATGGGGCTGAAATCATGAGTAAGACTTCAGTTTTCTCCAACTTGAAAGTTCGATCAAAGTTAACTTAAGTTTGATTTTCTTTTTTCTTCATAAACTCTTTTCGGTACTCGTTCGGTACTGGGGGCGAATGGACTTGAAGTGGGGGCGAATCGACTACAGATTGGGGGCGAATCGACCTGGAGTTGGGGGCGAAACGACTTGGGGGCGAAACGACCGTAATTCCCTTGGACGGTTCGTCGAGCGGAGGAATTAATGGCTACAGAAGAAAACTTCTGTCTCCTGGTAGTTTCATCCAAAGCATCGAGAGGGGGACAATGGACGGCCTAGGAAACTTGGAGACAGTAAGAATGTAGGGGAGACATTTACTCTGCTTGTAAGACGCTGAATGTTCGCGTGTATTTATTGTAGTGTCAACACGGCCTTCGCTCGGTACAGTCGAGCTCGCTATTTAGCAAAATCGAACTCTTTTCTTCCCCAATGTTGTAGTGGGAGTGCTCTTATAATTGTACAACAACTACCCTAAAAATCACAAAGCCCCAAAGCTATGAAGTCAGAACTTTAGTTTCCCCGTAGTTCGCGAAGTCCCCGGTAATTCCCACAGAAGTTGTTGTTTGTTTATGTCAGTCGGCATTGTCGAGTGGATTCCTAAACTATTATCCCGAATCCTATACATGCAGATCTTCGAAGCACTTATGTCTTGGTCCAGTGGGGAGTTTATACGATTCTAAATCCTGAACTTCTCAACTCAGATGCAAATTACAAAACTATAAACTCTAGATTTCGTGCTAGCGAAAATTCCAAAGGTCGTTCCAGATCAGTTGAGTTTTGACGTGACGTGACATAACAGCGTGATTTTCCATTGTCTTTGGCATTATCAACAATCACGTGTTACGCGTGCGCATTACCGTGGCACTGTTCCTTTAACTATGTCTGTGCCATGTTACAGCGAAAAAATCTCATACAAATGCTGTTAAATATTATAGAGATCCCAAGCTTGGGCTACCTGTGGCCTGCTGTGGGTCAACGTACGTTCGAAATCTAGACTGCCGTCCGGTCTGATCTCGCTTATTTGTAACTGGTCTCGCGTGACTTCACATAGCTGTAACTGGAAAGCGCACGGCGCCGTTAAGGCCCGTTTAGCCAGGCGATTTTTTAAGCAATTTTTCTCGCCGCAAATTTGCATCAAGTTTCGAACATGCTCGAAACCAGTGCGATTTGTAGCCTCCTCCGCAGGCATTTCTAATTTTCACAGTTACCTGTGACTCCGGGAGAGGAGGACGACTAATCTCCCTCTTTTCTTCACCTGCCATAGGGAGCCCATAATTTGATTTCTTCAAAAATTAGAGATGCCCGCGGAGGCGGCTATGCGATTTGGTGGCGACAAATTGCATCAAAATCGCCGCTAGTTTACAGGCGCGATTTGAAAGTGCAACTTCGCTGGCGAGCAAAATTGCAGTGGAAATCGCGACAATAATTGCACAAAAAATCGTCGGTGTGAACGGGCCTTAAGAGTGCATATTGCTAATGTCAATCAGGCAGTACTTTCAGTACAATGGGTAAGTAGTTCCTGTAAAAAAACTAGTGTTGGTCTGCGTCACTTTCAATTCAATAGTCTGCCAGCGGCTTTTATGGGCGTTTTTTGCCAATTTGTTTTCCGATTGGGCTACCTGTGGAACGGCCAAACCGAAAACAAATTTGAAAAAAACGAAGCCACTCTCATACGAGTTATTTTTATTTATCGCACCTTTTTTGTGCCAGGTTAAATAAAGAGATTGAACAGTTACCCACGACTTAAACGCGCCTTGCTACTTAAAAATCACAGAAACAAGAGCGCGCACATCGACGGCGTGCACGATGGTCTGTTGCTATGAGAAAAACACCCGTTGCTAACGAAGTAGTCACGTGACGACGCTGTTTCAATCTCGTGTAACAACAGAGTACCATGCCGTAGGCAGAATTAGGACGCTCATAACTAAATGGATTCTGCTTATCTAAGTTGTTTGTAACAACTTGCTGATAAAACTGGACTTAAATTTACTCTGTGTAGTGACATTTGATCGATTAACTTGATTTTGCTTCCAGAATATTTTCTATCGTGTCTGTAATCTAGACATCTGAACGCCCTAACCTCCAACCCCCCACCAGAGCTGAATACAAATACAACTAGGGCGCATGCGCAAAATGATCCGAACATCGACCGTATTTAAAAAATAGAATATTGTGCCGGTCAATGTCAAGTGTTGGTAGCGAATTTTATTCCATTATTCATAACTTGAACTAAGTTTCTGAAGGAAATGGTCTGTGTATGTGAATCTTGTGTTTGCCAAAATTCTTATTCTTCGCAGAAAACATAAACTGGGTACGTATACTCGCAAAATATTAAAGTTCCGTTATTTTATTACTTATATATATATATCTTACCTTATATCTTACTGATGATAAACCCACCAGATGCAATACAAAAAATCATGGCAAACCAAGTTTTTGAAAATTTTGAGGAAACAAACAAGTGATTGTGGTGAAATCAATTGCCTGCTACCATTTTGTTTTAAAACAGTCTGTAAAATCTATAGTTAAATTTGTCTTTCTGTCTATACGCTGCCGTCGTCCTTAGCTCCGCGAGTTACGTGATTCAGCTATCTCCCCCTCCTCCCCCCTCAAAAAAAGAAATTTCGCCGCCAAGGTGCACTTACTAAAGGCAACCGAAAAAATCACAACTACCACCTTTTTTCTTTCTACGAAAACAAATTTATTTCGAGAAATATTAGTTTCTTATATCAAACGTACACCTTATTACACGCTACCAAAATATACTCATCACATATATGCACACACACACACACACACACACAAACGCACTTGTCGGAAGCCGATGCGAATCCTTCAATATTTTCTCCAGGTGGCCAAATATTTTTGTCAATCAAAATTGACGAGCAGAAATAGTCTAGTTCTACCGTGTTAAAGGAAGATTTGTCCATAAGAGGAAGCGATAGAGGAAATAAGTTCACTGTAGTGGTCGAATTTAGAAGCATTTTCGGTGGACGATGGATGGACCGGACTCATCGTACTCCTGCTTGGAGATCCACATCTGTTGGAATGTGGACAGCGAAGCCAGGATGGAGCCTCCGATCCATACAGAGTACTTCCTCTCTGGTGGAGCAATGATCTTGATCTTCATGGTTGGGGGAGCAAGGGCGGAGATCTCCTTCTGCATGCGGTCAGCAATACCAGGGAACATGGTGGAGCCACCAGAGAGTACGGTGTTGGCATAGAGATCCTTACGGATGTCTACATCGCACTTCATGATGGAGTTGTAGGTAGTCTCATGGATACCAGCAGATTCCATACCGAGGAAGGAAGGCTGGAACATGGCTTCGGGGCAGCGGAATCGCTCATTGCCAATGGTGATGACCTGTCCATCGGGCAACTCGTAGCTCTTCTCAAGGCTGGAGCTAGCAGCAGCGGTGGCCATCTCTTGTTCAAAGTCGAGAGCAACATAGGCGAGCTTCTCCTTGATGTCACGAACAATCTCACGCTCAGCAGTGGTGGTGAAGGAGTATCCACGCTCTGTCAGGATCTTCATCAGGTAGTCTGTCAAGTCCCTGCCGGCCAAGTCGAGACGGAGGATAGCGTGAGGAAGAGCATAACCTTCATAGATGGGTACTGTGTGGGTCACACCATCTCCAGAGTCCATGACAATACCAGTTGTACGACCGGAAGCGTAGAGAGACAACACGGCCTGGATTGCCACATACATGGCGGGACTGTTGAATGTCTCGAACATGATCTGGGAAATATAAGAAGGGGAAAGGGTGAGTGCTTTCGTCGCGTTAAGTATTGTGTCAAGATAAAACATTGCATGTAAAACACAATCAGGCAGCCAGCTCTCACATTGTAAATGGCTTCAAGCCATCATTGTTAAGTTGAATCCAACTGGAATTAAAATCTATGCAATCTGCGTAGCCCAAACTCAGTAAAACGCTGTTGTTAGGGCTAAATACAAATTTAATTGTTTTGAAAGAAAATGAAGGATTTCTAGCAAAACAAAGCGCTCCATCAATCGAGGGTTGAACCGAAACGGCGTAAACAATTAATGCCGGCCAACCCACTACGGGATGGACAATTATATTGTTTTGCTTGCACGAATTTTGTTGTAATAATAATGACGTTTGCACGATATTTTTTCCTTCAGTTTGTTGTGCACGAAATTTTTTTTATTTTCAAATTCCGTGTTCGAAATTGGGCAAATACCCAACCTTTCCCTCAAAAATATAATGCTCCATCCCTAACCCTAACCATGAGAGAATTCGCTGTTGATAGTTTTTTTATCACATTAATATCAAATTATCATTAGCATATACATATAGTACACTATTGTTCCGAGACTGCTTAGACTATTAACCTCAGTTGGGTTCAACCCACAATTGTAAATTACTTGCTCTTTTAACCTCCCGTGTTCAGCGCGTTTGTGGCGTTCAGCTAGCTGAAATGCACTAAACTGACAAATGATAACCCACGCCTCATTTAACATGTCAAAAGATCAAATTTATCTACATTTTGTGAGGTTACAAAGATAGTGCAAAGACTACAGACGCTCTTAATACGGAGACGATATTGGACATTTTCAATGGTTATTTCTCAATTATAAGTATTTCAATTCCGCCGGTAACCGCAAGGGTGCGTTCGATTGACCATATTCCAGAATAAGAATAGATTGAATAGTCTCTGGAAATTACTGGTTCGGCACATTTTGCACTGTAAGCAACAAACGCTTACTGACATGATATTCAGGATCCATTTAGTGTTCCAGTGGCTAAAAATATAGAAATAAGTCATCTATATTGTACTGTTGTTTGTCAGTGAGTTGAGTTTGTTGGTATCTCGCCCTTGCTCCGAAGGTTTTTCTCTGGGTTCTCCGGTTTTTCCTCCCTCTGCAAAAACCAACACGCTAACTTCCAATTAGCCGGGAGCTGGCTTTGATCAGCCCCCATGGTTGTTTCAGGTCTCGTTAGAAATCCATGAAAAGTAACCAAAATTAGGGATTAATTAAATGCCAGAAATGTTACAAAATCTGCAAGCTTAATGCCTTTTTGTGAGAAACAAACACAATAGTAAAAAAAATTTGACATGATAATTGCACTCTAAAATGCTATGTTTCGAATGTATTGTCACTGGGCCAAGCAGATGCTAGTCTAATGAATTGAAAGAACGTTTGCTGGCACGAGTTACGACCACGATGTAAACATTCCATTGGGACAACCACTAACCGCTGCTCTTTCGCATTATTCGAGCGTGGCCTGTCTGAAAACGAAAACCGGAAGCGACTTTTCACAACTACTTCACCCCTCCCGTGTGGGTTAATGTCTAGATAGGCTTGCCAAATGACTTCACCCCTCCCCTGTGGGTTGATATATATTAGGAAAGCCTTGCCAAACTAAGGCGACTACACCACTACCCTGCGACTTGATTGATATTAGGAAAGCCTTGCCAAACGTCTTCACCCCTACTCCGAGAGTTGATATATATTAGGAACGCCTTGCCAAAAGATTTCACCACTCCCCTGTGGGTTGATACAAAGAAAGCCCTGACAAACATAGCTATTTCCTGTTGAGCAATAACCCACATAATTGACTGATTGCTATTTTTTATACTCGACTCCCTCCGGCCAGCTCCACGAACAGCTGTAATTATTTCAACATTTTATTCCGTAATAACAGAATATTCATGGCCACAGTTAGTTTATTCGCGCTGGCGACCAGAAGAAATGATACAAAGCATCTACAGTATCATAGCTCGCTAAAAACCATCAAACACTCGAACGTAAGTTAGAGGGTGAATGATGCAGAAATAATTATTGTCTCGACTCTGGAATACCGTGACTTCGACCGGTTAATTTCTAAACATTCTCTAGAAATAAAAACATTAGTAAAAACCTTATTTATTATTCATTTCAGTTAAATTTGGTGTTCGAGCTCTTTTATCTTGCACGTCATCCGTGGCACATTACTTGAGCTTGGTTCTGACCTATCACGGGCAACGACTACCATATATGGCTACTTGGAAAAAACCTTTTGTAAACACCATACTGGTTTTCCAATATTCACTGGCAAAAATTTGAAATTTGCAATTATGTAGCTACACAAATGTAAATGGCTTAGTCGTTGCGCTAAAAACATTATAATCGGTTAGAATTTCCGTTTTTCACGAAGAGTAAAATACTCGAGTAAAAACACTAGGGAAAAAACTTTATTTCATTATAGCGTCCACGCACGTGCGAATAAGCGAAGGGCTAGTAATAATGAACTTCTGATTTGCTGAATGGCAGTAAGCCGGTTGGGTCACGCGGAACTGTACTCTGTCAGCGACAAATATTTCTAAACGAATATGTTTTCGTTGTTTATTGGTTCCCTTGCTGTTCGGTTCTAAATTAACTTAGGAATCGCGTACTGAAATGCTAATAATCAGGCACATTTTAAAAGTATGTGGAACAGAAATGTTCCAACCAGTGACCCGAGAAACACGCATCAACATTCGATCAATTTCCTGCTGTGGTCTAGTGGTTATCAATTAAATGATAAACTGAATTATGGTGCGGAGGATATCTAGACTGGAAAATAAATCCCGCGAAAAGATTCTAACCCGGCTCTGCAAGGAATTAGACCTGTTTAAATTACATTAAAGTCAAAGGGTCGATGGAAAACTAACGTTACAACGAAACCGTATCTGTTACAGCTAGCACATCAAAAGAAAACAGTGTTGAAAGGAGGTGTGGTGTGTAACAAGACGGGCAGAGAAAAGTTTCTGTTTAAAATAAAGATAGACTTTTACCTGTGTCATCTTTTCCCTGTTGGCTTTGGGGTTAAGAGGGGCCTCTGTTAACAGTACGGGGTGTTCTTCGGGTGCGACACGGAGCTCGTTGTAGAACGTATGATGCCAGATCTGCGAGCGAGAAAAAAAATCTTTATCAGCATAATTTTAAATGCACGAGTGGCGGACTCGTGTCTGGGAGTGTGTAAACATGATTCACTCCGCAAGTCTCACCTTTTCCATATCGTCCCAGTTTGTGACGATGCCGTGTTCGATGGGGTATTTTAGCGTGAGGATACCTCTCTTGCTCTGTGCTTCGTCTCCCACGTACGAGTCTTTCTGACCCATACCAACCATTACGCCTTGATGGCGAGGTCGGCCGACGATGGAGGGGAAAACGGCTCGTGGAGCATCGTCTCCGGCGAAACCAGCCTTGCACATACCGGAGCCATTGTCCACAACCAAAGCAGCAACGTCCTCATCCATGTTTTTTTGTAAAGAGAGGGAACGCTAGGAATATTATTCAGATCTAGAATCAAACTGACCTTTTTTACCACTGCTGCTGAGGCTCAAGCAATGACTTTCGAAGTCACCGCCGGCTTTATACTCCGACGTAGATAGGAGTTACCCTTATGTGACCATATATAGGCAAAAATATGGTTAGATTTTTGGGGCTTCGATCATCGGAAATTAATTCAACGGCGCGCCCGATGTCTATATTGTTTCAGGCCAGCGGTTACGCAATCGAAATTCAGTTTCACCAAATCGATCGGTTCTCGTTGTAGTATTTTTCAATGCTAAATCCTTCGGGTTTGGGTAAAAATTTGGAGGATATTTCGTGCGATTAGAGCCCTTAAATGATCTGGTTAAAAATCCGAAAGCTGTATTTGTTACACGCCCCCAGAAGACAAGCAGACATCACCGGGAAACAGGATTTATCTTGTACCGCAGCCTGGAAGTGAGCGGATACACCATTTCTCCTTATACGGGCAAGCATGCTGATTCTAAAACTAGATTTTCGGGTTATTTGAAAGCAGGGAAATAGTTGCATTTTCGAGCTATTACTTTCAGTTTTAGACTTGCAAAGGCCTGACCAAGGAAACATAGCGTGTTGAAACCGCAGTTTAATTTCCGTGCGGGGAAACTGTTTGTTAAAACCCGTGAGAAACTAGAAATACACTTCAACATGTGTTATTGGATTAGAGGCCCATAAATTACAACTCCAGACCAGCCTTTTAAACTTATGGTTACTGCAATTTGACAGGTGAAGCCGGAGTTGACGTGGTTTTTAATGCAATTAATAGTCAAGTCATAAATCCGCGTGAAAACAAGGATCAAACGGAAACAGTGTGGCTGTCGAGGTCAACTGAAAAGCGATCTTTGCTAAAGAAGATATATTATTCAAACTAATCAATATTTCGAAATTATTGAGGAATACGACATTTACTTGGCTGTTTTTGGTGTGCTAAGCTCAAGTATTGTAGCACTATTATTTCATATAGCGGACCCATTTTCTTAAAAAAAAATTCTCAAGATCACGGAAACAGTCCTTCAGGAGTGATCACAATCACATACATAACCGAACCGGGTAAACTTCTCTTACAGAAAAAAAAAAGTTATATTGATTTCAACAGGCACGAGCTTTCAACAAAATACAAGCTCTTTGCCTCACTCTGTAATCTCTTAAAAATGCTATTTCAATAATCAACAGAATTACGAGAACCGCCGGAATCTACGGAAGAAGCCAATGTGATTGACCTTTCAGAATAACGCTGGCTCGCCAAAAAGAAATTCAGTGTCACATCACTGAACCATATAAGGGTGTTCGTGTCTGTTACAGCTCCTGGAGAGACGTGTTTGGAGCAAAAACAAATAAAGCCAACTTTAACAATTTAACAACCTAACAATCGCGGTCAAGATGATATGTGGAGGTATTTTGGGAATATCTTTGGGGTATATTGGCTTTCGGACCGCGATCTTTTTGAAACATGTCCGATCGCGACAGTACACAACCACGGTGTTGTTGAGCGCAGATATATATCGATTGAAGGAAACTTTCGCTACCCGAAAGATGCTATTATTGTATCCCAAAATCATTTGTTATCGCATACAACAGCACTATTTCCTTTTATGGCATGCGAACCACGAAAAAAATATCAACATTTGTAAAGGTAACATTTTTTTCCTTTCAAAGCACTTGTGTATTTTGGGGTATTTTCACATGGGGTGTAGAATTAAACTTTTTTTGGATGGTTTCGAAAGAACAAACGTTTACTGCGAAAGTAAATACAGATTGTAGCTATGGCTCGATCGCCTTCAAAGCGGTAGAAATCCTTTTTTTTTACCAAACCACAGTTGCTTCTATTCTCTTTGAACAAGTTTCAATCATTGCTCCGTCTTAGATTTACTAGAGACAGTCGGTAGGGTTATTTTAACATTTGGTTAACACAGTCATGCATACACATAGCGTAATTTGGGTGAGAAAAATTATCTTAATTGGCAGGTGAGTAAATCAAGTTTTGTATCGACCTTGGATTATTGGGCCGTTTCACACTTTACAGGTTACGCAAGGCTCAACGCATAAATAGTCGCCATGGGTAAGCCATACATAGGCCAACAAAGGGCAATTTCCTACCGCAAAGTTAGCTTGTTTATGTCGCACCCTGCTGGCGCTGAATTTCTGCTCACGAAATCTTTGTCTCTAGAAGCCTCACAAAAGATCACGTTATTATTCAATATAATAAGTTAATTTTCGGCCTTTGAGATTTATAAGGAACATTGTATAGTGGACAAACATTCACATCAGAATATATGCCTTTTTTATTGAAATGTTGAGACATGAAACAAAACGGTTGTAGCCTTCAGGCAAAAGAAATACGCTTCATTGATTACAGACAAGAGCGCTTGGAAACAAGGCCACTTGACTTCAGTATTTATTACCGTTAGCTAACAATCAGTATTATAGAAGTTATTAAAAGACCACATTTTATCTTGAAACAAACGAGAGTCAATATCTCAATCTGATGTTTTAATCGAAGTTTGATTGATGTTGATTTTAATAATATACAGATTTCATTTCGGTTCAAACACATGCGCATGTCTAATGAGCTGACAGACATTAATTAAGTACCCAGTTAAAGTTCGATTATAAAGCGAAAAATCAGAGAACACAATCTGTATCTCACGAGAGCAGACTAAACGTTATGAAAGTCTCGTTTTGCTTACGATTGTTTACATAGACACAACATTTGCCAATCAAACCCGAAAGCTCTCGCAACCAGCTTCAAGCAGCATTTTCAAGATACAGAACCGATTCAATCAATGTCCATTATGTACAAGTGAAGTCTGAGGGTTTATAGAGAAATCACATTTAAGTGTGGCATTTGAATTCAGTCCTGAGATGGAGAAACGAAACATCGTTAATAACGTGAAGTTTGGCTATTCGTTGATGTATACATAACTGATTTAAATAAGAAAAATGGTAGTTATTAGAATCGGAACCAGTCGAACGAAATCATAACTATTATCGCTACAGAACTACATTTCGTATTGGCGATATGCGTAAATTTTTTTTTTTTAATATTATGTATCTTTATATTTATCCGGCTGTACTTTATACTGTTGTTGTTGAATAGCTGATTGTCTTTGTGTTTTTATCTTATATTTCATAGAATTCGAATCCCCGCAATATTAGTGCTCAAACAGTTTGTATTTTAATATATAATTATCGATGAAATACCAGTGTAAATTTCTTCCTAAGTGATATTTTCACACGTGAAGATATCACTGTTGAAAATATGACTGGCTTTAAAAAAATTCTAGCCTTTTTAGTATAAGAGACAAAAACTGGTATTTTATCGATAGTTATATATTAAACAGGACACTTACATGGCCGCTTGGAGATACGAATTTTATCATGGTGTTGATGAAATATCTTACGAGTGAGTGCATACATGTTGATGAAATATCTTATCGTTCGCTGCACTCACTCGTAAGATCAGTATTTCAACAACACTCGAAGATAAAATCCGTGCCTTCGCGGTCCGGCATGTAATATCCTCTATGCCCGGCCCTACCAATCGATAAAAATCGATCATGGGAAACTAATCGAATTCATCGATATTAATCGATAATAATCATTTGATTAGTATTGATTGATATCGGAAATCGATGAAAATCGATACTCACAACCAAAGGGTCCTTAATTATATCGATTATTATCGATTGATATTGATTATCATCGCCTCTTTCAATTCACGACGGGGAGTGTATAAATACGTGATCTAAATAATTCGATGAAACACAATCACCGGAACAGAGCGTTTACACATACCGGCTTCCACCAAATCACCATGTCTGAGGTTGATGCCATTGGTGTTGTAGTAAAGTGTATCGTGAAAGGATATCACGAGTGCTTATTTGACGTCGAGGTTGGGGAAGAATTCTGCGTGTCGAAGAAGCTTTAACTTTAACTTTATTATTATTAGCATTCCCATATACATAAATCGTATTGCCGAGAGCATAAACAACATAACTAAAAGAAGCTAAACTAACTTTTTCTAATATTACAATGATTTCTTATTTCAAAGGCTTCAAAAATATAGTGAGCCAATTTCTTACATACAAATGGGTCTATGTTATTAAAGAGAAATAAAGTTTTGTCTTTGATATTTAAGTTTGTAAAGTGTTTGTATTTTAATATTACAAATGTCGTCGAAGAATACTTTTCTAATGTTATTATATAAGCTGCAATGAAATGTGAAATGTTTTTCGTTTTCTACTTCATTTGTGACACACATTTCACATATCCTTGAAGCTTCGGGTATTTTGGGACAAGAGTATCTGCCTGTTTCTATCCTTAAAGACCCTTTGACCGAGCCCATGGTGCTTTGCGCGCGCAAATAATTTTCGTAGGCTACGAAAATCAGGAAGATCGTTGTTGTTGTTATGTGACTCTCGAATCTTTCGAAATCCATCGCTAGTTTGGGCCATCGTGTAATTATTCATAGGTATACATGCTTTACTGACTTTCTTTTATCTTAACTTTTGTATATATACTTTTTAAAATGAAACTTTAGTTCGAATATTTCTTCGAATCCCGGTCTAGAGTGGCGAGTAGAGGAATGCCGGAGAAAGGACCGAGACAGCGAGGCGAAGCGACTCCACAAATAATCCTTCAGCAGTCCACGTTTTACTTTTTCTAGGTCTACAAGAGAACACTTGTGGTTCAAAAGGACTACTACGTGAGTTTCCCGGGGATTGGCTGCACTAAGGGACCGGCGGGCTTCGTTGGAAATACAAAGCACAAAGCAACCACTTCTGGCATCAAGATCATTCGTAATTATAATTTCGCACGGCTAAGCTCCACTGAGGTGTTACGACTTATTTGTATCTGTATATGTTTTGCATTTTTATTAGCAGAGAAAGCAATGTCCTTTAACCTTTTTTTTCATCCTCCAGTACGTCCAGAAAGTCTTGCTACCAAAACTACGATCGCGGGTCAAACTCCAATCTGCCGAGTTCTATCATTCGCAACTGAGGAAAGTAGAGATCTTCAAATACAGCTAAGCAATACTGGAGACATGAAAACAAGGTAGCAAGAGTATGTATTTGCTTGTAGAGTTGTGAAAAGTCGCACTCGTAAATCGAATTAGAATCTAAAGACAGAACAACTGGCTTCCTGCCGAGTACTGTTAAAATCATATTCGAAGCATCCGGGGAAAAACGATTGGGTTTTTAATCCGGTAGAAATTATGAAATTCGTTATCCAAAAGTCTATAAACAATCGAGAGCATTTTAGTTCGCCTAAAAGATGGCCTTTAATTTATGCGGCCGTTGATAAACAAACTCATCATAACATTGGCGCAAAGCACCATGGGCTCGGACACAGGGTCTTTAAATTATGATTTCCCGATCTTAGTTTTGCAGTCATTCTTCGGTGATCTGAATTTTTTATCAGCTCTATATGTAAGTAGAAGCCTTTGTATCATGTTTGAACATTGAATAAAATACTAGTTTTCTATTTGAATTTATGAGATGTAATTGATGTAACTGTGATTGATTGTCCATCATGGATCCAAAGCATGGATCCAAAGGTTCACAATGGACGAGGGCAACTGGGTCATCTTGAACGAATGCTAGTAGTTCCACTCTGGCGTTTGACCAAAGGTTTGAAATGGTAAGTGTACACTTATCCTGGGACTTATGCGGGACTTTATAAACATCGATGATAATCGATAATTATCGATAGAAATCGATAATAATCGCCGGATACTCGCACATTTTTACGTTATCGATTTTCATCGATTTCCGATATTAATCAATTGATTATTATTGATTTTTATCGATTATCGATTGGTACGGCCGGGTCTATGAAAGGACGAGAGTTCTATGTGATTTAGAGTGCCGAGCATTTAGATCGAAAACCACTCGCGCGAGTGGTTTTTTATCTAAAATGCGAGGCACTCTAAATCACATAGAACTCGAGTGTTCATTATCTAGCCGTCTTAGAATTTGGTCACATCCACGAGACATTTTTTTCTGAAATTATTCAGTGGCAACTACTGTAAGAAATTCTGAAAATTTCGAAATAATATACAGGGTCGAGACTAGGGGAGTAATTAGTATTCTCTATATAGAGAATACTAATTACTTAACTATGGGATTTAGACAGCTGAAATAGGGAACGCTGATTGGTCGAGTGGTTGTGACCACTCGCCAATTTTCCCGCAATCTGATTGGCTAATTTTCATGTGCAATATTTTAACAGACGCGCGGCCGGCTTCAGAGATTTGTGAATCCACGTTGTGTACACATCTGTTCCAAAAATAAAAAAAATGAAGATTTTAAAAGCATTTCACACTGGGAAAAGTTAATCGGCGTGTCAAACCGGCTGCCATTTGTCAAAATTTGAGCTTTCTCTTGGGTCGAACAAAGCATTTTGAACTAGAACTGGTCTTGAATTTAATAGTTCGTGATTAAAATCTCTTATTCAGGATATTTAAATAACGTTCTTAAGTAGAAACAAACAGTTTAGAGTAGCTTAGGTATTTTTATATACTTCGGGAAAGCATAAGACGTGTTTATGTTTTAGACTTTTCGACTCGAAGGCAGTTTGTACACACTAGTTTGGCCTATGATCTCCGGCACAGGAAACCCGAGCTATATGTAAACAAACCTGAGCCCACAGGAAACCCGAGCTGTATTATGAGCGCGCTGTTGCTGTGAGCCACAGGTCTCTCTCTCTGGTGGGAGCTTTAGTTAGTGTATGCTGGACATACACACTAGTTTGCATCCTCGGACCCATTTTCCTTCTCCCCTCCCCCTCCGGCCGTTTTTTGCCCGTCGTTCACCAACTGCCCCTGGGTATCCGAGGATGACTCGTTTGATGTTCAAACAGGTTTCGTAAACAGGTTTTGTAAAAAAAAAAAAACACAGTGAAACAACGCTCGCAGCATTTTATGATGTAATTTCTGATCAATAAGAGTACGGACAATGAAAAAATGTATGCGATTTGTTAATTCACCAAGCCATACGGCGCACGACGAAAAAAGTATTACACGGCTGTGACGTCACACGTTCATGTCGCGCGGACTGTCGCGCGTAAATCCCAGAAATCAGAATAAAATGGTGAACAATAAAGTGCCTTCGCTGGTATTTTTACCACCACCTTCAGTGCTAACTTGATGATCATGCATAAGTTGACGACTCTACGCGTCACTGGAGTCATTTAGTTCGTATAGTTTGGGGCGGAGATAAATGACTATTTTTACACGGACAGCTTGGATATACGGTTTTATCTTCTCGGGGTGAATTTCCCGACTCAAATGGCGCATGGCGGCTGGCCGACATGTCAGAGTAATAAGTGCCCTTCAGCTTTTTGCCAACATTTTATGTATACGCCCTGGTAATGAGAACCTCGTCCTTGGTGCGGCCTTTTATTCAACCGCCGAGTTCACAGTCAGTAGCAATCCACTTACTGAGCGGGGCTAAACGTCCAAACATTGTTGTACAACACAGGCCCCACTCCACTGGTTCCAACAGTTATACGTTTTAGCACCACATGTTGTTGGGCAATATTTTTGTTGGGCAAAACTTTGTTTTCGATCAAACATTTTGCGTAACAAAATTGTTGATCCAACATCGTCGAACATGGGGTACAAATACAACTATGGGCCGAAGCAGGAGGCCATTACAAATTCTTCAAAATTCCCGATTACTGAAGAGAGAAAGAAGACTACAAACTTCTGCCAAAGAGAATGCTGAAATATCACCGGTAACTGATAAATCGCAGAAGACGGATATCGAAGCCGCCGCCATATTGGCCGAACGGGATTGCGACATGGGATCGAGTGACAAATGGACGGAGGAGGGGAGGGGGGAAGAAGAAAGGACCACGAGCTCCTAAGGAGAGGATTAAGGTTACCGGATACCTTCAAAACGAAAAAGATGGGAACTATTTTTTCCGCACATAAATGTAGTTTTAGTAGTAGTGTCTCATGCATATACCAATAACTCCGTTCAAAAAAAAAAAATATCGACGGAGAAATACCAAAAGGAAGTTTTTAACCGGAAGTAAAAGGTTCTGTTTGATCGAGAGTAGATCAATAAACACATGACAAGTGCTGACTCGCCCGTAACGACGGTGTGGGGAAAGCGCATATTAAATGCATGTTTACGTTTATCAGTGAGAAACGTTTATTTCCACACACGATTCCATAATTCTATCGGTTGTTGGGCTTATGTCTTCCAAAAAAGCTTGGAAAACAAAGAAAAAGGTAATTATAAAAGCAAAACGAGGCCAAACAATGCATACGACCACGAGCCAAATAGATAAATAGCAAAACCCGACAAGTGTTCCTATTTTCACTTTCCGACAGAGTGCCGAGTGGTCCACATCTGAACATAAAGAAGAGAATATTTGTTTCCAAGAAACCCGGGCCAACTGAAAGCTTAGATGGAAACGTAATTAAAGTCTGACGGTGACTTTGAATCGCTTGAAACGATCTCGCTATTGCCGTGCTGTTTCAGACGCCTGCAAATCGCAGTCTCCTCTACTAACTATATGCAGGCATTCAAGGCGTCTCTAGGTGTTCACCTTGGCTTTCTCCCTAGAGGTCTTTTTGTCTTTCCCATACTTTCTCGATGGAAATCAACATTGGCGGGAAATCTTGACAGAAAGTTGAACTGTGATGAGAAATGATTGGCCAAGAGCTCGCTAATTGTTGGAGAGGCGGGGCTTCAGATTCACGCACGAGACGGCTAGATCTTTTGAAGTGCTATTTATTTTCAACCAAAAAGCTCCCACTCATGAGAAATTTAATCAATTTGTGTGAATTTTTCACGAAATGTCAATTGATATCGCAGCTGCAAAAGGGTACCGGGGAATTGGGAAATTCTAAAAAGAGAGCTCTTGACGGCGTTTCTCGCATATCTACTCCGACTATGTTTTCGCCTTTTCACGATGAGCATGATAACTTTTGAACTAACTCGAATTTTGAAATTTCCCGACATCCTTTTGTAATACGATAACTCTGAAATGCGACAGAGCAAACATATTTTAAAACTTTAAAATATTTTCGGAGTCGGAGCTTCTGAAAGCCTAGATCGGAGTAACGGGATGTTGGAAAACTTTTTATGTATTCTTGTAGCCAATTTTATAAGCTTTAAAATGATACATGGATGAGTTATCTACGATGTTTCCTCGAGGCGTTATATAATTGAGTAACCTTAATTCATGAAATGACAAATAAACTAACTAAAATCCTATCCAGAAAAATTAAAAAACCTAACCGGTCAGTAAACAAGATCTTACCCACCTAGAGCTAGGGTTCTCAAGAAAAACTTCTCAAGAAAATGGCGATGTAGAATATTTTTTTTACAGATTCTCTGAACTCGAACCACACCCCCCCTACTCGTATTAAAGGCAAACGTCGCAACCACTACACTAAACAACCATCGTCGCTCAATTCCTGTCAAATTTGTACATTTTAAAACCACTGCTAATTATGTTAGTTTATATGGTCATTTCCTTGGGAACTCTATCGATATCCGTGTTCTGCCATAAACACCCTCTACCGCCTGCAAGCAGGCTATTCTATCACGGATCCTGATCCGATTGGCTACGCTACTCACTACCTAATCTGTGATACATAGTGAGTAGAGAAAAATGCAAGACAAATGGCTGCCAGCCACAAAATATTCTTGTTCAGTTAAGATTGAACTATACTAGTTGGTTTCTACTAAAACAATTAGACCGGCTACTCGCTCTCAGGTTCTATCGCTGATAGTTGAACACAAAATTTTGGCGCGCGCTCATTGGCTAAAAGCAATTGTGGTTGTTTTCCTTGACCTTAAAAAGGCATTTGATACCGTAAACCATGACATTTTGTTGGGTAAACTCATGGCTTACGGTACCAAGGATGATGTCTTCAAATTACTTTGCTCATACCTAGGTGACCGTAGACAAATGTGTCAAGTAAATGGAAAGTCTTCAGGTCAAAGGAAAATAAGTTGTGGAGTGCAAAAGAGTTCTATTTTAGGCCCGCTTTTCTTCCTGATCTATATAAACGATCTGCCGGACTGTTTAAACTTTACTACGCCTAGGCTATTTGCTGATGACACAAGTCTAACGGCCGTTGGAAAAACGCTCGATGAAATCGAAGTGGGGCTGAAACATGATTTAAATAGCATCAAGAAATGGCTTGCAGCAAACAAACTGAGCCTAAATATAGCAAAAACTGAATATACCTTTATTGGATCAAGAAATAGGATCGATAGCCTCACGGCAGAACCAAATGTTGTAATCGGGAATGATGCAGTCAAAAGAGTTCATGATTGTGGGCTTCTCGGTGTGCATATTGATGCATCCCTTACTTGGGAAAACCACATCAACGAAATAGCTAAGAAGATATCACCGGAAATTGGTGCAATCAGGAGGCTTAGAGATTATGTAAGCCACGAAATTCTTGTATCAGTTTATAGTGCTCTGATCCAGCCCCACTTCGACTATTGCTCTGTATCCAGCTCTGTATCCAGCTCAGAAATGCGTATAACAGGATATGATTTAATTCGCTGTGATCGCAACAGATCTGGCGGAGGCGTTTGTCTCTATTTAAAAAATACCATTAATTATATTAAGAGAGATGATTTAGTACCCACAGATTTGGAGGCTGTGTGTATTGAAATTTTATATTTTAAGAGCAAATCATTTATCCTATCAAGTATATACAGGCCACCGGGTTCGTCATCTGATTATTTTTCAAGGCTTGAACAATTTTTGGCCAACGTTGACAACGAACAAAAACAACAATACGTATTGGGAGACTTGAATTGCAACTGGCAAAATTCTACGGATGCGAATACTAACCGCTTGAAATCGTTTTGTGATTTGTACCAACTTAGTCAGGTTATTAAGTAATGTTCCGCGTAAGAACTGTAGTAAAAACAATAGAGCCGCGGCAATGAGCACATCCTCACGGTCGATTTTGCGTGAATATGACTTAAGTGCTGTATGAGATGTCTACAGTCCAAACTACACCCAGAAAATAAAGTAGTTTGTATGTTATGGGCTATTTTTACTGTGAAATCTCAAAGAAACCACCATTCAGCCAATGGGAAAGGGAGAACACAAAAGATCTTTCGATCGCAAATTTGATAACTTTCCCCTCGGTCGATATTCTTCGAAATTAAACCATAGTCATTTTGATCAAATATAAATTGAAACTTCAAAAAATATCATATAAAAATGCATTATTTCGATGGTTTTCTATTCAATTTATGAGTATCAACCAATGGAATTACGAGAGAGAAGAATAGGAAATTAACACCTTTTACATTCCTTGCCGTTCAGTGCTATCGTTCTTATCCGGACCACTACTTAAAGAACCTACGCGTATAACTGAACATTGCTCCTCATTATTATCATAGCCTAATATTTGGAGTACGAAGAATAAACAACATGACTAAAAAAACAGCAAAGAAAATACATACCAGGAGCTTTAGGAATTGCAATTTGCATAGCTTTCAAACTGATTTACAAAATCAACAATGGTCAAATCTTTTGTTCTTGGAAAATTCTGATCAAATGTGGGCGGCATGGAAAACAATGTTTATGAATGTGGTGGATAAGCATGCTCCATTAAAACAAAAATAATCAGAACAAATAATTTACCATGGCTAACAAAAGAAATTATGGAAACTATTCGTGAAAGAGACAAATTTAAACGCAAGTATGCCATAACGAAAAACAAAGACTTCTGGAATGCTTATACCGCCTTACGAAACAAAGTTAATGATAGCTTAAGAAGAGCTAAGCGAACTTATTATAGTGAAGACATAGAAAAAAATAAAGATGATCCCAAAGGCACGTGGAAAATAATAAATAGCCTTAAGTGGGGCGGCAAACGGAATATCGAGTTATCAATTAAATCAAATACAACAATGAATCGTTTAGAACTCCTGCTGAAATCGCCGAACTCTTTAACAATCACTTTGTTGAAATTGGTTCCAAACTCGCTGAAAATATTGAGCCAAGCGAATCACGGTTTAAAGACTACGTTAAGCAAGCAACATCTACGTTCGAGTTTAGCTTAACAAACGAACCAAAAGTATTTAAGCTAATTGAAAAGCTATCATCTGCAAAGGCAATAGGCTTAGATGGAATATCTGCAATTTTTTTAAAGGCAGCTGGACCAGTCATTTCCAGCTCCCTTGCCTTTCTGATAAATGTAGTTATCGAAACCGGAAAAATCCCGTCTGAGTGGAAGAAAGCACGAGTTAGCCCACTACACAAAGGCGGATCAAAAAGCGATATGGATAACTACAGACCAATTTCAATCCTTCCAGTTGTTAGCAAAATATTTGAGCGAATACTTTACGATCAACTATATAACTATCTTTCTAAAGAAAATTTATTAACGAACGAGCAGTTTGGCTTCAGGCGATTGCACTCAACAATGACTGCTTTGTTAAATTACACTAATTCGTGGCTGGTAAACATGGATCGGGGTCTCTTTAACATTGTTATTTTACTTGACTTAAAGAAGGCCTTCGATACGGTTGACCATGGTTTATTACTAGACAAATTAAAACTCTATGGAATAAACCATAGCTCAATAAACCTATTAGAATCCTATTTATCTGAAAGAATGCAGTCATGTTCAGTGCAAAATGCTAAATCAAGTGAACGATTAATCACATGTGAATTCGACAGGGTACTATATTAGGCCCTTTGTTATTCCTCATTTATATAAATGATTTGCCAAATTGCTTGAAATCATCGACACCATGCCTATTCGCTGATGACACAAATTTGACAGTTAGTGGCTCAAATCTAGTTGATGTTGAATCAAGAGCAAACCGTGAACTCAGAAACATCAGCCATTGGCTCAGAGCAAACAAGTTACATTTAAATGTTGCAAAAACTGAGTTTATCAGGATTGGCTCGAGCCAACGCATATCTAATTTAGGCGAAACACCTATATTAAGAATTGGAAATGAGTTAGTAAAAAGAGTGCAACAGAGCAAAACAATTGGTGTCATTTTAGATGAAAATCTAAAATGGAATGAACATACAAGTTACATCACAAAAAATATAGTTTCTGGCCTAGGGGCTCTAAAAAGGGCTAGACCATTTGTATCCCAAACCATACTTATGAAAATTTACGACTCTTTAATTCAAACACACTTTGATTATTGTTGTGAAGTTTGGGATACACTTGGTAAAGTGCAATCAGACAAATTACAAATTCTCCAAAACAGAGCCGCTAGAATAATACTCGGCCCAGATTATAATACTTGTTCTAGTAAAGTGTTATCAATTCTAGGCTGGGATAAACTCGATGAGCGAAGGGAAAAAAGGAAAGCGATAATTATGCATAAAATAATAAATAATCTAGCACCTGTTACCCTTTCTGAGCTGTATACAACGGTTGGAAGTTCAACGTGTTATAATCTAAGAGGCGCCGATACCAAACTTCGTCTCCCACAGCCCCAAACCGAATATTTAAAGAAAAGCATTTCATACGACGGCGCGAAGCTGTGGAACGAATTACCACCACAGCATCGCGGAATGAAGTCTCTTGTTTCATTTAAGAAACAAATTGCACAAACCACCATGATTGGTGACCGCTGAATTAATGATAATCAAAATATTTTAACTGGATTTTATTATAAATTTTAGCATTTAGTATCACACAATTGTATTTATATTTAGATTAGCATTAGATAAGATTAGCACATTTTAATTAGGCACGGCTCTTATTGAAATCAGTTTTATTAATGTTACTGTTAAGATTCCGTGGATAAATAATAAAGATTGATTGATTGATTGCTGTGAAGCATGGGATTCACTGGGTGTTGGTCTCTCCCAGCGTCTACAAAAACTTCAAAACAGGTGCATTGCAAGAACGAAGCCGGTGAGTCAGAAAAAGCTCTGAATGCCCTCGGCTGGGTTACGCCTAGCCGAACGTATCTAGCTCATATTAAAGCTAAATTAATGTTTAAAATCCTCCATAACTTGGCACTCACAAGACTATGAAATATTTTTAGGGAATCGCATGCAACCACTAGTACGTACAATTTGCGAAATTAATCCAAAACGGTTGCTCTCCCCTTGCCAAAGACAGAATTCTTTAAAAAAAGCATCAGTTTGTAATTTGTGGTTCATACAGATTTCAGAGCAGTTTTTCTTCAAGGTCTTTTTAACGACTTTGTAAGCTTCAAGGACTTGTTTTTCATAGTATCACACATTAAAGTATCATGACAAAAAAAAAAAAAAAATTATATTGTACTATTGTGTTTGTTTCTCACAAAAAAGGTATTAATCTTGCAAATTTTGTAAAATTTCTGGCATTTAATCCCTAATTTTGGTTACTTTTCATGGATCCTGTGACGTCATAAGATGAATCAACTCCCTCCCTAGAGAAAACTACTACAATAGAATCCCGTAGGTTTTCTTTGTGAAATCACAAGATGAATCAATCCCGCAATTCGGGTAGCGTTTCTTCCAGTTTAATTTCTCCTCCTGCCTCTCAAAGAAAACTAAGTTAGACAAATGAAGTATTTCAGAAATAGAATTTGGGTCAAAAAGAGTTCATGTTGTTTTATGGCGCTACTTGCACTTTAAAGACCTTCAAATTCTATGCATATTAGACCTGATGTTAGACCCTTTCTTTGACTTGTTTACACAATGCCGCTCTAACGATCTATTGGAGGCAGAAAGGAGGCTGGTATACTGTTTTACATCTGCTGGGTAACTTGTTTTCTTTCGAGGTTTTTAAGCTGAAATCTTTCAAGATCGTAAGTGATTTAGAAAGTCTACAGTTGAAATTTTGCAAGCGTATTTTGGGGGTTCATTCTAAAGCAGTCTATTGACTCTTCTTAATATTTATGCAAATATCTAATTCACTACTCGAAAACGAGGCTATCCCCGCATCGGGGATGCTGCAACGTCCACCTGAGTTCAAAAGGACAATTCAGGATTTTTCTTTTTGTCTCCAATGCATAGAAGAACACAGCAATGTTCCGTCCGCGACGCCATTTTGCTTTTCAGCTAAGAAACGATGCGGGGTTAGCCTCGTTTTCGAGTAGCTAATTGTATGCGCATAAATATTAAGAAGAGTGAATGGTGGATTAGGTAGCCAAGTTAGGCCCATTGACATAATTAAATCGGCCGTTGCTAGGGAAAGTTTGCAGCCTCGTAAAACCAGGAAAATTAAAGAGTGGGCAATGATTATTGTCAAGGTGACTCCTCGTGTAAAGTCTTGTAGTTTGATGACGTCAGTAAGTGACGTCATGATGACGTCATCAAAATCAGAAAATTTGTAAACCTCCAAGGATTTTTAATCTACTAGTAATTTATGAATATTTTCCGAACCTACGAATTAAAGCGCATAAAACCGAGCATGCGTTTGCCATTACGACAAAAAATAAAGATTTTATAACACTTTTCAGTCCAATTTTAAGCTTTTTTGGCGAATGAAAAGCCATAACTTTGGCATTTATTGTCGGTTTCCAAAATCCATGCTCGATTTTGTGGAGAACGTGGTCGAGAACATTTTATCGGGAAAACGTTTGGTGTTTAGTGAAAGCGCGCTAAATGTTTAGGATTTTTAGAAACCGGAAGTGAAGAAATTAACGCATGCGCAAAAATGTCTGTTTTGTGGTCGTGAAATAGTCGCAGAACTGTTGTTGCAGTAAAGTCTACAATAATTGGTCGAACAGGATGTGCATTTTCTCCTATTTCCTCCGACAATGGCCAGTTTTGGGACTTGGCTGAATACTCCAGTCTGCAATGAGCCAGCTTGATTGTCTGCAATGAACCGGCTATATGTGGCCATAGAGCACATGCCAGGAACCCATTTCGCGGCAAACCGAAGAGCCAATAGAAATCAAGCTAAAATTAGACCGAGATTCGACAACTTTCACTTGAAGTTGAATCTCGTGGCGTTCACAACAGTTTGTTTTCCGACATCAAAAATACTTTTTTTAAGGATGAAAACTGACCTGTATTTTAATTAGTTGCACTGAGGTTCAATCACAACTTTACCAGGAACCCGAAAGCATTATTTGGAGACAAAAGTGTGCATGTTTGTGGAAGATTTGAGTTGAAAACCTGCCGGTCAAAAATCTTTTCTTTGTTTTCTCGCTGGAAGCAGCGGCATTTCAGCTTCTGTATCTTTGACAAATTTAGATACTATTTACTAGATGTTCTTTCAATCTATCAACAGTAGGAAGAGTTCAGCTACATCGGAGAGTCTAATACAAGTTTGCTTTCTCATACATCGGCTATTTCCTAACTGACTTCACTACGTGATGTCGGCGCCATACGCTTGCCGTTACTTTTTTACTCGGTACAAATTACTAATTATTTCCCTTTCTCTTGGTTCAAGTACAGTTAGGCGCCTTTCGAATCCTGAACGATTCCTTCAAAATTATCGGATTGAGATTCTTGTCAAGTATTATTCTTTCACACGACAAACCAAGCTCTTCAGTTCCCCCGCTACAGCTTGTTGCGACTTTTGAACACTTTACTTCATTCATTCATGAAAACCTTTCAGGTAAACCACGAATAAAACTTACAAACATGTGTAAGTATTAAAACTATCGGGTGGCCGGTGAACACGCGTAAAAACAGCCGGAAGTCAAAATCGCATCTGCTGCTGCGAGCATAGAAACGAAATATGTCAATGGGCCGGACACATCTTATGATGACACTTTGGTGGGTAAAGTCGCGAAAGTTTGTATCCAATCTAACCAACAAGCTGTGATTTATACAAATTATGTGTTATGTTGGTGTGATTTGAGTTCGCTCGATGACCTTATTATACCTCTTAAACAGTTTTAATCAGGTATTTAAAAACAACAACAACAGCAGCTTTATTTCACTCAGATGGAAAATAGTACAAGGAACAATGTATTTTTTATATAAAATTAGAGTAGGTAGAACCTGAAAAAAACTTAAAGGTTATCTAGTCAGGACCACCTAAGTGGGATATAACTTACGAACACGTACCACGAGTAACACGAAGCGGAGACTCCCAGTGGAAATATGTTATTATCTATATTGATGGTTATCTAGTCTGGACCACCTAAGCGGGATATAACTTACGAACACGTAACACGAAGCGGAGACTCCTAGTGGGAATATGTTACTATCTATATTGAAGGTTATCTAACCAACCTAAGCGGGATATAACTTACGAACACGTACCACGAGTAAAAAGGAAAAAGGAAAAAGGAAAAAGGAAAAAGGAAAAAGGAAAAAGGAAAAAAGATACAATTAAAGTGTTCCAAAAAAAATCATGGAGACATATAATACAATTGAAATTACAATAAGACGTGAACTTCAAGAACTGGAACGAATGTAGTGATCAGCTGAAAATAGGTAAACAAAAGTCAATCTGTCAAATTATACTTGCTAATTAAGTAAATACGAAGCTGTATGATTATTTTTCCAACTTTTGGATGGACCAGGTTCACCAAGGTCGTACATTGTACCTGTGGTAAGCTAAGAACATTCAGCAACACATGAGGCGCTAACTATGATGAATACCACTAGTAGCAAGGGATATGGGGGGTTTGGCGCAGCACCCCCGTTTTTCCGTTGTATGCCACATTCGATGACCCCTTCCCCCCCTGCATCGGATGGACCTTGTTATACCATAGATGTTGTAATTTGGTCACAAATACGTTGGACCCTCGTTTTTATTACATTTTGACACCCAATTAGAGGAGCGTCATTCTAATGTATACCTGAGATACTGAATTATAAAAACATGTCTACAATTACTATACGTATGGCTAACATATACCGAATTGTAAAAAACATGTTTACAGCTACTACGAGTACGGCTAACATATTATGCCTCCCCATAGAAATCTTGACTAAGATCGTAGAGTATGCAGGCCCTACGTCATTTGCAAGCATCGCTTCGTCTTCAAAATACCTAGGCGATGCAGCATCTCTAGCACGCTACAAAAACGTAGACCAAGAGTTCCGTTGACAAGTACTCCTTTTTGGTTTTAGGTCTGCTTGTAACGATAACGAGCGAGACAATTTGGTTAGGATTTTCGATATTTACGCAGAGGACGTATACTATGACGATTGTTATGCGATACTCGATGCCTGCGACAATGGTAATCTTGATGTCGTTAAGTTGCTCGTTAAGCGCTTCCCACCCATCATAGAGGATGACCACGAGTACGGTGAGGATTGTGACTACAAGTACGATGCGATACACTGTGCCTGTAGCAATGGTCGTCTTGATGTTGTTAAGTGGCTCGTTAAGCACTGCCAGTTCACTATAGAGGATGACCACGAGTACGAGGAGAGCCACGAGTACGATGCAATATGCTGTGCCAGCAAAAATGGTCATCTCGATGTCGTTAAGTGGCTCGTTAAGCACTTCCAGCCCACCCCAGATGTCGAACACGTCGATCGTGCACTATGCGTTGCCTGCGAAAATGGTCATCTTGATGTCGTTAAGTGGCTCGTTAAGCACTTCCAGCCCACCCTAGATGAGGACGATGAGTACGATGCGATATACTATGCCAGCGAAAATGGTCATCTCGATGTCGGTAAGTGGCTCGTTACGCACTTCCAGCCCACCGCAGAGGATGCACGCGATTATTAGACGAGATTTAAGAATTTAGTTTAAAACCATAAGAAGAAAAAACCCAATAAAGAAAAAAACAAAACCAAAGCCCCAATTAGAGGTGTGATTGGTATGTAGTATATCCACCCATGATACTAACGTATATTCTTTACTTCACGATATTAACGTATGTTGTTACTTTAGTACGTATTAATATCACGCAGATGAGTCGAGTGCATGAGTCGAACGGACCTCAACGTAGACGCCACAACTAAGATACCAATTAGAGACATAACATATATAGGTATTCGCAACGATGGAGAAAGTCACTTGTAGTTGGTTGATGCGAGGAAAGGACACAAAATGTATAAGGAAGAGTTCGAAGATATCAGAGTACTGTGCTCAACACAACTTTCAGATACTAAAAGGTAGCACCCCATTTGTCCCATGTTCGAAGTGTGATCGTGGTTGTCGTACTAGTTACGGGCTTTGCTCAAAGTGTGGGGTAACGGAGCGTCGTCACATTCGCGAGAAGAAGTGCCTCGATATGAAACGCGCTAAGGCGTTGGTGGACAGCGAGACGAAGGATCCAAAGGTGGTGGTGGACCACGAGGTCGGCGAGAACACTAAGGATCCAAAGGTGGTGGTGGACCACGAGGTATCCCTAGATGATTAGAAATCGCGATACGAAAAAGAAAAAAAGAATGAAGAGAAATTGGTATACGACCTCTCTTCATTCTTTTTTTCAACAAACAATTAGATAATTGATAGGCCTATGGTATATACCACTAGTGTGGATGATCTTCTTAGATTGCTTGGTTCCGAAATTTGTGCGAGCCTACATATCAAACCACGGTTACGTCTTAACACCGGGGAAACGTGTCCCGAATGTCTCTGTCCAATGTAAATGCAAGGAATGGAATTCGTATGTCCCACCTGTGGTCTTGTTTCCGAGGCCGAATCATGTGAAGAAACTAGCAATGTTACTACTCGGCTGCGTATAGTAGGTCCGGATAGCTTTCGGTATCAACATGATCTAGACAGTACGAGCCCAAAGCAAAGGGATAACCAAGAATTGCAACGACAAACAATTATGCGAGAACTACAGGCATACAACGCTGTTTATAAACAAAATTATGACCTCTCGTTTCCCACAAACGTATTAGGAATCGTAGCCGACGCATTCATCCAAGCAAAGAAAGTTTGTGTCAAGCGTAGTCATGCTAAGAGAACTATTTTAGCTGCTATACTTTACCACGCATGTATACAATGTGGGTTCGTCCGCCATAAAAGCGAGGTCGCCCGCTTCATGCAACTAAACAACAAATGCATCTATCGCGGAAATGACTTTCTACGTTCTCTACGTGATGACGAAAAAATCGATATAGAATCCACCACGTCGCAACAGACATACACTGTGTAGTTATCTTTGACCCGAGCTGTGTAACTACCATGCAGGGTTTAGTAGAAACTCATTATCCTCTTTTTCTCCACCCGCGATACCCAATAGTGCGTATAAACGTTTATTAACCTTGATTGGTTTCTTAACTATTATGATGCGATACTTAAAGATGGCATTGGTATCAAATTCCACGATACCAGCAGAGACTGCGGGGCCGAAGGCGGTCACGATTTTTCCGAAAGTGTAGATCTCTGCAGCAACATAATGTGGGAACATTACCCCATCTTTGACGTCCCACTTGAATGAGCCCTTCTCTTCTAGGTTAAACCAACTGTTCTCAAGTGTGGCTTTGAGTAGCGAAATATTATTGATAAGAATAGCGTGGTCGAAGTAGACCGTATGGTCAGCCGTAGGACAGGTGACATGTAAGATTACCATTATGTATTAAAGGTATAAACTGCATATATGTATAGCTTTAATATGACAGAGGCTTGGCAACAGTTCAAGTATCTATTTCCTGAGGCAGTACTCGGTTGGTTTGAACCCACTTCTGACAATGTCAATGACCGTGGGATGTCCCACCGAGTGTTCACAAACGAAGGTCCTCCTACTAAGACAGGTGGAGGCAAGTTAATGGGTTGGCTTGGGCGCACAGGCAAGGCGCTTAGCATAGCACTTGGTACAAAAACAGTTTATGAGAGGGTACTATTCGCGCGGAATCACGAAGGTCTTTCCAAACACGATTGGAGAGAAGAAAACGAAAAGGTCGCAACACTGAATGTCAATCTGTTGGCGAAGTTCAAGAAAAGATACCCACATGCGGATTTTCACCAGTTCTACGCATCCACGGATATAGATGGGCCCGGCAAATATTCGACGAGTATTTGGTTTCGAGATGGGGATTCTAGCTATGTGGTCTATGGTGATGATGTCTCCAAGCTACCTGCTACCATTCAAGAACGCATCGATAACGTGCTGTGGGATGTACATGGAGGCTTTCCACTTACGTTGACACTAGATAAAAGTGCGAAATATCCTATTACAGCGGTCTCAGGTACTGAAAAAGCACAAGATATCGATCTCACTAATCTATGGATATACGCCACACCTACAAAAAAGTTCGATGCAGGTGTCAGGGACATATTCAAGGAGACCGTCGTAAAGCATGTGACAGCAAAGGAGTCTCATCATTGGTTATCAGGTCCGGATTTCAAATATTGGCCTCAACAGTTAAATTTCGCAACGTGGTGTGCAACTTCTGGATGTGGAGTGTCATTGTTCGACTCCACTTTCGAAACATATCCACTTGTTGTTCAAGGGTTCCTACGATTTCACACATATTTCACAATACGAAGAATTCTTCATGAACTTGGTGGTACTCATGGAGTTCCTCTACCTAATGACCATGCTTTCAAACAGCTCGATAATCTCTACAGCAAATCAGCTCTTGAGAAATTGTGCATCGAATTTGGTATATCTCGAACGCCAGACTTTCGATGGGACGGCTTAGGAGACGTCTACATATACATTCATGGAGGACTGGTGAACGCCCAAGAGAAGTATGCACACAACACCTCATACTCTGCAAAGTGGCCTGGCGGTGACTTCAAGTTTCCTGAGGAAAGTCGTTCGGTCTATGAATTTCCGTTGACGTTCATTAGCAATAACAACGGGAAACAATACAATTGGTTTACGCCACCAATCGGGAAGGGTTTGACAGACGCTGGATTTGGTAGGTTGAATCGATCTGTCGAGGCTTTCGGATATTGCATTCTAGGTGCTCAAAACGATCTTAACGAATCCATCATAGATAGTTTCAATGTCAAAGAAAAGTTTAAGAGCTTGGTCGAGGGCGCTATTCTCGAAAACGATTTAGTGGTAAGCTATGAAAATTATCTTACAGCTATACTACACACACATAAGAGACTAGATCTAGCAATAGCTATAGGGGTACGGTTACTACCAAGCAATCTTGAGTACTACCTCAGCAAGAAGGATGGTTATAAAAATCCAATCCCGAGGGCCACGAAAGATATGGTGTTAGGCGTAAACGATGTTAATAAGGAGATTAAAGAAAAAACATACGAACTAAAATCTATGGAAGGAAAGAAACAGTTACCACACAGCGCAAAGCAACAAGTCCCACATCCCCATAGTACTTTACCGAATCCTACTCCACAACACGAGATCAATCTAGCAGCAGTATCTATTGCCGGAGCTGGAATTGCATGGGCGTTGTTTCGTTAACGTCGTTTGTATTGCTCTTTTACGAACACCACCACTGCCACGATCAACAACCAAACATTATTTGCTAGGAATCCCATGACGTCACCAGCCATACTAAATATGAAGCTTGCAATTGGTCCAATCATCTTAGGTAGAATCTCCTCTAACTTTTTTCCTATTGTTTTTAACGCCTTGGCAGCAGTTTTAATAGCATCTTTAATAGCGTCAGGCAAACTCGGCAGCTTGGGAACTGCCTTAGTCAGATTGGAAACTATTACGCCAATCACGGTACCTGCTACAGCCAGTATGCTAATTACGCCAACCCCATACTTCTTAAAAATAGCTTTTATACGGTCCCGAAGTGGGATGCGTGCTAGTAGGGTTTCTTCTATTTGTCCTAGGACTACTTTTTCCTCATGGATATTTTCTATTTCTTTACTGGCCTCTTCTTTCTGAGCCTCGGTTGACTCTGGGTCTTGAAGTATGTTTTCTTCTAGTTTGAGATGCTCAGTAGCCTTTTCGATAGCCTTGATGACTTCTTCTACTGCCTTTTCATTCGTAGGCCCTAGAACGATTTTGAGACTTTCTCCCATCTTCTTATATAACGCACCCTCCTTGGTGAACAAAGGGATAGGTTTATTTTTACTTCCATACTCGTGGATAGCAATTCTACCGTCTATGACTGCTACCTCGAGCATGCCCCGAATTTCCACATCATGATATTTTTCCCAGACAGATTCGAACAGCATTTGTTTTGCACCGTCTGATAAGCCTTGTTTGAAAATTATATTTCTATGGGTAAAGCTAGGAGCTTTCTCATCTTTAAGATCTTTCAGGATTTCTTGAAATCTAGAAACATTCAATTTCGTATCGGTGAGCGACTCGATGTAATCATCCATAGAAAACGAGGTTTCCTGATTCTTTGGCCTAGCACCTTCTTTAGTATAGTCGCGTCTGGTTTCCATGGGAATCATTTCGCCTGGCATCGTCGTGTCGTCTGAAAATGTTGCGTTCCACTCCTCTTCGTCGACCTCATAGTCTTCACCTCCTTCGGCTTCACCAGGTCTTTCCTCGGGTCTCACATCAACATCCATATTGAACATTACTACGTATCTTGGTATACCTTATTATAGGAAATTAACAATGCACTTTATTAACGCGATTTTACAAAATTCGCGTTAATTTAATGTATCTTAATTAATGTCGATGTAAATTTAATGCACGCTATTTTACAACATTGTTATTTTAAAGCACCTTTATTTCATTTCAAAACCTTATTAGTTCATGACTCCTCTATTGGCTCTTCAGAGTCACTATTGCGGTTTGGTTTCCGTCAATCAAACGAGTGAGCAGCTCTTGGTGATTTCACCGTGAGGCTTTGAAAGATCTTTTGAATTGATAGGGTCTAGTTAGGCTTCAAACCCAAATTTTCGGCTTTAAAAAAAACTTAGAAACATCCGTGCACTTGTCTTGGAAGGTTTTATTGACGGAAGCCAAAACGCAGTTTGGCGTTCAGAAATGTAAAGTGCGAGTTTGCAGAATTATGAAAATCGCAGTAAATAAAGCAAGATGCTTATCGAAAAATTCGCGTTAATTTAATGCATGTAAACCTAACTTTTGAAAAATTCGCGTTAATTTAGTGTAACGTAAATTTTCTTCGCGTTGTCAACGTGCATTGTTAATTTCCTATAATAAGGTATTCAACATGATATCGTCGAAGTTAATTCCCACACAAGCACGAAGAGAGCCTCGAGCACTCAAAGCTCAACGAACTCTATATAGGAAAACTTTCACCCCATCATCTGCTAATCCAGGAGAGACGCTCTATGTGGAAGTACCAACACTGGGAGAGAACATCGTACTCGTACCTGGTAGCTTAGCACTATTGGGCGACATCGTATTGTCTGGTGGACATGTCAATAATCGTGTGGTGGCCAATGTTGGGCGCTGTTTGGTTATACGTCGAGTTTGTAAAATGGGAGCTGAAATAGTAGAAGACATTGCTCGGTCAGATCTCTTACAGACATATTCCGACGTATACCTATCTACGCAGGAGAGAGAATCTAGAACACAACAAGGTATCCAATCAGATAATACAAACAAGCTACGATCTAAGGCTGGTGATGCAAGCACTTTAAACGTCGGTGAGAAAGCGCTCCTAGCCGCATATGGTTCAAAGTACAGAATTCCGTTAGACGTCGATATTCTGACACAACATGGAGTCCTATATCCCCATGCTCTAGAAGACACTATCTTATTCGAGTTGACTCTAGCACGCGTCGTCGATATAGTCGTTGGATCTGATGCCACGAAGCTAGGTACATACAAACTTAACAACATCCAGTTAGAGTATGAAGCAATCAAAAACGAAACACTAGCTAGGCAAGCACTTCACGCATACGAAATAGGCACCGCTTTCCTATACGCCCACGCTGTTCACTTCAAGATAGTATCTATCGCCAAGGCATCAGATACTTTGATATCTCAGAATATCAATGTTCCACAACGATCCTTTGCCGGGCTACTTCTACTATTCGTAGATCTACCTACCAACGGTACGCGAGATAGTGAAGCATTCTCAAATCCTGATATTTCGAAGATAGAAGTGGATGTCAATGGAGTTCCAAACGGATTCTTTCCAGGAGGTATGTTACCACCAGATTTCTGGGAGGCTGCAAAAGGATGGTTTGCCACACCCGATACTTCTATGACTCCTAACAAATTTTACAACAACAGATTCGCCATCCTAGTCGATTGCCGCACAGCAAAAGATTCCGCTGTTCATGGCGATGGTATGACGCAAACGGGCGGTGGAAAAGATATCGACCTTCGTATACATAGGACCGCTGGAGGTAGTGGAAACGTAAACATGCATATCTACGTCCTTGCAGATGCTCAGCTCACGATATTGAACAGAGCCCTACAGAATAAAACATACTAATGGATTCCCTGGTAGAACACATCCCATTCAACACACTCATAGTAGGTCCAACGAATTGCGGAAAGACTGCATTTCTCATAGAGCAGCTTCGTGGAGCATTTCGTGGTAAGTTCGACTATATAGTATCAATTTGCCCAACGTATGCCCACAACAAAACATATCGTGGATTTGCCAATCGAGATCCACACTTTTATGTCGTATCACCACCTCAGGACTCTATCAATACCGCATTGAATATTTGTGCAACCTTTTGGGCAGGTACCAATACGCTATTGATTCTAGATGATTGTGCCGCCTCGAAAGATGTAAAAAGAAGAACTGACAAGCTAGTAGATTTAGCATTCTCTGCTCGACATATAGGACTCTCTATTTGGGTGCTATCCCAACAATTGACAAGCATATGCAAACCTTTCCGCGAAAACGTAGCTGCCGTAGTTGCCTTTCATACTGCGTCGGCCATAGATGGTAAAAGGATATTTGAAGATTACGGAGGCTCACAAGAATGCAGCGAGTTACAAACAGTACTTCGATCCCACAAGTTTGCTCGCATATGCTTTTGTTTACGACATCCTTTTGCAGTCTGTTAGAGCTACCCGCACCTACTACATATTATCATGGATGATAAAGAAATACTCGAGCTACTGGGTGAGGATGTAACAGGCCCACTACCGCCAAAGACAGAGGACGTTGCAACAGATAATCGTGAAGTACTTTCCATTTTGGCTGCAACGGGTACAACAAAAGAATATCTAGGGAAGAATTTCTCTCTAGGAGATATTGCTGGACTATCTGAAAAATAAGTAGATAGATTATATAGAAGGTATCAGGCCGTTCTAGCTAAGCAAATGACAGAAAGCTTAGTCAATGGTGTGATGCGTCTAGCTACCCGCTTAGTTGCATACCTAGTACCAATAGATTCTCAAGAAGAACTGGTCAAAGACCTACAAGAAGACAACCTAGTCCGTAACGAAATCAGTGCTGCGACTGGTCTGTTATCGCTTAAAGCAGGTCGCTTCGTAGCCCTAGCTAGCGTCTTGTTCCATGTATCTGGTCACATAGTCATTCCTGGTACACCTATTGAACCTTCACACATACCTACTTTATCGAATCAAGATGGAAGAAACGGATCAGATAACGGCGAATTCCCCGAAGACTGTGCCTGAGAAAAAAGGAAAAGATCCAAAGCGCGTCGCAGCTGGAAAAGCATTGGCAGAAGGCAACAAACGTGCTAGAGAGGCTCAAAAGAGAGAGATAGAACGCGAAAGCGAATTATCTAAAGAAACTGACGTAGAGGAAAGTTGGACTAAAACCATATCTACCAATACTACTATAGCGGCCATTGGAGTAGGCGCTTCGTTGGTGGGAGCGTACTATCAATACAGAAGATACAGAGATGACACTCCTAAGAACATTAGTACGATACGACCCGCGAGTCCAGTAGGGCCTGCTAAGGTAACATTGCCAGATATGGAGTAACATTTAAAGACTAGAGACCATACGATATATGTTAGAATGGTAGAGAATAAGTTGATGAAAGCGGCGTCTGATGCTGCCATTATAACGGGACTTGCTACAGGCATTGGGTGGGTCGCAAAAAAAGTGACCAAGGAATCTATGCTCAACGATCCTTCTTCTTCTATCATAAATTACCTGAAGTGGACTGCTGTGTTGGCTGGTAGTATAGCTGCCAAGCAATACCTCGAGGACCAAAAGTACATACCAAAGGATTTGTAGTATGGTAACATTAGCAGCGGTCGGAATGACTATTTTCGGGGCAGTCTTGAATGCAACGGCATTCACTGGTGGTGGCATACTAGCTAGATTGCTTGGAAAAGACGACTGATATCGATATAGAACGGAAGAGACACGATGAGGCCCTCGAGAAATACACAGCTGAAAAGATAGCCTATGACAAGGCGCGTCAAAGAGTATATGACTATGCTCGAGAACAGGAAGGTCTGGAACGTACTGCTTACAACACCCAAACTGACACCAACAAAGCTTTTGTGCGATCCTATAAGTTACGCCAGAAATTGAAACAACTCAAAGAACCTCATTTATCCGACTACTATCAACCCTCAAGCACGCAGAAGATGGGTGAGTTGGCCTATGTTGGTGGGGGAATGCTAATTGCGGGATATGCTGCTAGTCGCTTGGCTTTTTAAAAACGAACTTTTTTCTGCTTGTTGAAGTTTAGAATGCATAGATATAAATAGATGATCGCCTTGAAAATATCTTCTATGGTCCCAAGGGATACTGGAAAGGTCACGCTGCAATTGGTAAGCTATCGGTGGCAGCAAAGGTACCAGAAGATGTCGCTGCAAGTTGGTTAGAGAAACAAGCACTATGGCAGATATACCTACCACCGCCACGACATATACCACGACCACATCGGACTGTATCTAAACCAAATGAGGTTCACCAAGCTGATTTGATCTTTCTACCTCACGATAGACCTGGACGTGGAAGGAAACTATATATATAAGTATGCTTTAGTGGTAATCGATGTAGCTTCTCGATATAAAGAGGCTGAGCCTTTAGCATCGAAAGATAGCGGTGAAGTTTCTGCAGCCTTTGAACGAATCTACAAGCGTAGTCCGAATGGCCAAAAACTTTGCAAGTTGATCCTGGTAGAGAATTCATGGGACGTATGTCTGAAACCTTAGAACTACGTGGTACGAAAGTTCAACGAGGTGAGGCTGGCAATCACAGGGCGCAAAGCTTTGTTGAGAGAGCAAATAGAACGCTAGCTGAGAGATTGTTTGGATACCAATATGCACAGGAAATGGTACTCACTTCAGAAGGATCAGATGCGCGTAGTAGAGAATGGGTGTCGCGGCTTCCAGAAGTTATCAAAGCCATGAACAACGAAGTTACTCGGCTGACTGGGAAAGAGCCTTCGAATTCTGTAGAGGTACAGCAAGTAAACATAAAGACTCCTACATATTCGCGGACTGTCGGATTGGAAGAAAAACGTTTACCATTCGATGTTCTAGTTCGATATCTTTATGCACCAGGAGAATTGGAAGGTGGAGCAAAACGAGCAACTGATCCTGTGTGGAGTTTACAGACATACATCGTTTCACGTAGTGCTATATCTTCGAACCAACCAGTTCTATACTATTTGGAAAAGGATGCACCAAAGCGTGGATTTGTGCGTGAAGAGCTACAAGTCGTACCACCAAATACTGAACTACCTCCAAAGGGAATTCTATTCGTACCCAACCGATCTAAGATAGCAGCCAGCAAATGAGATCGTCAAAGTCTTCCTCCTCTGGAATGGTGTTTTTATGTCCGTACGCTAGTGTATCGATTCCGTTTGCTGAAATCCAGCGCTTACTATCGAATGGTGATAGAGATATCTTATTCATATGCATACCATACATCCTGTGACCTTCACTTCGAAGCATATCCATACCATGGCGGAATACTTTCTTATCTAGCAAGCACTCTTTGTATTGCTCATGACGAATGCGATGTTTCACAACTGCCTTTTTGGTGCCTTTAGCTTTCCTAATCTCCCCACCATCTACTTTCAAGATTGAGTAGAGCTTTGATCGTAGTCCAACATATTCGATAATGGGAATACCTCCACATTCGTCTTTCATTTTGCCAAGTACTTTCTTGTTGGATGCGTCGTATGGTGGATGGTCTTTGCTGTAGTTGCTCGTATCATAGATGTTTGTTGATGTTCATATCTGCATAGATGTCTTCAGTTTCGATGTGTAGTAGTAGACTGTCGGTGTCTGTGTATAGTAGATTACAACGTTGTCCATACTGCTTCTTGAGCTCGTTCTAGTAGAAGTCATACATCAGATGTTTTGAGAGATCTAGAATTGACATTCCAACATATACTGGGCAGTCCAACCGTAACTTACTTTTGTAGTTGTGTACAGCGGCTAGATCGTCGTCGAAGATTGTGGAGTTAGCATAGCTAGGTATTTCCAAGAGACGTTGTAGTCTGCTTCCTTCTGAAGAGCGCACTAGTTGGATATCTACACGCTTTCGTAGATTTTCCATTGTCTTACCGAAAACGGAGTTGTTCATCAACTTGTAGAGATCTTGCTCAAAAGTACTCTTTGCTTGTTTTCGTAGTTCTGTATTCATTCGTATGTATGGCTCCATCCATGGGGATTGGTCGAATCGTAGTGCTCTGTGTATCTTTTTCAAACGCATACCAAGAGATAGGTATAGCTGTAGGTTTCGGTAGTGGAGCACATATAGCTCTTTATCTCGGAGGTTAGGTATAAGCTTCTCCGCTTTCAAAGATCCATTTCCTTTGTATAGCTCCTCGAATAGATTGGTCTGATACTCTGAGAACCAAGCACGATCCACTTGCATTCTCTCTGGAGCTAGCGGATAGCTGTTGTGTGCGTCGTGAAGTTCTCGAGGATACTCAAGGTCAACTTCTAGGATGTAACCTTTATCTGAATCGTCTGTAAGATTGGTGATTTGTTCTTCTGTTGGCGTACACCACTCAAACCCTCCCGTTGGTAGATATCGACTCATAGCCCAGCCGTATAGATTGTTAGCGTCAAGATAGAGTATATGGCTATTCGGTTTTTTCTTGTCAAAATCGGATACGCTTGGGTTGTTTGCTTTGGCACTACGCTGAGACACCATAGATATCCCACCTCGTATACCTTTCTAAATAAATAGATGCATGTCATAGTCGGTTAATAGTTCAAGCTTCACACCGGTCTTCTTCAACGGCGCATCCCACGATAGTAGTGAGCCGGATCTAAACCATAGTTTTGCATACACGTAGTGCGAAAACCCTCGAACACATCTGCTAGAAGAAGTACGTCGGTTTGGAGGTAAAGGTCATGGTAGTCTCCCAATGTTTCACAGCTAAATACGTTCCAAACTTCTAGTGCGTGTTCATAGTCCTTGTCAGATATGTCCTCTAGGTATAGCTTACTATAGAAGGCTTCTTTCGGTGGAAGAGAAGTCTCAGTGAATCTATCCCAAGAGTCCATGTACTCATACGGATAAACGCCTTTGCGAAGTAGCAACTTGTTCTTATCTGGATCGGTTGTATTCTTTGTAGTTTGATGGAATGTGTCTGGGGCTGCACTTGCTACGAGCTTGTCGAGAGAGGATAATAGAAATTGAATGCTATCTATGAACCGTAAGTTACCAAGTGAGAACGAAATGTATTTCTCCATATTGTTTGGAATACAAGAGATATCGCCCTCTGTTTTGGAGATGGATTGCATCAGTAGGTGAGCATCGTATCCACGCAGGTTGTGAAATACTACTGGAACGATAGGTGAGATACGCAATTTGAGGTTGCAGACCTTGTGTGCGGCGCCTCGAAACTCGCCTGTGATATGGCAATGATCACGTACTCTATCGTCACCAACCAATGGCTTCTGGCAGATATGACAAATCGTTGCTCTATTATAAACCCTCTTGTTTTCCCATAACATACATAGTGGCTTGGCCTTTTGGGTTTTGATCTTCGCCTCTTCCTCTTGTATGCATCGTAGAAAGCGTTCGATAGTATCTGTACCTCTATATAGTACAGGTGGCTCGCTGTGGCCATCAGAACGTACGACTATGTAGCAAAATCCACAGGGAATGTGTTCTTCTGTCTTTTGTGTGTTACTTTTCTTGGGGTCTTGGGCAGGTCCTTCGATCTTAGTGGTCAAAGCCGGCTCAAGGTCGGCATAGATAACGTAGGGAACTTTGAGCTGTTTGTTGATATTCCGAAAGGAGACTATGTTGTTCTCCTTGGTAGGCATTTCAATTCTAATGCCTCGGTCATCAACGCCGTTACACTCTGTAATGTGTTTTTCAAGAAGATCTTTGGTAGTATATCCATGTAAACACCGCTCGCAGAAGTGTTTCCTACATTTATGTTTTGTTTGATCGAATAGGAGACGATTGAAATCCTTAATCCAACAGTAGTGTTGCAGACCACTCTTTGGGCACTCTATAAGTAAGAGGTTGACGCGCTGCGAGAAAGTCTCCTTTGAGATATGGTGCACAATCAAACACTTTTCCTTTGGGTCCCAACCATACACATTAATAGATATCTTGTTTTGCTTCTCCAAACGTGGTATTTGTGAGATTGGTGTTGGTGAGTCCACCCCTTCTGATTTCAACTTATCTTTTCGGTACTTCGATGTTCTCTGGGGGTCTTTTGCAGCTGGAAACAGTGCTGCGCATATCGACCAAAGTGCGCAATGGTCGTCGTTGTTTTTCACATTGATCACCGCTTTCTTTTTCGCGATTTCTGTAGGTAGTGGTAAATATGAACCTCCGCGTAGTGGTTGATATCGAGCAATGTTTAACCATAGAATGTCGACTGTATCTATAACCCAGTTCGATCCTCGACTTATCCACTTCTCAATGTAGTTGTGGATCTGAGCGTGTGCTTCTACTATTACCCCACGAATCTCAGAACTGTTGGTCAAAGTTGCTTGTGAACTCCGAAAGGTAATTATCTCATATACTGAACCCTCAGGTTTGTCGAGCCGTAGCGTGATATTCAAAGCTAACTGAAGCTTGATGCTATTGTGGTCTTGAAGCTCTTCCTCTATCTTTTCAGTAGTCTGCTTACGCACACCAGCTAGGAAGGCAGCTGCGTCTGCACCTAGTGGATCACCATCTGGAACGTCCATCTTCCACCCACGTAAATAGCCCTTGATGGTCCTTGGTGCTCGGACGAATTCTAGTGTGCGTTCAGCCATAGTATAATACCTTAATAATAGCCTTTCTCTAATAGGGTATCAAAATGTAATAAAAACGAGGGTCCAACGTATTTGTGACCAAATTACAACATCTATGGTATAACAAGGTCCATCCGATGCAGGGGGGGGGGGGGGGAAGGGGTCATCGAATGTGGCATACAACGGAAAAACGGGGGTGCTGCGCCAAACCCCCCATATCCCTTACTACTCCACCATATAATGTTATGCCCTAACAGAGGGTTCGTGGAACTCAGAGATGATTTAAGTTTATTTAAATAATTCATTCTGTTTGCTTGGTGTAAGAGTTATTTTTGCAGTTTTGGTATGCCCTTACTATTTTTGATGATTCTATTATGAAACTTGTTGCAAACTATTGTTATGATGTATTAACTGCATTTAATAACTGTAATATTACTTATTTAAATACGTCATTTGACAACGTACCTTACTCTATCTGCTGTAAACTATCCTATGTACCACTGTTGGTGTTTGTTGGATTAAATTGTTATTTCTAAAGGATGTTTCGACTTTTGGTAAAAATCCAACGGGTTTTTCAAGAAGAAAACCTAATCTATCAAAATGCAAAATACTTTTCAAGGACCTGGCATTATTTCAAGGCCTGTGCATGCATGCCCCTGCAATTTCAGACACTCGTCTCTTTAGCACAAAAGAAAGCAGGCTTGCATTACAACTTTATTTTTGCTTACTGGAAATTTTTTTACAATCAAGTATTCAACAAACATTTTTTTTGTATCCAATCAACATTTGTAGTCTTCATAAATACATTTTTTTGTTTCTATGATAAAGCCTCTGCAGAATTAAAGTGCCACAAGATCAAAAATAAACGTTTTCTGCTGATCTCTCCAGGTTTTCAAAGTAAAAGTACTAAATACTTCTGGTAGTCTAACTATTTAACCTACTTGTAATCTACTCGAATTGTAAAGACATGAAGTAAGTAAAATGAACTGCCAGTCATAAGGATATATACTGATGAAATAACATCAACTGAATTCTCCAAAGGTGGCAAAGCTGTGTTTAAGACCACGGAAACTACCCAAATTGCTACTGTCTTTTGTGTGATGTGGACATTTCAAAGAATAGTAGTCAAGAGTAGTAATCACTGCATAAATATGGCAAATATTTTACCTAAAAGCTTCTCATTGAGTCATTTGAAGTGAAAGAGGAACCAAATGTTTTCCCTTGAAGTTACAGAAATGCAAACAACACAAAACTGCATGGCTCACAACATTGCAAGAATGTAATTTATAAAACAAATTACTATGTGTTCGGTTATTCACAAGGCAAAAATCATAACAATTTATTATATATATTCCAGTTTCATTTTGTCAATAACACTTCCTGTACTAGAATACTCTGGATAAGGATACTTTTACTGGAAATAGTTGCCAAAGTTTGATGTCACTTTACTCCCACTGGTGAGAGGGTCATTTTCAAAACTTTGTCCCACATGGATGCCACAGTCCAGTAGGTACATGTACATGTATATGTTGTGGTTCAAAAAAATTTTGGTTCAAATTTTTTTTAAACCAGTTCAAATATTTTTAACCGGTTCAACATTTTTACACTAGTTCAATTTTTTTTACACCAGTTCAAAATTTTAAAACCAGTTTATTTTTTAACATTCTAAAAGGGAAGTTATGTTAACTGATGTTAGGGTTATTTTAAATGCTGGATTTGGGACCCTAAATTAGTGACTACTAGATGTTATTGTTTGCTTCGTTCTATTAATGTTTGTTCTATTGTTTGTTGGTGAAGGTAGTAGCAAATTGGAGCAAATCTTACGGGCGCTGCGAGGCGACCCAAAATTATTAGTGACTAGCTCTAAACACCCTAAATGAGTGAGCATCCATTGTTGACGGTTAGGGTATTTTTAAATGTAGGGGTAGGGTTTGTATTAGTTCACAGGACCATCGAAGAAGCATTATTATTCTGAGTTGTTCAGTGATCTAGTTCTAAGTGTAGTGACTATAGCTCTAAACACCCTAAATTAGTGAGCATCCGTTGTTGACGGTTAGGGTATTTTTAAATGTAGGGGTAGGGTTTGTATTAGTTCACGGGACCATTGAAGAAGCATTATTATTCTGAGTTGTTCAGTAATCTAGTTCTAAGTGTAGTGACTATAGCTCTAAACACCCTAAATTAGTGAGCACCCGTTGTTGACGGTTCGGGGTGTTTTTAAATGTTTTTTTTTTTGTTTGTTTGGATTATAAGTGATTTAGTCGTTTATGTCATCATAGAAGGCCTCTTTAGTTACGCACGGTTCATCGGCCATATTTGAAGAATCGCGTGCGCATTCGCGTATAAATTTAAGAGACTGGAAACAAATTAGCATAATGAGAGGGACTGGCTTCAACGACTAGCACTTATAGAATATACGGTGGTGTTCAAATCAACGATTGCTTCTGTGGCGCATTGCGTTAGGCGAGTGGATCATCGAGTAGCTGAAGTTAAGCCCGATCGGGCAGGGTTAGTGAGTGGATGGGTGACCGCCAAGGAAAGTGGTAAGTAAGTGGTACAGTAAGGTAAGTAGGTAGGGGGGGCAAGGGAAAAAAGGGAATGTAATAGGTTGGCTTTTTTTTTTGCAGGGGATGGGTGGGTAGATTTTTTTTTTCTTTTGAAAAAGATAAACCAGTTTTCAAAATTTGAACTGGTGTAAAAATTTTGAACTGGTTTTAATTTTTTGAACTGGTTTAAATTTGTTGAACTAGTTTAAAAATTTTGAACCAAAAAAAATTTCCAACCACAACATATACATATTTCCACTTGCAAAAGAATAAAAATAACACACAGAGCTGAATTTAAGACTCAGCCCGAGTAATAAAACAATGATTATGATAGGCATATACATGTATAAATAAAAATTTAAATAAAAAACTTTCAAGTGTGTCTATATATTCTTACAAGTCATGTAGTATTTTGGCAATCCTATCTAAAGGACAAGCCTAGATACAGGTCACAAGTAAACATACAGCATACATTGTACATAAATAGGTAGCCACAGAAATTCGATAAACAGTTCTGTTCATTTCAATTATTCCTCATCATGCCTTAATTATAATACTTACTATTTTTGTGCAAAAATGTGAATCTCGGTTAATTATCACAAATATGCAGAAAATACATGAAAAATATAAAGAAACTATTTACACTTTCATTTTCACTGTACAAGTTCATACAAATAAAATTGAACCCTTATACTTATTTAATACTCCAACTTCGCACACAGTACAACATCCAAGCAGGTGATTGTCTAATGACATTGCATTATTGGTAGCAACAGCATGCTGTGTGCTCAGTTGGAATATTAAAAATGTTAGAGACTTTATATTTGTGGCTTATTGACAAATACATACATTTGCTGACTCAGTATGATGAACTAAAAAAAATTGATATATAACTGAACTCGGCATTTGGTTTCATGCAGTACATGCAGTATTCATTAATTTTAATTAGTTCATCGTACAGTTAGCACATGCCTGTATTTGTAAAAAAAACATGCACCCTTAAATAAACAATAACCTACAAGTACAGTACTTGTATCAGTAAAATATGCACTGACATAAGAAACATACTGACGTTATGTCAGAACACACATTTGTGCAGAATTAAAAAAACATACAGTAGACACCCTTGAAATTGAACTCCCAGATGGAATAAAAATAGTTGGAGTTTGAGTTAGCGAATGTGGCATAAAATTGCAGAACACAGTTTCTGCATTATTTAATATTTCATATGAGAGCATTGTTTTGATCAATAATAATGGATTAAGAATGTCAATAGAGCATGGATCCTCTATCACAAATCTAGTCATTCACTTTAACTTGATTCACAATAAAAAGTGCTAAAATACTGTCATTACTGTTTCTCAAAGTATATATGAGTTCCAGTGATTAGGAAGGGGTCGCGCCACAGTCGCATTCGAATGCAAAATGGTGCATACCAAGAGCACAATTATGTGCTGTTGGGCCTATTAACTTGACTGTATTCTGTGTTGTTATTTGCCTGGAGTCTAACATTTAAGCTGCCACTTTTGTACTTGGCAATAAAGTTGCTTTTGCCATGTTTCTTGTTGTTTTTATCAATTTAAATAGGACATCGCATGCAACAAACGACTTCTCATAAGACTGGAAACATGCACCATTTTGGTTCAATGGTTTCCTGTGGTGGGTTAATGAGAGATTATAGATCTAACTAATAACAAATAAAACATGGTGTGTAATTGGATTACTCTTTGCTTTTTGATACACGTTCAGACCAAAAAAGTTCAGAAAAAGTTTGTAAAAGTTCAGACCAGAAACAGGGCAGGCAAAAATAATTTCACTTTTTCATGGAAAAAAGAGCAGTACGAACTCTGATATAATGGAAGAAAATTCGAAAGATACTGATCATTATGTCTTTGAAAGCCTGGATACTGACGGGCCCATTGTAATTTGAAAATGGCCCAGTTCTAAGCAAAATGGCCCACTAATCTAGGGGGAACATGGAGCCAAAGTCCAATTGCCAAATTTTTCTTCCTAATCATTGGAGTTCAAGTAAGTGAGGGTTGATCAATTATTGTACTAAAGGGATCCAAAATCTTGTTCGAGTTAGCTGGGGGAAATTTACTGCATCAGCATAATGAGTAAAGTAAATCCAGTTTGAGTTAGCCAGTGTTCGAGTTTAATGGGAGTCTACTGTATTATTAATAGAAGTTATATACTGCACAAAATACGATGTACATCTGGATTCTGGTCAATAAAATGTGCATAGTTTAAATTCACACTCTCAACAAAAATAATGTTTGTCCAGTATAATAATAATACATATTATTATCAGAAACAAGAAATTGCATGAACTGCTTGGAATGAGTGATATTTTGAAAGTTTTCAAATTCTCACCTAGACTAAGGCAAACTTTCAAAATATCACTCAGTGCCTGTAAATGTGATTTGTACATAAATTATACATGATTATGGTTATGGGCACTGTGGAGTGAGTGATATTTTGAAGTTTGATACATGTAATTGCATGACTCGGCCATTAGGTGACAATTTGAGAACTTTCAGAATATCACTCAGTGCCATATTATTATAAATCACAGCTACAGTACAGCAGGAGCAGTTCATGTGATTTCTTGTTTACTGAACAAGCATTTGCAGTGAGCATGCGACTGTGTACTCTACAACGTTTTCATGCATTTCTTATTGACCAATCAGAATCCAGATATTTTGTTGAGTACATGTATAATTATTATAATCTCTACATAATTATATACATCATTGTTGTAGCTTCATTAACTTTTAAGTTTCTAACAGTAGCCTACTCCCATTTAGGGATAAATATTCTTTGAACTTTATGGAAACTAGTTCATTTAACTGTGTTACTTGATTGATGTTACTGCATCCCTTGTCCATCATGGCCAGTACTGCAGTATTATCAGCTGTACTGATGCCAACAAGATGAAGAAACCTCCACAATATACAGAGTGCCAACCAACGCACCTCTAGGAAAGAAACATCTGCATGTATAGACAGTATGTGTATTAGTGATCTAACAGTAACTGGAACTCAAACTTGAGTTACATGTATGTGTACATGTAAAATTATTGTATGTACATCACACGCACTCCTAATGAAAGGAATCACTCAATAGGCTTCAAACCCAATCTTTAAAGTGTATGTAAGGTCAAATATTTTTATCATTAATATCGTTTCTACATCAAGTGAATAGTTGAATAGTAAAATATTTCTTGATTTGAGTGTTGCATCTATGAGTTGTAGAGGTTTCTATTTCCAATATACTAATGATGTGACGTAAATTTGACGTGATTTTGGGAATTTACTTTCATTTCTTTTTCCTTGTGAATGAAACCGTTTACTGATTTTGACAAAATATGTGGTAGAATCACTGATATAACCTTCAAATATAACAGATGTTTACAAAAGGTCATTTATCTCTACCAGTATGTTTTTGTATAATAAATTAAGACCGAATTTACGTCACGGGCTTGAATATATTATAAATATAAACCTCTATAACTCATGGATGCAACACTCAAATCGAGAAATATTCTACTATTCAACTACACTGTATTCACTTGATGTAGAATCAATATTAGTGATAAAAATATTTCACCTTATAAACACTTTAACCCTTTGAGCCCCGTGGGCTTTTAACTGATTTTTGGCTCATTCTAGACTGCAACAAACCCTCCCCCCCTAAGAAAGCTGTAGTCACTGTTACCATGGAATTTTCATCTGACCAACGATACTGGGGGCTCAAAGTTTTTTGTCGGCCATTTTGGATACGTTGACGTCGCATTGCTATGGAGCTGGAGGGAAGTTTGTTTGGGGGAAAACAGAATTTAAGGCTTTTTAAAGCCTTTTTCACCATTTATAGAGTGCTGGAGGACATCATTAAGTCTGATGAGAGCTTCAATCAGCACTTTCTCAAAGAACCGAGTTTGTGCCAGTTTATTGTGACAGAGAAAGAGCCTTATTTCCCACTCGTGAATGGGCCAGGACGTCTTCCGTCACTTTAGCGTGGGCTTTATAAATGGGAGTCTGGAGCCACCTATCATAGCTTTTTTGGAATATTGGACAATATTTACTTGCCATTGATTCCAATATGAAGGTATTAGGTCGAAATGGCTTTAGACTTAGTATATATTTTGAAGAATGAAGATGGGGGAAGGGCCATGCCGCTGTTTGGTAGGATTTCCCGGCATGCTTTGCGGTCATTATGGATGGATTTAGCTTGTTGTGAAGTGCTTGTGGACAGAATGGCTTGGTGCTGGGCAAGTTTAGGTGTTGGGAGACAGAAAGTGAGGTTAGTGCAAACATGAAACTCTAAATTTTATGTAAAATATGTATTTTTGTGAGAAAATTTAGAATCTGAGGAGAAATATTTTTTTCTGTAACTGTCATTTTAGTCCCTTTTTCTGAAGTGAAATAATGTCAACTATAGTTAACTTATGCAAAGAAAGGGGGATTTAGATGAAATTATTCGTTTTTAATATGCCTAATGCAGTTCAATAGGATCATTGGGCTATACATTAAGGTGTGTGGGAATCTCAAGGCATTGCTCTTTGAACTTAGTCAGATTTATACCCTCAAAGCAAGTAACCAGTAATAGTGCCATATGGCACTCTTGGGGCTTAAAGGGTTAAAGTGCCAGCTCCTAACCCCATTTGCAATTTTTATGCACCTACATGTACATACATGTATTAATCTTTGAAAGGTTTTGAGTACTTCTGTAAATAAATATTTGGTTTACAGAGAATACTCTATGTTCTACATTGTATGCTTGTTTGGAACAAACAATGTTGGGCAGACCTGTACATATTATGTATGTGGTACAACAATGTTCAAAGGTTTATATATTAGGTTTTGTACATGTCTGGAGTCAATGTTCAACAATATTGGTGACTGTTAATTGACTTCAAACAGTTACATGTAAAGTCCCCTCCGTTCATGTTTGATTGAAAGAATAAAAATTATGCAATATTTACCTTTAAGACTACATGTTATGTACATTGTAGATCTACCCACTGGCAGTTTATTAATCATTTTTGCACATTTATATCAATTGATTTCATCCATTTCACACATGTGGTAGGATAGTCAGTTTATACATACATGTACGAAAACTACTAAAAATAATTTTGTTCTAGCCCAGAACATATATAAAAAAGGAATGCCCCTCACCGTGACACAGCCTATAAAATTATTTTATTTTATTTTAGAGAAAGTTATTTACATTTATGTAACTCCACAAAAAGTTTATGGAAGAAAAACAACAACTGGCTAAACAGTTTTCTATGACCCACTTCAACCAAATTGAAGTGTGACAATTGTGACATAAGTACACATGCTTTTGTTTAGAATTTGAAAACAAAATCGATTTCAAAGGTATTTACATCACAGGCCTAATTTACATGTTTTGACCACGCAAAATTTGAACCATAAAATAATGTCATCACATTCGTCAGAACTTCCCGGGGCTAAAAAGGGGACAAAATTAAGTTCTGACAAAGGGAGAAACTATTTTTTCACCTTTAGTTAGTTGGTTAAAGATACATGTAGTTTGGCAAATTGGAAATTTATTTATTTATTTCTTAGCCACTTTTATTAATAGGAGGCACCCAGTTATTGTAAGGATTGATTCATGGTACACAGTACATCAGTATAGAGCAGATTTCATATGAGAGAGCAAGCTACAACTGCCGCAATGGTTACTGTATGGTTACTGTATGGCATGCCGTGACACCAAATTGGTTTCCCTATTGTTTGTGTCCTTACGATCCAATCATATTACAGATGGTAAGGCTATGGACATGCCGTATTTGTTCTCCCACTACACTACATGTATTATACTACTGGTACAGTCATGTACACATCATTGACTAATGAATAAGATTTTAACTTACTCTCTGATGGAGAGACAACTGGCAAGAGATGCAACAAAATGCCCAACAGTATTCTGACAACATTAGGTGATAGCATCACGGTTCGTAATAAACCATCCATGTTGGTGGCCTGGAGCAACTTAATAAGAGTAATGTTATCTTTGCTATTGGAAGACGCAAAGTACTGCAGTATCACCATGTGTCTGGAGAGGGTGTCTTGTCTGTCTCTTTCTGTCATAATCTCCAGCCACAGCGGCGGGCTGTGGAGAACTTGGCTGAAACCATCTGCTGCAACCTGAATGAGGAAAACATGTGAGAAAAAGCAATATGTCATATTGACATTTAAATTTTATTATCTGCATGTAACTCAGTTAACAAAAAAATAAACATACATGTACACATTACAATTTGTATTAATGTGTATTTCTCAATTAGTAGTCCAATTCATAGTTCTTGACCACCATTTTGCAAGGTAACCAAGCCTTTGGTGACATCGAAGCTGGAGTTGACTTAGCATGATAATCAAAAGCTATCCAATAATTTTATTTAATATTAAATTGAAAGAGGGTTTGCATCAGAATCAGATCAGTGCTGGATCAACTCCAGCCTCCATGCAAGGCTTGGTTACCTTTCAAGAACTACAAATGGACTATTGAAATTGGTTTGCTGATAGGCAGAAAAACTGTACTTTATGATTGAACCAACACATGTTGGTTTACTGTTGGCCGGCACTTTACCATTAGGGAGCAGGTCAAAACACATGCCCTCTCAACGGACCCATTTTGGGGTAGGGGGGTAGGGGCTGCTGCCAGCCATCTCCTCTTGAGAGAAAACTCAATTTAAAAAATAGTTTGTTCTTAAATAATTTATCTTCAAAACTAAAAGGCATAATCTAGAAACAAATGCACTGCATGTTTTATCTTACGTTATCATTTCATTTTCTGTGTTAAAATTACCACTAGGCCCCCTAGAATGGAAAATAGATGGTCAAAATGGGAGATAGGGGTGGTACCCTGTGCTGACAGCTGTCTGTTAAAAAAATGGGTCCCTATCTGGGACATGTGTTTTGACCTGCTGGTGGGCGGGCCTTAGTCGGCCGACAGTCAGTCGACAGTTGACCTCCACATATCGGTTGGATCATAAAGTACAGTTTTTCCACCATAGGCGAGTGCTAAAATTGTACTGGTTTTATGAGTACTTTTATATTTATTCAGCACTACAGTAGCTAGACTCCCCTTAACTCTAACACCAGCTAACTTGAAATTCTCCCTAACTCGAACTAAAGGCAGTTCCCCTGGATTTGCATCACTCTATTATAGTAATTAATTTATAACCCCTGGCTAACTCAAACTTTCCACTAACTCAAACAAGATTTAGCATCCACCATTAACTCGAACTTGAATATTTACTTTGATTACATTTGATGAACAGTATAGTGGCAGACAGGAGACCATTACCTATAGACTATATCGCAACTCCGCCGTCGCAGTGCACTCTGGGATGGATATCTCAGTTTCCATTGTTAAATCCAAGATGGCCACCCAACAACAACAATGGAAAACTGAGATATCCATCCCAGAGTGCACTGCGACGGCGAGGTTGCAATATAGTCTATTGTGTCCATCTCCCACACCACCTGTACATCTACAGTACCGCCCAGAAACATATGTACATTTTTCGCGAAATTTTCGCGAGCAGATCGCGAACAGTGTTCGCAATCTGTTCGCGAATTGCTCGCACCATGTTCGCGAATTGTTCGCACTGTGTTCGCAAATTGCTCGCGAAAATTTCGCGCAATGATCGCGATCAACTTCTGTGTTCGCAGTTGATCGCGAACAACTTCTGTGTTCGCAGTTGACCGCGAACAACTCTTGACATTCATCTCGCTAGTCATATGACTCCGTGGATCATCACTTCTTCAAGCTACGAAATCGAGCAATCACGCTTGTATTGTAGATATAATTTCCCATATTGTCAAACGAAAATTCGGATAAGGTTATCGAAATATCGTGATCCGAAACTTCGACGAAACTTCGAAGCGTACGCGTGTTCAATGCACACTAGAATTTCGTATTTTAACCTTTCTTTCACCGGGATTAACGCGTGACAAATTCGAATTCATGACAAACAGTTTACAAACGTACAGTAAGATGGTTTTAGTAAATACCCTGCGTACCAGAGGCGTCAAAAAGTCAAGATTCTTATATAATAAAAGTCCCCGTCAATCGTAACTGTCAGCCAGATGCGTGTCTCATTTCTGACACAAATACCGCGGGAGCCATTGAATACGCGAACGGACTGATCCGATCCGATGCACTAAAGCTCTTTTAATTCAAAAGGAATTGCACTTTCCCAGCAGAAGTTTTCTGGTAAGAGTATAGAAGTTCTTGCACGTATTTCAATACGACAAACGTTGCTTCGAAACTCTGTTGATGTTCTGTAAAAACTCAGACTGACACTTTCACGCCTGACTGATTTGCACGTGGAAATTCAGACTCCAAGAAGAATTGAGATTTTAAAACGCAAACATTTACAATGAATTCTGCCGAAACTCAGTAACAAGACAAGGATCTGCCGTAAATGTAAAACTACACTGAAGCAAAAGTTTATTTGGTGTTATGCTTTGCGCTCAGCGAGTGAGTCAAGCTTTAAAGCGGGCCTGACGCACTGCCGGTGAGGGAACTAAGCGAGCAGCCGTTGTTTTGTTTATTTTACGGCTCACGATATTTCGATAACTGCATGGTCCAAATTTACTTGAAAACTTTATGCAATGACTTTTACAAAGATCTGGAAGGCTGACGGATCTGAATATTATTGTGGATATACGGATAACGTTTACAAAATTGAACACTTCCGAAGTTGGGACGTGTGATTTATAGTAATGTCGGTTATTACCCTATCGGTCTTCGATTCGGGTTCAAAGTTATACTGACTGAACTGAAGTAAACTCTACAGTTGTCCTCATGTACCGTTCGAAAGTGAGCCGTAAAGTTCAGTTAATCAAAGTCCGAATAAAGTTTACAACTCGGGTTGGTCGAATTGACCGAGTGAGCCGGAAAAAGTAACTTGATCTTGGACAGGCAAGGATCGAAATTTCGAAGGATCGACATTTCGAAGAAGCGAAGTTTTGCGCGAATATTCGCAGAGTTCGCACGATATTTCGTAGAGTGCAGCGAAACACTACCATAAACGAAAGCTAAATATTAAGATACATCTAGTTGTCTTTGAAAATGAGTTCATCAAAAAATATTACCGAAAGGCTCTCGATATAATTTGCTGTGCAAAAATGTAAACAAAACACAAATTAGCAATTAGCGTGCGCTGTACTCGCATCTCGAAGTTCTAATACATTGAGTGGACTTCTTGCACGTTCTTGCAGTGCTGCAAAAAGGCAGTTATCAACTCGTTAAACTTCTTGTGTGTTCCTTGCAATTTCTTGCGGGTTCTGGCGCCGCAAGAAGTTTTTGCGGGACTTCTTGTGCGTGTAAATTTTTGGGCTACAGTTGTATATGCTCGCGATGTTTGTTCGCGAACACCTTGCGTTCGCGAAGAAATCGCGAACAATTTGCGAACAGTTCGCGAACAAATTGCGAACAGTTCGCGAAAAAAATGCGAACAGTTCGCGAAAAAAATGCGAACAGATTGCGAACACTGCACGCGATCTGCTCGCGAAAATTTCGCGAACAAATGTACATATGTTTCTGGGCGGTACTGTATATGATGCAGTGTTTTTTTACAGACAGGGTTATTTTTAGAATGCTTTCCTGCAAGTTGGGTTCAATGCCACATTAATGTTTGCTTAATTTACATGTACATGTACTTCACATGATTAATATAATGTTGCAGCCATTCTGGTTGACCAAACAATAAAAGCTAATACCGTATTTTATTAGTTAACATCAACCAACATACTGGGATGAGAGTGAACGAAATTCAACTGAAATCTAAAAATAACCCGGTCTGGGAAAATGCTGCATCACGAACATGTAACAGATGGTATCTCCAGGTAATGGGATTCTGTGGCAGATAATTATTTTTGACCACTTTATATTTGAAGCTAGCCGTGTGCAACAAGGACATAAGTGACCCCTGACCATGTTCTAAATTCTCCCTTAGAAAACAAAGAATTTGAAGGAGAATTTAGAATGTGATCAGGAGTCACTTACACTCTTGTTGCACCCAGCCCTTCATTTATTTATGATGATGATTCATATTAAAGTGAATGAATACACCACATTAAAACTATGTCGTGATATAGGGTCCATACTGCATTTACAAATTCCTAATCCAAAGGAGTGAGAGATGCATGTGCGACCAGCTTACCAATAGCACATGCACAAACTTTTTGCTCGAATCGAGACATGTGACGCTTTGCCGCGGTGTGGCCTAAACATGTAGCTAGTGGTATTACCTGGTACAGAAATGGTGTTACATCTGGCTTTGGTTTCTCTAAAATATTAAGTAAGCTCTTGATTGTTAGCAGAACAAAAGTAGCAGAGCTTTTAGGAATGGCTGACATCCAGTATGTCATAATGAAACACAGTGAAGAGCATGCAACCACTTGACACAGGCCTGTCAAACTGAAAGGAAATCAGTGTAAATTGGATCATGGGAAACCATATAATTTATAAAAAGGCCACACACATACAATATACATTGTACATGTACAGTTGCTACGCAAACTTCTTCACGCACGGAAAGGCAATTACTGAATGGGCTCAGCAATTGCTGTTAATGAACAGCAATTGCTGTTTTATAAAAGAGCAATCAGCAATATCGTTTTGCCAGCAATCAGCAATATTGTTTTCTTTAGAAAACGATTTATCGGTTTTGTAAATAAAACAGCAATAAATTGCTGATTTACAGCAATATCTCTGATATTGTGGTTCATTCCAATCAGTTTGTACACAATCCGATGTTACACAAGTTGCAGTGTGCTTAATTAAACGATAAACCAACTTTTGGGGTACCCAAAAATGAAATTTTTAAAACTTTCTGTTGTGAAGTGAAATTTACAATGCCACAGTTCATTTATATTTTCACAAAGTGTTGTATTATTCACTACACTCTGACAGTAAAACTGTTTGTGAGTTTAAACTGACATAAACAACACAAGTTCTAAAACACGAAAAGCATAGATGGAACTGGCTGAATAGTGCAACAGCCAACACTTCAAGTATTCTGATCATGAGCATGATCGGTCGTGACATGGGTAATTAGCGTGAACATGTGATTTCAAGTGTGACACAACACAAGGTGGAATTTAGCATATTACGGTCGGGTCGCATTGCTTGCATCATGCTAACCACCATCCTATTAGTTTTTACAGCTTTAATTTTACTTTGGGCAAGGGAAAGTAGTGGTAATAATTTACTTTGTCTTACTGCCGGTGTGGTTCAATCCATGATTTGGTGTGGTCTCAGAGCAAACAAAAACTTTCAAACTCGAAACCAGCCAGAAATAGAAAACTTCACACCTGACTTTTTAGCGATGTAAACAAACATGGACAAAAAAATATATAGAACTACAACTGGGTACCCGAAAAATGTCTCAAAGGAAAGTGGTCAATCACTTTCTCGTTAAAGTGATAAGAAAATGCAAGAGAAGGCAATAAGCATGAAAACGAGATACACATTTTTTTTGTATTGGGGTTTATTAGCGGGGCCGTGAGCGGACTGCTTGAAACTTTAATTGCCAAATGTTAGTCTCAAAAAGTCTATTTGGAAGAGTTTGAACTTTGCCAAGAGTTGATAGCGGGTCGATCAAGTCTCAAGAAGTTTAAAATATAAGTGAGCCATGCCAAACGGCAAGGAGAGAATGCCGGGCCACTTTCAACTCTTCATGGCTCTCAGCTTTTCCTGGTAAAGATTACGATCAAAACAAAGAAAATGCTCAACGTTGACACAGAGCTTTCTGTACAATAAAAACAGCAATATTATTGTTGTGCTGATATTTCATCTGAAAAAAGGCAAAACGAAATATTGTTTTTAAGAAGCAGCGATGTCATTTTTGGAAACAGCAATATCGGTGATATTGCTGAGCAGCAATTTATGTTAAAACCGTAATTGCTGCTCAGCAATATCAGCGTGTTAGCATGAAGAAGTTTGCAGCACAACTGTACATGTATATGGTAGACTTCTGTACTGGCAAATACTGTAATTGCTGCCCTTATAAAATAAACAGAGGCAGGGTTGTCACCAAGATTTGAGGATAAGGTGAGGCAAAATCAAAAATGGAAAAAATTAAAAACATATTTGGGGTAATTAAGGTCAGGCAAAGTCAGAAAACAAATGGGAAAATGTTTGCGACTCTTGAAGGTGAGCATGTTTAGATTGTATCCCAGTGAATGACAACCAGTGGCTAATACATTTAATTGGGACTTGACGTGAGAGTGAAGGGAGTGGGGCAGTTCCTTGGGGAGGGAGCCATTGGCCCCTCTGCCCTCCTACAGTATTTTATCACGTATAAGCCACACCTTTTTTGAAAGTAACAAAAAATTGCCACAAAGTTGGGGGTGCAGCTTATAATGTACATGTATGCGAGTGTTTTCTGAAAACTTTTTTTTGCAATGACCATTTATAAACAAAGCCATATGAAAAATAGAAATGGCACATTCAATTCACATTCAATTCACAGAACCCATGTGTCAGCAAGATTTCTACTCAAACTCCTCTCCTTCGCTTTCCAAAGAAAACTAGCTATCCAGTTCGTTGTTGTGATATGACGATCTCTTATGAAGAAGTTTTGCTTCAATTACTGGCATTTATGAACTCAAACACAAGACCACTCTTACTGAATTTTGTGGTGCAGCTTATACACAAGGTTTTTCCTTAAACCTTTTGGGAAAAAGAAGCGACTGTTTCTCAGGTTGAAGTTAGGGATGCGGCTTATACGTGAGGTGCGGCTTGAACGTGATAAAATATGGTACTCTCTTTCATAATGATAAAAATAAATATGTTATTTGTTGTAGCAGGCTGAGTATTACAGCTTAAAGCTGGTGGGCGGCCTGCTTTAATTTACTCCTCACACACTCAGCTCTGCTACATTAACTGTTTTGGACACAGTACACTCGACTCACAGTTGATTTTTACTGAGGGAAGAAAACCGGAGAACCCAGAGAAAAACCCTCGAATGCAGATAAGGAATCAACAACAAACCTAACTCACATACGGTGCCCGAGCCGGGAATCGAACCCGGGACCGCAGTGGTGAGAGGCGAGTGTTTTACCACTGCGCCAACCTGCATCCCCATTTTACCACTGCGCCAACCTGCATCTGACAGACATTGTTGCCATCACTGCAGTAAATACCAGCAACATGCCTGCAGGGCAAGATCACAATCTAGGTATACACAGTGTTGTACAAAGGGTCAAAAATGAAGTTTCTCAAATCACTTTGTAAATTATGTTATTGTTGTAAAGTTAAACTGTTGGTTGGTTTATTTCCAATTTTTTTCTGAACAATGAGCTATAGTTTTAAAGTTATTGACAACAGAAGTCCTGTGTAAATTATCTACATACAATGTACACTACAGGCACCCTTGAAAAGGTATTCTCACACTAAATCTTTTGTGGAAGGAGAGAAATTTTATTCAAAACACAATGCTACACAATCAAGAAAAATAGGTACTGTAAAAGACAACGCCTTGGTTGGTTAATAAAAAAACACTTTTTAATTAATAATGGTTTATCTTAACTTACCCTTCAAGCTCCTGAATCACATTTGAGTTTTCAATTTTTGTTATTAAAGGAACTGTCAACCTCAACCAAGAATAATTACATGGTTTCTGGATGCTTGAAACCACAATTAACTTGTATCTAACTTAAGACAACACATAAATTGTATAATAATATAACGCTTTACTTGATAAGAGGAAAAAATATGATTAGTTGTCTAACTCGAATGGCAAATTAATTGTGGTTCAATGGAAGTTTTGACTTAACCTGGTCGAATGAAGATAGAATAAAGAAGACTGATCAAAGAATAACATCGACCATGTCTGTTCAAATGAATTTGGCAGAAAACTTGATTATTCAAAAATATCTATAAATTTAGCATTTCCACTAGGTTTTGTACCGTATTCACTGACGGATAAGCCGCACCGTTTTACCCAAAATCTTCGTTTTAAATTGGGGGTGTGGCTTATCTGCGAGAACATCATTCTGCACAAGGTTCTGTAAATTTACATAAATTAAAGAAATCATTTTTATTAACTCAAGTGAGTTAAGGTATACTTTGTCTATTAAACAACAGACGAAACCAAAAGAAACTAACTAGCACTGGTCATTGCTTTTGCAAGATTGGTGGCTCTCAAAAGAGCCGTTTTGATGTAAGTTATATTCTTGCTGTTAAACCTTCTTCATCAAAAGATCTTTAACACACGATTTATAGTTGCTTTTCTGAAGCAACTAAATCACTGTCACCACACATGGGATCTCCATTCCACCACAAAGCTTGTTGCAGTGCTGTTGTCGGCCTCCTACTTCGATGGTTACAGGGCAATTCCACACGAGACATGATGAAAATGAAAAATTTCAAATCTATTATTTTTTAGCAAACTTTATTTTAGTTAAGAGCAGACATCTTGGTCTATCAGATACAAGTGAGATATTGTGAATGTTGGCCACACCCGCTCCGTGAGGGCCTTGTTTCTGAAGTCTAAGCACATTCCCAAAATGTAATGTCCGCAACAAAGTTTTGGGTAATGTCCGCAATGCATATTTAAAGCAAATAAAACCTATTACAGTGAGCTTTGTTGAACTTTATCATTATAGTTGGGAACTCTGGTTATTACAATGTAACAAGTTCAGAAAGTCCATTTGATTTCTTGGAACTCCTCACAACTCACAGGAATTAAGAATTTAAAAAGTTGACTCAAACCTGTGGTTGTTTTTTGCTGTAATGTCTGCAACAGACATTTAGATAATTATTAATATAAAAAGGGTAATGAGAGGAAATTATTATTTTTTATTGAAAATACAATGTAGAGGCCCACCCAAGGTGTGCTAAGTATAAATGTTTCCCCTTAACTCCAGACTACAAAACAATCTGATTCTAAGCACATTCCGAAAATGTAATGTCCGCAACGATTTTTGTGTAATGTCCGCAACACATATTTAAAGTGCATATGAACCCTGGCTGGATACATTTTTTATTAAAAGATTCATGCCCAAGGTTTCTAAATTTCATACCAAAAAATCCCTCCGACTTTTTCGTTGTGAGATATCACCGGTTCAAAATGGCCAAAATGCATGATTTGGGTTGTCTATGCCCAAAATTCTCGCGCGCGTAAAAAAAGAGACTGGAACTAGTTTACTACGTCACCTCGGGATGTTGTATTTTGGCGCTTTGCGTGAAAGGCTATAGATCGATTTCACTTAGGTCACGTGAATCCTAAAAATCTTTATTGCTGATTCAAATAAAATCAAGGTGCGTTTTTCTGAAAGAGAACTAAAAATTACGTATTTTTGACAAGTTTTATCAATCTAGGATATTTCCCGCCCAAAATATAAGCGATCAAATGTGCGCCATGTTTACAGTAAAATGTATGGCGCCGCCATCTTGGTGTACCTCCAAGGTACACCAAGATGGTGGCCAGATTACCAAGTTTCATTAAAGTCCACAATTACCAAGAATTCTGAGATAAAATGTATCTATTTGCATAGATATTCACTTATTTAACATGTTGGTTTGTAATTTAGAAGGTTTTTGGCTCAAAGTTGCACTAATTTGACTCCTCAAAATACGTGACTGGTGTTGCGTGACTCAAATCGCTTCATCGATATCTCCGGAACAAAGTGAAAGAAACCAACGAAATTTGGTGTGAAGACTCGCTTAGGTAAGCTCTAAACTGTATCAAAAGCACAACTTGGTAGAGTTCATAGTTTCGAAGTTAGCAATTTGATGACGTCACATGAAATCGATCTATAGCCGAGTCCAGAGGAGTAAGCTTCTTGATTTATTCCTTTATTTATTCCTAAAGTTTTGTATTTTTTTTTCGGGTAAAATGACAAGGAGATGCGTGGTGGGACGTTGTTCCAACGTAAATTAAAGGACAGGGAAACGGGATATACTTACATCGAATGCCTTATTTTGGCGACGATCGCCCCGAATTCGAAGCGAACCGAAGAAAGAAGCGAGTCGATTTCGTTCTTCGGATGAGGGAAATATGGTCTCAGCTCCGTCTGAGTATTCGGCTGTGTGCTCAGCACACTTTAGAAACGAAGACTACAGTAAGTTGATGGCCTTGTCTAGGCAGAATGCCTATCTAAACCGAGATAGCTTCGGGTTATCGGCATTTGGCTCGGTGCTGAGTGGCAATTGCAATGTTGAAGAACTACAACTCTCAGGAAACGAAATGGAACCTCGATTCAAATCTATTTATTGTCGTGTAGCAGGCCGGCTCTCGAGATGTTTATTTTGAAGCGCTTATGTGTCAGCGAGTTAAATACACTCACAAACAGCAGTGAGATAATCCGGGAGAGAACTCAGTGAACTTTCAATTGCCGAGAAAATTTCGTTTCAGCCTGTTCAGGCTTCAGCTCGCGCACTTGGCACTTCTGCTCCAAAAAAACAAAAACAAATAAGGATTTTAAAACCATTTCATGACAACAGAAAGTTTATAGGTAGGTCATAAGCATTATTATACAAATTTCTAAAGGATATTTTGAGGCAATACACGAATTCGTCGTGTATTTTGTCACTGCAAAGTTGACTCAGTTTATCCGGCTGTCATTTTGGTGTTTGTTTGTTCTTACAAGTCCAAAAGCTTCTCATTCCCGCTTTAAACCTCTCTGTAATTGCAAATTAGTTATTAAGTTCAAAAACCAAGAAGTTTCAAAGAATGTCATTCAAAATGTCAACTTCAACACTGCAGTCAGAAGTGCAGACTCGGAGAATCCTCGCCACTTTGTAAACACGGGGTAAAACACAAAGCGCGAAAACAAATCAGTTTACCAAATAATATAAAGTAGAACCAAAATTACTTTCACAGATGATCTGTCAGTTTGAGACGGTCAAAATGAAAGAAAAGTTGAAGAATGATATTAGTAGCACATGTTGTCATTCATTAAAAAGACATTTCGTAAGATTAACGGCTTTTCAAATATAAAGAATAAAGGATGCAAGCACTAGCTGGTTTGAGTGTTTGCTGTTCAACTTTTATCGGCTTGAATATTGAGCTAAACAACTGCAGTTTAAGGTTACCGGATACCTTCAAAGCGAAAAAGATGGATTTTTTTTTTCCGCACAGAAATGTAGTTTTAGTAGTAGTGTCTCATATACCAAAAACTCTGTTGAATAAAAAATAATGTTGACGGAGAAATACCAAAAGGAAGTTTTTGACCGGAAGTAAAAGGTTCCGTTTGATTGACAGCAGATCAATATAAGCACATGACAAGTGCTCACTCGCCCGTAACGTCGGTGTGAAGATATAATAATTAAATTTATTTCATATACCAATGTTTACGTTTATTTCCACACATGATTCCATAATTCCATCGGTTGTTGGCCTTATGCCTTCAAAAGAGCAAGCAGGATGCCCTTAGCTTAGAAAACAAAGAAAAAAGAAAAGCAAAACAAGGCCAAACAATGCATACGACTACAAAGCCAAATAGGAGTCCTCGTAAAACCCGACATGGGTTCGTATTTTCACTTTCAGACAGAGTGCCGAGTGGCCCACATCTGAACATGAAGAATTGATAGGAGCCAGCCGAGAAAATATTTGTTTCCAAGAAAGCTTAGATGGAAACGTAAAGTCTGACGGTGACTCTGAATCACTTGAAACTAACACCACGATCTTAGCTCGCTATTGCCGTGCTGTTTCAGCCGCCTGCAAATCGCTGTCTCCTCTACTAACTTACTGATGCTGGCATTCAAGGCATCTCTAGGTGTTCACCTTGGCTTTGTGTCTCCAGGTCTTTTTGTCTTTCCCATTTTTCAAGTCACACAAGAAAACTAGAACAACCAACTACATTAACATTTTCTCGATGCGGCACGAAGCTTTGATCGGAAATCAACATTGGCGGGAAATCTTGACAGATAGTTGAACTGTGATGAGAAATGATTGGCCAAGAGCTCGCTAATTGTTGGAGAGGCGGGGCTTCAGATTCACGCACGACAGACGGCTAGATTTTCTAAAATGCTATTTTCTACGCTTTCGATTTTCAACCAAAATAGAGTTTTAAAAAAGCTCCCAATCAAGAGAAATGTAGTCGATTTGTTTGAAATTTTCACAAAATGTCAATTGATAACTCCGCTGCAAAAGGGTGTCGGGGAATTGGAAAATTCTAAAAATAGAGCTCTTGACGGTGTTTTCCGCAAATCTACTCTGATTATTTTTCGCCTTTTCACGGAGAGCATGATAACTTTTGAACTAAATTTTGAAATTCCCCGACACCCTTTTGTAATACGATTCCTCTGAAATGCGACAAAGCAAACAGATTTTAAAACTTTAAAATATTTTCGGAGTCGGAGCTTCTGAAAGCCAACTCACTAGATCCGAGAAACGGGATCGCAGAAAATTCGAGATTTTCAAAGAACTCAAAACTTTTTATGTATACTTGTAGCCAATTTTGTAAGCTTTAAAATGCTACATGGATGATTTATCTACGATGTTTCTTCGAGGCGCTACATAATTTAGACTGGAAACGCACCCTGAAGGTATCCGGTAACCTTAATGTGGCTTTCTATGTAGAGGAGAGGTGATAAGGAGATTGCTGGACTCAAAGAACAGAGCATCTTGAAAGATAATTTTATGTGAGAACTGCTAATTTTTAATGCTGCAGAGAATGAGTTTGAGGTGAAGGCGAGTCGGCAGGAAGAGTTCGTGATAGAATATTATTTAGGTTTTCGAGCAGCTTTCGAAAACAAAGTTTAACACTGATTTCTCTACTATAAATTTGCAAGTTACACAACAACTCATTCGGAGATAAGATGGCGAGATCGCTATAAATATTATATTTAGCTCATGTTTTCTATTTTCAAGCTGCCCTGAACAGGCTGAAGTGAAAACCAAAAATCGGCAATATATCATAAGTGTGATAAGGTCCCTTTTTGCTTGGACTTGGAGCGGCCCAATTTTACCATGATCGAATGTTTTCGGTGCCCACTAGTCGCCTTTGGAAATCTCTTTCCCTGTCCTGTCTCTCATGTTGCCTCGTATTATATTCCTGGATCCATTCTTCGTCTGCAATTGGCTCATCTGCGTATGGTTCTTGAACTGAGAGTGCGAGTCGTACATGGTACAGCTAGATCACCTCCACTGTTCGACTTCCAAGACAAAGTCAAGTTCTGAGTTTTTTACTTTCTTTAGACTCTTAGTGACATTTTCCTCTGAGGGTAGGCTATAAATTCTCGATAATTCTGAAAAATTGCGGGCTGAAAATGGAAAATAAGTGGCTACCGACAGCAAACTTCAGCTCGCTTCACACACTTTCACAAATAGGACTTCCAGAGGTGACGTCACATCCTCGCTCTCTCCAGGCGCCAACAAGCTCGGAAATACATAATTTTCATTTTTTTTATTTCCTGATAAAACTGTTACGTTTTTTCTCAGATTTATTTTTTAATTTTTCCTGATACGTACAAGGTATAAGCTTTTCAAACAACGTTTAACTGGCCAGCTTTCATATGCACTTTAAAGCAAATAACTAAAGTAACTACAGTATTAGCAAGTTCAGAAAGTCCATTTGTATGAATGTTTTCACCTGTGTATATACATGTACATCTATCAAAATAGTACACAGCATACAACTTGGGTCTGAAACTGCACAATACAATTCTTGGAACTCCTCACAACTCAAAGGAATTAAGAATTTAAAAAGTTGACTCAAATAAGTGGTTGTTTTTTGTTGTAATATCCGCAACAGACATTTAGATATTAATTAAAAAAGACTAATGATAGGAAAGTATATTTTTTTAAATTGAAAATAGAGAGGCCCACCTACATGTAAGGTGTGCTATGTATAAATTTAAGCAGCACAGCTATTTTAAATTAAGTTTGGGAAGCATTTGTAATCTGATTTTTGGTCTCTGAATGTAATGTCCGCAACGTGGAATTGCCCTATAGTTCCTCCATGAGCAAGAAAATGCCACGCTATCCTCGAGTATTCGCGCGGTAAATGGCCGACTGTGTCGTCATTGTTCAAAACTTTAACAGCAAATTTGTCGAACTGATCTTCCACATCTCACTCCCACATCTTCCACCTCTCTTTGAGTAACTATGGTAGTTTCTTTTTCGATAGATGGCTTCCAGATATCCTTTTAGACATGATGCATGTATCAACGGACAGCTAATGAAAAAGCAAACTACCTGTTGTTTTGACTTCATTCAGCAAAAACAAAACTTCTAGTGTCCAGTTTTCACTCTTCCAACCGATGCCTGGTTACTAAGCTACGGACGAACGTGAGCACGTTGTTGTTTTGGTTGACATGTAAAATTCAATCTAAAAAGTGACCCGAATGAACAGATCTCGGTAAACAAATACTATGGAAAGATAAGTCATGTATCTACATGTACATGTACAAAATGTAAGTATGTGGACATGAAGTTTATTACTATTTCAGAGCTGAAATTACAGATACAACCTTGGAGTTTTCTCCAGTTTGAAAGTCCAATGAAGGTTACAATATACTGTACATGTACGTTTGATATTCTTCCAAAAAACTCATTTTCCTAAACTCAAGCTTCAAAACTCGGTGTGTGGCTTATCTGCAAGTGTGGCTTATCTGTGCAACCTACATGTAACAACATTATTTGTTGTAAATTAACCCTGGGATATCGTTGTGAGTACATGTACATGTACCAGCAAGCAGTTGAGCAACACTTGTTCTTGTTGCTCTGTCTAGAGCAACACTTGTATAACATCTTTTGTGAATGGGGAATGCATTTCATCCATACATGACTATAATTATTTTTATGTTACATACATGCAGGTTAATTTTAACCCCTGGTTCAATTTGTTTTGCACCAGTTCAATATTTTTTGAACCCATCCAATTTTTTTTGCACTGGTGCAAAAAAATGAAACAGGAATTCAAATTGAACTTCTACAACAATGTTAATTATATATACAGCAGTAACCTGCACTGATTTCAACACTTGTTGAACTCTATACCTTTGAGTGCCTGATATCAGAGAATGCTCTAGAGTGGTCACAAGGTTCTTGCAACTTATGGTTACTGAAAAGTAAAACACATTTTATGTGAGTTCATAATTTTTATCTACCGGTATTCTAAGTTGATGATTAGAGTTAGAGTTGTCACTAGGATTTTGGAGTAAGGTCAGGGAAAGTCAAAAACAAATACAATGTAGGAAAACAGATGTTTGAGAACCCAAGCTGAAAGTGTATATAATTATGGTAAAAAAACTGTACAATAATTATTAATATTGATTCTGCATCAAGTGAATAGTAGAATATTTCTTAATCTATGAGTTATAGACGGAGGTATCTATTTCCAATATGCTAATTAATGTGAAATAAATTTCATGTGAATTTGGGAATTTACTGTCATTTCTTTTTTCTTGTGAATGAAACCGTTTTCTGATTTTGACAAAACATTTCGTACATGTATTATCACTGATATGAGCTTCAAATATAACAGATGTTTGCAAAAGGTCATTTATCTCTAGCATGTTTTTGTATCAAAAATGAAGACCAGTTTTCCGTCACCGGCTTGATTATATAAACCTCTATAACTCATGGATGCAACACTCAAATTGAGAAAATACTGTACTATTCAATAATTCACTAGTTAATATAGAAATGAATCTGACAATATGAATGATGAAAATATTTGACTATAGATGAAGGGTAATAGTGCATTTATTGTAATGCAGTGAGTGACATCCTGTGGATAAATTTAATCTGGACTAGATGTGAGAGTGGGCAGCAGTCGGATGGGGGTAGGGTGGGGGCAGTTCCTTGGCCCACCTGACCCCACCCCTCCTATTTGACCCTCTGCCAACAACCCTGAGAGTAAAGTAAATGTATCATAACAGGCTAGGCACATTTGATTAATGCATAATTTAATGCACATACAGAAATTTTGCTGCACTGAACAAAAAAAACGGCCTGCACATTTAGACTCGGGTGACCTGTGGTAGCCTACCCTGGATGGCAGAGGCTCGAAGCGAGACCTCTTTAAGTTGACGTCGACGAGACGTCTTAGTCGAGCGAAGCGAGACCTCTTTAAGTTGACGTCGAGCGTAGCGAGACGTCAGCCCGAGTCGCGTAGCGACGAGCCTCTGGGAGACTCTAGTACTGTTTACGGTTCCTTAGAACATAATCCAATTAGATTGGCATGCATAAAATGTGCTAAAAATATAAACCTGGCCAAACCGGTTTTTTTCACGTGGTATGTGAACTTGTCAAAAAGTGTCATATTGCATGTTTACAAACTCTGGCTTTCACGCGCTGTGTCAGTGTGTTCACGTGCTAACGATGAAAAGCTATGAAGAAAACACCCGTGAAAATCGTGAAGCCAAACGAAATATGTAGGATATGCATGTGTAACTTGACAATTTTAGGTAGGGGAAAATGTAATTAGTTTACTGGGAAAGCTTCGCTCGAACAAAAGCTGGCAGAACGTTTTGTGAAGGTCCTTGGTACACCGCCGGATTTTGAGGTGCGATGGAGTTTCTTGCGTGGTTTGTTATAAGTGCCAAAGAGATTTTGAACGGTTCGAAGGCTATTTAAAAGCCATTTCAAGTGATCTTGAGGAATTTAAGGAGAAGTACAGACAATCTGTGGCGGTGCAACAACGGAAGATCGAAGTAATCAATCCCTCAGTAGCCTCAGAGCGCGTAAAAAGATGTTGGGTTTCGCCGTCGACGAGCTCACCGCAACGAGTGCAAACCAAAGTTTCCGCCAAAGCGAGAGCGATTTCAAGAAGCAACGCATCGCAATCCATTTCTATTAAAACAGACTTTTGACCAAAATAAACAACACCGTCTCACACATTACTGAGCTTTACAAACCGGTTTTCAAGTCACATGATCATGTGTGAGAGGGTCAACTAATCACAAGCCTTTTTAGAAGTTCAGCCAATCAGCGTGCCAGGGTCAAGATCTGACTCTGATGATATAACGCGTTCTCTAATTGGCTTATTCAAACACTTAATAGGATTAGAAAAACAATCGCCTACAACGGGCGGCCAGAGGTTGCAGCCGCATCGTTGATGTGAGAAAGGAGAAGCTAATGTGATCTAGGAGAGGCGGTTTCCAACCTCTGATCCAGGGTAGTGGTAGCCCAAGTAATTAATTTAATGCATGCATGTACAAAACTTTTGCTGTATTGAATAAAAAAAATTGGCCTGCAGATTTAGACTTGGGCCACCTGTGGTAGCCCGAGTAATAATTAAACCAATCAGAAAACGAGAACCTGAGCAGTTGTTGTAAAAATCCTTTTACCGTTAAGTGGCAATGAACCAAAGATGGCGGAGGGTTATACCTTTATTATGGTTACCTATCTAGGTTACAGTAGGTTTTGAACAATTGATTACTGTTGTTATTAATTGATACGTCCGTTAGAAGCCTGTGGAATAGCCTGTGGAATAGCCTGTGGAAAAGCCTGTGGAAAAGCCTGTGGAATAGGATATTGACAGCCTTGGGTGGCCCCAGGGTAGGGAAGATACCCAAGGGTTGCCCGTATTAGCCAAATTAATAGGAGATAGGAGAGCTTCATGAATATAACCAGCCACTGGTCAATTTTTTTGGTGAAATTTATGTTTAAAAAGTTGATCATGAATCTTTACCAAGTTATGAAACTACAATACAACATCAACAGCCAACAAACAAAAGTAAGCTTAATTAATTAAAACAAACATTGAAACAAACATTGGCCTAAGAGTATAACACACCTTGTGTAACTACGTGTTCTCCATGTGGGTTTAATTCGGTGCAAAATACTCGAAGAAGGCTGCAGGCAAGTGACCGAACCCATTCACTAGGTGAGGACATATACTGCAGTAGAGCATTTACTTGTACTTCTGCACTAGCGCTGTTTTCTGGTATCAACCAGGGCTGGTTTGCTATTGCGGTCAGCCATCGACACTGCACGTGCAAAGGAGGGTTGAACTTTGCAAGCAAATTTGACGAAAACTTCTCAACATTTGACATAAAATCATGGACCGTTGCTTTAGGTGTCCTGCTGCTGTGATGAGAGCAGAATAGCATGACTTCTTGCTCCATGTAGTACAAGTTATCGAAGGAATTTGTCTTGCCATTTTGAACTTCCACTTGCTCCGCCATTTTGGTCCAAAATAACAACACGTGACAGGATATGACGTTTAACGAGTTTGCTCCGAATGCCCGAACGTGACATCGGAAGGCTGCAGAAAAATGCTGAGCTTTCGTTGAATTGTTTCTAAAGTCTATTTCAGACTTTTTATACTTAGTACGAGAACATGCTTAAGAACACTTAAAGTTTACGTTTTCCCCGTTAATTTGTATATTATGGCCTTTTCCCCTATTTATGCATCTTATCGATTATGATCATGAATCGTTAACAATCCGGACGCGAACCGAGTTGTTATCGACTGAACGAGTATACAAATTCTGGCGGGAACCTGGAATTTTTCACGCGCATGAGAACGAGCGTTTGTTTAATATCTTTAGTCATGGATTTGGAAGCGTTTGGGAAAGATAACAGCAAGAACTGCAAAGTTCAATCTCTCGTGCCGCAAATTACGCGTTCTGAGCCATGTTGCGTCGGCATAGACGAAGCAGGAAGGGGACCAGTGTTGGGTGAGTTTACAATTATATCAAAACAAAGATGGGGGCAGTCACTGTGCGATTACTGTTCGTGCTTTCAATTGCCAAAAAACAGCTTCTTACTTAAGAATTATTGCATATCAACAGGCCCTATGGTGTATGGTATTTGCTACTGTCCTTTATCTAAAACAGAGCGTCTAAAGGAGATTGGATTTGCAGGTAATTCCGTGGTCTAATAATTACATTTACAGGGGTTTCAATAACTTTTTTAGGCAACTGGCGGTCCTGACGTATGAGGCGGTAAGAGTTGAGTAAAGTTTACTAGGTAGACCAAAAAAACCCACAACGATCGTGTGAAGTAGCCGGCGGTTTATCGCCGGTAGCCGCCTTCTATTCAACAACAACAACAACAACAACGATTTTATTCATACCATAACGAAATGTTTTACATATAAAAGGGAGGGAGAATTAAACAATTTAATGGTATGGGTTACCTAGAAATAACTTAAAAGCTAATCAAGCTAGGTAACGCAAATATATTGATATAATGGAAATATATGTGCGGTCGGATACAAGATACACAAATAATTAAATAAATATATAACTATTGAAACCGTCTTTGAAATAAAACGACTTTAAAACCATACTGCATTCCTGCAACATTGACTGACATAATTTATGGAGTTATAAGTTATGTATAGCGATACATACTGCCACGCTTCCATTGTCATTAATGTGCCAATCAGAGATCCATTGGTTCCGGACACAAAGCAGCCTTTTGAAATCATGGTTGGGACATTAGCATAACAATTGTAATGTTTATCAACACAAAGTATCGCTATTATATTGTGCATGTGTACTGAATACATTTACTTTATAAATGCACCCATAAATGTTAAGCGTAGTCCACACGAGCAAGTTTTCCTTGACAAGTTTTCCCTTAATTGACAAGTTTTATTTGCTCGTGTAAATGACGAAAAATGACTGGCGTGTCAGTTATTGAACAAGGCAACTTGTCAAGGAAAACTTGCCTGTGTGGACTACGCATTAAGGTCTCAATAAAGGTTCAAGATGGAAAAGTTTCGAAACTTTGTTGAAGTCCAGCCTTTTAGCATTTTGTCCAATGTTGTAGAAAACAGCCATTTCTCAAGTACAGTGTCGGGGAATTTTGAAACAATTTTTCATTCAGGTTTTATGACCTGGTTTGTAAAAAAATGGGATGAAAAACTACTTTTTCAACTTTGAAAAGGGATAAAATTTGTAATATGCAATATATCAAAAATGCCCGACAGACTATTTGAGTCAATTTAGTTGGGATTCGAAAGGGCTAATTAAGAAAAAAATTGTTTCAAAGCCTGAAGGGCTGAACTCCTTCTGGCGGATGGATTCATTTCGCATAGAAATATATACAACATCTATGCTTTTAACTTTTGTTCAAAACGGATGAAATATATACTTTCTTCAATTCAAGATCTTTAAAACGGTATACATGTATAGTATGCTTGCAGAACCGTCTGTAATCAGACTGGCTGGGAAAAGAAGGCTCTGCCACCAGTCACAACATTGTTTGTTGTGCATACATGTGTTGCATTACTAAGCAACATGAAAACACTTTTGCCACGCTTGGGCGGGTTGACCAATGAGAAGAAAGTGATCCCCCAGTAATTAGTATGCAAACAAATGATTGACATCGGTGGATGTACGCTATCATACATGTAGCTTAAGTGGGCTCCAATTCGAATCAGCAAATATTTTACACAAGCATGCATACTGTATATTTTTACAATTTAATCGTCCATGGTCATGGATGGCAGTTAGATCCAACAATGTTACGACTGGGGGCAGAGCCTTCTTTCCGGCCACCAGTCCGATTACAGAAAGGGAAGAATGGAATAGGTTTGGAATAATTTACTGATAGACATAAGTAATGGTCCAGATAAGAACTGTACAGTCAATGTAGTAGAATCCATTGTTCTGCGGCAATGAGCCTCCCCCACATACCATTTTGCTTGAATATACCTAAGTGCTTTAGGAGGTATCTACAGTCCAAACTATGTCTCAAAAATAAAGTATTTTTTATGCTATTGGCTCTTTTTTTCTGTGAAAACGCAGAGAAACCACCATCCAGCCAATCGGATATCTATTCAAGGCCTCCGATAAAGTGTGATAAAAAATCGGAAATTATGCGGCAATTCAGGGCTCATTATGCGGCAATTCAGGGGTCATTATGCGGCAAATTATGCGATTTTCTTGGGCATGAAATGTGCCCTTTTCGTAGCCTTTAGCGCGTTCTGAAGCTGTAATTTTAGTCTGTAGATGGGCTCGTTTTTTCTTCTCGGAAGAAATTCCAGCAGATTTCACTAAAAACTTAACCATTTGAGTAAATTTCAGGCAAAAACGACAAGAAATACATTGTGTAAGCAGATGAGATCAAGATTCGCGTGAAAAAGCGACTATTTTACAGCAAACAATAACATGGAATATATCAATGATTCTGAGTGGTCAACACTCTATCCATTGTTTTCGTTATGCACCAATGAGAATACACTTTAGAATTAATTCAGTACCAGATCCCTGGCACGTGAAGCAATGCAAGAACGCCTCGACGTTTTCGTTGACAAAATCGAATGGACGTATCGAATGGTGATCCTTTCTTGTCCTTTCTTGCGATGTTTTGGGCAGTAAATTACCGTGAAATTGCATTATAAAGCACCACAAAGACAGCTGTCACAAGGTTGTACCATTTTTATTGACTCATATTGTGTTATTTGTAAGAATTATGCGCGATTGTGCGAAAATTTGCGAATTATGCTATCGGATGCAATTTTTTATCAATTGTGCAGGATCGCACCATCGCACAATATCAGAGGCCCTGTCTATTAGAGAAAACAAACTATTTTTCAATCGCAAATTTGAGAACTTTCCCCACACACAATATTCTTTGAAATTAAACCATAATTAGTTTGATAAAAAAAAATTCAAACCACAAAAAAATATCGAATGAAATTGCATTATTTTGATGGTTTCTATTGAATTTATAAGTATCAACCAATGAAATTACGAGAAAGAATAATAGAAAATTAACACCTTTTAACATTCCTTGCCGTAGAGCACTACAGTTGTTACATGTATCTGGACCATTACCGGTATATATTTAAGAAATAGAAAACATTTCCCGTGTTTCTATAGAGTTATAGAAACACGAGTGGGAGTTTGGGAGAACGAGAAATGGCAGTGGGAACACGAGCCCGAAGGGCGAGTGTTTCCACAGCTATTTCGAGTTCTTCCAAACTTCCACAAGTGTTTCTATAACTCTATAGAAACAAGGGGAAAATGTTTTCTATTTCCTTTATAAAATAAACGAATAAAAGCACGGAAACGCTCGCTTAATTTGATAACCAAAACGTAAATTCTCACAACTAGCTCAAGCGCGCGCTCAACTGTCTATGTTTCTATAGAGTTATAGAAACACGGCTTACAGCCAATCAGAGCGCGCGTACTATCGAAACTATTTTATAAATATATATATACATGATAATCTATTGTGAGTCGTTCTTTTACTTTATAAACTAGATTCTAAGACATTGACAGAGGACCAGCGTGAAGCACTATTCACAGAACTTTCTGAAAAGAACAGTGATTTTATTGGATGGGTTATTGATATTCTCTCACCCAACTTCTTGTCAAACAACATGTTAAGAAGGTGAGAAACGTACAGCATTCATTTTAAAGGAAACCCTGGCTGTTGGAACAAGTTGCCGTTAAATTGTTGGCAATATGGTCTAAGTTGAAAATATGTTTAGTTAAAAAAAAAATTGGACATGAATATGAGCCATTTTGGGCACGGCCACTGTCATCTTGGATCTGATTACATGTATGTTTTTTGGCGGTCCCTATGCAGGCATCCCAGACCTCCTATATTTCCTATATATCCTATAATTTGTATAGGATCCTATAAAGAGCCTATATTTCAAGAAATCCTCCTATATTTCCTATAAATAGGATGTATGCTGAGTGATCATACATGTACATTTATATTTTGCACTTTTTAGCATTTTTGTTGTGAATTAACAAAAGCAAAATTCTTTCCTATCAATAAAAAAAAACAGGTTTGATCAAACACATTAAAAGTTCACATGTTTTAAAAATTGTGTGTTTATTGTTTACTATTTATTGTTTGAAAGCTATTTTTATTAGCTCCTTTTAAGTGCCTATATTTTGGAAAAAAATCCTATATTTTCCTATATTTAGAACTTAATTGCACAGCCTATATTTCCTATCAAATTTGTCCAAAAAGTGGCTGGGATGTATGCTATTGTTACATGACAAAAGTATTGTTTTCTGACAATAGGAACCACCGTGAAACATCTTCAGATCCAAGATGACAATGCTTGTGCCCAAAATTGTTCATACGTCTAGTCTTGTGTCTATTTTTTTCAAAAACTAAAATATAAAATTTTCCAATTTTGTCAACATATTTTCAACTTAGACCTTACTGCTAACAATTTAATGGCAAAATTTTTGTTCCAACAGCTAGGGTTTCCCTTTAAAGTTGAATTTAAGAGTTTGAGTCTTTGAAGAAATAGCTTCTTGAAATAACCATGGTCCTGTGGGACCAGGTATTAATTAGTGAAGGGGGGGGGGGGGAGGGGTTGGTGCAAATGAAAACCACCATGTGCGATAGCCAACTTTCGATATACATATACAAGCACAAAAGATTCAATGTGAGGCTCTGGAATAAATAAATAAATAAAATAAATTCTGAGAATAGAATATAATCTAATTTACCCTGGAGCAAGTGAAGTATTTATTGAAATGGGGCTATTTTTTGTTGACCCCTCTCCCAGTTAGTCTCCTTCGCAGCCGTTATTTGTGTTGTCATGCTCCTTTCCCCAGATTTAAGCATTCACAGCATGGCTTTCATAATCAGAAGTCAGTCGTGCCCAATTATTTGCACGGAAATTGACCAATCATAGTTTCCCTCTTATTTTTTTGGTGCCTTCACTCATTGATGGCGAAGTGAAGATTTATATTGATTCAAAATATTGACATTGTTTCGGTTTTAAAATTCTGGCTTTGGCTTCTTGTTATTTTGCTGAACTGCACAGAAGACCTTGAACCTTAATTTATCCTATAGGAGGCTTTGATGTTTACCCTTGAAGAAGGGAATTTATTTTCTTCACTTCCCAGCGTAATCTTATGGGATTGCCGGTTAACAATAGGAAATGAACAATCTGAAATCTACAATGTTTACTGTCTCATTTTTCTCGGCCAATGGAAATCGAGGTACGGTAACCATCGGGGCGCTGCGAAGATCGAATTCCAGCGAAGATCGAATTCCAGCCAAATTAGTAGAACTTCTTCCGAAAATGTAAATTTTGTTTTTCTTGAGAGCAGCTGACAAACAAATGAAGCACTTAAAACCACTTGCCACTATCTCTTTAGGGAGTTTCATCCATGGGAACACTTGAAGGCAAAACTGCAATGTCATTTTGGATTATTTACACAGAGACAGGGGAAACCACTGCCATTCACGTGGGGAAATACGTCATGATTAATTTACTGTCTTGTGATTGGTCTAATGAAAACAAAGTCAACCATCTGATTGCTGCAGTCGCAACAAAGGGAAAAGGATGTTCGGGTTTAAGCAGCCGTTAGTGGGGAGAAGTGTTGCATGACGACACAAATAACGGCTGCGAAGTTTCCCCAGTATACAGTGTATTTTTTTTGTTGCTTGAAAATATTGGTGCCGCCCATTTTGCACCTCATCCCCCACCTAATTAATGACCAGTCCAAGCATGTGTCTGCCACTTTGTGTGTAATGCTCATACCACAGGCAGCCCGAGCTGTTGATCTGCATACATAAAATTTCTTGGGTCCCTGCTAGTACATGTAGGTGTATAATACATAATCATGACAGTATACATATGTATATGCTTATCTTAAGTATCAACTTTGTTGACATATACTGTAAAAGGCACTTTAAAGGAGCTCATTCAACCAAGATGCATTGCGAGTCACTGTTATTGTTTTCATATGGGAAACTACTTGAAATCGGACAGCTGCCAATCAGAAAATGTGATATTGGGCTGTTTATAAATAGAGTTTATGAGTTGAACTGAAAGGCCAAGATCTGCAGGGAGATCGGTTGCCTTTTACTTGAAGAAATACAATAGAATGAGTGGAATTACTATCAATGGTTCTCCGATCAAAATTCCTCGACGTGATGCTAGCAATCGATCTCATGCTTGATCTAGCGAACCAACTTGTCCAACTTCTGGACCATTTAGTTCCAGCAATGCAGATCGTGTGGCAAGGAAATTAATCAATTCTACGATAGCGTTATACATTGTACATTTAAAGTTCTTTCCTTTCTAGGCTTGCATGTGCATGCAAGAACGTGTAGTCGAAAGAAAGGAACTTAAGGTTGTACCTGCCAAAATGCTGGTTTGAAATGTTGAAGTACTGTTTGCCACATTCTATTTGTGTTCAAGGTCCATGCATTCTCCACACCACATTTTGACTCGCCAATGCAAGGTGCAAATTTGTAATCAATTGAAGCTGAATCGAATCCATATAATGTTATTGTTTGTTAGCCTGAATTTCAGCTGGTTTGTGTTATTTTAAAAGCCCCTTGACTTCTGTTAATCGTACATTGGATATGCTGGGTAAAAAAAATATATTGATCAATCAGTTTTCTGAGTGCCCAGTGGCACTTGAATAGTTCATTCCTCAGCAAAGAAACATTATTTAAAAAATAGGTTCCCACTTTACAGCTGCCCATGCAGATATCAACACAACATTTCACTTTTACTTACTTTAATTGTCTCAGCGATGTTCATTGAACGAAAACCAAGACTATAAGACTCAGAGAAACTGCGAGATTTGTAATCTTGCATGAACCGTGTGTGTAGTCCGCATACTTGAGTATTGTCCGATGATGATTAGCAAAAGGCTCAGCTCTTCTGACCTTTAAATTTCATGCCATTTAGGTGAAGCAGTCCAATCAAGCCAATGTAGAAAGGCCATGGTTTGGATAAACTGTAGGAATTACGATCAAACAGTCGGCTAACTCCAGTACAGGCTCTTACTAGTAATAATTTCACTGACCAAAGGCGACTCCAGAGTAATGTTAATTAATGCTTCCCCTGGCAGGTGAAAATTCGGAAATATATGACTGAACACAAAATAGAATAAATAAGGAACACTTTCCCCTATAAATAATCAACTGGTATGCCCCTGTGAGACAGATGGAATATGATTTGTTTCAAGAAGCTCTCCAGAGCGATTATCGGGGGCCCCAAAAATGGCGGATCGAGAAATCTGAGCTCGCAATGTATCATGGTTGAATGAGCTCCTTTAAGACTCCAATTTTGCAATCTTTGGGATGAACTGGCCTTGCTTTATTGTACCATTATTCCCAGACCTCTTCCCTTTCAGGAATATCGAGATATGAATAACTAAAGGTGATTTTCATTGTGAAATTTAGGTGATTTTGTTATGTGATTCAATTCTAGGACAAAATGCAGCCTGAATGAGATTTCCCATAATTCAGCCATTGGACTTATTCAGCTTCTCCTAGATAGTGGAGTCAACGTGCAGGAGGTCAGTTGGCTTAATTTGTACTGAAGACTTGTAAGGTTAAAGAATATATCCGAAAATATGACCTTTTTTGTATGGAAATAATTACTCGGGCTGCCTGATCGAGGCAGCCCAAGTCTTAAAATGGGCTCTGTCTTTTATTCGTCATTGACACAAGTGGGAAATTGCATACTACACGTAGATCTATATGACCTTGCTGTCCACGTGTGAGGGTGATTTCGGTAAACCAGTATTTATTGTAAGGGTCTAAACCTGACCGTTACATGAGAGGACGCAAGTGGGTGTGTACTGTAAGTACGTCGGCTAAATCCTTTGTACCTTATCCTGGACTCCATTCATACTTCCCATTACCCACGCTGTGTTTCAAGTTTCGGGGTGTCTAAATCCCCAATAATCCTATTAGACGATTCTATATGCTTTTACGTCAAAGGATAAACCAGATCAAATTGCTGAAACAATCCATGACCGTCAGTAGATGACAAACAAAACCGGAATACATTTTTCCTCATGGTTTTCCAAACGCTTAGAATTAGATTTTGACTACAAAATGACCAATAATGGTGAGTACATCGGTAGATAGTCATCGATTTAGTTGAAAGCCGGTTGAGATAGAAAACCGGCAAGGCATTCCTGGCCGGCTTCGAATTGAAACTGATACTGGACCGGCACTGGGCTGTTTTTTTTCTTCATGTATCCAGTCATATTCACCAGGATAACCCGGCTTGGCCGACTATATAGTCTGCAATTTTATTTTTATTTCTCACACAATGAGTAAGGAATTTTTATTTTTTCATTTAGTGTTCTATCACTGAGTGTGTTATAGACTGATATAATTAGTCAGAATAGTTGAAGGGTAAATACTTTGTTTTTCGTTAGATTAGAGTACTTCAGCCAGAAGGAAATCAATATCAAGTCATTATTTTAAAACTGTTTTTATTGTACATAACATTTATGAGACAATTTTATTTTATTCCATTATTTACTGTTCATGATTTCTACGGTTTATCTCTAGCAGTAGCACACTCCGACGGAACGTCTGGATGCTACTGGCCTGACCTAAGTTACTGCGTAGACATTTTAAAATGTTTGCAAACTAAGAATACAGTTTATCTCTAGCAGTAGCACGCTCCGACAAAACATCTGGGTGCCACTGGTCTGACCTAAAGTTACTCCGTACACATTTAAAATGTTTACATACGAAAAATACAGTTTATCGCTAGCAGACGTAGCACGCTCCGTCGAAACATCTGGGTGCCACTGGTCTGACCTAAAGTTACAAAAAATACAGTTTATCGCTAGCAGTAGCACGCTCCGACGAAACATCTGGGTGCCACTGGTCTGACCTAAAGTTACTCTGTACGCATTTAAAATGTTTACATACAAAAAAATCAGTTTATCGCTAGCAGTAGCACGCTCCGACGAAACATCTGGCTGCCACTGGTCTGACCTAAAGTTACAAAAAATACAGTTTATCGCTAGCAGTAGATGCTCCGACGAAACATCTGGGTGCCACTGGTCTGACCTAAAGTTACTACATGTATATATAGTTGCTATATGTTGCTATAGTCCTACTGGAGTCAACAGCTAAAGGCCCCTAGTAGCACTTCTTATGACAATGTTGAAGCAGTACAGCCATGCAGAGGAAAGAATAAAAAAACATTTTGTATAATTCAGGCCTTTCAAAACAATTAAGCCAGTGACTGCCAGAGCTCCAGCAGTTGCTTTGAGGTACATTGGCAGTTATTTTCTCTTTATCAACAGACTATGAAACTTTTGCTGGACTTTTAGCCTGTTGTCACAGATATAATAACTTTCCTGTGTTGACCTCCTACTCAAAAACATTTTAAAAGCACTGATAATTATGCATGCATCAAAGTTAATATTTTATCAGTCACAAATTAACCCTTTAGCTCCTGAACCGGCTGTAACCGGCCAATATGAAGCATGTACCTGGAGAAAATTATGGTGTCAAACCTAGACATTCTGGAAATACGATGTTGTGATATTATTTCAAGGGATGAATAACTTCCAAGCGAGAGCTACAACAGGGATCGCTTGACTGTCCCACTTTGGAGAAAAACGCATTTGTTTTGGAGATCGTTGTTCGTTTCTTCCATTTTCACGAATTTTGAGGAGCTGAAAATCGGCTCAAAAAAACCTTCCCATTCGCACTTGAAATCAAGAGCAAATACAAAATAACCACTCTGTCGTTACACTGTACCTTCATGTTGTTATAATCTTTCCAACCAGGAGGTTTGTTTTCACAAAACACACCAAGCAACGGTGAACCACGCCGATGTTTACACTGCATTTCACTCGACCACATTTTCCTGCTCCCACCTCCAATTGCATGCTGGATAATCAACAAAAATCACAAAAATCACAATCTGGGACTCCTGTAGGAGTCTTTTACCCCTACAACCAAGAGCAGTGATTTGGACTCAAGCCATTGCTTTAAAGTGACAAAAACACATCCTAATAGGTTGAGCAGGGGTAAAAGACAACATGCAACTGCAGGATTTCAAGGATTTCAGTGAATAATTATTTCATGTGTCTCAAAGCAGAAACACAAAAGAAAAACCCTGTGAAACCCCTCACAAAGCTTATACTACATGTAAAAGCAAGCCAAGTACTTTTCAGCCATCCTCAGACTTAATTATGTCCTCTAGCTCTCTTGCAGTGGCTTATTTGTCCAAAATTAGAGCACATTTCATTGGAAAACCTAGAGAAGAAACCATACTCACCGCCGCCCACGATCAGTCCGTAGAATTCTGCCAAATGGCATCATGGGGAAAGTTTGAGCCCTTGGTTTAAAAAGTCAGCAGTATTTAACTAGCCCGGGCTAGCCAAACTGGAACTGAGGGGGGAGGGTTGAGTTAGCACTCTGCATTAATTCACCAATTGAGCCAAAACACGTCTAGGAGTTAAAGGGTTAAATATAATTATTATAATACTCATTCGCTGTGACTCCTTTATTAAAGAATATGGCCCTACCATCGTGTACTGCTAGCAGCCTTTTGTTTTGTTTTGTTTATTTCCAATCCGCTTCCTGAAACTATCAAACTAAGCAGGAAACTACGAAAGAAACTTCAAAAAGCATTCAAATTGAAACTGTCATACGAAACGACAGGATTGTAACGTCATTCAAAAGATTGGAAGAAAACTTGTGCAAAACCAACTTTTCAACAGTCTGTGAGCAGCCATCAGCCGTTATATTCTTTAATATATATTAAAGGTAATCAAAACAATTTGATCGTAAGTATTTTAATGTTACAAAAGCAATAATAATGTAAATACTGTACAATATAAGTGCTACTTTTGATAACAGGTGTATGTTGACACTGTTGGGCCAGCAGAGAAGTACCAGGACAAGCTACAGAAACTCTTCCCTGAACAAGAGATCACAGTCACTCCTAAAGCTGATGCTAGGTTCCCTATTGTTAGTGCTGCTAGTGTTTGTGCAAAGGTTAGTTCGGCATTAGTTCAATGTGCTTTAAACAATTTAAATTGATCAAGTCACTAATTAGTTAACTTAAAGCATTATAATTAAATTGAAATACAATCATTATTTCTTTCAGGTTGGTCGTGACAGAGCTATCAAATCTTGGCATTTCCAAGAAGGATTTGAGTCGGCAGAGGAGTGCGGATCAGGCTATCCATCAGGTACATGATTGTACATAATTAAATTCATAATATGTACATTACATTGCAGACTACATGTAGATGTATATAAAGTAGCTAAGCTACTTTTAATTTTTAGATAACAGTGCCAAGAATAATTATATAATGTAGAGGGCTGATCAAGGTTTCACAACATTTATCTTCAATATTTAATGCTTGTCTATCAGCAGGTCCAAAGTTGAGCTGGGCAAATATGGCCCATTGCCAGCCAGCTTAGCACCTACATCTGTGATTGTGTACAGTACTGTGTCATTCTGTTTAGCATTTAGAACTCTTGGCAGTGAATATATGGATTCTTGATACAATGTATAGTATCTATCTTAGTTTGTACAATTCATTAATAATTCATAAGGGTGCTAACCAATCCAAAAGCAGCATTTGAGTTACATGGATTGAATACCTAATTAATCTACAATATAGAACTGATTATTAGATATTCAGTCCATACTTGAAGTGTTTGGTTGATAAGAACTGATTAATAAAACATTGGTGTCTGCAATTGTGTATTTGATACAAATACTGATTAATAAAACACAACATCCTCTATATTGTTTCATTTCACAATATTTTACAACATGAGCATGAGTGTTGTATCAGCCTACATTGTATACAAATTTCTCTCGCCTCCGACTCAAGATTGTATAGGCCAAAACAACACTCCTACTCATGTTGTAAACATTTGCTACATAAATTTCAAGGTTACACAGAATCTGCTCTGTCATTTTATTGGACCCAGATCCATGCAGACCCTGTTAATTATGATCACTGTTTAATTTGTGACCATCAGAACTTTAGAGCGTGTGGAAAAATTAATGTTCGTTTGAAAAGGTATATACTGTACATGTATGTATAGTAAGACTTGCCAGACTGACTGTGTAGCATACACGTCACTATCATGATACAGAAACATTAAATTCCAAAAATACATCCATGTGAATTAATCAATATCCATGCATGCATACAGTCATGTACTGTACAACTCATTAGAGTTAAATAATGATTTGATTCTTCAGAAACTAATTTAACTAGTTGTTAGGACTCATTAGATTTGGTCTGGGGTCGACCCATATACATTTTGTGATATACATGTATGTGGAGTGATTGATTACTGGGGACCCATTGAATGCAATTTGTAACAAAATCACTGGATGTTCATGATCTTGTAAATTAATTAAAAATTAAAAATTATTAGACAGTTGGTGGTGACAAGATACAAACACCCCTAATTCAATGGCCTAACTGCACATGATGATAATTGTGTACAGTAAAAAGAAGGGGTTCAACGGATATCATAAAACTTTTATAATATTATTGCCAGGTCAATAAAAAAAATTTGTTACATACTTGTATTAAACAGGTAGTCCGAGCTTTATACAATCTGTATTTATAATATTTAATAGCAAATTTGTATGGGATTTTTAGTCTTCCATTTACAACATACATCCAAATTGTAAATGAAAGACTAAAGAATCCTACACAAATGCTATTACATGTATAACAACACAACCCCCTGTCAGCCTCCATTTTCTACATATATCTATTATTGTTGTTATTATCATTAACAATTATTCCTCCGAAGTGGAGGTGAATAGTGGTAGATATTTACCGAGCTGCTTTGGCAAGGTAAATATCCACCACTATTCACCAACACTGAGGTGAATAATTGTTTTTAAATTAGTATATACATTTGTACCACACTTTATTTTATTTTCTGTCAAACGGACAAACACTCGCACAAAGTGATTGCTGCTTCACTCCGAGGTGAATATGAAATAATATTCACCGTTTGAGTAGCCAATCAGAGTGTGCGAAAAGTGATATTCACTGATGTGGTATATACTAATTATTATTGTTGTTGTTGTTACTGTTATTATTGTTATGTAAGCCCCCTTGCATGATGAGCTTCCTGCTCTTGTGGCAAATGCCGAGAATACATACTTGTATGTTTAAGTAAAAAAATAAAATAAAGAAGATGAAAATCTTTCAGCAGCCTTTGACACGGTAGACCACGGAATACTTCTTTCAAGACTGTCTAACTGCTATGGGATTGAAGGCACTGTACATAAATGGTTCAAGTCATATCTCTGCGATCGGAAGCAGTTCGTAGTTATTGAGAATGCAAAATCTTCCAGCCGCCCATTGACCTGCGGCGTACCACAAGGATCTGTTCTTGGGCCGATCCTATATCTGTTGTATACCACGCCTCTAGGTAATATAATGCGTCGTCATGGCATCTCATATCATATGTATGCTGACGACATGCAGATTTACCTGACGTTCAAGTCATCTGTGTTGGGAGATATGGAACTGTCCCGTGAACGAGTTGAAGCCTGCGTATGCGATATCGATCGGTGGATGCTGTATAACAACTTGAAGATGAACAACGATAAGACGGAGCTTCTGATTCTGCACTCAAGACATCGCCCACAGCCATCGTTGGAATCTGTGACTGTCGGACACTCGCCAGTTTCTCCAACTCCATCTGCGCGGAACATCGGGGTTGTGTTCGATAGCACAATGAACTTTGAGAAGCATATCAGTGAAATCTGCAAGTCTGCCTTCTTCCACATTAGGAACATTTCCCAAGTTCGCAGATATCTTAGTATTGAATCTACAAAGACCCTCGTTAACGCATTTGTTACGTCTCGAATTGATAGTTGTAATTCTTTATTGTATGGCCTGCCTAGCTACTTAACCCAGCGTTTACAGTATGCTCTTAACTCGGCTGCGAGGCTCATATCCTTGTCGCGCAAGGCTGATCATATCACGCCTTTGCTCATAGAATTGCACTGGCTTCCAGTGGAACAGCGCATAAATTTTAAGATTTTGTTGTTTACCTACAAGATAGTTAACGGTCTAGCACCAATGTACCTAAGTGAACTGCTTGTACCTTATGTTCCAAAGAGAGCTCTTAGATCTGCTGACAAGTTGCTTTTTTGCCAGCCATCATATCATGCCAAATCGTATGGGTCCAGAGCGTTCTCAGTTTGCGCTCCTTATATGTGGAACAAATTACCTATGGACATTAAGTGTAGTCCTAGTGTTGTAATTTTTAAGCAGAAACTCAAGACACATCTTTTTAAATTAGTATATTATTAACTTTTTACTGTTCATATAAGTTCCGATATTTCTATTGTATATAGTTAGCATTTATTATCGTTATTTATACTTTAACTTAGGTTTTTAGATTTGAATTGTATATATATGTAAAGCGCATTTGGGCATTTCTGGAGAGTGCGCTATAGCAAATAATAAAGTATTATTATTATTAAAATCAAGCTATGCGCATATTATTGCAGATCCAAACACCAAGAAATGGTTGGCCAATAATGTAGATCAAGTGTTTGGCTTTCCTCAGTTGGTCAGGTTTAGCTGGGCGACATGTAGCACCATACTGGAGGACAAAGCAGTGGCTGTCACTTGGTAAGTAGATAGAATCAACCAATGAGAGCATGCATTTCATGTAGATCCCACTCAATTAATCCTTGAAATGTAATCACCGGTAGCCCAAGCTATCTGTGTATAATATTTAATAGCATTTGTGTCATTGGGATTGTTTTGTCTTCCATGTATTTACAATAATATCGAGATTTATCAAATAATACAAATAATATTAAATATTATAAAATAATAAAGATCATAAGGTTGGGCTACATGTGATGTAAAAAAAGAAGAAATTGTCGGCCTGGCAATAATATTACATAAACGTTTTATGCTATCCCTTGATGTTAATATTAAAGTTATAGCTGCAATTATCTCATGTGCATTTTGGCTGTTTCTATTCAATTAATTGATAGCCCTCTATAGTGTTAGAACACCATGCAATGATGTGCTTCTTATAATCACTGCCAGCATAAATAGTGGGAAAACCAATACAGGGTCTGAAATTGCACCTTATTTGGCACCAATGCAACTAAATTTTGAGTGTTGGCGACCACAATTTCAAATTTATTCGCCAGCTGGTGACTTACCTAAAGTCTGCACAATGTTTCACAATGTCCTGAAGTCACACGATGTTCTAAGTAAATTTAGCCAATAAAACATGACAGCAAACGTGTCACTTGAAACCCACAATTGGTCATTTGGCGACTAAATGTTTTTGCCCCCAGTTGCTGCCTACGTGAAAAAGTTAATTTCGGACCCTGTAATACAGTGTCACATTCAGCTTGCCATAAGGCATCCCATACCTTTCCCACTCATTCAATATAATTCTGTTATTTGCACATTCCACTAAAATCGCAAGGAGAGGAGAGAGGGACTGGGAAGAGAAAAGGGAGATATTCCAATAGGCTTTCCCAAAATAGAATTGATTGCTCACTGAAACTGGTCATCCTTGCCAAAACCTTGGTTTGACTTAATGTACAATGTATATACAATGTATGTTCATGGTAAATAACTTTCACTTTCCATAGGACTTATCTCATTGGACGATTAGACACTAGGCCATGGTATGATTGCTAATAGGCCCTTTGCAGGATACAGTCACATGCTGATATATTATACTTCATCAACCAATGAATTGAACTTGTGATCCCCATGGGAAAGGCATTTTGTCATGGATGCTGGAGAGCAAGCTACAAAGTATTGTATCTTCAAAAACGCAGTTTTAGAAAGATCAACAATCGATTGGAGGTGGAAAATAGCATTTACAGACAGGTTTTGCCAATATAACAATACCAATCTTGTACAAGGCCTTCAAACAAAGATGTTTGTTACCATCCAGTTCAACTACATATACATGATTTGTTAGCTGCAAATGGCCTATATTACACAACTAAACCACAAGATGCACACAGAGTTGGGATCCAGCAGTCTATTTATTAAAACATAGTTCTTAATACAATACATCAAATACTATAAATCAATAACCCTACTCTTACATGTACTGAAATTATCATTTAAAACTAACACATTTACATTATCAAGACTGCCTTTTGGAGTGGGTGGGTGGGTAAAGAAACAGCTAAGCTAGGCCTGAGTCGCCTTGAGCGTTGCAGTGGGGAATATGCAAGTGCCAGTACTGCCTAAGATTGCGCTCTTAAAGCCCGATAAACCCACACATTCCTTAGGCGCACCCTGAGGAAGTAGATGCCTTAGGGCTTAGGTCATGCGTGACTCACCAGAACCCTGCTCACGTACAACTGCCCAGGTCTAGATTTACATTAATAACAAGTTATCAATATTCACAATTATAATATAGAATGAAAATATGGTAAATCACAATTCTCAGAACATTGAGATTAATGTATTATAATAGTCAAGCCGAGGCTTTGACTAGCTTTATATAGGATGACCTTGATTCAGTGAGCAATCAACTCTATCTTGGCAAGGGCCAATATCATTTCAGCAATGTGCTGTTATTCACAGGGATGATGATGATAGTGATACAGATGATGCTGCCCAGGGTACTGCACCCATCACTTCATTCTTCTCATCAACAAATGAGGATGTAGCACCAAAGAGACATAGATTCTTCCAGGAAAGACACCTAGAATCCTTGGAGTCATTTTAAGGTAATTAAGTCATAATTTCAATGATGCCACACTGTAAGTGTACATGTGTCTGTGTGGCTCAAAAATATTTAACTGACCTGTAAAAATACCCAACCATAATAATTGCGTTACTTTGTGGATGCTTGTCATTCTCAAAGGGATTAATTGCTCATATAGAACACATCCTGTATAGTATTGCACATTTTTGCGTTCACTCTAGCTTCGATAACACGTCCTCGTTCTACTCAATCTATAGTTCATTTCTCATAGCATTGGTTATATTGCTTTAAGCTGTGTCAGTGTGTTCTATATTTTATATGGGGAGAATTATAATTACACTACTCTCTGTGCAATATCCTTTATATATTGTATGTATGTGTTAAATATATGTTTGCATCTCAACCCCTTTTGTGCTGCTTTTGCATTAATTGCTGTTCTTTGTCTTCGAGTTCACTGGAAAACAATAAAGATACCATCACATAATATCTGGAGAAAATGAGGATGAATCGATGAGTGATATAGATTCGCTTTCTTAGCTTACAGATAAATTAAGGTGTTCAGAGATTTATAGACGTCTAGGAGAACAAAAAAAACATAATGCCATTGGCTTGGTGAAGTTATTTCTCTTGAAAGAAAATGAAAACCGATAACTGTGCACTTGGTTGTTGCAGAATCTTTTGAACTAGACTTCAAGTCCCTTCTATTCCGATTTTTTTTAGAACGGCTAAACATGGTTCCAGATGGCTAACGATGGCTAGACATGGCTAGACATGGCTAGACATGGCTAGACATGGCTAGACATGGCTAGACATGGCTAGACATGGCTAGACATGGCTAGACATGGCTATATGTGGTACAAGTACAGACATCCCTACTTACAGACCAGACCCAGCCAACTACATTGTATGTGTACCATCTCTAGCCATAGTTAGCAATCTGGAACCATTGTTTACCCATTCTAATACCATTCGCAGTAGAAGGGGCGTGCTAGCAGTCTACTTCTGGACAAGATATATAGAGGTTATTAGTCGGCTAACCAACTGATACAGCTGTGTATTTTTACAAGTACAACGTTTGTGCGAGTTCGTACATTTCTTTGTAAAAATCCATACTTTTGAACATGAATATCTTAGATATCTCCTTGGGTTTATGGCAGAACTCTCAGTACGAAACGTTACACTATTTTCAGTGTGATAAATCTAATCGTAAAAAAGGAATTAAAGAAATATTTCAAAAAGTCCTATTTGAGAAAAGGCCGATAAATCTGGGTTAACTCGCAAAAAAATAAAAAATAATTATTACCTATCTACCTGTTGCCGGAAACACAACATTTATTTTGTTTGGCCTTATATTTATAATAATCAGCAGACTTCAGATAATAGATAATAGATGGTATCATTAGTACTTGGTGCAAGGTCGGGTATTGTTTATTTACAAATGTGTTTTTATTCCAGTTTCTACTTTACTCCGATTTTTATTTGTTAGCAAAAATGCACGTTCCTTACTTGTGTACATGTATATACATGTAGTTCATTTCAGGAATTTGAAGTAAGTTTTAAGTTTAAAAAACAAATTAACTAAATACCGTACTATCTTTCTCAATATTATTTTGTTAGTCATATATCACGACTGAACCATACGTGTTATTGGAGGTTTTGCAAGGCTTTGCCCCTTTAAGTTCAACCTCATTGCTTGCCAAATTCCTTTCATTGCCCCTCACGACTTCATACTTGACATTTTCATAATCCAGCTCCCAAGGCTGTCGCCTCCCTAGAAGTTTCTGTGTTAAAAACTGTAGGGCCATTCCAAAGCAACACATCACAGCACATGCCCTAAATAGAACCCTAGGACCGAAGTACTCGTATACAACTCCCCCTAATGCCCCTCCAATGCCCCAACCTAATCCAAAATGGATCCCCGTTAAAAGTCCCTGTATCGTGGTCCCCACCTCGGGAGGTGCGATCATACTCCCGTACGTAACACAAGCAGTCCACATAGCGGCAAAGGTAAAGCCGTGAAGCAGCTCCACAGGGAGAACCAGCCATGGGTTATACAGGAATGAATAGCTGACAAGACGTATTACAAAGCATAGGAGACTTAAGTAAAGAACACCGGAGTGACCGAGCTTGTCGAGAAGTTTTCCCGCTAGGAGAAAGACAACAACCTCTGATGCGCATGTCACTGCAATTGAAATTCCCAGGAGAGCCTGCGAACCGCCAATATCTTTAAGGAACCAGAATAAAAACCATGTAATGACTCCACTGCTTACTCCCATGATTAGAACGACGGCCATGAATATGAGAACTTGATAGCTTTTGAAGAGGAGTTTGAGGTGTGGTAGTACCATCATCAAGGGCTTCCCGTTCCCTGTTTCCTTTAACGTGAGGCTCACCATCAGCACCGACGTGTTTAAGACCAGGAAGAGAACGAATGCGGGTAGGAAATCTGCCTGGTCACTGGCCTCTGCTAGGACCCTACCCTTGTTCATAGCAATACCAGAGATAAGGCCACCCATTCCGAACCCAACAGCACCCCAAAGCCGCTGGGTTCCAAAGTTATCGCTACCTACTGTGGAGACTACTGTGGCATCCATGATAGGCGTGATGCTACCCATAAAGAATTTGGCGATTACGATCAATAGGAGAAGTAAACAGAACTTTGCCGTGGAACTAAGACTACTATTTATGTCGTCTTCAGGCCCTTGAGTCTTAGTGTCCAGTTTCAAATTCGTCGGATGACTCAGCGTGCTAAATAACAAGGTGGGGGAACTGGCTGTTACTGTGTCATGTTTGGAAGTCTTGGTTACGAGAGGTGGTACCATTGTTGGACTAATATTGGTGGTGTGATTACCATTTGCAGCAGCAAATGTTGGAATCATGCTGGTATTTCCATTCGCCGATGTTGGCCCCATGGTTGGGTGCCCAGTAACGTTTGTATGATTCGTGGGAGCAATTCCCCCGTGGGTGCCATTCATGAAACTGAATGGATACGTCCCTGTTAGGAAGAGAGTAGATCCCACGACGGCTGCTATCAGCACGGCCTTATGCTTGCCAGTTCTATCAGCTACTATTCCCCATAACGGCGCGCTGATGAACGTCACAAAAGGTTGCACACCAGTGAGGATTCCGGTCTGCACGGCGCTCATTCCAACTTGACGGAAATACACGGAAAGATACGCCGGCAGCGACGCGCACGCGGCCAGGTAGAAGAAATATAAGAGTTTCACCTTGAACATCTCCCGAGTATGGTGTGGCGAAACTGTTGAAGGCTCCTTGGCATGCGCGCACTTTTCCTCCATCCTGTTAACAAAATGAACAATAGAAATTAGTGCGAGAACCAATCACATTGCAGAACGAAAATAAATCATTCCAACTTACGGTTTCTTGAGCCAATTAGTGTCAAGTACAAGACAATAGGATTTCAACTTACGGTTACTTGAGCCAATCAGTGTCAAGTACAAGACAATAGCATTTCAACTTACGGTTACTTGAGCCAATCAGTGTCGAGTACAAGACAATAGGATTTCAACTTACCGTTACTTGAGCCAATCAGTGTCAAGTACAAGACAATAGGATTTCAACTTGCTCAAGCTTTGATCCGGTTAATGGCGAATTTGGTCGATTAGGTCTGAGGTCAAAGTCTTTCGAATGAAGAAAATGAAATGGATATGCTAGGAGTTACACTTTGGAATGCTTTATTTTCGTTGCGCAATGTGTTTAGTTCTCGTTATCTAAGTTGCCCCGATTGCAGTAGTCCGTGCACTGTAAAGGATGGAAAACCTTGGTTGAAAAACAATGTTTGTTTGACTTAAATGTTCCTTATCGATGCAACGGTTTTTATATTTTCACAACTTGTATATCCTGGTGAAGGTTTGCCGTGCCAGCCGAAATATTGCTGAAATATAATTATTCCTCAAATCGTACGAATCAGCCTTGCATCGTCCTGTTGTCACAGTGTCGCCCCTGTTGTTACACAACAAAAGAGCTATTAGTTTCTGTCAATAGGAGCAATAACCCCCCTCCCCGCCCGCTTTGTTGGCGCTGGACACTCTAGAAAATAATTGCGGTTGACTTGTGGCAGGTCTAGCAACATTCTGATGTCATAACATACAAGATGGTGGCTCGCGCGAAATCCAATTTAGTTTTATGGTCAGGAAAATCGGTCCATAAATGAGCTCTAACAAAGACTGAGCAGTGACTTGTTTACTCAGATGGTGTCCTGCTTTATTTTCAGTTCGTCCCCAATTTTTTTCATTGAGTCCCAAATAAAATGTACATTTCCCGAAAAAATACTGTAGTATGATTTCCCGGAAAATTCCTTGAGTCTCCCGATTCCCGACATTTCTTTCGATCCCGGAATGTTTTGCTGTCTTTCTTAGCCTGTACTGAGAAGAATGCCAAATGGTTTACTTAGTTACGTCAAAGATACAGGGAGCGGCGTTGCCAAGCAGATCTCCCAAGCCAGAGGCTTATAATTATGTGTTCCGACGAAGTCCTGGGTCGAATTGGAATTTAGGTTGCAACAATACAACAACAATACAATACTTTTATTTCACCCTTTTTTTAGATTTTACAATTTCACTGTTAAATTCAGGACAAATTACGTATATGTTGTATAATAAATAATTATTTACTAGAAGTGTCTAGAGGCTAAATTAACCGCAAAGTTTTCGAGTTAGCCACTAGCCTTAACATTTGTTACATTTTTAGTGTTTAGCAACTTAAGACTAGTAAAAAAATAAAAGGGGGAAGACGAAAAGTGAATATGATACAGAAGTAGGTTTGAGCAATGCTTTATGTTTTAAACTGCTCCGTTAATAAGAACAGTTTGACTTTTTTAGAAAAAGAGGAAACATTTTGTTCTTTTAGAGAATCTGGAAGTTGTTGCCAAGAATCGTTTGCCTTATAAGATACAGTTTGTTTGCCAGTGTTTGTTCTAACAGACGATTTATACAGATATGTTTAGAAGCATATCTGGTGTTGTATGAATGAACATCACTTGCGTAGCGAAGATAATTTTCAAATGGGAGTGATAATTGTTTTTTATGCCATAAATGGGTAAATTTAAGGATGTGTAGACGAAAGACATTAACAGTAAGAATGTTTAATAAATTCAATAAAGGAGAGCACTTAGCATAAGAAATTACAAAGAACATTGATCTTATCACTTTGTTTTGTGTTGTTTGGATTTTTTGTATGTGGGTTTTGTAAGCACTACCCCATGCAAGTATTGCATATGAGATATAAGGATAGATTAAATTATAATAAATTTGTTTTAATTGCTGGAGGGATAGGTAATGTCTGAGTTAATACATTATACCAGACTTCCTTGCAATACGCGAGCAAACATGAAATATGGTATTTCCAGGATAATGTATTATCAATCATTACACCTAAGTACTTTATATGGTCTTTACTTTCTAGTGAGTAAGTTGTTCCAACTTCGTTCGTTAATTTTATATCGATATTTATTTCTTTTTTTCGTGATGAATTAATAATCATGTAATTAGTTTTCTTGAGATTAATATTGATAACTGATTGATGTCACACCATTTTTTTTTTTCCTAATTTGGTATTAACTAAAGTCTCGAGGTTTTTATGGTTATTTTAATTAACAAATACATTGGTATAATCAGCAAATATTCTGAAGTTCAGTATTTTAGAGTAGTTTGGAAGGTCGTTAATGTAAAGTAGAAATAAAAAGGGACCAAGAGAACTCTCTGTGGGATTCCACAGACCATTGTCTGTTTCACTGATTAGCAATTTCCTATGGTAACGTATTGTTGTTTATTTGTTAGATAGCTGGTAAACCAGTTTAGTGGAACTCCTCTTACTCCATACGTTTCCATTTTCTTAAGCAATTATACTGTGGTTGACTGTGTCGAATGACTTCGAAAAGTCCAAGAAAATACCACAAGTATATAGGTTATTGTCAATTGCTGTCTTTAGATTATCAGTAATTTCGGCAATAGTTTGTGCTGTTGAGTGACCCTTTCTAATATGGTGTTCCATACCCGCCAAAAATCGAAGTCGACACTCAACATCCAACTTTAGTGATCAACATCGCATTTTGTAATGTCAACATTGATATTCACGATGATCAACTTCAAACTTTCAAACACAATATCGAATCGACATGAATCAACTTCCAACTTGAGTGTTCAACATTGAACTTTCTGTCGCTGGTATACCGAGTTTTCAATTTCGACTTTGAACATTTCAACGAAATGTCCAACAGCACGCATGGTTCAGCACCGGAATATCGACACGAGTAAATTATCATAATTTGGATCAATTTACGTTCTGGGTTGTCACGAGAGTCGTCATAATTTTATCACATTTCGATTTTGGTAATCTACAATCAACACTGTAACGCAATGGTAGATTTTGAATCTCAATGTTGAAAGTTGAGTTCTCTACAATTAAACATTGTAACGCAATGTTGACTTCGTATCTCAATGTTAAATGTTGCGTTCTCAATCGGTGTACAAACTCTGCCAAAAAGTATCGTATGTATACGTCATTGTAACAAAAGTAACTCTTCCGGGGAGGGCTTTTGTGTTGGGACGGTGAAAAATGACGGACGTATGCAGTGCCGTTGTAACCATAAATGACATTATATTCAGAATAGAAACATTGAAAGATCCAAGCGAAATTGGGTCAGTAGTTTTAAGAATAGACTATATCAATAGAATATACTAGTCAGTCTCGATGTGGCGGGTGAAATTGTGGAAACTGAGTAGTTTACATGAGAATGTTGTAGCCATCGAGTCAAAGTACACTTCCTCGCCGTCGACTTCCAGTTCCAGTCAAGGATATCAGGCCCAGTTAAATGAAACTGGACGTCGTGGAATACCCTCGTTTGAGATAACTAGGGAACAGTTATCTTTTTTTATTGGAGCAAGGGTTTAAAGTGCGAGAACTCAGTGGTGTGTTGGGAGTTGGACAACGAATTGTGGAAAGAAGAATGTCTACGTTTGGCCTCAGTGTTTCTGGTGAGACTTAATTTTCGCTTGACTTTTATAGTTAGATTGCGTGCAGCCCCCCCTCCATTACGGCATTTGACATTTTTAAGCTAGGCAAATGCTTCCAAACTCAGGACAGACTGAGTTGTCAAATGCCCAGATATGTCGGTGGGGGGGGGGGGGGGGGGGGGGGGGGTTGGGTTTGCATTTGAATTTGATAGAGACACCACTGCTACCACCACTAGCTAAGTAATTTTGCAAGCTACAATGTACATGTATGTGTGATTGGTCAATTTACAGTCCATAACTTCCCAATCCCATACTGACTGTCACTTCTGGTCAAAGAAAACGAACAAGACATATAATCCGTAAAATTCCGAAAATAAGCCCCCTCAAAAAGAAACTCTTAATATAAGCCACCGGCTTATATTTGGGATTTACCCTCAAATACAAAATAAACTAAAGCAAATAATTACAGATACCGGTACTTTTTAAATTAATTTTATTGTCAATATAAATATAAATATATTAATATTCCATTATCTGACATTATCTGATCTGAGAAGAGAACAGTTCTCGAGAGCGAAGCCCGAGGGAAGCTGCGAGCTTTGACAAATATAAGGGCTAGTGTAGGTTATTTGTTGATGCGCACTTATACACTTGGAAAAATCACAAGTTACCCATGTAGCGAAACGATGAGGGACACGTTGAAGAATGTAGTTGACGGCTCTCCTGGCGTTTGCGGTGGTCAGATTTCCACTTCAATGTTCTTCGTCCGTGGCGAGCCCACGCTTGGGTTTCGCGAAGTCAAAAATCGTACTTTTCTCGCTTCTGTAAGGTCCCCAAATGATAATAATGAAGATCAAAGCCTTCTTTTCTAAAATCTGGTTTTAATCATTTTTACGACAAATATTTCATGGATAATTCACTTAAACTAGTATACCTAACAGGTAGTGAATGCTGCTATTAGAAGAGAACCTACAGTAGCACTTTAGCAGGAAAAATTGATTACTGGGTGATAAAAATGCCAAGGTGTTAGATGAATATATTTTGTAGTTTTGGGGCTGTCGTGCGACTGAATCCTGTTTGAGCTGTGGTGTGTAACTCAAAAGTTGTCCCGATTAATTTTCATTTTGTCCCGACATACAACGATCTCCCGGTAAATTCCCTGAACCTACCAATTCCCAACATTTTCTTAAGATTCCGGCACAACAAACTACTGTTCTCCCCGGTGAAGTTTAAATACCGGAAATCGATTGTAATTGAGAATGTAATTGTAAATGCTAATTGTGATTTTGAATCGGCTGCTTGACTATCGAAGCTAATAGAAGAACATTATTTGCTGCTCACCATCTTGATAACAGGAGAGATCTTGCTCTTTGGAAACTGATAGTTCCCACAGAGTTAGAAAGAGTTCGCCTACACTTCAACAAAATCATGATTACACAAGGATCGCATACCCAGAAATGCATTAAAGACGGTTGAACGAAGTTAGATCCGATTCCACCTCGTGTAATGTCACGTGACGATCAGATCCGTGCAAAGCAGTGTGGGTAAGAAAAGGAAATCGAGATTTGGACCCGCTTACAGATTAGAACTCGCTCGCTTCAGGCTCGCTCGCTGCGGTAGCAACAAGTCGGTCGGATACTGCATGGACCCCGCTGTACGATACTGGGCACCTCAGGAGCTTTGCAATAATTCCTATTATTATCAAATTATTAGAGTAAAGTGTTCAGCCTTTGTACATCTTTTTGGCAACTAAACGGACAGTCGCTGGACAAAATGTCACATTCCTAACTGTTACGAGGACAGAGAGAACCTGAACTGGTCGGATAATGGGCCACATACTGTACTGTGATAAAAGACGACGGGCATTTGAAAACACAAGAAAATGTCGAAAGAAAAAGAGTACGTTCAAAACAATAAAACCCTCAGTGTTACATACATGTGTACTATGATAAAACATGGCTTTTTTAGCGAATCAGAGCGCGCCCATACCATCGTATCTATATTATAAATGCGTATTTATAAATACAAATTTACTTGTCATTTATACGCTACGCGAACATCAACATTAACTAAACTTGTATCTCATTCGTGTGCGCTCGAACTTTTCTCAAATTTACGAAAATAACATCCGACGTTTCTAGATTTTCGACGCCCACTTCCCTGTAATTAAAACTCAAACGAACGAGAGTCGTCATAATTTTATCACATTTCGATTTTGGTAATCTACAATCAACACTGTAACGCAATGGTAGATTTTGAATCTCAATGTTGAAAGTTGAGTTCTCTACAATTAAACATTGTAACGCAATGTTGACTTTGTATCTCAATGTTAAATGTTGCGTTCTCAATCGGTGTACAAACTCTGCCAAAAAGTATCGTATGTATACGTCATTGTAACAAAAGTAACTCTTCCGGGGAGGGCTTTCGTGTTGGGACGGTGAAAAATGACGGACGTACGCAGTGCCGTTGTAACCATAAATGACATTATATTCAGAATAGAAACATTGAAAGATCCAAGCGAAATTGGGTCAGTAGTTTTAAGAATAGACTATATCAATAGAATATACTAGTCAGTCTCGATGTGGCGGGTGAAATTGTGGAAACTGAGTAGTTTACATGAGAATGTTGTAGCCATCGAGTCAAAGTACACTTCCTCGCCGTCGACTTCCAGTTCCAGTCAAGGATATCAGGCCCAGTTAAATGAAACTGGACGTCGTGGAATACCCTCGTTTGAGATAACTAGGGAACAGTTATCATTTTTTATTGGAGCAAGGGTTTAAAGTGCGAGAACTCAGTGGTGTGTTGGGAGTTGGACAACGAATTGTGGAAAGAAGAATGTCTACGTTTGGCCTCAGTGTTTCTGGTGAGACTTAATTTTCGCTTGACTTTTATAGTTAGATTGCGTGCAGCCCCCCCTCCATTACGGCATTTAACATTTTTAAGCTAGGCAAATGCTTCCAAACTCAGGACAGACTGAGTTGTCAAATGCCCAGATATGTCGGTGGGGGGAGGGGGGGGGGGGGGGGGGGGGGGGGTTGGGTTTGCATTTGAATTTGATAGAGACACCACTGCTACCACCACTAGCTAAGTAATTTTGCAAGCTACAATGTACATGTATGTGTGATTGGTCAATTTACAGTCCATAACTTCCCAATCCCATACTGACTGTCACTTCTGGTCAAAGAAAACGAACAAGACATATAATCCGTAAAATTCCGAAAATAAGCCCCCTCAAAAAGAAACTCTTAATATAAGCCACCGGCTTATATTTGGGATTTACCCTCAAATACAAAATAAACTAAAGCAAATAATTACAGATACCGGTACTTTTTAAATTAATTTTATTGTCAATATAAATATAAATATATTAATATTCCATTATCTGACATTATCTGATCTGAGAAGAGAACAGTTCTCGAGAGCGAAGCCCGAGGGAAGCTGCGAGCTTTGACAAATATAAGGGCTAGTGTAGGTTATTTGTTGATGCGCACTTATACACTTGGAAAAATCACAAGTTACCCATGTAGCGAAACAATGAGGGACACGTTGAAGAATGTAGTTGACGGCTCTCCTGGCGTTTGCGGTGGTCAGATTTCCACTTCAATGTTCTTCGTCCGTGGCGAGCCCACGCTTGGGTTTCGCGAAGTCAAAAATCGTACTTTTCTCGCTTCTGTAAGGTCCCCAAATGATAATAATGAAGATCAAAGCCTTCTTTTCTAAAATCTGGTTTTAATCATTTTTACGACAAATATTTCATGGATAATTCACTTAAACTAGTTATACCTAACAGGTAGTGAATGCTGCTATTAGAAGAGAATCTACAGTAGCACTTTAGCAGGAAAAATTGATTACTGGGTGATAAAAATGCCAAGGTGTTAGATGAATATATTTTGTAGTTTTGGGGCTGTCGTGCGACTGAATCCTGTTTGAGCTGTGGTGTGTAACTCAAAAGTTGTCCCGATTAATTTTCATTTTGTCCCGACATACAACGATCTCCCGGTAAATTCCCTGAACCTACCAATTCCCAACATTTTCTTAAGATTCCGGCACAACAAACTACTGTTCTCCCCGGTGAAGTTTAAATACCGGAAATCGATTGTAATTGAGAATGTAATTGTAAATGCTAATTGTGATTTTGAACCGGCTGCTTGACTATCGAAGCTAATAGAAGAACATTATTTGCTGCTCACCATCTTGATAACAGGAGAGATCTTGCCCTTTGGAAACTGATAGTTCCCACAGAGTTAGAAAGAGTTCGCCTACACTTCAACAAAATCATGATTACACAAGGATCGCATACCCAGAAATGCATTAAAGACGGTTGAACGAAGTTAGATCCGATTCCACCTCGTGTAATGTCACGTGACGATCAGATCCGTGCAAAGCAGTGTGGGTAAGAAAAGGAAATCGAGATTTGGACCCGCTTACAGATTAGAACTCGCTCGCTTCAGGCTCGCTCGCTGCGGTAGCAACAAGTCGGTCGGATACTGCATGGACCCCGCTGTACGATACTGGGCACCTCAGGAGCTTTGCAATAATTCCTATTATTATCAAATTATTAGAGTAAAGTGTTCAGCCTTTGTACATCTTTTTGGCAGCTAAACGGACAGTCGCTGGACAAAATGTCACATTCCTAACTGTTACGAGGACAGAGAGAACCTGAACTGGTCGGATAATGGGCCACATACTGTACTGTGATAAAAGACGACGGGCATTTGAAAACACAAGAAAATGTCGAAAGAAAAAGAGTACGTTCAAAACAATAAAACCCTCAGTGTTACATACATGTGTACTATGATAAAACATGGCTTTTTTAGCGAATCAGAGCGCGCCCATACCATCGTATCTATATTATAAATGCGTATTTATAAATACAAATTTACTTGTCATTTATACGCTACGCGAACATCAACATTAACTAAACTTGTATCTCATTCGTGTGCGCTCGAACTTTTCTCAAATTTACGAAAATAACATCCGACGTTTCTAGATTTTCGACGCCCACTTCCCTGTAATTAAAACTCAAACGAACGAGAATACAGGCCCGAGACCAGTTTGACCAACGAGACCACTCTGACCACTCTGACCACCGAGACCACTCTGACCACCGAGACCACTAGGGCCACCGAGACCACTCTGACCACCGAGACCACTCTGACCACCGAGACCACTCTGAGACAGCCCCACCGAGACCACTAGGGCCACCGAGACCACTCTGACCACCGAGACCACTCTGAGACAGCCCCACCGAGACCACTAGGGCCACCGAGACCACTCTGAGACAGCCCCACCGAGACCACTCTGACCACCGAGACCAGTCTGGCCACGGAGACCACTCAGCTAGACCACTAGGGCCACCGAGACCACTCTGACCACCGAGACCACTAGGGCCACCGAGACCACTCTGACCACCGAGACCACTCTGAGACAGCCCCACCGAGACCACTAGGGCCACCGAGACCACTCTGAGACAGCCCCACCGAGACCACTCTGACCACTCTGACCACTAGGGCCACCGAGACCACTCTGACCACCGAGACCACTAGGGCTACCGAGACCACTAGGGCCACCGATACCACTCTGACCACCGAGACCACTCTGACCACCGAGACCACTCTGAGACAGCCCCACCGAGACCACTAGGGCCACCGAGACCACTCTGACCACCGAGACCACTCTGAGACAGCCCCACCGAGACCACTCTGACCACCGAGACCACTCTGGCCACGGAGACCACTCAGCTAGACCACTCGGGCCACCGAGACCACTCGGGCCACCGAGACCACTCGGGCCACCGAGACCACTCGGGCCACCGAGACCACTCGGGCCACCGAGACCACTCGGGCCACCGAGACCACTCGGGCCACCGAGACCACTCGGGCCACCGAGACCACTCGGGCCACCGAGACCACTCGGGCCACCGAGACCACTCGGGCCACCGAGACCACTCGGGCCACCGAGACCACTCGGGCCACCGTTTACCACTGACCACCGAGACCACTAGGGCCACCGAGACCACTAGGGCCACCGAGACCACTCGGATCACCGAGACCACTCGGATCACCGAGACCACTCGGATCACCGAGACCACCCTGACCAAAGAGAACTTCGGGGCCATTATAGATCACTGACCACACTTCTGATATTTGTACTCTGACTCGCTTGCAGTAAGCTGGCACCGCTGTTTCACAGTCACGATCCGGAAGAAACTCGATCGGTACCAGTTCGTCACAGTGGTATAACCACCTGTATGTCTCCTGATCACTTTCCTGCCAGCAATTGAGCTGCTCAAAGCTTCAGTGCAGGTTTGCTACCGTAAAACGTAGAGCGTACGTTATTGAATTCGATTTTAGTAATAGGATTAAAAGCAGGAAAACCAATCAGAAACTCCTTTCGCAGAAGTTCGACCCGACCCTCAGTCCTGCGTGTTTGGTAATTACCAGACTCAGTCCTGCGTGTTCGGTAATTACCAGACTCTGTTCTGTGTGTTTGGTAATTACCATACTCAGTCCTGCGTGTTCGGTAATTACCAGACTCAGTCCTGTGTGTTCGGTAATTATCAGACTCAGTCCTGCGTGTTCGGTAATTACCAGACTCAGACCTGTGTGTTTGGTAATTACCAAACTCAGACTTGTGACAAAGTTTTGACTGTATACGAACAATCACTTTGCTAATTAATAACGCTACTTCAAATTTCTGTTGCACTCACAACATGAGAATCTAAACGTAAATTCAGGCATTTCTGCTGCACTCACAGGAAGACCAAATGGATGCATTTATATTTGATATATTAGGTGACGGGATGAAAAATTAGTCTGAAAATTACCACAGACAACGCAGGCTTTCGTTAAGTTTCATCAACATTAATCCTAGGCTATGGTTAGGAGGAACAGTTTTAATAATCCTAACCTACGACTGAACCCAGAGGTGCTAGCAGAAGTCTCTCCGTCTTGGTTTACTACTAAGACAGAGAGAGACCTCCCTGGAGACCCCGCCCTGTCTTGGCTAGCAGGGAAATTTAAGCTGCTCTACAAGTAAAATCAAATGTCATGAAATGCTAGCTAGCATTCAACTTATGATTCAACATTTTGCACGGAGAAAGTACGCGAAAAGCAGGCAAACAATCGCATCGAGAATCGTCAGGATTTAGTTGAATATTATTTAACTGATTCTCACTCCAGTCTCGTACCTGAGTTATATATATATTCGGAACTACAATATACTACGTACTTTGTATTGGTCATAAACAACTGACATGATCGGTCCTCGAAATATATCGTCAGACTTCAGTTGCTTTTGCTTGCTTTCTTGTAGATAACCGTTGATTATACGAATGAAATGACTCACACCACGGTTCAGTGACCTTACACCGCGTTACAGTTGAACTAAATTATACCGCTTTCCTCTAAGTAATTTGCAACCTCAAATCTCTGTCATAGGGCAAAAACTACGAAAACTTACCTTCAATGTGTGTATGCAATCTGACGAATCCTATGAAGACCAAGGTTTATAAGACGCAAATGGCGATCAGAAAATGCCGCCATGAACCTGAAGTTATATTAACGGTAGATCTGTCTTTTGTTAGTATTAAAATTTTGCGCGCTTTCATTAACGCTAGTCCGTGATCCGATTGGTTAAAGTTGACACTTCGCATCAGCGGATATTAAATTTCACATCTACATCTACATGTGACGTTCTGGAGCCATCGGGCAAACTGTGAATATTCAAATTGTATTCAAGAAGGCAACCTATGCTTATAAACCTCCCCGGACCCTGTGCAACCGAAAGCAATATTTATCACATGGCCAGATAACAATAATGCGAAACAGTATTCCAGGGAATGATGTTTCTGTGGACTTAGATCGTGACTCTCCTGCTGATCTCCCAGCCGTCACGTGACTCCCCCATGCATGGCCCATGCCGCCGATCCGACTTCGTCTTTAACACCGACGCCGCTTTACAACTAAAGGTTTAAACATGGCCAGAGAACAATAACGCGAAAACGTATTCCAGGGAATGATGTTTCTGTCGGGTCTTAGAGCGTGACTCCCCTTCGTCTTTAATACGCCGCTTTACAACTAGAGGTACACGCTTACTAAAGCCAACATACAGAACAGATGTTTGATCATGTTTCTACGACACATTCTACCGGTAAATCACGTATCACTGAGATATTGTGAAGATTCCTGCGATATATTGTGTTGAGTGTCAGCGCCAACTGTCAAAGTTAATTCGAAGGAACATTATTACTGAACAACCAAAACAATAACCGCGAGTCCCATGAGTTACAAGATCACAAGACTAAGCGAGAAGTTCATTCATCAAGAGTAAAGGAAAACCTTTCGCAGTCCAACCTTTCTTCATAATTCATATACCACAGACCACAGAGATTACAAACGTCCAGCAATTTTACTGCTTTCATTCACAAGCTTCAACAACTTTTCGACCACTTAAATCAATAATTCGCCATTATCTCATTGCAAATTGTTTGGTACTTTACCAAAACACAGGTCCGAGTTTGATAATTACCGAACACACAGGTCTGAGTCTGGTAATTACCGAACACGCAAGACTGAGTTTGGTAATTACCGAACACACAGTTCTGAGTCTGGTAATTACGGAACGCACAGGAGTGTCAGTCTGGTAATTACCGAACAAACAGGTCTGAGTCTGGTAATTACCAAACACGCAGGACTGAGTGATAATTACCGAACACACAGGTCTGAGTCTGGTAATTACCAAACACGCAGGACTGAGTTTGATAATTACCGAACACACAGGTCTGAGTCTGGTAATTACCAAACACGCAGGACTGAGTTTGGTAATTACCGAACACACAGGTCTGAGTCTGGTAATTACCGAACACACAGGTCAAGTTTGGTAATTACCGAACACAAGGAAAGAAGGATGATGGTGGAATAATAGATGAAAATCTGAGGAAAGCAAAAACAATATGTTACATGCCACTTGATGCCATTGTAGTATTACTAGTAGAAAGGGATAGAAGTAAACGTTTGTTGGAAAGCACAAAATACTACTGAATTTAATCTCTGTGTGTAAAAAGTTGTCAAAACTATTGTAGACTCATATTTCAGAGAAGGTAAAAAAATATATTCGTGTTTTGTTGATTTCAGAAAAGCTTTCGACTCTTTATGGAGAAATGGCTTATTTCACAAGTTAATTGAACTCGGTATAAGTAAAAGGTTTTTAGCCATAATCATACATATGTACCAAAACATTAGATCTTGTGTCAAAACAACTGAAGGGCTTACCGATTACTTCGATTCTTTTGTTGGGGTAAAACAAGGTTGCAATTTAAGCCCAAATCTTTTCAATATTTTTATTAACGACATACCTAATATATTCAGTCAAAATTGCGATCCAGTTAAGTTAGAAAATTTAAAACTAAATTGCCTTTTATATGCAGATGACTTATTATTGTTATCAGACAGTGAAAAAGGTATGCAAAATTGTCTTAATTCTCTTTATCATTACTCAAAGAAATGGAAACTCAACATAAACATCAAGAAAACTAAACTTATGGTTTTCAACAAATCAGGTCGTAAATTAGTTATCAACTGTACTTTTGGTAAAAACAAAGTTCCTATGACTACGTCATATTCATACCTAGGAACAATCTTAACACTCTCAGGATCATTCAACTTAAACAATGAAAAATTATACAATAAAGGTTTAAGGGTAGTTTTCAGCATTTTGAAAGATCTGAATCCCCTATGTGGGACTTCTACAAAAATCCTTTTAAAATTGTTCGACTCCGTCACAGGTTCGACCCGTCTTATTATATAATTGCGAAGTCTGGGGAGCATATTCACAAAAACATACTTCATTCTTAAAAATTAAAGATAACTTAGTTATTTCATACAAACTTGCTATGTGAAAAATTACACTCAAAAATGTGTAAGATGATTCTTGGAGTAAACTCCAAGGCTACTAACTCAGTTGGGCGTTTTCCCTTACACATTCCCATTCATACCACAATAGTCAAATTATTTTTTCACTTACTCAAACACGAAAACAATCCACTACTTAATAAAGCTCTACAAGTATCTAATAAATTAAGCAATAATAACACATTCACATGGTTCACTACATTATCTCATTTATTAAAATTAGGAAACATTAACCCTAGTGAAATTACAAATTTACATCTTTTACATAAGAAATTAAAAAACATATGTAGATAAGTGGAACAATGAGAGAAACGACTTAATCAATGGCAAAGTGAAGTCAAAATTAGAATTATATTCAGTTATCAAGCACAATTATGGCTTCGAGAAATATTTGAATTTAATTACTGACTTCAGAATTCGAAGATCCATAACCCAGCTAAGAATTTCGGCACATCTATTCCCAATCGAAAGGGGGCGTTATAACAAAACCCCACGAGAAGATAGAAAATGTACTATCTGTAGTGATAATGAATTGGGTGATGAAATACATTACCTTTTTCGCTGTAAACACCATAAATTGACCCTAATTAGATCGGAATTTTTAAAAACCCTTTTCGATACGAATCCGTCTTTCGCTTTGTTCGACTATACAAGCTTATTTTACTACATAATCTCAATGAAAGATCGGAATATTCATAAAATAAGTGGTACTTTTATTAACCAATTGGTTGACTCTTTCAAAGCTATCACAATATAACATAATAATGTCATCACATTGATCAAAACTATAACTTTATATTACTTCATTCAAGTAGTTCAAATCGTTCTTGTTATTTAATGCCGTTTGTTCCTTATTAATTAGTATATATAAAGGAAATGTTATATGTATATATTTTTCCCTTCGTTATATTATTATCATTATTATATGTATTCAAATTTATTGGATATATACTGATGTACACAATGTTGTTCCAAGGTACCAATAAATAAACATTGTATTGTATTTAAAACCATTCGTCCCAAATTTTTAAACTTTGGAATATCGCACTCTATTTTGGAACGTGTTTTATATTCGGAGGGGCTTATAATTGGAGGGGCTTATTTTCGGAATTTTACGGATTATATGTCTTGTTCATTTTCTTTGACCAGAAGTGACAGTCAGTATGGGATTGGGAAGTTATGAACTGTAAATTGACCAATCACACATACATGTAGCTTGCAAAATTACTTAGCTATGTAATAATTAAAATGATTATTATCATTACTTTATTATTAGTAGAAGTAGTTGGTGTCTCTATCAAATTCAAATGCAAACCCAAACCCAAATAAAAAAGATAACTATTCCCTAGTTATCTCAAACGAGGGTCTTCCACGACGTCCACTTGACTGGAAGTCGATGGCGAGGAAGTGTACTTTGACTTTCATCCGCCACATCGAGACTGACTAGTATTCTATTGATCAGTATAGTCTATTCTTAAAACTACTGACCCAATTTCGCTTGGATCTTTCAATGTATCTATTTATGGTTTCAACGGCACTGCATACGTCCGCCATTTTTCACCGTCCCAACACGAAAGCCCTCCCCGGAAGAGTTACTTTTGTTACAATGACGTATACATACGATACTTTTTGGCGGATTTTGTACACCGATTGAGAACGCAACATTCAACATTGAGATACGAAGTCAACATTCCGTTACAATGTTTGATTGTAGAGAACTCAACATTCAACATTGAGATTCAAAATCTACCATTGCGTTAGTGTTCGAAATGTGATAAAATTATGACGACTCTCGTGACAACCCAGAACGTAAATTGATCCAAAATCTACCATTCCGTTACAGTGTTGATTGTAGATTACCAAAATCGAAATGTGATAAAACTAGAGTAACTATCAGTTAAGGAAGTGCGTTCGTTCGAAAAGAATCATATTTTGAAGTAATATAAATTTCATTCAGATTTTAGAAATGTATTCGTTTGGTGAAACCAAGGAAAGTACCGAAAAAATATACCTCCTATTTTTTTTTTTACATCATTCCCTTTTGTCTCATATGGACTAGTAAACACAAATGAATAATGAATATATTTATTCTCATTGTTTACAATTATCGTATGAATATCAATTCAACTGGTTACCCTTCGTTGATGTGAGAAAGGAGAAGCTAATGTGATCTAGGAGAGGCGGTTTCCAACCTCTGATCCAGGGTACCCTTGTGCTAGACTTATCTGCTATATGTACACATATGCAATTCTTACTTGGAAGATTTGCCTCTGGCTCCCTGGGTATAAAACTATATAGTAACATAACTAATATATTTTAACTGTTTTTAACGGTAACGCTATAAGATTTGATGTGTAATGTATACTAACATGCATTAATGTGTAGCACGATGCTAATTACTCGGGCTGCCTGTGGCAGCGCCGAGTCTTAAAATGCAAGTGTTTTTTTTAATCCATGTCAGACGGCTTCTGCGCATGCGTTAAAGGTCAAATTCAAACCAATCAGATTGCACTGTGCTGGTCACGCAAACAAAGGTTAGATTTCCTCAGGCGCGCTCAGATAAGAAAACTAGGCGAGACAAGGAGATATCAATTTCAAATAGTCATTGTCAGAAATCTATTCCATCGTGGGCAATTATGCAATACAACCTAAATTTGGGTCAGGTCCACAAATCTAATGTACGCAGTGTATGCCAACTGAAATGCTGTGCTCGTTTTCTGGTTACGGCTCAGTGGGGCAACTACACGAACAAGAAGCATGAACTGCCAGCAAAGAGAGAGGAATTGATCGGAGACGTTAAATTACGTTACTGTGAAGAGGATCAAAATTCAAGTTCTTTGAGACAGTCTTCTGCCGTGACTCGTGAGAGAAATTGGAAAAGATCTAGCTGTTTCATTCAGACACTGGCAAATTTATTGAAAGCTACGGGCTTACTTTATGAGATTATTATTCATTGTGGAATGAAAGGAAACAGGTTAGCTGAAAGTTAAGTTCGAGGTAGGCTTCGACTTTCATTCCGATTCAGTGCATACATTTGTATGTGCACGAAGGTGGAATGCTTTCAACAACAGTAACAACATAACCAAAACGAAAGATTCAGTTACGTAAGTACTGTAAGTAAACTCTTTTAGATTTGAATACATTTCCTCTCAGTTTGTCTGTTAATGTACTTTTTCTTCTAATTATCGCTTTATTTAACATCTCTGTGAGTTAGAGTATGCGTACCTCAGAATAAATTATTTGAAAGGTCAACTGAACTCTTGGCGATAAGCCCAAATGTTTTTGTAAAACAGTCTGTGAATTTGAGAAGTGGACTTAGAAGAGCTTTCTAATTAGGAATTACATGTTTTTCTTGCTATGAAATTTACGTTTCATTTCACATTTATTCATACAGTTTTAGCCGGACATTTCCCCGAGTTTTTGATCTATTTTCAATCAAATTCAAATGAAAGTGTATTTCATCTTCAAATTATCTCATGTGGCCCGAGTGAAAGGCCAGATGGGCTCTTTTCTACTTTCAACACACAGTCGCTAAACTGTACGAAATCTCCAAGAATAAATCCCTAATGTCCAAACTAACGGGAAAAACTGAAAGAGGAAATCCTTGTGAGAAATCGACGTACATATGAAGCTATATAAGTTATCATCGACTATATGGGAGTCAAACATCGAGCTGCTATGAAACCGCTTGTGACAGTTTGTTTACGCACTTTCATGACAAACGAACGTTTCTACTTTCGACACAACGGTCGCTAAACTGTACGAAATCTCCAAGGATATATCCCTAATGTCCAAACTAAAGGGAAAAACTGAAAGAGGAAATCATTGTGACCAATCGACATAAATATGAAGCTCCAGAAGTAATTATTGAATACATGAGAACCCATAGAGAAAACCGATAATAATGAACACGGTATTAGTTTCACCGACATTTGTGGCGTAACTGAACTCGCACTACAGCATAGCTTGAAATACTGTACGAAAACTCCCGTTTAAAAATTTCCTGATGCCGAAAGGACCGTAGCATTTAAACAAGATATCCTTCTGACCAATCGACATACATATTAAGCTGTGAAAGTATGTTTCCATTCCATAACAGCCGATAGTGCAAACTAGTAAACTGCCACTAGTAAATTGACCTTGCGTACTTCCGCGAGTACTGAACGTTTCCAAACTTTAGGACAAGAAATCTTCCATAGAATGTTCTATTTTTTTTTACAGCTGAGAACTGTATTATTAAACATAAGAAATAAAACAATGGTGCCATTTGAAGAATTATATCATGTCAAAAGTGCAAACGAAGAAATATATATCTACGGACGCGAGCAGCTCGATCGTTTCACTTTGGTCAAACTCGGACTGTTTACGGCTGGAACCTGCAGTTTTATCGGACCTGCAGACTAAATTGTAAACGTGTGGCCGTGTTCAGGCTAGTAAATCTAGCTAGCTAACCACAGGAGGTAGCGAGCTTCTTTAGTCTGAACAGTTTTTCTGCTCTGGTGATTAGCTAGCTAGTGGTCGGTGGAATACTTTGAAGTTCCAAGCTACCTAGCGAGGTAGCTTGAATAGAATCTAGCGCGCTAAAAGCCCATCGATGACAGATTTTAGTTATTTTAAGGTTTTGAAATGTACACAAATGTCAAGTCAGTGTTATCATCCGATCTAGCCGACTTCTAGCTCTCGCTACGACCACGTTCACTACTCGCTCCAAGGTAATTTCTCTTACCACGACAACTACCGGGTGTATTGTACGTCAATTGAGCCATCATGGATAACGAGTATCGCCAAACACCAGTCAGTAGCAGTTTTTCGCACAGTTTTAATATTTTGGTTGAAATTTCAATTGAGCACTTTGGCGGTCAATTATTTGCGATTACGAAACACTTGCGCCAAGGGCAGTTATAGACCAAATTTCTATCTTTTAGAGAGGGTCTGAATGGGGGGTCTACATGTCAGTTGTCAGTTAAAATTTTGGCCATTTGTCAGTTGTCAGTTAGCCCTAGTTAATCATTACTAGAGAAAATTACAATGTTTGACCCACAAAAAACAAATTTGTCAGTTGTCAGTTATTTTTCGGTTGTCAGTTGTCAGTAAAAAAATCGTCATTTGTCAGTTGTCAGTTCAGTATTTTTAAGGCTGTTTGTCAGTAGTCAGTTAACCCCATTCATGCCCTCTTTAGAGATAGAAACAAACCAGAAGAGGGAAAAACAAAAAGTAAAACCTACTAAGTTACTAGGTCTGAACAGTACTAATTTATTAACTAGCTGCGAGTTGCTGACAGATATCTCAAGACTCTAGCTAGCTGCACGATAGTAGTCTGAACATACATACACACATGAATAAGTAGTGTTTTCAATAAAAGATCAACTACTTTAATTTACATACGAGAAAACAAAAATATTAAATTACATACATGTATATATATACTAGGGGAGCAGAGAATGAAAGTCACCGCGCTACCGGCCACTCCTAAAGACTGCTAATAATTCTTCCCTTTGGTTATTACTAAGAGGATTTCAAATGAAAGTGTATTTCATCTTCAATCTCATGTGGCCCGAGTGAAAGCCCAGATGGGCTCTTGTTAAATTAGCTGTAGAACGCGCTTGAAAACCTGTGGGAAGCCAAAGGTTGGTTGTTAATTATTGACGAGTTGTCAATGTGTTGTCACTAGCGCCGTAGACATTTGACCTTTGTTCTATCATGGAGAATCAAGCTGAGCAACTTGTATTTTTCCTAGCTCTGTTTTTCATATGGCGACAAATAGCCCGACGTGAACGAGCAGGGATATATCGGCGTAGACGGGTGCGATTTTTTATGCTGCAGTGGCTTCGCTGTCGTTGGTTTTTCTTGCAGCAAATGTTACTGAATTCAGTGCTGTTGGTATGGGAGAATGACAATCCTGAACAGGCTAGGCGATTTTGGACAATCCCCCGGCCATAACGATGGTTTGAGGAAATCTCAACGAATCCTGCGCTAGATTGCATTATGCGAGTTTGAAGATTTGCCTGGCTATGGCTCGGAGCACTCAATTTAGCCATAAAACTCCCGAAACCAGAAGTCCCTGGAACACTGTTCTGTGATTGCTGGGTCCCTGAATATTTACCCGAGGGGTAAACATTATGTTTGGGTCGAGAACAGAAGCAATTCCTTGCCTTAACGGATACATGACTGTGGCTTTACAAAACTAAAGCAATTTCTCTGCTCTTTCGCGTTGACAGTATTTTGACGTGCCTGTCAAAAATTGTTTGCTTAGCAGCGCTCAATTCCTCAAATCTACTTTTTGCTAGCTAGAAGCACGCGGCGGCTCCTTTGAAAAATTAGCAAAATGCATCAGATTTCAAACACAATATCCAGGTACTTGCTAGACTGGTCACACTTCTAGCACGGTTCTAGCGTGCTGTAGCCATAGCAACATAGCTAAGCACGGCAGTTCTAGCTCAGGTGTGACCACGATTTTAGATAAACACGTTGCACACGCACCTAGATAAACACGGTTGCACACGCACCTAGATAAACACGGTTGCACACACACCTAGATAAAGACGGTTGCACACACACCTAGATAAACACGGTTGCACACACACTTTATATTCCTACCGAACGTTCTTGACAGTTGTTGCTTTGGTAGACACAAAGAAACACAGGAAACATAATAGGTTTTGTTTTCCTTTATCTTTTGGCGGTAACGTAGTAGCAAGTTTAACCGTGAAATTCTGTCATTTTAGTCTGCAAATTTCCAATAGCAAAAGCAGTTGCCGCTCATTCGCCTTTCTTTATTTAAAAATAAAATTCGGTGGTGCATGCTCACCCAGACGCTTGTGTCTACGGCTATATCGATATATCTAGACTCGCCAAAGATATACATCCCGGTAAAAGCGGGGTGTTCTATGACCGATGAAGACACAGAACAGAGAATACTTGATTCCTTTGTCTCTCGTGTTATTGGTGCCATGCGTGACTTCTCTTTAGGGCTGTTCATTATGAAACGTTATTTTTGTCCATCACTATAAAAGGATTCAGGCGGGCAGCCTTATTTTACCATTCTATATTATTCATCAGGTCAAACACAATAGTTCTCGCATTACAGATTTGAAATTGCAGCTCTTATTACATATCTCTCGTGTTTATCTAAGTGTGTGCAACGGTGTTTATCTAAGTGTGTGCAACGGTGTTTATCTAAGTGTGTGCCACCGTGTTTATCTAAGTGTGTGCCACCGCGTTTATCGTTTTGTCCCTATGGGCCACCATAGTTTCTCGTCTTTCCGCTCCAGCAGCAAGAATATCAGTTGACGCTTGAAGAGACGATCTAGATCTGTGGTTAAGTTCGAATTTGATCAGTCATCACGCTTTGATGAGCAACACTTATGAATTTCTTCAGCATATTACCGAGATAAATCGCTTTTTTTACATACCCCGAAAATAGCGATTTTTTTTTGTGGCAGTCCAATTTTTCTTGAAGGTCGCATTTAGACTTCCAAAATACCTTCTTGTGACAGGTTGTCAATCTCATGAGTTCTCGAGTGGCGACCTTCCCATAAGGTCACGCTAAAGTAATTCATGCATGATCTCATGAGTGACGAGTTTGGGAAAATGAATGTCAACCATATAATTTTTGTCGCGTTGGGTTTTCTCCTGAATTATCAATTCCAAGCTCAACAACAGGCTGCTGCACTATTGATAATAGTCATGCAATATCAGCAAGCCTGTTTTAGGATGGCTATGGCCTTAAGGAGACGCAGAGTACGAAACTTGCGCCGTTTGCGTAATCGGCCATGGTCATGGACCCTTCCACGGCCTGTAGAATCATGGTTTGAGATCCATTACCATGACCGTAATATTCCGGGCGATTTCTTTAGACGACAACTTCGCATGAACAGGGATACTTTTCAGGCCCTTGTACGAATTCTGGGATACCGCATCACTAGAGAAGACACACGATTCAGGCAATGTATTCCTCCAGAAAAGGTACTGGCTATTGCACTTTTCAGGGTAGCACATGGGAACTCGTATGTGAGTATTGGGCCCGCTATGAATGTTGGAAAATCTACGGTTATCGAAGCTGTCCAAGATGTCGTGGGAGCTCTATTTGAACTCAAAAATGAATATATTCACTTCCCAGAAACGTTGGCAGAAACTGTAGATTCTATAGCAACGTTTGAGAACCTTTCGCAACTTCCAAACATTGTTGGAGCTATCGATGGTAGTGTCGATGGTACGCACATACGCATAAATGCACCGAAAGAGAGTGCTGTTGATTACTTCAGCCGATATCAACAGCATGACTTTAGTATCCAGGCTGTGGCTGACGGGGATCTATTTTTTTTAGATTTCTCTGCTGGCTTTCCAGGCAGCATGCATGACTCAAGAATGCTGCGAAACACTACCATATTCAACAGAGCAGAGCGAGGAGATATCCTTACTGTCCCTGTAGTCAATGTTGATAACCATGACATTGGCCCGTATTTGGTAGGCGATAGTGCATACCCGATATTACCATGGCTCCAAAAACCTTTCCCTGAGGCAACAAGAGACAGACTAGAGATAAAATTCAACAAGGAGCTTTCTAGCGCTAGGGTGAAAATTGAGTGTGCGTTTGGTTGCCTCAAATCACGCTGGAGAATTTTGTCAAAGCGCCTCGATAGCGACCTTGCATTTTCGGTCAAAATACCTTTGACTACTCCATTAATTTGACAGCTTAATGGCTAAAACAACAGGTTTGTGTGTTCTGCCAAATTTTAGCCGCCTGCGAGGCAGCACTTCGGCTTCTTTGAAGTATTTGGCAATACTGAAATCTGCCAAATTTTGGCAACTAGGGGTCGCACTAGTTTTACGTCGAGTGATGACAGAATCGCGACTTATGTAAACACGATCTCGCCTAGTGCGACACTGTTCAAACCACGAGGCGAACCGTAAATCGTAATGCATCATGGATGTGCTGAGTTAATTTATGCGCAAAGGTACAAACCCACGTTTTTCGTGCTTCAGATTGCGCCTGTGGACCACAGGTAGCCCGCGTTAAGATTAGTATGCGTTCTCGCTCTCGCTCGAACGCAATTATGACGACTCGTGACAACCCAGAACCGGCGTAAATTGATCCAAAATTATGATAATTTACCCGTGTCGATATTCCGGTGCTGAACTCGAAAGTTGAGTCCATGCGTGCTGTTGGACATTGCGTTGAAATGTTCAAAGTCGAAATTGAAAACTCTGTAGCAGCGACAGAAAGTTCAATGTTGAACACTCAAGTTGGAAGTGTCGATTCAATATTGTGTTTGAAAGTTTGAAGTTGATCATCGCGAATATCAATGTTGACATTACAAAATGCGATGTTGAGTGCCAACTTCGATTTTTGGCGGGTATGGAACACCATATTCTAAAGCCGAATTGAAATTCATATACTATATTTTGTTTTTCAATGTAATTTATAAGTTGCTCATATACGAGTTTTTTTCAAATATTTGTGTGAAAGTGGACAGCGTGGAGATTGGCGGGGTCTGTTATTTCATTACCTTAGTCAACTGGTGTTTGCCTTGGAGTAGTGACTGGTTAAATACCTTTGCCAGGGCTTCGCTAACTTGGTCGCATGCTAGCTTAATACATCTTTGGGGAACTCCAATTGTGGATTTATTCAGTTTGAGTCCCATTATAACATCATGTACTTCATGTGTATAAATACCACGGAACATAAAACTATTTTGGAATGATTTTTCAATATATTCTGTTGGGTTTGCATTATCATATTGTGGTAGCTGTGTTGATAAACTATGGCCAAAGTTTATATAATGCGTATTCAGTTGGTGACATATGTCTGTCCTATTATTGTACATAGTAGTTGTTATTATGGATGAGTTTATTAATTAAAGTCGAAAATGTTTTCCCCTATTAATTAGCATGCCAATTAATTTCCATGTTATTTTTAAGTAATAGATAAAGAAAGATCGGACACGAATTCTTTATCTTACTTATCAAACGTCAAGATGTACATGTAGAGAGTCATGTTTTCAGTTATTTTGGCGATACGACTTATTTTGGCCGAGAAAATCGAAGCCGAAGTTTATGTAAATCAGGACGTAATCTATGTCATATTTACAGATCACTTATCGGTTGGTGATTTCCTTTGTTTTTGCCTCATGAATTATTAATAAGTTTGATAAATTATCTTTATTTATGTTGAATTGCGATGTAAAATACATCTTTTTGGCAGCTTGTTTAGCTTAGTATTATACAATTTAAATTGCTTAATCTTTTCAGGGTTTTTGTTAAGGAAATAGTTTTAAATAGTTTTTGTTTCGTTTTAATTGAGATAAGAATTCTATTTGTTATCCATGGTTTTTTTAATTGTCTTTTCTTGGAATTAGTTACTCTTTTAATGGGGGCATGTTTTTTTCAAAAAAAATTCTAGAATATCATGGAAATGCTCCCGGTTATTTGATGGATGTCTGTAGACACAACCGATTATAATGTTTTTTTGCCTTTTTACTCGGGCTTACTCGGGCTGCCTGTGGCAGCGCCGAGTCTTAAAATGCAAGTGGTTATTTTTTTTTTTAATCAGTGTCAGACGGCTTCTGCGCATGCGTTAAAGGTCAAATTCGAACCAATCAGATTGCACTATGCTGGTCACGCAAACAAAGGTTAGATTTCCTCAGGCGAGCTCAGATAAGAAAATTCAAAGCTCAGACTAGGCGAGACAAGGAGATATCAATTTCAAATAGTCATTGTCAGAAATCTATTCCATCGTGGGCAATGATGCAATACAACCTAAATTTGGGTCAGGTCCATGTTTTACGACAGAATAACCAGAGTCTTTCTACTGGATTCGGAGAGCTCGAGACATTATACAAGTCTGCTAATATGGGGAAAACTGAAACAAAAAATGAACTTTGACGGCAGAAACCCTCATATTTGAGCCAAGCGGAATATTTACATGATCCGCTAAGATTTTTACAAATCTAATTAGTTAAGCAGATGTACGCAGTGTATGCCAACTGAAATGCTGTGCTCGTTTTGTGGTTACGGCTCAGTGGGGCAACTACACGTACAAGAAGCATGAACTGCCAGCAAAGAGAGAGGAATTGATCGGAGACGTTAAATTACGTTACTGTGAAGAGGATCAAAATTCAAGTTTTGTAGCTTGAGACTGTCTTCTGCCGTGACTCGTGAGAGAAATTGGAAAAGATCTAGCTGTTTCATTCAGACACTGGCAAATTTATTGAAAGCTACGGGCTTACTTTATGAGATTATTATTCATTGTGGAATGAAAGGAAACAGGTTAGCTGAAAGTTAAGTTCGAGGTAGGCTTCGACTTTCATTCCGATTCAGTGCATATGTGCACGAAGGTGTCAGTTACGTAAGTACTGTAAGTAAACTCTTTTTGATTTGAATAAATTTCCTCTCAGTTTGTCTGTTAATGTACTTTTCCTTCTAATTATCGCTTTATTTAACATCTCTGTGAGTTAGAGTATGCGTACCTCAGAATAAATTATTTGAAAGGTCAACTGAATTCTTGTGTCGATAAGCGCAAATGTTTTTTGTGAAACAGTCTGTGTATATGAGAAGCGGCTTAATAGAAGAGCTTTCTCATTTATAGGAATTACAATTGTTTTTCTTGCTATGAAATTTATGTTTCATTTCACATTTATTCATACAGTTTTAGCCGGTGTCGTAGGGATTTCGCCCCCCCAGGGATCTCGCCCTCCCCCTCCCCCGGGGGGGCGAGATCACTAGGGATTTCACCCCCCCGGGGGGCGAGATCACTAGGGATTTCACCCCCCCCTTAGGGATCTCGCCCCCCCAGTGTAAACAGACTAAGCTGGGGATTTCGCCCCCCCCCCCTCCAATTTTCTCGTACTAAAAGCAAGCTCGTTCGACGTTGCTTTAGCTAAAAACAGCTTTCGTGATCCAATTGATGTCATACTCGTACTCGTTCGCTGTATTCACTCGTTGGATATCAAGTCTTAGATACATTTCATAAACGTTTATCTTCGATCGTAATTCTTTTGGTGAAGACTTGATATTTTGAAATAAGAATTGGACGCATTTCAACTTTATCCGTGCATGCTGAAACAAACAACCAAATAGAAACAAGCAAACTGCTCATATAACAATTTTATTTAAACAATTAAAGTGATATATACACAGTTATTTAAATGTGGCAAGCTCTATTCTCGACGAAGCCTCTTCGATGATCGGGGTGCGCACGAACTACAGAGCCACTCAACGCTTGTATCAAATTGGCGACCTGTGAACACACTTCTGGTGAAACCAGTCACCACACAGACTGCACTCCACCATGTCGCCGAACGCTTCTGGTAACTTGCAATTGCAGTAATTCTCGATGGCGACGCTTTTGTGTGCTCTCTCAATCACTCTAGCCTTGCGGGACTTTAATGGTTTGGTTTTTAATACAGGCACAAGCACGACTTAATAAAAAGCCAATTAACAGCTCTTAGCCAAAAATAGTGTAACAGAAGAACGACAACATTTTCGGCCTTCCTCTACAGATTTGTTCTAATAAGACGAATACCATTGCTTCTCTTTAGTATAGAAAGCGAAAAGAAGACTCCAAAGGTAAAGAATGTCAACAGCGCTAGCTTTGGTTTTAATGAAGCGGCGTGATTATTACGTTTTTCAAGCGCTGTAATATAGTCAACAATCGTATTTCAAGAGTTCACTTTAGTCTGGTTCCCAATGGTTCGCAGTGAAGAGGACCGCGATCGATCAATCGTAAGTTTGTTTTATAGACGGTTTTATTGATTAAGTAATCAAGTGTTGCAACAGTCTTAACAGTGACATATATTAAAGTTCATGTTCACTCAGCAAATCGTTAGGAAGGGGGGGGGGGGGGGGGGGGGGGCGAAATCCCTGAGGGGGGACCAGTGAGGGGGGCGAGATCACTAGGGATCTCACCCCCGGGGGGGCGAAATCCCTAGTGATCTCGCCCCCCGGGGGGGTGAGATTACGGGGGGGCGAAATCCCTGGGACACCGGACATTTCCCCGAGTTTTGATCTATTTTCAATCAAATTCAAAGTCTGAATATGTCATTGTATTGCATTTATACACTTGAATTTGCCAGTATTCTGTTGTTCGAATCCTGCGTTATCATAGTCATGCCATAAAAGCGATTAATAGACCAGTCTTTTTTTTTGACGTTCTCACTGGCGAATTAAAGCACGACTTGATACTAAGAGGATTTCAAATGAAAGTGTATTTCATCTTCAATCTCATGTGGCCCGAGTGAAAGCCCAGATGGGCTCTTGTTCTTATTATTTCCACCCAGCGTGACTCGATGTCTTCAGATTGCAGTTCTAGGTCTAACCTTTTAGTGATTTTTTTTTTATAATATAGAGTCCAACACCTCCAGCTGATGTCTTAAGAGTTTGTTACTACGAAAGTATATCCTGGTATGGTGATGTTGGTTTGAGTATTTTCATTCAGTTTAGTTTCAGGTCCCCGTTAATGTAAGTAGTATATCATTTAGTAAAGTCTGGTTTTTTGATAGACTGCGGGGTAAGACAGAGAATGCTTTATGTTCCGGAGTTTTGAAATATGAACCTGTTTGTTTAACACTGTAATATTTGGATTCAGCAAAATTACCTAGAATAATATTATCGTCAGAGTCGTTACCTTTATCTGGGCTCTCCAGAATGTCTTTGACTAACTCCATGGACAGCCGCCTGTCGTCGCGGTTCACTTTCTCGGGGTATTGAAGTGAACTCGCGACGAGAGGTGGCACAAAAATGTGTCAACATCACTGCAGTATTTCCTGCATAGAAGTGAGTTCACGACGAGAGGCTGGTGTTTTCTCAGGCTCGCCAGTACCAGAGAAATATTAGCTTTGACAAAAACCAGAAACAAAATATCCGACGGATCACTGTGCTCTTGCTCTGTTGTCGATTTTAGCGCATTTATTAGGAAGTTCGAGGAGAGAGGGAGAAAGCCAGGCAACGTACGTACTGCACGCATGTGGTTGTTTGCGCGTGATAATCCTATCGAGTAACATGACGCAAGATGACGAGAATACATACGAGGCAAAAATGCTTCGCTATTCTTTCTGAACATTCCGTTCCCACTTTCAACTCCCATAAATCTACCACCTGAGCGTTGTTAATTTTCGTCCATTTCTCCGCATATCTAACCAACTGGAATTAATAAAATGCCTTCTTGAACAAATAGGTCTTGAGTTGCTTTAGGATAACCTATACAACGTTTCGACATTAATAAATGGTATTGTATTGTATGGCCATGTATTAGGTTTATCCCGGGGTTTATATACTTTATCATACACACGTGTGAGGTCACACATCAGTAGCTTTTTGTACCTAAACGTGAATACAAAACATACCTTCGAAGCGGCCGACGGCGGAGACTTCCCAATACAAGTAATTGTTATCAACGGACTATGACTTCGTATGATTTCATCTCGTCAGCATTTCCCAGCCCAAGTCCACACTAGTTTAATAGTGGACTATACTGCAGTTTTTCAGGCTGCAAAAGTCCTCAATATTGAGCAGTATAAAAGACTCCTCTCTGCTTGTCTGTTGTGTTGTTCGACCTGTTGACCTTCCAGGTTTACTGCATCGCTAAATACTCACTCAGAACGAGGCTAATAAAACATATTTACGGTATGTAGGGGGAGGGTCGAAAAAATACTGAAGTTACTGGCAAGGTGGGGTGCTGAAAATTTCAAAGTTTAAATTTCAACATCTTCATACCCCACCTTTTCCGTATTAAATGTACCTTCCCTTAGGAAGGGAGAGCACTGCGGCCTTGATCTAGAGAGGCTAAGCAAACTTGTTTTTTTTATGGACTGGTTGGGATCGGTATTAGGCCGCAGTTACACGAGCGCGATTCAGTGTGGATACGAGAACCGGGTTGGGATCGGTTTAGGCCGCGGGTACACGAGCGATTCAGTGTGGATACGAGAACTGGTTGGGATCGGTTTAGGCCGCGGGTACACGAGCGATTCAGTGTGGATACGAGAACTGGTTGGGATCGGTTTAGGCCGCGGGTACACGAGCGATTCAGTGTGGATACGAGAACTGGTTGGAATCGGTATTAGGCCGCGGTTACACGAGCGATTCATCATGGATACGAGGACTGGTTAGGACCGGTATTAAGTCGCGTTTACACAAGCGATGTTTTGCTTGTTTCCCCAGCGCACGATGTACCCGGTTCCATCGTTAAAATGAGAGGTCGGCAGGCCGGCAGCACTTCACATTGCGTCGATTTCGTATTTGCTCCTTATTGGCTAGCTATGTGACAAGGCATTACATGTCTCTAGCCCAACTAAAACAATTATACTGTAGCCTTATCTGCCCCTACATTTCGTATGCCATCCTCGCATATAAAACACAAATTAAAAAAGTCCAAACGAAACAATATAGCGATAAGAGTTATGTTTTTTGCTGTTACCCATAGGCAGAACACAGAAAGTGGTGTACTCCTTATGAATCTGTTAAATATTCTCTCCGTTAATTCTATATACAATTTACAAGCCCTCAACGTTGCTCATAAATGGCATAGAAATGAGTTACCTAATATATTTCAAAACTATTTTCAGTATACAAGTGAAGTCCATTCTTATAGCATACGCGACATGCCACCAACAAAAAATTATATAAATCACGCACAAGAACCAACATTGGAAAACAGTCTGTATCATCTGCAACAGTTGATCTCTGGCAAGAACGTCTGTCATTTAAGAAATCTCACCAATTTCACATTTCCTAAAAAAGTAAAACAATTTCTACTTCAAAAGCAATTTAAATCAAACCTTTAACTGCCAATGTTTGTTATTGTATGTGTCTGTATTTTCTTGTTCGTATTTTGTTTTATTTGTGTCACTACATTAATGATGTGGCTAACTAGAAAACCTTTGTTTATTTAGCCCCCAGACACCTTTAATATGTGTATTGTACCTTTATCATTGACTTTTTCTTATTTTGCTACATATTTTTTTTCAAACAAGGAACTGTAAATGCACAAATAGGTGTGAAATAAAGATTGATTGATTGACTTCGCTCGCAAAATAGAGCTACAGGGACGAGCACGAGTCCTCGCCCCATTCTTCCCTCTTTAAAATATATAAATAGAATGCCTAGGCTAATGTAGCCGCGAATGTTTGTCAATGTCATTTGCTCTATTACTGATGCAATTTCTCAATGATAATCCAGTCACCGCATTTCCTATTTCATCCATTTTATATTGCGAATCATACGTACATATACATCCTACGCTCACAGCTCAAAAGATCGTAAGGCCAGAATTGTTGATGGCCCTTTACTGACTAGATAGTCAACAAGAGGATTATCAGAGTCTAAAAAAAATAACTTTCTTGTCTACTGAGGTCGCAGCCCGAGGACATCAAAATCGCTTAGTCACCGAGGAACGAATTAGTTTGTCCACTGCGATACAGTCCTATCAACACTGACTCTAATGGCAGACACATCTTTGAAATCCAGGTTGTCTGGAAGTTATATATTAACGAGAGCTAGTGTTTTACCAGTGGATCCAAACACCGAGAAAGATGAAAGCACGAGGCCGTTTGGATTCCCTGGTAAAACACGAAGCTCGATTTTTTATGACTTCTCAAGCGAAAACAATACCTGCATTCATAAATCATTATTAGAAAGTATTGTTTGCCTGGAATTGTATTGCATACAATTATAGACTACAAGGGTTGCTATTGTTATTTTGTCACAGTCATTTCAACAAACGGCCTGATAGCGTAGTGGGCAAGACAGCGGACTAGTAGTCAAAAGTAGCCATGAGGATGATGGTTCGAGTCACACTGGACACCAATTTTTATTTCCGTCTTCTCCTTCACTTCTCCATGTAAAGTGTCAAGTCATACTTATGCTGTAATCCTTGTAGCTTAATTAGGTCCATTACATGCATGAATATTGATACCCAATGAAACACTTGATACCCAATGAAACACTTGATACCCAATGATACACTAGATGCTTGCTAGATGTTCATCGAGTGTTTCATTGGGTATCAAGCATCTAGATGTTCATCTAGTGTTTCATTGGGTATCAAGATTCATGCATGTGACCAAATGCAGTCCCCTGATTGACTAAAACTCATGAATTATTAATGAGTTTGAGAAGGGCATTTCCTGCATTTTGAGAGGCCTTCTGAACAAATCGGTTGGTCGTTGGGAGATCTAGGGTGGTTGGCGAGAAAGCAGAAGGGGTAAAATATAGGGGGGTTTATTTATTCTAAGAAGTTGTAACGAGCCGAGTCCTGATGCCAAGAGAGCACAATGTGCCAAATTCCAATTCGATCTGTAGAATAGCCGGGTCCTGACTTTGATCAGCCCCTATGCACAGGCAACACCCAAGTACTTTTAGACATTCATTATTTAGCATTGTCTTTTAGGCACTATTGATGGACCTTGGGTTATGTTATCTTAATGCCTCTATATGCATATGCGGTCGGTCTCGGGAGTGTTGTTCTTTGTGTGCGTGCATGCATCCGTTGTCCTTCTACTGTTGAGAAATTTAGTGAGCGGACGGGGGATGTGTGTGTGTATGTCGGGGGTGGCATTTTTCGGGATTGATCGTATACGATTATTTTTATATTTATTTAGTTATTTTATGAACCTTTTTGGATTAGCGAAAGCTATTTAGAAGTAAACAACCTAAAAGATCTAAAAACGCCTCCCCGAATACACGAGAGCAGAAATACTAATAAGCGCCGCTCCCCTCGATAACAACGCAGCGCTTATTCGAAGCACTTGAGCTCTAGGGCTTCGAAGTGTGAAAGCAAAAATTAAAAACGATACGGTTCGTTTTAAACCACCGGAAATTGTTGTTGTTATCGTTTTTAGAAATAGAGTAGTTTTATTCAGAAATGTTTTAATGAGTTTTAATAAGCGCCTCCCCCGATTAAGCGGTGCATCAAAAAGTCGAACAATTTAATAAGCGCAGCTGTGCTTGCTCGAGTAAATACGGTATAGTCTTTGTCATCGATCAAATATTGATGTGATATTGAGATTTCTTACAAGACAGAAGACATATACACATTAGCAATACCAACCCAAGTCTAGAGTTTATTTATTGAAACTATTAAATAGACTGAAACAATAAATTTAGAAAATTGTTGAGTTCAACTCCCCCTCCCTCCCCCCCCTAATTTACAGTCAGTGGAAGCACAATATCCTGGACAATTTTTAACTCTGCCATTTCCATAATGTCCCCAGAAATAAAAAAAATCCTAATACGTTTACTGATAATTTTGTTACCTATTTGTAATAAGAGCATGCACTGGAGGTCTGTGAAAAATGTTTACACACTGTCTATGTATTGTATTGATCGTTTTCACGTGACGTCATCAAAATTCTAAAATCTAAACAAATGATCTATAACCCTGTTCTATTAATATGATTTAGGTATCAGTATACTCAGTATTCTTTGAAAATTTTAAGTCTATACGGTGAATCGTTATTGAGTTAGAGTATTTTGAATAAATATCAAAAATATCATTTTGGAAATTATTATCATTGGTAGGAAAAGAGAGAAGATTGAAACAGGTTTTATGGTATGCCTAAGTTCACAATTTTTTTGCAAAGTTTTTTTATCCAGTTCAATTCAGTCATCATTGTTGTTGTCATTACTTCCCTGGCCTCTTTCCCAATAAAAGGAAGATGCTAATTTTAAAGTTCTCTTTGAGGGGAGGGCGCACCTTGAAAATACCTTACATATACTTTGATCATTTTGACCAAAATTAATTTACTTTCTTTAGTATCAGAAGATCTTGCTTTGCTTCATAATGTCTCCGTTTTCGTTCAGTTTCCTTTGAGGTTTTAAATTGAATTCACAATAAATTATGCACTAAATTATGTTGATGTACATTTAAAAATGTTCTGTTATTTTTTTCAAAGAGCAGTTTTAACCATTACAATAATTTGATCCAACAATAATGGCCTTTGCTACATAGGCGTAAGTTTTCCAAACACAACACGTCGCTCTCATTGGTTGATCTGGAGTCACATGGCAGTCATCAAAATCCAATGTATCCCATGTAGAATACAATTCAAACTCACTGATTCCCAAGTGGATAGTCATTAAGTGTACAATTATTTTCAAACATTTACCTCGGCTTCAATCTACCCTTTTCCTTTCCAACAAAGTTACAAAATTGTACATAAACACCTAAATCTGAGAATAACAAACCTAAAAATTGAAACCAGTGGTAAAAATAAAACTATAAATTATACATTATTTTGGACTGTTTAAAGTTTGAGAAGCACTAATTCACAATTGTCGTAAATGAGCTTTGTGGTATTAATACCACAGTTTGCATATTAATTTAGTCACTGTGATGACCGAAGTCCTTAACAATGCTTTGTATAGTAATTACAACACCCACAAGCCCTCCCACTACACCAAACACTACAAGTGAAACGTTTTTTACAACAACTAATCCTGTGTTAGTATCTTTGAACAACACTAGGTGAAACAAACATGGCAGGATATATGCCAGAACAGAGCTGCCCATGGAACCAATAAGTGCATTGACGTATGCAAAATCATCCTTCAGTACCACTGCTATTCCTGCTGTACAAAAGACGAGGCATGTCCGCAAGATATTACGCTTCCATGGGGAGGTCTGAAAAGGGAGTACCAGATTAAAAAGTAACAATAGAAATTATGAACACTACATAACTAGAATAGAGCGGCATTTCATATGAGTGGGCAGGTTACAGCTGCAACAACCTGATATGGCATGGTTACCGTACAGCATACCATGACATTGAAATGTCTTACCCATTCTTTTTGTCCTTCTGATCCAATCAGATTACAGAGTTATTTAAAACAGACTGTAAGTTACAGTATGGTTAGGGTGTACTCTGTAACCCTTAATCAAATACTCAACAAAATTTCTTGATTCTGATTGGCTGAGAGCAGTGCAATGTATCGCAAATTGCACTGTTTGGATGAAATTGCACTCCAAATCTGGAATTTGACAATCTATAAATCGAAAACTAAAGCCCCAGAATGAAATCGAAGTACACAAAGTTGTTCAGATTCATGTTTTGGTAAAGGGATTTTTCCCAATGATTTTCTGAAAATTTCCAAAGTGTTTCCGAACATTTGCGAATGCTTAAAACTGACTATGCTGTGCTGTAGTTACGGCAAAAACATGTCTAACCATGTAAATTCATTTGACAGTACTAAACATTAACATTTCAGATGCTGTAGCATTACTTCATAAATGGTGCTTTAATTGTTCCAATATTTCCAAAGAAAGTAAATTTGTAGAGTATATGATTAAAATGAAATCATATGGATATTATGCCTTGGGGCTTAAAGGGTTACCAAGGGAACAGTATCTACTTGGAGCTCTGCTTATACATTGTAGGCTTAATTTAATTCAAGGATTAGACTGCCATGTGTGTTTTATTGACAAAATTAATACAGGCACACACTGGCTGGAGGCCAAATGCTGACTGTATTATGAAGAAATTGTGAATGAATAATTGTACAGTCAGCAAGTGCTGGTATTTGTCAATAAAACACAAATAAAGTCTCTATCCCTTTTAATATATCAACTGAGTGCACAGCATGCTATATATGGTCACCAATAAAGCACTGTCATTAGGCAATGATCACCTGCTTGGATTTTGTACTGTGCATGTGCACGAAGTTGGAATATTAAAAGGTTTTAGATTGCTACAATGAAACTGATGCTTACACAGTAATTAAAGTGGAAAATACCCACCTTATACTGCAGTTCATCTTCTACACTCTCATTTTTCCCTAAAGATTCCTCCTCTGTAGCAGTGTCTGGTGAGGTTCCTGGGGGGTAAGATGGACTACCAATAGTCTGATACTGTGGCACAGTGACCTCACTGCTGCATAAGTTTGTGCTGGGACCAGCAACTAGCTCCGATAGGTGTGCTTTGCGTTTTTTCCGTATTTTCTTAAACACCAAACTCTCTGCTATGTCAATGACAGGGAATAGCTGCAGTGGGTATGTGAACAAAACAGCGATGATTAGGGTGACACGAATCAGCTGTGCCAGGACTCCTGATGGCAGGGTGTCAGTAACAATTTGCGGCACATTGCTGCCATAGATGAGGTAACCTAGAACCCCAAAGGATCCCAGGATCACTGATACTTGTGCTAGGGTCAGATGGAGGTAGAGTGGGAAGCGGGGTCTATTCTCTCCCATACCTGATTCTATTGGGATGATCTAGAAAGAAAAAAGCATTATATAATAAGCCCCACCCTCCTTAGTTACTCATTGTTGCTGTATGTCCCACAAACAGTACACATTTTTACAAGGAAACGTATGGAGGAGTTTGCCAGTCTCGGTAAGTTTGACTTTTTATATACGGTACTTTTCTGTTCAACGTATCACAACAAATCTTTATGTGTTGGTATTTAGAAAACAGTATTGAAAGATTTATACAAATGTTTTATGCGATTCCAGCCCAGTGACTATTAAAGTGTTTAGAGTTGTTTTTGTGTTGATACTCGGGAACTAATATTCATAAAGTCTGGTAAATTAGAATATTATTTTGTCCGTAGATTCAATAGCACATTTAAAGCCAATAAATGAGAATCCACCTACACGTAGCTAAATAAATAATAACTTAATAACTACAATTACTTTATCTTGGAATCGTTTTTAGTGAGTTATTAGGGAAGAATAAAAGCTAATCAACATTTTCTGGAGATTTAAATTTTCCAACAGCAATTAACTCTTGCTTTCTGTCAAACTTTAGTCCCAGCACACACAAAATTATAATGGCATTAAAATCTGCTTGAATCCCATAAAAAATGTATACATCTTTTAATACTTTTTCCTATAGGCACAGAAAGTTTGGTTGCAATACATTGAATTTAAAACAGGTACAGGTACATTGTATATTGCTAGTCATGAAGTTGCGAGTTGTATTTTTAAAAGTAGGGTTAGGATTTGGATTAGCGGTGATGACTATTTCTAAAACCCAAAATTAGTGACTAGCTCTAAACACCCTAAATTAGTTAGCCACCCATTGTTGACGGTTAGGGTATTTTTAAATGTAGAGTTAGGATTTGCATTAGTTCATATACATGTATAGGGAGAACAGAGAAGCATGTATTGTTTAGTGATCTAGCCCTAAAAACTCATATTAGTGACTAGCTCTAGATCTAAACAGGGTATTTTTAGATGTAGGGTTAGGATTTTGGATTTGCAACTACCACACTACCACACTCATTTAAAACGAAATATCAAATGAAACTTACAGTGACTGCATGCAAACTCGCCCATACATTTTCTTGTAGAAATGTGTCTTGCCAAAGTAATTGTGTCCTATTTCACCTAGACCGACTTTGATATCCAGTTGGATCTTTGCAAAGAAATCATGGATAAAAAAAGTGTTTTCATCTCCCTCTGATCGATGAACTTGTGGTACAAGATGGCAGCCGTATCTTTCTGGGGAACATTACTATGTTCTGATTGGTGTGAATTCTTTTTAATTGACAGATTACAGTAAAGTGTCAGCAGTCAAACAGAAACCCGAAATGTAGTTCTAAATTGCCCCAAAAGAGTAGTTTTATTTAGAGTGCAGGTGCTTCAAATTTATAATTCATTTTGTTGCCTGATAATGTGTCTCTAGGGAAATGGTGTTTAAAAAAGATGAAAAACCTGGCAAGTGTGATTTGTTTAGGTAAATTCATGGCCAGTCAGGATCACTTAGTGACTTTCACTCCTTGTCCTTTTCACTGTGAGGAATCTGTTTTTGAAAGGCAAAAAACAGCCTTGAATCATTGAAAACACAGTTAAAAACACCAACATAAGGTCAGTGAAAAGTGTATCTTTAATAGTAAGACATTCTTTTAAAATAATGCCATTTTCGAGATAGTTTACACTTAAAAATCAGTTTGCCATTAATAGAAAGTCCCCTACTAATTACCACCCCCACGGTATTGGGCTTCCTGTGTACAACCGAAGTCCAGTTTGGAGCAACTTTTCCAAACTGTGTTTGGTTCTCAAATCCCCTCAGCTTAGATCTAAAATTTACAATTCATAAACCTGACAGAAATACTGGAAAATCAAAGCTGAACACATTGAAGTCTTGCTCTGTTGGGTTTATGTAATCACATGGTTTTCTTGTGCAATTTGGGATTAATTCAAACATGTGTTTTTCAAAGAGCTCAAATTGCATTTGCCCTAAAGGCTCACACAATTATTATACTCTTTGAAAAAAACTCATTTGAATAAATCTCAAATTGCACTCAAAACCTGATTACCTACCAGTACGTAAATATAGCACAAATTATATAGATAAAATGCATGTAATCAAATGCACATTGTGATGCCACGCAGTTTACAAATATCGAACTGTTCCTCCAGAATACAAGAGACAGTCACTACTCTTTCACGAAATAGCACACCATGTTATTTAATTTACATCCCCGTCATATAGATCAGAAAAGGAAGCAGACAAGACCAACTGCATTTCATGGATTTTGTTAAAAGGTTAACTGGGTTACTTACACATCCAATGCCTTCATAAGCACATGTCAGTTGTCCAAAGAACACAGGGAATGTCAACCAGTTTGCAAGTGAGACATCACCAAGCTTGAAGTGAAGTCCTGGATTTGAAAGTCAATTTTTAAAAAATGGTTTTGTGACAGTTGGGAAAAAAACATTTGTGGGAAGGAAATTTTTTTTGTATCTTGTACTTTACTTAAATAGTCTTAAAATGCATTAGAAATCTGTGAAATGACGTCATTTAAGTCACATTATGCTAATGAGTTGAAAATGAATTGAGTCATAACATTGAATGTGTTTTTCAGGCGTCAGACATTTGATACTTGCAATTTTATTGAAATATATTTTAATAAGTGGAGCTGACAAGAAACAGCAAAAGGAACTAGAATATTATTAGCTTGTGACTTAAATAACATCATTGAAATTTAATTCCTTAATAAACGAAAATGAGGGTTGTCTAATACTCTGACAAATTTATGCATAGCATTGTATTGTATTATATCGACATAACAATAACTTAACAATACATTACAATAGTAGAATGAAGCAATACAATAAAATACAAAACAATGCTATGCATAAATTTGTCAGAGTATTGGACAAGTATGACGGAAATGGCAGATGTTAATATACTTTTTTCCTATGGCGGCCATTTTGTTTTCTACTTTGACCTTTAAATCAATGATAACTGGCTGGTAGGGCTCATACAATGTACATGTATGCACTTTAAGTGTCGATACTCAGGAGAGATTGATTGCAGTGTATTGACACTCAGAATAATTTGTGCAATCAATGATTTTACACATTCCAATTGTACTCCAAGTCCAAATAAATAGAGGTTATAGTTGGCTAACCAGAAAATACAGCTGTGTAGTTATACAAGTCATGTATTGACCAGTAAAAATACAAAGCCATATTAGCTGGGTAGCCAACTAATGCATAATTCAAACTCTATTCAACATGTGCTTTCAACATCATTCAAATATTGTACCATTTGACCAGGGCTTTAGTTAAACAATAACCTACTGTACATGTGGCATTCAAATATGCACTGATATGTGTCTGCACTCAACACACATTGATTTTTACGAGGGAGGAAAACCGGAGAACCAGGAGAAAATCCCTGGGAACATAAGTGAGAATCAACAAACTCAACTTGCATGACATCCCATCCGGGAATCTATCTCAGAAAATTCAGTACTATAGTGGTGAGAGGCGAGTGGTTTTATGCTATGTGCCACCCAGCTCCCCTGTTCTTCATCTGTTCCAAGAAGCAAACATGCAGTTTCCAAGAGTGCAGCTTGAGGAAAACTGAGTTTTGAGGAACAGATAATGCCCAGTGACAATATCAGTTCGTATTTCAATGTATAAAGTCGTTTGCTGGAAGACTACAAATACCGGTATGTTCTTTTATGCTGTCAATAAACAGGACAAAACACATGCTCTAATTGTCCAAAAGCCATATTGTATTAGAGTACAGATGCACAGACGATATCACATGCACTCTCTGTTGTTGGGAAAGTTCGCTAATAGGCCCTTTGCAGCAAACAAATCACCTTGGTTGTACTGGAGAGCAAAATATATCTGACTTCATTTATTCAAAGGCCTAATTGTTCAAGATCGGTAATGTTATTAGCAAAACCTGTTTGTAAATGCTATTTTCCACCTCTAATCGATTGTCGATCTTTCTAAAACTGCATTTTTAAAGACAGCTTGCACTCCAGCATCCATGGCAATGCCTTTCCAATGGGGATCACAAGCTCAATTCATTTGTTAATCAAGTATTATATCAGCATGTGACTGTTAGCTGCAAAGGGCCTGTAGACCCTTTTCATAAATGTGTATTTATGGTTCAATAGTTTATCCACATGTACAGAAAACATTATCAATATCACGCGAAAGAGCATGTTAAAATTAGTGATCTTGTGAAATTTGAAGGTTGTAGCTTAAACATTAACGAAGTTACAGCCATTTGAAATTAGAACGATTTGTATGAGAAAAACGAGGGAGGCCTTACCAGCCTCGCTTTCATGTTTTTTCAGCATTTCAAATCGCTATAACTCAACAGTAATTCTCCACATTGATCTAAAACTGAACACAATTACTAGTTTTAATGTGGTCTTTCATGTGGTAGTATTAGTTTTCCTCTACAAATTTATCTTCCAAATTATGCAAATTAGGAGGCGGCCATTATGAATTCAAATGTCATTTTGCCGTGGGTCTGTCCTCTTATATTAACAGATGACAACACAACATGAGAACATCAGTTACACCACTCAACTGCATCTCATGCCACACTTCTTTGTTCTCTTTGCAATTTGACGTCACACGTATGTGCAGCTATATTATAAGAGGCCAGATACAATGTACATCAGTTACACCACTCAACTGCATCTCCTGTCATACTTCTTTGTTCTCTTCGCATTTTGACGTCACACGTATGTGCAGCTATATAAGAGGCCAGATGCACAGCAAAATTATATTATTTGAAGGGTTGTGTGCAACAAGGGCATAAGTGACAAGTTTCTGATCACATTCAAAATTCTCCGTTAGAAAATAGAATTTGAAGGAGAATTTAGAAATGTGATCAGATACTTACACCCTTCACTTATTAATTACCAGAGCCCTTGCATGCACTATGCTCACATACAGGGGAGCATATTAATAAATTAATTGCTGATATTTGTTGTCTGGAAGAGCAAATATCAGTCACATGATGCATTCAGCCAGTCATGTGGCAGAAAATATTTGATGGGTTAAAGTCTGGAATATTTCTTGCATTGCCCTTGTGCATCATATTGCATGCATGCTTTGCAGATTTAGATCGGAATATATGCTATTTTACTCACCATGTAACATATAAACAAGCAGTCCAAAAAATCCCCCAAGAAGAGCAATATTGGCAATCCCACTGACAGGCCCTAACTTGCGTATTTTACGAATAAATGACATCAGCACCAAAAATGGCAATGGAATGAGTAGAAGAAGGGCAAATGTTGGTGCTGTCTCTATGCCATACAAAGGCGGAACCATTTGTGAGGAGTTTCTGACAGTTTTCACTTTGAGAGGTATATTTGCAAAAGGTATTGAACTGTAGTCTCTATCTTGCATTGATGCTGCATTTGAAGATGCATTTGTTGTATTAATCACTGGTGGCATCTTGAATTCAACTGGAAACATTTCCTTCAGTGTATTTCCCATGAAGATAAAATATGCTGTACAGAATCCTGTCTGAGTTAAAACAAGTGCAATGTTCACTATTCGTATCCCCCATTTTCCCATTGCAATTTTCCCTATATCCCCTAATGTCATTTCCCCTTCGACTGCATTTTTTATTCTGTTCATTTCCTCAAGGCATTCCTCATTTTGTAGTTCTTGGTACTGTGGAGATGACTCTAGAATCATGCTGACGGCAGCATTCTTGCATTTGATGATCATCTGACAACAGTGGTCCGTGATTGTGGCAATTAATATTAGCGCAACAATACCAAGCTAGAAACAAAAGAAAAAGATGATCAATAATAAGCACTTTTTGATTGCTAAAAGAATACATGGAGGATATTACACAGTGGTGTGAAGATATGAAGTTTATCTTTGTGAGTCAAGACCTTTCATGAGTGAGCACAATGAATGAGTCAATCAAATGAGATCTCTACTGTGAATCTTTATATTTGACAGTATAGTGTACAAATGTACTAGTGAAGTTAGAGTGAAATACCGAGAACCAAGGCATTCAGCCATATACATGTAAATCCCAAGCGTCATAGGCCCGAGGGATGTATATGGCTGTATCCCGAGGTATTTAACCGACTTATTTCATCGTTATTTGGTAACCTTTATTTCACTAACATTCCAGTGAATTTCAATATAAAGACATGATTCGGTATTCAAGAGCATTTATAAATATAGCTCATTACATATTCAAGGTCTTTATATCATACATTAAGGCCTCGCGATCCATATAAAAGCCCTAGAATATCTATTAATGAGCATTATATTGAAATTCACTGGGATCTTAGTGAAATAAAGGCTATCGAATAACAATAGAAAATGTGTCTAAAATGCAATAAGTGCAAGTTGTTCCTTATAAAAGCAAGGGCTTTACCATGAATCTTTATAAAGACTCTCCTACATTATCATTTTGTACAGTGAAAATCTGTATAATTATTACAATGCATGAGAACCTCGACTCCATAATAAGACATTAGACTCTGGGTGTGTTCTCCCAAACAAGTGGTCATAATAGTATGTAGTCATGTACGTGCTTGCAATATGACCTATGGGAGCTCAAACACAATGTTTAAGGCTCGTAGACCCACTGTTTTTCCTAATATGGGACCCAAAGTTTTGCTCCATACTGAGAACTATACATTGTAGTCATCCATTGTTTCTTTTCAAAAGTATGTCCTACAAATTTAGATGATCTTTACAACATTATTTTTTTAAATAAACCTTTCTAAGTCTTTTACTTTTTAATTGCCAAAAATAATGCACATTTGATGACATAACAATTAGTTCAAATCTGGTTTTAATTATCTTTCTACATGTACATGTAGGCTATGTACTTACAGCAAGTCCACTCTGTTTGAAAGCAAAAGGCAAACTCAAGTAACTTGTTCCTATAAATGCCTTTAAGATATTGGCAAAGTCTGTAAACTGGTTCCATGTAGATGGCCTAGAATAGAAAGTGACACATTTTTACAAACCTAAATTCTTGTAACAAGAGCTTGTAGGTAGGCTGAACTCAGGCTTTTTTATAAAATAACTGTAATTCTCTAAACTGTCAAATCGAAAATTGTTTTAATTTTACATTTAAATATTAACTGGCATACATGTAGTTGAAGCTCATTAAAAAAAAAATACATTTTCACTCAGGTTTCTAACACATTTGCAGGAAGAAAATTCCCCGACATTTCACTGACCAAGAAGCATTAATTTTCACTGACCTCCAGCGGATGCTCAAATTTTCTTACAAATATTCAATCACTATTTTGGGACAGCAACATTGAACAAAACTGCCCAAAAAAATTGGTATGTGAAGCCTGAAAATAAAAATCTATTGACTTTTCATTGAAATTTGGGATTCCCCTGACCAAATACTAAATTCCCTGACGTTTCCCTGACCATGGGAACCCTTATTTTAAAGAGTTTGGAAAAACTATTTTTTTTATAAAATTAATGTCAACAGCACAACAGTTCATTCTTGAATATTTTCAGTGAAAATTGACAGAAATTTTTGTAGTTGACATTTTAAATAAATGGTTGATTTTCTATCTGACATCCAAGATGCAATTCAAAGCATCTAGTAGATCATTAAATGGGCAAATGGCACTAGATTCATGTAGCATATCAATATCTTTTTTATATTAAGTACAGTAGCAGGTATAACAAGTTTATTTAACATTTGGCAACTTGTGACAAATATTTTATCTAGTGAGACTAATAAACTGGAGGCAGACTGTTTCAGAGGTACATTTTTAAGGATCCATCCCGGTTTCTGTGAAACCCTCACACTTCACCCTAACCTTCAATGGTTAATCATTAATAAAGTGATGCATATCCAAGGGAGGGGTGGGTAGGTATAGTTTGCCAGCAACTGGGATTGATCCTTTTTAATGGGGAGGTGGCATGACCAAGTGGTTGACATGGTGGACTTGCAATCCAGTGATCTGAGTTAGATTTCCTGTGCACTCGACCTTGTTTGTAAATAGCCAGTCGATTTGTCTCCTCGTCAACTGGGATTCTTATCCAATGGCCACAATGAAAACTACTGTCACCAGTAATAATATTACGTTTATCAACATGTAACTTGTGGTATTTATGTTGATTAAAAATTTTATCTTAAAAAAAAACACAAGAATATTTAAAAATGAACTACAAAAATCAAAACACTGACGGGATAACTGGTAGAAGATTGTGCACTAGCTTGTAAAAACAATAAGTTGAGTATTTTTTAAAGTTAAATTCAAATATTTTTTATGAACTGTCATTAAGTGCAGCAAGAAGAGTGAAACTAGTTAAAGTGGAAAACGTTATTTACTAATTATGTACATGTAGAGTATAATTTATAGTACTCCAATTAAAGGGGTCCAAAGGAGAGTAATAAAATTGGGTTTTGTTAGACAAGACCAGCTTGTAAATAGCTTTAGTTACAGCAAGAAACACAATTCCGTGATTTATTATTCAGATAACATAAACATAAATGACAGCTAGAGTCGATCTTGATATTAACTCAAGTTGTTTACATTACGTACCTTACATGCATATGTACATCATAACTTCAAACGTGGACTAAATTTCTTATTCATAGTGTTAGCTACAAGACTCAAATCTTTGGGATGAAAACTCAGAACACTTGAAATGCTGCTGATCATGTGCTGAGATCGGGTAATTTTACAGACTTGACCTTATATGCAACAGGTCCCTTTTCTGAGAAATTTCTCAGCACGACTCCAATATCAACTAACTCTCTATCCGACTTTCGATTTCGATTCAGTTTGAATAAGCTCTAGATTGTTGAGTAAGTCCGTTTTAGCTCATTTCAACGAGTGCTGATACAGTCAATCACAATTAAATTACTGTAGGCTACCTGGTATATAAACCATCGTGAATGAAAAGCATTTTATAAACAAAAGGCAAATCGACTTACATTACGAGACCTGCTTCGGAGGATCTCGAAGTCATTGACACATAATGAGCCATAGCGACACCCGATTGCCGAGTTCTCCAGTAGGAATCCCAGACTTCTATTCGTAGTTTCCTTCCTCGACCTTTGCCTTGGAAATCGTAGGAGAAGATAAAGAGAGGTTTCCCAAAATCAGATCTACATGTACAAAAACAACCTTGATGCCGCCATGTTCGTTTGCAACACGTGATTTGCTCGGGCATGTCGATGTCGCGTGGTTACAATGCCATCATTCCCCACATACCAGAAACGTCACGCTTGGCACAAATGACCCTAAAATCTATCACTTTGCTATATTTTAAAAAGTTTCCAACATAGAAGATTGAATTTTTGTGCGATGATTAAGACCGACGACCTAAACAAAATCCGATGATTTGATCTACCGTAGACATCTTGATGACGTCACAGTTACGTCATGTATCCATTTATAATAGCTTTCTCGATGTTTTCAATTACCTTGAACATCAGTAAATTTTATATTTTCGATTTCTCATCATGTCGACAACAAAGAAACCGAAAACCCGAGTTCGATTGGTTAAGAGGGAGAAAAGTTATTAAATTTTGAATTTTGGCAATTTTCCCACCAAAATTTGGCGGAAAATATTCAATACAGAACCATTTACAAAATAACTTCTTCATTCATCTTTTAGAGTTTAAAATATTTGTTTACGACAATCTAGCAATCAAAAGAGTAAATCGGTACCCACAACCGTATGTTTTTAGAATTTTCGATTTTTGAGAGGAAATACTTTAAAATTCCCAGTGAAAAAGAGGAAACGTCATTATGACGTCATATATTTTTGAAAACGTCTTTTAAAAATAACTATTCAATAATTTTTCGGGTTTTAAAGAGGAACTGTACTTACTGTACACTGAATAGCCGCAATATGGTCTTTTTATGTTTATTCAATTTAGAAAGCATGACTGATGTCAGACCCATGACGTCAGAAAATGTGACGTCACAGGAAACTTCATTTCTTAATACCTCAGCAAATATTTATCCTTAGAGACTTTAAAATTGCGGCAATCGAAAACACATATTTATGTTGTTGTGATAACATGCTTTATTTCAAACGTATAGGTAACGCAGAATTTGACCTTAAAAGGAGTCGTTCGTTATGACGTCACACCAACGTCAATATACAAACGTGTTTGATCCTAAAGACGTTATTTCATTTTAATATTAACATACGAAAATTTCGTTAAATTTGACAGCGAATTAAACAAGATGTGCTGGTTTATATATTTTTGGCTCGCTTTTAGTGATCGATTTTGAGGTAACTTATGCCAGGCGTGCGTGGGCAAAGAGGTGCGAGCATCTAGGGAGGAAATCTAGAGGCTCGGAAATGCTATTTCCAGCGTTCTCCAAGAGCTATTTGTGATTTACGCGTATCGCGATTTACTTCCTACACTGTCTCAGCAAATTAAACCATTGCATATTGAAAAAAGTATAACTCTTGCAATGTCAATTACAAAACAAACCACCGACTGTCTCTGTATCTTGAAACCAGCAAATGTTTCACCTGTCAGCCGGTCATCATAGTAAGTTCGTAGTCATTTGACACATTTTTGTCATTTCGATTTCTCGTTTGTTTTAATTTTTGTGCATCACCTTACGTACGGTAATAAAAGAAGTAAAAATATGAATTTGGGAAATGGATACTGTAGTTTATCAGGGATGACTCCTTCCGGAATTATTGACATCTTGTTATTGTTTCAAACCCCTGGGAGATGAAATTTTATTTTCAACATTTTATACATGTATTTACTTTTGGGAAAAAAAACTGGGGTGGGGAGAGGGAGCACGGTGATACACAAGGATACACAAGGACATATAATAATGGCCATCTTTACTTTTCCCCCCGTTTTTTTCTGAAGTTGGGTCGATCAAATTAAAGGGCAAAAACCCTGCGGAGTCTGGAACTAGGCGAGGTATCGCAGCATCATGGCCGTGGAATTTGGAACCGACAAGGCGTGGTTCCATATTGAAAGCGACAAGGCGTGGTTCCAAAACAACATTGACGACTAACGATCGAATACAATTATTATTCAACACATCGTAACATTGCCCAAATGTGGTCATTTCACTATCTTTCAATATCTGTCGTCTACACATGACAGATATCCTGCGATAGCTGTCATCCGAACGAATTTAACAGTTTTTATTTTATTTTTATGAGTGAATTTAAATCCTGAAATGTTTATAATACTTCAGAAGTCCATAAGGCATAACCAGAAGTGTCCATCTTGGCCCATCAGTTTACAGAGTAGTCTATTTATAGAAAGCTTTTCCCGCCATCCTGCAGCCAATCATATTCTTCGAAATGTTATCAGCAGCACCTGATTGGCTAAGACAGCGATTTCCTTTGTTTGAAATATTGTACAGCTAATTATATATGCAGAAAAACATTTTGGAAGATAAGGCGATGCTACTTGCTAGTATAGAAAGTTCTGATGATCAGCTATTTCTCATTAATAACAAGACACCACATGTTCAGGAAAGACTAGAAGTACATGTTGGATCCGAAGTACTGTTATTTTATTGCTCCTATTGTTAAATATCTATTAGTTTTGTCGCTTACATTTATCGCTTTGTTTCGTAATCGTAGCTTTCATGTTTACATTTCTCGCTTTGTTTCGTTATCGTGTGCATAGCTTTCATTCCTAATAATTTTGTTATTCATTGTTAGTCAAATTTCAGTTTGTTAGTTTTAGGCAGCTTCCATAAAGTGACATTACGACATCAGTTTTTAGTCAGTACAGAAGGTCGTAATAGTTGCAGTTAATTCGCCTCTCAGCAGAAGTTCTTCCAGCCAGTTAGTTTCGTCACCGTAATGTAAGTAGCCTTTCAGTTCAGTCTTCTATATTCATGTACGTATTTCCTATTCACTTTTTGTTAACATCTATCTCACTTTATTTTAGTTTTAAACCTTATCGTCGCAACATGTCGCCGTTCTACTGTTACCCTCAGCGAAGAGGAGATTGAAGTTTATGACATTAAAACCTGATAAATAATACAAGGATTACGGTGTTCATACATGTAATACTGAGATATGAGTTCAAAATATGGGACAGAAATCAACAACGCGGAAAGTTCAAATTTGGCAGCCACATTAGTTTAAAAATTACGACAGTAATCACCAGTGGTGAAGGATCAGTTCAATTCGTCGACGCCAATCTACACCATGTCTATTCCCGGTGCGAGGGAAGAAGCAATATCAGCTCACGAAATGGTTCGAAAGTATCAAGTGTATCTAGGCGTTCAAAGGCGAGGTCGGTTAGAAGTCGCTCGTCCTCCGCGAGTTTAACAAGCAGTCTATCAGTGGCGAGAGCAAAGGAGGCAGCGCGAATGGCAGCCTTGAAGGTGGAGGCAGTTGCCTTTGAGAAGCGGCAGGCCTTCAGTGGTATTTCCACCAGAGAAACAATGTTCTGGAATCTCAACAGCAGCCTAATTGTGACAATTCGAGTGCTGTCAGCAATGCTTCTAGAGTTGGGACAGTCGGATCACTTATTAGTGATAGGACTCTTCAGGAAATGATCACGTTGCAACAACAGCAGCAAAACGAGGTCATGCAAATGTTCGCAGTCCAGCAACAAAAGAGTACGCTACCGCAACCCAAAGTGCCGACATTCGGGGGACATCCAATAGAGTACTCTACATTCATACGTGCCTTTGAAAGTTTAATCGATTCCAAAACCACAAGCAGCAGTGACAGACTATATTATCTGGAACAGTATACATCAGGCGAAGTGAACGATCTTGTCAAATCGTGTAATCACATGGATTCAGATAAGGGATACAAGGAAGCCCGAAGACTACTGAAAAAGAAATATGGAGATGAATTTAAGATAGCATCAGCTTACTTCGATAAAGCTTTGAACTGGCCAGCGTTCAAGTCAGAGGACAGTGCAGCCCTGCATAGATTCTCCACTTTCCTCACAAGTTGCAAGAATGCAATGGAATGCAACGAGTATATGAACAAGTTCGAGCACCCTGACAATATGCAGAAGGTAGTACAGAAATTACCGTATGGCATGAGGGAGAGATGGCGCCGTGTTGTTGACGACATTATGGAAATCAAGCAGAAGACCGTCAAGTTCAGCGACCTTGTTAACCTTGTTGAACGAGAAGCCAGGATAGCTACCAATCCTGTATTTGGAAAAATCTCCGACAGTTCGAAGGACAACACGGCTAGATGGCAGAAATCTAACCCAGCCAAACCAAGGAAATTTAGCTTTGGCACTCGATTAGACACTGAAAGGGAGGACTCGAATGTTCGTCGCTCAGAGGGAAATAAACATACATCTTTTGCGTCAGATGATGTCAAGAAGCCTTGTTCTTTCTGTGACGCTAACCATGCTTTTGATGAGTGTACAGCCCTCAGGAATAAGCCGTATGAAGAACGAATCAAATTCTTTAAGCAGAAGAGGCTTTGCTTTGGTTGTTTGTCCGACAAGCACATTGTAAAGGAATGTAAAGATAGAAGCTCTTGCAAAGTTGCAAACTGTCACAAGAAACATCCTACTGTCCTCCACACTAACCAGTTCACTAATCAAAGTACCATTGGAAAAAGAAACGATGCTGAACAGTATGGCAAGAAGACTGACAACAATTCGGACAAGGCATCAGATGTGCACAACGGTCTAAACAATGTTGACAGAAAACTGTGTGGAATGACTGGGGCCGGAAAATCAGTAACAGGCATGGCCATTGTGCCGGTAAAGGTCAGAGTTAAAGGTAGCAGCAAATCAGTTATTACATATGCTTTCCTGGACAACGGAAGCAATCAAACGTTTTGTTCTTAGTCTCTCATGAATCAGCTGGGTGTTGAAGGAGCGAAAACAAAGATTTCGTTAACAACATTGGAGAAAAGAAACAGCGTGATCGACAGTTTTCTGATTAGGGATCTTGAGGTCGCTGACCTAGACGAAAATAACTACATCAAGCTACCATTACTGTACACTCGTCACGAGGTACCCGTCACAAAACATGACATCCCCACCCAAGAAGACGTCGATAGATGGCCTCACTTGCAAGGGATTCAATTACCGCATGTTGATGCTGAAATTGGCCTTCTCATAGCAAGCGATGTCCCAGAAGCACTAGAACCGGAAGAAGTGAGACACAGCCATAATGCCGGTCCTTATGCATCTAGAACACGTTTGGGATGGGCCGTCAATGGTCCCTTGGGACGTGGACGTTCTCGTATCAGTAACTTCTTCGTCAAGGCCGATGCACAGCTGAATCAGATCGGCATGGATTCGTTTAATCGAGACTTTAACGATTTCACGGCAGATGATAAAACTGAGATGTCGCAAAGCGAACGCCGTTTCATGTCGAGCGTAGAGAAGACCGCCAAGCTTAAAGTGCCTATGAAGCTTATTTTTTTATTTTAGATATCAATTCTAAATCAAGTGAATAGTAGAATGGTAAAATATATTTTGCTTTGAATGCTGTGCTGCTGAGTTAAGGAGGTTTTAATATCCCAAATGCTAATTACATGACGTCAGGGGAGGCATCTGCAATCACTTCTTAGTGGTTGTGAATGGGCGTTTCTACTGATATAGGAAAACAAATTTCTAACATCATTTTATTTCAACCATGGGTATAACACTGATAATTTTAAAAATTAGTTTAATTGTAACGAAAAAAATTGTATAATAATTGATGCCTCCCCTGACGTCATGTAATTAGCATTTTGGATATTAAAACCTCCTTAACTCAGCGGCACAGCATTCAAAGCAAGATATATTGTACCATTCTACTATTCACTTGATGTAGAATTGATTTCTAAAATAAAAAAATAAGCTTCATAGGCACTTTAAGGATGGCCATTATCAGATCAACCTACCATTCAAAGACCATCAGCCACACATGTCTAATAACAGGTCACAAGCGGAACAACGTGCGAGCTGGCTGAAAAGAAAACTACAGAAGAATCCCAAGTTATTCAGTGATTATAACGCCTTTATTGGAGATCTCCTTCAAAAGGGATATGCACGAAAAATCTCTGTGAATCAGCCTGAGCGACAAGACGGCAAGATTTGGTACATACCACATCATGGTGTTTATCACCCGCATAAACCTGACAAGATCAGAGTTGTTTTTGATTGCTCAGCAAAGTACAAAGGAACATCTCTTAATGATCAACTGTTAAAAGGCCCAGACTTGACCAACACATTGGTGGGAGTTTTGACAAGGTTTTGACAAGAACCAGTTGCTATTATGGCCGACATAGAAGCCATGTTTCATCAAACCAAAGTACCCGATTCGGATTGCGACGTCTTGCGTTTCCTCTGGTGGCCAGACGGCGATCTCGAGCACGACCTAGAAAACTACCAGATGGTGGTACATTTGTTCGGTGCAATTTCATCGCCAAGCTGTGCAAACTTTGCACTAAGAAAGACAGCTGAAGATAACCAAGAGGACTTCAATGCCAACGTGATCAACACAGTCAAAAATAATTTCTATGTGGACGATTGTTTGAAGTCCCTACCCTCAACCCACGATGCTATTTTGCACGTGCAAGACCTTTCTGAACTCCTTACAAGAGGCGGCTTCCGTCTGACGAAGTGGATTAGTAACAGTCGCGAAGTACTGGACACCATTCCTGAGGTCGAACGTGCCAAGAAGATTAAAGATATCGATCTAGACAGAGATAGTCTTCCAATTGAAAGAGCCCTTGGGGTACAATGGTCCGTTGAATCTGACGAGTTTGGTTTTAAGGTTGTCGTCAAGGAGCGACCACTCACAAGGCGAGGTATATTGTCTATCGTAAGCTCCGTATACGACTTTGCTGCACCTTTCATTTTGACAGCAAAATTCATTTTGCAAGACCTATGCAGAATGAAACTTGGATGGGACGACGACATCCCAAGCGAACATAAAATCCGGTGGCAGAAGTGGATAACAGATCTACCAAAGCTGGCACAATTTACAGTTAATCGATGCCTCAAGCCATCCAATTTTGGTAACATTACATGTGCCCAGCTGCATCATTTCTCCGATGCCTCTCAAGATGGCTACGGATCAGTATCCTATCTTCGATTGATTAACGCTGATAACAGAATCCATTGCTCCTTCCTGATGGGAAAAGCACGCCTCGCTCCATTGAAGCCAATCACAATCCCGCGCTTAGAGCTTACGGCCGCAACAATCTCAATCCGGCTTGACAAGATGATGAGAAGAGAATTGGAGATTCCGATCAATAATGCCACATTCTGGACGGATAGTACGTCGGTTCTGCGCTACGTCGAAAACGAAAACAAACGATTTCACACATTTGTCGCAAACCGTATTGCCGTCATCCGGGATGGATCAAATCCATCACAATGGAGGTACGTAGACACCAATTCCAATCCTGCAGACGATGCGTCAAGAGGATTATCAGCTGATGCTCTTCTCAACCGTGAACGATGGAAGAAAGGACCAGAATTCCTTTGGAAAGAAGAAGAATTGTGGCCGGGACGACCCGTAGCAATGGGAGTGGTCCCTGAAGACGACCCAGAAGTGAAGAGAGAGGTATCTTCCCGTGCAGTCATTCTCGATGAGTCAGTAGCCGCAGTGGATAATGTCTTCAAGAGATTTTCTTCATGGTAGCGTCTTAAGAAAATCGTTGCTTGGATATTAAAGTATCGTAGAAGGTTATACGAAGCATGCAGAAAGCGCAAGACAGACGAGAAGATCCAGGATATGAAGAACGAACAACCTGAACCAATCTCAACTGAAGAAATGAAAGCCAGTGAAATAGAAATCCTAAGATACGTGCAACACCAATCGTTTCCAGACGAGCTCAGCATCCTTAAAAAGGGAAAGTGGTCTGATTGTGCAGAAGAAAACGTCACACCAAGAAAGAAGGCAAGTCAAGTAAAGAAATCTAGCCCCCTCTTCAAGCTTGATCCCATCTTGATTGATGGCCTCCTACGTGTGGGCGGACGACTGAGCCTAGCATGCATCTCTAACGATTCAAAGCATCAAATAATCTTGCCCAAAAACGACCATGTGACAAGCCTCATCATTGAACATTACCATCACATCTCCGGGCACTCTGGTAGAGAGTACGTGTTGGCGCTGTTACGCAGAAAGTACTGGATCATCAAGGCAAATTCTACAGTAAGAAGAAGTCTTAGGAATTGCTTCAGTTGTCGACGACGACAAGCTCCCGCTGGAGAACAGAAAATGGCAGACTTGCCAAAGGATCGCCTAACTCCGGACAGACCACCATTCACTTCAGTCGGAGTAGATTATTTTGGTCCATTATTTGTTCGTCAAGGCCGAAGCCAGGTGAAGAGATATGGAGTGATTTTCACTTGTATGGCGATTCGTGCTGTTCATATCGAAATCGCTCACAGCCTCGATACCAACTCGTTCTTGCAAGTACTGCGAAGATTCATTGCAAGAAGAGGACAAGTAAAATAAATCCGATCAGACAATGGCACCAATTTCACCAGCGGCGAGAAAGAGCTCCGTGAAAACATCTCCAAGTGGAACCAAGAGAACACCCACAATCATCTATTGCAAAGGAACATAAAGTGGACGTTCAACCCTCCTTCAGGCTCTCATCATGGAGGTATCTGGGAGCGCTGCATCAGAACGATTCGCAAGATCCTGAACGTTTTGCTTAAAGAGCAAACCATGAATGACGAAGAAAGCCTTGCCACTCTTATGTGTGAAGTAGAAGCTATCATCAACGGTCGTCCTATCACACAAGTCTCGGACGATCCCAATGATCTGGAAGCCCTCACCCCAAATCACCTGTTGCTGCTTCGATCTGAACCGTCGTTACCGCCAGGATTGTTCATCAAAGAAGATACATACTCACGACGCAGATGGAGACAGGTGCAGTATCTTGCAGATATTTTCTGGAGGAGATGGACCCGCGAGTATCTACCATTGCTTCAGGAAAGACAGAAGTGGACTCGACCCCGAAGAAACCTCGCCATGGGAGATATCGTTTTGGTCCTAGATGACAACTCCCCGAGGAACTCGTGGCCACTTGGGAGAATTCTTCAAGTACTACCTGATAAGAGAGGATTTGTACGCCGTGCCATGGTGAAAACTAAATTAACAGTTCTTCAGCGACCAGTTGACAAGCTGTGCGTGGTCGTCGAATCGGAAGAATGAACACGATGATACAATCGATGTCTCTTAAAGTGCCCCTACGATCAAATTTTGAGATAGTGATATTTTTACGTATTTGTAAAGTAAAGTTGCAATATTTTTGCCTCTCCAAACTGTTTTTCGATATCACGAGGGAAAGTCTTAGATTTTGGGGTCCGAATCTTGAGGTTTCTGTCCGCACTGAGACCAATCCGTTCCGTGACAGAGCCTGTACAGAGCTAATTTCCAACTGGCGTGACGTCATCTTCTCAACACAGCAACATGCGGGGCTATGTTCACACAAACTTCCGCACAAACTTATAAGTAAAGTACATGTGTATACTGTTTTTTCCAAAAAGGAAAGGAAATAACGAAGTTTTGAATGGAAATACGCATTTACAAGAGCGACGCGTTGAGAAGATGACGTCACGACAGCAAACCGCTGGTCGAAAATCGCGAAGTATTTGGAACACACTTCAGTAATGGCGGACGTGATTTCGACGGTAAACTGTCTGCAAAATTCATAGGTTAATTTGGTCCTTTGGTAATATTTTTCAATGATTTGGATATTTTCGGCACTGTCTGTCGTTTTGGAAGACAAAAAAGTAGAAAAGAAAATGGTCGAATTTCGTCGTAGTGGCACTTTAAAGATGTGTAACTTAGTCAGTCTACTCAAGGTGGACTCGAGACTTATTGAAACAAGGAATGTTGAAACAGAAACTTAGTTTGAATATAATAGCACGGATCCTTATAAATTATTTGTTAATTTGTATCACTCGCGTTTTCACACTTAGGGGCCGGTGTGTTGGATCCGAAGTACTGTTATTTTATTGCTCCTATTGTTAAATATCTATTAGTTTTGTCGCTTACATTTCTCGCTTTGTTTCGTAATCGTAGCTTTCATGTTTACATTTCTCGCTTTGTTTCGTTATTGTGTGCATAGCTTTCATTCCTAATAATTTTGTTATTCATTGTTAGTCAAATTTCAGTTTGTTAGTTTTAGGCAGCTTCCATAAAGTGACATTACGACATCAGTTTTTAGTCAGTACAGAAGGTCGTAATAGTTGCAGTTAATTCGCCTCTCAGCAGAAGTTCTTCCAGCCAGTTAGTTTCGTCACCGTAATGTAAGTAGCCTTTCAGTTCAGTCTTCTATATTCATGTACGTATTTCCTATTCACTTTTTGTTAACATCTATCTCACTTTATTTTAGTTTTAAACCTTATCGTCGCAACATGTCGCCGTTCTACTGTTACCCTCAGCGAAGAGGAGATTGAAGTTTATGACATTAAAACCTGATAAATAATACAAGGATTACGGTGTTCATACATGTAATACTGAGATATGAGTTCAAAATATGGGACAGAAATCAACAACGCGGAAAGTTCAAATTTGGCAGCCACAGTACATAACCAGAACTTGTGCTCAGTTCCTTTGTACCTTTTATTTTCCCTTGAGTAATGCGTTTTTGTTTTTCTCTATCCCCAGAAAAAAAAATCGCATACAAAAAAATAATAAAACACTCGCATACAATTGCTAAGAATTCCTATCAAAGCTGCATGTAGTAGTTGATGAAGGAGTTGACCACAAATCTGGTGGATTCCGTGCGCTTTCGCCCCCCCAACCTCACAACCCCAACCTCAATACGTGTTGTAAAGACAGTTTATTGAGAATTCTTCGACTTCAGAAGAGGGCAGCCAGAGTTATATTAGATGCCGAGCCAAGATCGTCATCGGTTCTTCTTTTTAATAAGTTACACTGGTTGCCATTATATATATACTGAAGCTAAGATCACCAAATGCTCGATTGTTTTTAAGCGAACTCTGCACACTGTTCCTAAATATTTAATGGACTCCTTATGCGGGTATCAGCGGCCATCCCGAGGGGGCGTAGCAGGAGATTTGTAGCAAAAACATGCCCCACACGCGGGGCATTAGTGCGCTTTTGCGTTTTCGTCAAAATACCCCGGGGACATAACCACGGGGTTTGCACGTAATCTGCTGTCTCAACGTTCAGCGGTTTTCGCCACAGGACTCGCTCGATCGATCAACGTTCTTCGATTTCTTTGTCCTTGAGCTAAGTCATATCATTATCATTCAAATTAAGAGATTAGATTAAGCCATCCACTGTCGGAAGACAGAACAAAGAAATAAAGGATAATATTTGTATAAAACTATTAAGATTTTTGACACTTCTAAAACTTTTAGCTTCTAATACTTATAATATGCTGCCCAGGTTGCCCAAGGGATGGGGGTTTTTGTCACAATTTTCTGCCCCACCCAAGGGGTTTTAGCATGTATTTGTCATGGCTGCTGTGACAAATGCCCCTGGGTGCCCGGGGGCCGCCCCCTCGGGATGGCCGCTGATACCCGCATTACTACTAAACTCCGATGTACACTGACTCAAGGAACCGTACTCGTTATTCTAGCTGTAATTTTGTCTGTCCTAAGTTGAATCGTTCCACCAAAGGCGGTAGGTCATTTAATGTTTCGGCTGTTCATCTTTGGAATAGCTTGCCTATAAATATTAAGAGCAAGCCAAGTCTTAATGGGTTTAAATGTGCTCTCCGAGAACTGTTTTTGAGGACCAAATTTCTTTAGCTCATTCTTATCCGTAGTTTTTAAATTTGTTGTAATTCATGAAATTATCTATGAGTCGATGATTACAGTTTTTTAATCTTCTATATTTTATATCTTGCATTCATAATGTAGTTTTCTAGTATTGATATTTTACTCAGTTCACCATTTTTGTAAATTATACAATGTAGATTTAGCTCTAAGGTAGGAGAGGGCCACAAGTTTATTAGTGTTCTGCACTATTATGTGTTACCGGCAACATAAATAAAGTCTTTATTATTATTATAAGTTGGTAGAACTAGTAGTTTACTTAGTGCCGACCGGAGATTACGTCTAGGTACATAAATACTGATAAGGTCAGATATATATTTTGGGGCTAAACCATTTAGAGCTTTATATGTTAGTAGCAGTAACATATATAATCCTTTGTTCGATCGGCAACCAGTGCAAGTTATGATAGAACAGGCGTAATGTGTTCATGTTTACGTGTAAGCGTAACTACTCTCGCTGCCGCATTTTGAACTTTCTGCAAGCGTCTAAGAGTTGGCAGGGTAGTCCATATAGAACCGAGTTACAAAAGTCGAGCCTAGATGTAACAAGTGCATGAACTAAGGATTCTGCAGCCTGACAACTAACGTTTCTGATTTTACTTATGTTCCACAAGTGATAGAATCCAGACTTGCAGGTATTGGTAATATGTTGCTCCATAGACAGAGACGACTCCATCAGAACACCGATGTTACGGGCTTTAGACGTTCGTTGGATTACGTCATCACATACCGACAGGCATTCTAAGGGAGGAAGCGGACGATGCGCGCATTCAGAAGAAGTATGTCGCCATCCATGCGTAAATATTGCATACACATTCTTCCATTCGAGACCTCGCCGCACTCCCTAACGTTTATTTTGTTATCATAAATATCGATGCTACTGATAAAGTTGAGTACTTCTGTGAAGAAAGTTTTGGTTTACAGAGAATACTCTGTTCTACGTTTGTTTGAAATCGTGGAAATGTGACCTTTCCTGACCCATGACCGCGTAAGCAAAATCCTGGGTCGATCCCTGGGTTGACGTCCTCTCATTAATGCATTCTCCATGGCGTCTTTCTATCACAACAACATCGATTTATTGAGAATATACACCGTTTGAGAGTTATTAGTAAAGAAAAAAGTCATTTTAGTCAACATGAGTAGTATAGCCGAGAGCAAAATGATACCACCTCATTATTAATCAACCAGAGAACCGTTTTTAAGGCCCCCTCCCCCATCATCTTTTGTGGACCATAGTGAATTTTTTGAGCACAAATAGGTGTTTATGGTACCGAATTGCAACAGCTAAGGTATTCGTTAGGTAAAAAGTTGCAATTCGGTACCATAAACACCAATTTGTGCTCAAAAAAGTAAATGGGGTCCAAAAAGATGATGAGGTCGGGGTCCTAAAAAACGGTTCTCTGGTGGATTAAATGTGAGGCGGTTCATTTTATTCCCGGCTATACTACTAAGGTTAGCTGAATTGGAAATAACGACCCCTACGGTCCAATTAGAGAAACACATGCATAGGCATATACGCCTGTGTGATCTATTGATTATATGTGCGTGGAGCAAAGTAGACTGGCTAATGCATTCGACCCCCTCTAGAGATCCTACCCACAGGTGATCCTTATGGCCTGTTTGGTGATCTTGGTACCAATCTACGTATGTTTGACATTTCGGCTAAGCCTCTCATTCCTATATATCCACAACTAGAGAAGGGACCATGGGGAAATGTGCCCCGAATGTCTCTGTCCAATGGACGTGCCAGGAGTTCGTATGTTGGACCTGTCGTCGTGTCTCCGAGGGCCCTCTGGAGATCGAATTAAGATCCGTCCCCAAACTACCACACGTTTCAACTACCTATTTCAACTACCTATTTTTCGACTACCTGGTTCCGATGGATGCCACTAGACCAATGCTTGTATCGGTACCAATAGGAGTTTTTGTTTTTGTGCTGCCCAGTAGCTCCTCGAATGGGAGTCGGAATATATTCAGATTTCCATTTGGACAAAGAAAAACATAGGGTATTGGAAACACGAGTTTCTACTACGACCACTTCCATTTGGACAAAGAAAAACATAGGGTATAGGAAACACGAGTTTCTACTACAACCAACAACAATGGCACAAAAGTATGCATCCGCAAAAGACATGGGTCTCCGAGCCGTTGGAGAACGAACGGACCGACACGTCCTTCTGCAGAATCTCTTCGAGGGCAACCTAGCCAGCGATATCGCAGAGGTGGACTATCGTCCAGCTGGCCGCCTGGTCGAGCTTCGCACCGAGCTGCAAGCAGTCTCCGACATCTTTGTCGACGACCTATACCTATGGGGTCTGCTCTCCGAAACCCAGATATCTCGAACCCACGTTGCAGGAAATGCAGTATCGGCAGCTGGAGCAGTATCGAAAGCTTTCCTAGCCAACATCCGAGCGCATGTGGCGTCTGCAGGGTTTCCAACAGCGCTATATGTACGTATTGTATCCACCTGTCCCTACGAGGGCAAAGGACTATCCATATACCGGACTACAATTCGGAAGATCCTAGACCACGATGGACATGTGCTACAAGTCTACGAGGGAAAGAACCCAAGTAGTCCAACACCAGCCGCCATTGTGGTGGCAAAGATAGACGTCGCCGACATCCAGTTGGAAGAACTCTTTGGCAAGCTACCCAAACTTCTACAAAGCCTACGTTTGGATGGCGTGGGTCTGTACGCCTTGGATGCTACACAGGACTTCTCTGGGTGCCTAGACAGACAGGCTCTGTTGGACCACCTCGTGCAAAACCACGACTTTCTTCCACCGGACATGTACGAGGAGGACATCCCAGACAAGATCCTACCAAACGAGGATAGTGTCGGCAAGCACTGCCTGTCTTTCCTCCTGTGCAACCCAGAATGTGGGTCTACATGGAGGGGCAAGTTCTACAACAAGTTTGTATGCCAAATGGACTGCGCAGGTGTACAAGAGGCTATGGGAAACAACGTTGCCAACTACTGCAAGTGTCCCGACAAGCGGCTCGGGGAGACATTCTCCAACCCCGAGATACAAGCCCGTGGAATCTGCCGCATCGAAGTCTCTATGTATGGCTTGCTGCTGGAGGAAGCCAACTTGGAAGCCGCTCGAAGGGCTGTGGTCCACGTGCTCGACCTATCGCGCCACCAAAAGGGACAATAACCACTCTTCTGGATACAACCATTGGAAGCGCAGTGGATGGCTCTAGCCTCGACCCTACATTGCAACACCATTCTGCTGTCGAAGCAAACCAAGACACTATATGCAATCTACTGGTCGCCTCTGTGGGGTGTACAAAACATACGAGGACCAAGCTTTCGAAGTCCTCGAAACAGCTACTTGCCACTATGGGTGTCTGCCTTTGGCTTCGTAGGGCTACCAATCCATGCAGTGGTTCTCGACCAAGACGACGATGGAGTACATACCACACTCCCGACCTACCAGAAGCTCGATGGAGGAACTTTTCTAGTCTGCAGCAAAGCCCCATTCGCACGACACAATGCCACAGAACCGGAGCCAGCTGCAGGATCCCGACCATTGGTAGACACAGAATTCGTGCGCTGGAGATGGAACCGAAAGGTTTGGAATGGGAACCGCAAGCTGCTGCCCTTCCCGATCGAGGAGATCCCAACCAACCGAGAAGTGTGTCTGCTATCGACCCGCGACCGCATCTCCAAGCTAGCAGAAGAAGCTCTACTGCTCCAGGAAAACAACTGGAGGGCCAACATTGCACAACGAAGGGAAGAAGCCTAGAAGACAAAAGACGCACATAGACAGGAGATCCAGGACAGGTACGAAGAAGCCCATAGAAAGCTGGAAGAGGTCGATGCTCGGAAGAAGATCCTCGAAGAGAGAGTCCAACGTTGTCGTGAGGCCCTCGAGGCAGCCAGCCACAACTTCCGAACCAAGAAGAGTTCGAGCAAGCTCCTCGATCTGTGGACAGACCAAAGCCAACCCTTCCCCCCAGCACGCCTCCAGGTGTTGGGTTTCCAGAATTTGCCATCCACTTCGGCCAGGTCGTTCGACAGCACACTTCTAGCAGTATCTGTCTCTCTCGCTACCAACCAAACCTCTCTCCACCCAGGATGGCCAACAAGAAAGCCGATACTATGCTGGGCTCCAAAAGGCCTGGGAAAGATCCTATCCAACCCCCAAACCACCACACACTATCCTTCGACGACAACCAGCCGACGTCCATTCTATATCTGCGAAGAGGAGTATGCTCCGCTGTCCTTTGTCCTCGAGGGATTCGATACCCCATTTGGTCCCCACGGATGTCGTAGAGCCAAGCTAGCCAACTTCCGTGCACCAAAATCAGTCGGAGAACAGTTACAAGCCATGCTCGATGCCGAAAAGGAAACCACTCGCCTAGCCCTAGAAGTGCAGGCAGCCAACAAAGCTCTACGACAACACGTCAACACACAACGGATGCGCGTGCTTCTCGAACCAAAGCACAAAGATTGCGAGAAACTAGAAATCCCCCCACCAGAAAGCGAGTTCCGAGTGGAAGCTATTGGCCAGTACACGTACCGCGGCGTACAGAAGTATGCATTCGAGATCCAAGGGCGCTTGTATGCTTCCAATGCCTTCGCCGAAGCCCAGCTCCAAGCCAACCCAACCCTACTCGAGAAGCCTATGCTGCTTCGAACACTACAACTCGGCACGACCAAGACCAAGAACAAAGCTATGCGGCTTGCCCTAGAACGAGCTCCCTAGCTGCACACACGAGCAACATAGGCATATGCTATCTCCTCGACCATCTGTTCCACAACGTCGTCGGGTACCACTTCTTTTCGACACAAAACCCGAGCCTCGTGCATGCAGCAGAATAGAAGCATGGACTGCTCCCATCGTACAGCATCCGGCGAACGTTCCACTGCTTTCTGCATCCATTTTCGGTTTCTTTCCAAGGCTTCCGGTTGGAAACATGGCAGCTGTTTGGACAACGAATCGACATCCATCGTACGACTGCAACCTTTGTAGGATAAACTTGTGGATAGGTATCTCCAATACGCACCCACAAACTAGAAGAAGCCTGCCCAACACGTACACCGCTACATCCGGAGTTGGCTATTGCCTCGACGATTCCAAGAGCAACAAACTTGTCGCAACAAACATCCCTATATCCACACCATAGACAAACGCAGACAAATGCAATCCATAGCAGGGCACACGAGCATGTAGAAACAACAACAACAACAATGGTCGGCCACGAAGTAGTCTTTGGAAACACCAACAATGCTTGGCCACGAAGTAGACTTTGGAAACAACAACAATGCTTGGCCACGAAGTAGACTTGGAAGAATTTTGGACTACGCTGCTACCTTGGAGACATTCGAACCACACCAAACAAAAAGGACAGACTTGCCACCATATCTATATACCGTTGCGTAGCAACAAACGAACGAACGTAGCCTACTAGCCAAGACTAGCCAGACGTTGGAATGCTGGACTATCTGGCCAAGGCAACACAAGGCCATCCTCGTTGCACAACGATGGAGTCTCGTCTCGCACAAGATACAACGGCCCAAGAGCAAGAGCATTGCACAGAGCTTTCCCCACACTTTCTACTCCAACATCCTCCACTCCAACACAGCACAACACACCTTTTCCTTTTTTCGGCGAGGCAACGTATTCCTCCAAGGACGTCGTGGTTGCACCCGAAGACACTGCCACAGCCATAGCGTCCTTCCAGGCCTGTACTGGATAGAACAATGGCCACTTTCCCCAAGAACCACACACTCGTAGCATAGCCACTTTTCTGTATACCTATACTCTGCAGATAGGAGATTTTCCCAAGAACTATATACGGAGTATACCCTACACATAGGAGAGTTCCAAATACACATTCCTACGAGAGAATCCAACCAAAGATCACAACCAATAGAAAGAAAAACAAAAGAAAGGAAGCGCAATCGCAAAGGCCACAACCAATAGGAAGAAAAAAAGAAAAGAAACGAAGTACGATCGCACGGCCACGAAGTAGTCTTTGGAAGAATTTTGGAACAACAACAATGCTCGGACACGAAGTAGGCCGGTTTTTGGAAGAATTTTGGAACAAAAACAATGCTTGGCCACGAAGTAGGTTTTGGAAGAATTTTGGAACCACAACAATGCTCGTCCACGAAGTAGACTTTGGAAGAATTTTGGAACGACAACAATGCTAGGCCTACAAACCTATTGCAAAGCCACGAACCATATTGCAAAGCCACGAACCTATTGCAAAGCCACGAACCTATTGCAAAGCCTCGAACCTATTGCAAAGCCACGAACCTATTGCAAAGCCACGAACCTATTGCAAAGCCACGAACCTATCGCAAAGCCACGAACCTATCGCAAAGCCACGAACCATATCGCAAAGCCACGAACCATATCGCAAAGCCACGAACCATATCGCAAAGCCACGAACCATATCGCAAAGCCACGAACCATATCGCAAAGCCACGAACCATATTGCAAAGCCACGAACCATATTGCAAAGCTACGAACCTATTGCAAAGCCACGAACCTATTGCAAAGCCACGAACCTATTGCAAAGCCACGAACCTATTGCAAAGCCACGAACCTATTGCAAAGCCACGAACCTATTGCAAAGCCACGAACCTATTGCAAAGCCACGAACCTATTGCAAAGCCACGAACCTATTGCAAAGCCACGAACCTATTGCAAAGCCACGAACCTAATGCAAAGCTACGAACATATTGCAACACCATGGACAACCAAGAAATCCAAAAGAAGACAAATGCAATCCATAGCAGAAACACAAGCATGCAGTCCACCATGGACAACCAAGAAATCCCAAAGAAGACAAATGCAATCCATAGCAGAAACATGCCAGCATGCAGTCCACCATGGACAACCAAGAAATCCCAAAGAAGGCAAATGCAATCCATAGCAGAAACACCGCCAAAAGCAAACCAAAAGCAACAAACCAAAAGCAAAAGCCAACAGGCAAAAGCAAAGCAACCGGCAAAAGCAAGCCAAAGCAGAAACATACAAGCACACAGACCACCATCGACAAAAGCAGAAACAAATACAAACCAAAGCAGAAACGTACAAGCACACAGACCACCATAGACCACCATCGAGAAACGCAGAAACATACAAGCACACAGGCCACCATAGACCACCATCGACAAAAGCAGAAACACACAAGCAAGGACCAGTCCAAGGCCACCATCGACAAACGCAAAACAAATGCAATCCATGGCAGAAACATACAAGCACACAGGCCACCATAGACCACCATCGACAAACGCAAAACAAATGCAATCCAAAGCAGCCGGCCAAGGCAATACAAGCAAGGACCAGTCCAAGGCCACCATGGACAACCAAGGAATCCCAAAGAAGCCACGTGCACAATCGAATAGACCAAGCCCTACTGTTGTCGGATTCTCTGTATTTTTGGAAAGAAAAATGTTTTTCGAAACCCTCTGGATGGACTAGAGATATTCCTGTGGAAATGCTAGTTGTTTGCTGTGGAGGGCCTGTGTATGTACAAACAACTACACGCATTCTGTGGAGAACCTGTGGCATTTTCCACAGGACTTCCACAGGTTCTCCACACAATTCGTGTAGGGCAGTAGGGCTTGGTCTATTCGATTGTGGACGTGTCTTCTTTGGGATTCCTTGGTTGTCCATGGTGGCCTTGGACTGGTCCTTGCTTGTGTGTTTCTGCTTTTGTCTATGGTGGCCTGTGTGCTTGTATGTTTCTGCGTTTGTCGATGGTGGTCTGTGTGCTCGTACGTTTCTGCTTTGGTTTGCATTTGTTTCTGCTTTTGTCGATGGTGGTCTGTGTGCTTTGGTTTGCTTTTGCCGGTTGCTTTGCTTTTGCCGGTTGCTTTGCTTTTGCCTGTTGGCTTTGCTTTTGTTTGTTGCTTTGGTTTGCTTTTGCCGATTGCTTTGCTTTTGCCTGTTGGCTTTTGCTTTTGGTTTGTTGCTTTTGCTTTGCTTTTGGCGGTGTTTCTGCTATGGATTGCATTTGTCTTCTTTTGGATTTCTTGGTTGTCCATGGTGTTGCAATAGGTTCGTGGGTTTGCAATAGGTTCGTGGCTTTGCAATAGGCTCGTGGCTTTGCAATAGGTTCGTGGCTTTGCGATAGGTTCGTGGCTTTGCGATAGGTTCGTGGCTTTGAAATAGGTTCGTGGCTTTGAAATAGGTTCGTGGCTTTGAAATAGGTTCGTGGCTTTGCAATAGGTTCGTGGCTTTGCGATAGGTTCGTGGCTTTGCAATAGGTTTGTAGATTTGCAATAGGTTCGTGGCTTTGTAATATGGTTCGTAGCTTTGCAATATGGTTCGTAGCTTTGCGATAGGTTTGTAGCTTTGCAATATCATGATGTTCGTGGCTTTGCAATAGGTTCGTGGCTTTGCCATAGGTTCGTGGCTTTGCAATATGGTTCGTGGCTTTGCAATAGGTTTGTAGGCCGAGCATTGTTGTCGTTCCAAAATTCTTCCAAAGTCTACTTCGTGGACGAGCATTGTTGTTGTTCCAAAATTCTTCCAAAGACTACTTCGTGGCCGTGCGATTGTAGTTCGTTTCTTTTCTTTTTCTTCCTATTGGTTTTGGCCTTGCGATCGTACTTGTTTCTTTTCTTTTTTCTTCCTATTGGTTGTGGCCTTTGCGATTGCGCTTCCTTTCTTTTGTTTTTCTTCCTATTGGTTGTGGCCTTTGCAATTGCGCTTCCTTTCTTTTGTTTTTCTTCCTATTGGTTGTGGCTTTGCGATTGCGCTTCCTTTCTTTTGTTTTTCTTCCTATTGGTTGTGGTCTTTGGTTGGATTCTCTCGTAGGAATGTGTATTTGGAGCTCTCCTATGTGTAGGGTATACTCCGTATATAGTTCTTGGGAAAATCTCCTATCTGCAGAGTATAGGTATAGGTATACAGAAAAGTGGCTATGCTACGAGTGTGTGGTTCTTGGGGAAAGTGGCCATTGTTCTATCCAGTACAGGCCTGGAAGGACGCTATGGCTGTGGCAGTGTCTTCGGGTGCAACCACGACGTCCTTGGAGGAATACGTTGCCTCGCCGAAAAAAGGAAAAGGTGTGTTGTGCTGTGTTGGAGTGGAGGATGTTGGAGTAGAAAGTGTGGGGAAAGCTCTGTGCGATGCTCTTGGGCCGTTGTATCTTGTGCGAGACGAGACTCCTTCGTAGTACAACGAGGATGGCCTTGTGTTGCCTTGGCCAGATAGTCCAGCATTCCAACGTCTGGCTAGTCTTGGCTAGTAGTCTTCGTTCGATCGTTTGTTGCTACGCAACGGTATATAGATATGGTGGAAAGTCTGTCCTTTTTGTTTGGTGTGGTTCGAATGTCTCCAAGGTAGCAGCGTAGTCCAAAATTCTTCCAAGTCTACTTCGTGGCCAAGCATTGTTGTTGTTTCCAAAGTCTACTTCGTGGCCAAGCATTGTTGGTGTTTCCAAAGACTACTTCGTGGCCGACCATTGTTGTTGTTATTTCTACATGCTTGTGTGCCCTGCTATGGATTACATTTGTCTGTGTTTGTCTATGGTGTGGATATAGGGATGTGTTTGTTGCGACAAGTTTGTTGCTCTTGGCATCGTCGAGGCAATAGCCAACTCCGGATGTAGCGGTGTACGTGTTGGGCAGGCTTCTTCTAGTTTGTGGGTGCGTATTGGAGATACCTATCCACAAGTATATCCTACAAAGGTTGCAGTCATACGATGGATGTCGATTCGTTGTCCAAACAGCTGCCATGTTTCCAACCGGAAGCCTTGGTAAGAAACCGAAAATGGATGCAGAAAGCAGTGGAACGTTCGCCGGATGCTGTACGATGGGAGCAGTCCATGCTTCTATTCTGCTGCATGCACGAGGCTCGGGTTTTGTGTCGAAAAGAAGTGGTACCCGACGACGTTGTGGAACAGATGGTCGAGGAGATAGCATATGCCTATGTTGCTCGTGTGTGCAGCTAGGGAGCTCGTTCTAGGGCAAGCCGCATAGCTTTGTTCTTGGATCTCGAATGCATACTTCTGTACGCCGCGGTACGTGTACTGGCCAATAGCTTCCACTCGGAACTCGCTTTCTGGTGGGGGATTTCTAGTTTCTCGCAATCTTTGTGCTTTGGTTCGAGAAGCACGCGCATCCGTTGTGTGTTGACGTGTTGTCGTAGAGCTTTGTTGGCTGCCTGCACTTCTAGGGTTAGGCGAGTGGCTTCCTTTTCGGCATCGAGCATGGCTCTCCGACTGATTTTGGTTGGCTAGCTTGGCTCTACGACATCCGTGGGGACCAAATGGGGTATCGAATCCCTCGAGGACAAAGGACAGCGGAGCATACTCCTCTTCGCAGATATAGAATGGACGTCGGCTGGTTGTCGTCGAAGGATAGTGTGTGGTGGTTTGGGGGTTGGATAGGATCTTTCCCAGGCTTTTAGGAGCCCAGCATAGCATCGGCTTTCTTGTTGGCCATCCTGGGTGGAGAGGTTTGGTTGGTAGCGAGAGAGACGGATACTGCTAGAAGTGTGCTGTCGAACGACCTGGCCGAAGTGGATGGCAAATTCTGGAAACCCAACACCTGGAGGTGTGCTGGGGGGAAGGGTTGGCTTTGGTCTATCCACAGATCGAGGAGCTTGCTCGAACTCTTCTTGGTTCGGAAGTTGTGGCTGGCTGCCTTGAGGGCCTCACGACAACGTTGGACTCTCTCTTCGAGGATCTTCTTCCGAGCATCGACCTCTTCCAGCTTTCTATGGGCTTATTCGCGCCTGTCCTGGATCTCCTGTCTATGTGCGTCTTTTGTCTTCTGGGCTTCTTCACTTCGTTGTGCAATGTTGGCCCTCCAGTTGTTTTCCTGGAGCAGTAGAGCTTCTTCTGCCAGCTTGGAGATGCGGTCGTGGGTCGATAGCAGACACACTTCTCGGTTGGTTGGGATCTCCTCGATCGGGAAGGGCAGCAGCTTGCGGTTCCCATTCCAAACCTTTCGGTTCCATCTCCAGCGCACGAATTCTGTGTCTACCAATGGTCGGGATCCTGCAGCTGGCTCCGGTTCTGTGGCATTGTGTCGCGCGAATGGGGCTTTGCTGCAGACTAGAAAAGTTCCTCCATCGAGCTTCTGGTAGGTCGGGAGTGTGGTATGTACTCCATCGTCGTCTTGGTCGAGAACCACTGCATGGATTGGTAGCCCTACGAAGCCAAAGGCAGACACCCATAGTGGCAAGTAGCTGTCTTCGAGGACTTCGAAAGCTTGGTCCTCGTATGTTTTGTACACCCGACAGAGGCGACCAGTTCCTGTATGCCCCCAGTAGATTGCATATAGGGTCTTGGTTTGCTTCGACAGCAGAATGGTGTTGCAATGTAGGGTCGAGGCTAGAGCCATCCACTGCGCTTCCAATGGTTGTATCCAGAAGAGTGGTTATTGTCCCTTTTGGTGGCGCGATAGGTCGAGCACGTGGACCACAGCCCTTCGAGCGGCTTCCAAGTTGGCTTCCTCCGGCAGCAAGCCATACATAGAGACTTCGATGCGGCAGATTCCACGGGCTTGTATCTCGGTGTTGGAGAATGTCTCCCCGAGCCGCTTGTCGGGACACTTGCAGTAGTTGACAACGTTGTTTCCCATAGCCTCTTGTACACCTGCGCACTCCAGTTGGCATACAAACTTGTTGTAGAACTTGCCCCTCCATGTAGACCCACATTCTGGGTTGCACAGGAGGAAAGACAGGCAGTGCTTGCCGACACTATCCTCGTTTGGTAGGATCTTGTCTGGGATGTCCTCCTCGTACATGTCCGGTGGAAGAAAGTCGTGGTTTTGCACGAGGTGGTCCAACAGAGCCTGTCTGTCTAGGCACCCAGAGAAGTCCTGTGTAGCATCCAAGGCGTACAGACCCACGCCATCCAAACGTAGGCTTTGTAGAAGTTTGGGTAGCTTGCCAAAGAGTTCTTCCAACTGGATGTCGGCGACGTCTATCTTTGCCACCACAATGGCGGCTGGTGTTGGACTACTTGGGTCCTTTCCCTCGTAGACTTGCAGCACATGTCCATCGTGGTCTAGGATCTTCCGAATGGTGTTCCGGAATATAGATTGTCCTTTGTCCTCGTAGGGACAGGTGGATACAACACGTACATGTAGCGCTGTTGGAAACCCTGCAGACGCCACATGCGCTCGGATGTTGGCTAGGAAAGCTTTCGATGCTGCTCCAGCTGCCGATACTGCATTTCCTGCAACGTGGGTTCGAGATATCTGGGTTTCGGAGAGCAGACCCCATAGGTATAGGTCGTCGACAAAGATGTCGGAGACTGCTTGCAGCTCGGTGCGAAGCTCGACCAGGCGGCCAGCTGGAAGATAGTCCACCTCTGCGATATCGCTGGCTAGGTTGCCCTCGAAGAGATTCTGCAGAAGGACGTGTCGGTCCGTTCGTTCTCCAACGGCTCGGAGACCCATGTCTTTTGCGGATGCATACTTTTGTACCATTGTTGTTGGTTGTAGTAGAAACTCGTGTTTCCTATACCCTATGTTTTTCTTTGTCCAAATGGAAGTGGTCGTAGTAGAAACTCGTGTTTCCAATACCCTATGTTTTTCTTTGTCCAAATGGAAATCTGGATATATTCCGACTCCCATTCGATGAGCTAGTGGGCAGCACAAAAAAAAAACTCCTATTGGTACCGATACAAGCATTGGGCTAGTGGCATCCATCGGAACCAGGTAGTCGAAAAATAGGTAGTTGAAATAGGTAGTTGAAACGTGTGGTAGTTTGGGGACGGATTTTAATTCGATCTCCAGAGGGCCTTCGGAGACACGACGCCAGGTCGAACATACGAACTCTATTCTTGCACGTCCATTGGACAGAGACATTCGGGGCACATTTCCCATGGTCCCTTCTCTAGTTGTGGATATATAGGAATGAGAGGCTTAGCCGAAACGTCAAACATACGTAGATTGGTACCAAGATCACCAAGCAGGCCATAAGGATCATCTGTGGGTAGGATCTCTAGAGGGGGGTCGAATGCATTAGCCATAGTCTACTTATCTCCACGCACATATAATCAATAGATCACACCAATTCAGCTAACCTTAGTAGTATAGCCGGGAATAAAATGAACCGCCTCACTTTTAATCCACCAGAGAACCGTTTTTTAGGTCCCCGACCTCATCATCGTTTTGGACCCTATTTAATTTTTTGACCACAAATTGGTGTTTATGGTACCGAATTGCAACATCTAAGGTATTCGTTAGGTAAAAAGTTGCAATTCGGTACCATAAACACCTATATCTCGTCAAAAAAATCACTAGGGTCCACAAAAGATGATGGGGGAGGGGGCCTTAAAAACGGTTCTCTGGTGGATTAAAAATGAGGTGGTATCATCTTGCTCCCGGCTATACTACTACATGTTAAGTATTTATTCAAATTATTGCAAAGTCGAATTAATTATATGACGTCCACCCAGGAATCGACCCAGGCTTTTACTTACGCGGTCGTGGGTCAGGAAAGGTCACATTTTCGCGATTTCAAACAAGCGTAGAACATAGATTATTCTCTGTAAACCAAAACTTTCTTCACAGAAGTACTCAAAACCTGATGTAAACTCGATTATTGATGATAACAAAATAAACGTTAGGCGCACTTTAAAACTGAGTAATGTAAAGCTGTGTATCGTCAGCATAAAGGTGGTAGTCCATACTGTGCCGCCTAATATTAGATCTCCAAGAGGTGTTGTATACACGGAGAAGAGGATGGGCCCAAGCACACTCACCTGAGGAATGATGTGAGAGGCCGCTCCGTTGACACGCCACCTGCAACAGCGACAGTCGCTGTCCTATTTGAGAGATAGGACACGAACCAGTTGTGGGCTTTACCAACAATTCCGAATCTTGTTCTCAAACCTGACAGCAGAATACGGTGGTCAATTGTGTCGAAAGCAGCCGATAGGTCAAGTAGCAGGAGAATGACAGAGTTCTGATTATCTAAAGCTCTTAGGATGTCATTTTGAACTTTAACGAGCGCTGTTTCTGTTCTGTGATAGACCTTATAGGCAGACTGGTACAGTTCGTCTGAGCTGTTTTCTGATACATGTTGGCAGGTCTGGGTAGCCACAATCTTTTCCATTACTTTGACCACGAATTTAAGATTGGAGATGGGCGAAACTACTGAACTTATCGGTCTTCAGAGATATGTGGCAGACTGAAATCCGGCAAGGGATCTACTAGTTGAGCACTCTTCCGTGAGAGGTCTTGCCTGATCGTATTTATTTTATCTTCAAAGAAATCAGCAAACTTATTCGCCAGGAGCTCACTGGAACTAACGGGTGGAAATTGCTTCTCCTTTATTTCCTTATTAAGCCCATTGACGATTCTAAACAGTTCCTTCTGATCTGAGCCACAGGAGCCAATCAGCTCAGAGTAGTATGTTTTCTTAGCACTGGATATAAGGTTATTGATCAATACAGACTGCTGAGCATAGCTGGCCTTCCCCGGCTGTGAACAGACAAACCAGTTGGCCTCCATCTTCTCTCCATGCGCCGTCGCTCGATCTTCTGTTTGCGTATTTCGGGTGTTAACCATGGAGCGGTGGGGCGTAGAATGATGACTCTTGTCTTCACGGGAGCATGTTCGTCAAGTATTGAGGTGAGTGTTTTCTCATAGTTATCAGCAAGTTCACCAACCGACGAGGGGACCAGCGACTCTTCCAGTATAGCCCTGAGTTTGGAATATCGTTTTTGAGCTGGGTTACATCTATGTTCTTAGTTTTGCGAAAAGTTATCAGTTTCTTAGGAAAGGGTGGTTTTGTAATCATGAGCTTAGTCAGTTAGAGTGGTTTTCAATTGAGTGTAGTGAAACCAAACGCAAATTACCCACAGCCAGCCAATCATAGGAGCGAGTAATCACAAGTAACTCATAAATGGCTTCCCTGTCAGCCAACGACAAACCAAAACCAAAACCAAAACCAATTTGCGTTTGGTTTTACTTTGGATCCTGATTGGTTGGTTTACTTTCTCAGCCAATAGGAGAGCTTAGTAAACGCAAAACCAAAACACTTCCGACACTCAATTGAAATCCGCTCTAACAGTAAAATGGTCTGAAAGCTGGGGGTCCAGAATCCATGGTTTGTTCACTAGCTTATCACCAGATCTTGTTATAAGTAAATCAAGGTTTTTTTTTTTTGTGGGTAGCCACATCAACATGCTGGATAAAGTCGAAGGAGTGAAGAATCTGAAGGAACTTCATTGCATGCAGGTTATTTTGGTCATCCACATGAAAGTTGAAATCACCGGCTATCAGCAACAAAAACAAAACTCACCTTATACTGTAGCGAGTGGAACTCATATTTGGAAACTGGCTAGAGTTATATCCTGCGATAGCTGTCATCCGAACGAATTTAACAGTTGTTTTTCTTTTTATGAGTGAATTTAAATCCTGAAATGTTTATAACACGTCAGAAGTCCTTAACCAGAAGTGTCCATCTTACAGAGTAGTCTATTTATAGAAAGCTTTTCCCGCCATCCTGCAACCAATCGTATTCTTCGAAATGTTATCAGCAGCACCTGATTGGCTAAGACAGCGATTTCTTTTTTTTGTAATATAGTACAGCTAATTATAAATGCAAAACAAAACATTTTGGCAGATAAAGCGATACTACTTGCTAGTATAGAAAGTTCTGATGATCAGCTATTTCTCATTCATAACAAGACACCACATGTTCAGGAAAGACCAGAAGTACATAACCAGAACTTGTATGTGCTCAGTTCCTTTGTACCTTTTATTTTCCCGTTTCATCTGTATAAGACTTCGTGTTTACATCAGCGTGTGATAGATGATATTTACTAATAGAAAATAGATTCGATAGTACGCGCGCTCTGATTGGCTGAATTAAAGCGGCGTTTCTATAACTATAGATAGTTGAGCGTGCGCTAGTACTTATTTTCTGTGGGTTATTTTATAAAGGAAATAGAAAACATTTTCCCCTTGTTTCTATTTAACAAATAGAACAGGGTTTGCTGTGTTCTGTACTCTTACAAAAACACGACGAGCTGTAGAACATGAAAAAAAAAGGTGATTTCTGTAGCTCTTTTAATGTTTTACAGCTTCAGGAGTATTTTTGTCAGAGTACAGAACACAGCAAACCCTGTTCTATTTGTTAAATAGAAACAAGGGGAAAATGTTTTCTATTTCCTTTATAATTTATAATTTAATAGATTTTTACGAGCCGAAACGTACCGATCAAATTTTTATTTTCCATGCTAGGTTGAGCAGCTGACGTGATCAATTGACGTGCTCATTTGACAAGTTAGTGATTGGCTAAGACGCAATGAAAGACTTACAAGAATGCCTCTTCCGGATTGGTTAAAATGTGACAGATGTCCGACTCTTGACACTTAACTGATTCCGATCTAAATAAAGATCAGTTCGAAGAGGTTCGATGACAGTTGAATGAAATGGCTATAAAAAGAAGCAAAATTCGGTATAAAAAAGCCGATAAATATCATTCTTTACGGACAAAATGTGCAAGCTAAGTCAGTTCAGTGTTTTTAGCGAGAATCTGCCCTGTTGAAGCCACACTGCTGAACGTATACCTGAACTGTGTTTATTGAGCACGAGTTGAACAAACTTCCAGACCCTACAAAGCTGGTAGAAAGAGAAGCCACATCCACAGAAAACAAATTTGTAGCTGCAGCTTGACATGAGGATGGGTTCAGACTGGATGTGTGGTGTTCAGGTGGCTCTGAAGCCTGCCTGGTAGCCGTGATCCCGTTTCGAGAGCATTGGTTAAATTTTGGAGCACGAGCGAAGCTGTTCAGTGGTAGGACGACGGTTGTAGTTCTTGATGCTTTGCTCATTTCGGTGACCAGAGATATTCATTATGTGCCGACTAGGAACTTGTGCATCTGACCAGAGTGTTATTGCTGTGGCTCTGACACATTGGTTTGTGTAGATTTTGGAGAAAGCAGCAACTTTGGAATTTCTTTCATCATGCTTGTCACCTTGTTGATGCCGAGCGGCTTGTTGTCGTACCCGATGGATCACAGGGAGTCCAGGCTCACAACATGAAGACAATATAAGGATTTATATGAAACTTTATCGCTAGTATATATAGCTGATGGAAAATGACAATAAACATCCATTAAAGTTTACATACCACATCAAATGTTGTCCAGCTGTCGTTTCTGGTCTGTCTTGGAGCCTTCAAGCCGCATTTCAGCGAGAATTTTATTTTAGTTCACCTCTACCTAAAAAATCACAAGGGTGCACACTCGTCCACTCGACAGGCCGACGAAAAAAACGCTTTAACGGATCCCAGTCGCTCAAAAACCTTACTCGAGTGTAGATCGAAGATTACTTTTCCCATGCAGGTAGCGTGCTTTCCCTCCCTAGCGTTTCTCCATTGCTTCAAGAAGACGGAAATATTATCACAAATTTTCAACTTTTCGCTACCGAGTATGCTTGTGCGCTCATCGAAGCACACAACCGCCATTATGGCATGTAACCGAGCCTTTCATGAACAGCGCACGCTGTGATTGGTCGATAGTCGTTATGGAACTGAAATTCGTGAAATGGGGCTTGAAGGCTCCAAGACAGACAAGAAACGACAGCTGGACAACATTTGATGTGGTATGTAAACTTTAATGGATGTTTATTATCATTTACCATCAGCTATATATACTAGCGATAAAGTTTCATACAAATCCTTATATTGTCTTCATGTTGTGAGCCTGGGCTCCCTGTGATGGGATCAGTATTCGACCACTTTTTCTTTGGATACTGAACAAAGGCATTGCAGATTTCATTTCTCTTTGAAAGATAGAGCTTAAGGCAGCTTACTCCATCAATTCCAGGGTCTTTTGATGTGGTGTACATTCGTCCGTATTTCTCAAAGCTCTCTACGTCTGCCGTACCACCGGGATGGTTTTTGGTGGCTTCATCGTGTGTCATGGTAACATATTCCTGGTCCTCATCATCTCTGTTGAAAGTAAAACGTTCAGCTCTCTCAATCCTTCACGACCTCTGCGGCACCAGTACAGCATAATGTGGAACCAAGCATTCCTTAGGAGCCCAAGAGGAGTCAGTGATCCTCTCATCACATTACTGGACCTCAGTTTCAGTATATCCCTGGACTCGAGAACTGGCTTATGCAAAACATTTTCTTTCCCATCCATTTTTTGCACTTTTATCTTGGCGTTTAACAGTCTGGTTTGACTGCTGAAAATCAGGATTTTTGGTGAACGTTAGACCTCTGTTTAGTGTCTGTTCAGTGGAGGATTGTTTAAATGGCGCTCGATGCCGTTTCTGACGCTGAGCAAAGACGATCGGCCATAGCACTGGCCATCTTTGGTTCTCGCCTCGGCATATAATTTATTTGCGAAGCTGACCATCAAGTTCGCTGTTTGCCATTTCGTGGAGCTGTTTTTTTGTTTAATCTGGTAGCACACCAATCTGTAAAAAATACCCTTGTTAAACCAATGGCAAAGGTAGGGAAACACAGTAGTTTGAAAAAGATGTAAAATGTAACTATTAATAATTATTACGTAGCGTCTAGCGATACATTTGTTGTTGTTTTAGTTTTAAGCTTGGCGCAGTCGGTTAAACAAATTTTATTGATTAGTTTTCATCAATACTTAACATATACAGTGCTAAATGAAACTCATAAATTCAACCTCGACCATTACCTTACCTTCAAAAAGTTTTACCGCCCATTTGGTGTTTTGTTTTGTTGCTTGTGCCTGAGACTTTAATTTCTACCACAGCGTCCAGCTCCTTGTCGCTGAGCACAGCGAATCTGTTTTGTTGATGTTCCTCCTCTTTTTTCTCGCACTCGTTCGGCTTGGTTACTTCATCAACTAAGTCTATAAGCTCTTTGTTGATGTCACCTTGGAAAATTTCTTCAAAGTTTAGGTCAAAATTGGGCATTTCCTTCATTTTGACACGAAATTTTTAGCCGAAAAATGTTCTATAATTTCACAAACCAATCAGATCGCGCGTTACTCCTTTCGATGTCTCTATCCTCTCACAAACACATGGTTTTGACCAATCAGAGAGCACGTTAGTAACTATCTATTATATAATGAGTTATAGAAACACTTGTGGAAGTTTGGAAGAACTCGAAATAGCTGTGGAAACTCTCGCCCTCTTAATATATATACAGAACGAAGCTAAGTTGCCTTTTGTTTCCTAAACGCAGATTTAGGTTAGTATCTATATGTGTCTATCAATTCCAAGCCCCCCCCCCCCCCCCCCCGCGGGCATTTATCAGGATTTTGTCATTTCTTTCCAAGAACACCGCAAATTCTCCATGGTGGGGCCAGCTGAACTGTCAAATGCCCCACCCCGAGGCAAGTATAGCGAACGCGCCAAATCACTTCGCCGTTTCAAAGCCACATGTCACCGCTTTTCTTTATTAAAGTAATGCACTGTTCATCGAACACTTTCGTAAGTGCCCCCAATCCCACACTCACTAGCCAGTTTCCAACAAGCCGCACACTTCATTCCGAAACTGGGAAATTCCTAACGCCACTTTTCCGCCGCCATGTTGATCGATGAAGCAAGCACGTGTTGATCAATTGAGCAAAACGAAATAGGGGAGGGGTGGGATTTTTTGACAAATGCCCCCGGCCCGGGCTGACGCAAAACAAATGCCCCACCCCAGGGACAGATAGGTTGTTAAATGTCCAACTTGATAGAGACAATACTGCGAGTGATAAATATTACGTACAAATCATGGTATTATTTGTTAATTATAATATAGATACGATAGTACGCGCGCTCTGATTGGCTAAAAAGCCATGTTTTATTTAAACGATATAACACGCTTTCCATGTCTTTGTTCTCTTATATAAACACGCGGGATATGTTGGGAGAACAAAGAAAAACTTGAAAATCACGAGCCGCTAGGCGAGTCATTTTCAAGTTTTTCTGCGTTCTTCCAACATATCCCAAGTGTTTATATAATAGAACAAAGACGTGGAAAGCGTGTTATATTGCTTTTATAAAATAACGAACAGGAAAAACACGAAAGAAAAATCTTACGCACGGACGATCAGAAGATCAATTCTCCTAACTGTAACAGTCGTCAGAAATCGACCGACGGTGAGTTTGCACAGCGCGGGAAATCCCCCAAGGCAGAACTGAGAGAAACGAAGGAATGCTCTGTGTCCTCTGTGTCAGTGTGTGGCTCTATTATAAAAATATCTGCTTCAACATTCCCCGAAAAGAATAACTCGGAATTCAAGACATGCTTTCCCGGAAATTTAAGGCGAAAGGCATTCAAGGAGTGGAGGAATTGAACTGGGTATTTTTGTACATGAGGAAACATGATGCAGGTTTTAGTTGAATGAACTTTTATTTTCGCCAAACTCAATGGAAAGATCTAGCTGTTGGAACCTTCCTTCCAATGAGATGAGGCTAAGAGTGCAAGGTAAGAGGGAAAAGCTCATCAGTTTTGTTCTGTGAAAAAATCAACAAAATGTCAACTTTACAACTGTCGCACGTGAGTTTGCAAAATTCATGTAGTTATTCATAAAATGGCAAGGAAAAAGCTAAAAACCTTATCTGCGGAATTATCTAAGACCAAGCAGGGTGAATGGTAACAATTGGCCTTATATGAAGGCTCATTATTTCGTGACTTCGTCGCCGAGAAAATGTCGGACTTGAACATTAAGCGTATACGTATATGTCCTTTTAGTTTTATATAGTTTGGGATAAAAAAAGACAGAGAAAAAGATTTGAAAGAGTGCTGCCTTGCTTTTCCCTCTCGTCTACTATAGTTTCTAGCTCGATTCCTCACTCTATTCGTCTATAAGGAGGTTGTTTAAAACCTAGACTTGTTAGCCGTTTGTGTGTTAGGTTTTACCGTACGAAATAAGTTAAACGAAAAGTGGTTTTGACTTTTGTTTGTTGGATCCGCGAATAAAAATATATTGGCCGGGATGGTTAGCAAATTTGATAACTTCGTCGGTTGGCTGTATTTTTGTTAAATATATCTGTCGGTTTTGCTGATTACAATCATATTATTGAAAGTCAACGTTTGGTGAAGACATTTGGTGAAGATTCGCCTAGCGGCTCGTGTTTTTCAAGTTTTTCTTTGTTCTCCCAACATATCCCGCGTGTTTATATAAGAGAACAAAGACATGGAAAGCGTGTTATATTGCTTAAATATAGTTTTATTGTTTTCAACTGGCGGTTTCCTTTCATCGCGCGCGTAAATTTATATTATAAAACAGATAAAGAAGCTTTAAATCCGTGTTTTATACATAAAACACGATGGTCATTTGAGAACACTCGACAAATGTTGAAAGCACGCTCCTTCGGCATTTCTCATGTTCTCAAATGCCCATCGTGTTTTATGTATATATAGTTTAATAAACGAGTAGCAATGTTTTATCAGATGTAAAAACTCGAGGGCGCAGCCCGAGAGTTTTTAGATCTGACAAAACACGTGCTGCTCGTTTATTAAACGGCTTCAAAACTGAGATTATAATTTTCAGAAATTTAGATGAAAAGCGAATAATGTTTTGTTTATAGCTACGTTGTGCGTCACTGACATGCGCAGTTGGAATATGGAGCGAAAATTTGGGTCCCATAATATTAGGCCGGTTGCGTATGAATAACTGTGAGCGAAGGGGCCTTCGTATTCGAGGTCCTCGAGTCACTGCACTTAGACCGTTGGTTGAGCGCACGAGCATTTCGCGCGCCAATCTAATCAAAATTTCAAGCATGTAACGCGGGCTCATTTTGTGAAGTAATTCATGCGTGCGCTATTATTTGATTTTTTATTTGCGTAGTCAAAGCCGCGTTGCCGGCCGGTTTGTAGTTATATATCGAGTTTTTCTTTACGAAATAAATGTAAAATGTGTGATCTGTCAAACATTAAGTAGCTCTAGGTTCATACATTTAACAACGTTTCCTGTTGAGGAGCTTTACTTGAAAAAGGAGCCCCTTGGCGATGTTTAGTTGTTTCGATCGCTCGGAAATAGTCTTAGACTTCAGTCATTTTGTCGATTATCTCGGTCAGTAAAACGCAAATTGTAGGGCTAAGGTAACCGAGTTTTGGTGCAAGGAGAAGCGTACGGGAAGAGATGGCTACGGAACGCAGGTTGAGGAGATGGATCATCTTGCAATTGTTACCAGTATGTCGGCAGCAGTTGAAGTAGTCGTCATTTATACCTCCAGAAAAAGTGGTGATTTTTAGTCGTCTTGATGTATTTGTAGATCTGGTACAGTGGTTGTTATAAAACATGCACAGCATTATATATCTTGATTGTGTTGGGAAAGAAATGGTAAATATTCTTACCCTGACTCTTCATATTTTGTCTAAAGATACTCTTGGAGAAACATATCACAAACTGTTACACAAAAGCAATGAAAGGTTTGGAGTAGTTGTGTTTTTGGAAAAGAGAAATGATTTTATGAAAGCGTCAAAAATATTTCATTCAAAAGGTTCCATGAAAATTAATTGTAACTAAATTTTTGAGAATAACTGATATTAAAGAAGTTATTTCAAAGACAGATGTAGCTATAAAATTTAACCGACTTCGAAAGAACTTCAGTTTAAATGACAAGGGTGCTTCTACTGATATATCCCAAATAACAGCCATCAACATTTGAGTTTACTAATTTGTGGTGACAAAGGCATTTACATCAACAAAACTTCTCCTACAGTTTAATAATACAAAGAAAATACTATAAAATACTATAAAATACTGGGAACTTTTGAAGGACTTCTTGTCTTAGCTATAATTAAACTTCCATGCCCCACTCCCTAGCCAGCAACTGCTAATATAAGCGAAATTAGTACAAGAAAGCCCTCAAGGCCTGTAGAAATAGAACCAAAAACTACCTTAAATGCATCTAGATTCAAACAAATTCAAAGACTTTTGTGCAAGTATTGCAAACAGATCTTGAGACCAACAACACAATGGAATCAACTAAATATTTTTGTTGTCAGCAAATGCTGTTTTAGTGGAGACTATAGCCCGGCTACTTGGTCTCACTTGGCTATCAGATGTGCCTTAAGGTATTCATGCTCCTCTAATTATTCAAAAATATCAAAATAAGAATGTACCTGAACAAAAGGGCAAGAACAAATGAAGTTTAAACAGAGTTATAGTTGCAAGAATCCAGCTCTATATATTCCACCTCTTTTTCTTGTTAGAGATAAATGAGATGCAGACTTTGATTAGCCATTATAGTTGTTTCAAGGCTTATTAAACTTAAGTGTTTTTTAATCCTGTTCACAGGGTCACATAGCTCTAATGGCCTAGGTCTAAATAATTGAATGCAGTTGGTGTATATGTGCCACCATTCAAGAAAAAGAAGCTCAGATATCACTATAAACTGCTCAGTAGCAGTACATGTAGCTTCACAGCAATCCCAGTGCCAAATCTGAAGAAAACAGAGGAAATGTTCCAAATACAGCAACTTAAGTCATCTTTTTAAGTGTAAACAAGCCAATGCTTCCTTTAAAAAAATGTTTATTGCTTAAAGAATAGCAAAATTTAAAAATACATACAAAGACTGTACTACTGATGTGAAACAATTATTGCTTGTTAACATCTAATAGTCATATATACACAAAAGAAAACAATAGAATTAGCATTTAATTGCACTAAATATTCTAGTATCTGTTTCACAGGTTTATGAAAATCACTCTATAATACTCAGATATTGTTAAGAATACTCAATACTCGGATAAAACAATTATAGCTGAATTTTGATTGAAGCTTTTCATTTTCACATCAACATACATGATATGTGCATGTAGCTTATTTTCATCATTACAATTTGTTTTATTGCCCAAGAGCATGCAGGTGTACAAATTGTGTTCATGCAGCGAAATCTACCCTGCGAGCAGAGGTTTCTCATCTCTTTTCCTGGCCCGTCCGCCGAAAGAAAGGGAAAGGACAGCAAAGGCAAAGAGATGTGAAACCTCTGCTCGCAGGGTAAGCGAAATCAAATCATAAAAAAATTGGCTGGCGGTCATTTTTTTTGTAAACTGACACGCCAAATAGTAAGAATTTGTTGTTTAGCTTTCAACAAAATTAATGAATGAGACAGACAAAATTAATAATCAAACTATAAACACTAAATATCACAATCAGCTACCAAAATTAAGTAATATTTACAATGTCTGTGGCATAAATCGCGCGTGTAAAACTCATAAACACAAGCAAATGATAATTTGCATATTACAGAATTTAAAAGAAACTAACATGATATGGAGAGGGCCTCATACCTGTTCAGAAATGATGAAATATTCTGGTGTTAGCCATCAGCAACGACAATCCGACTACAACAATGTTGCCCAGTGTGTAAAGTAAAATATATTTTTACATATGTTAAAATGGTTCTCCTTTCAGTTTTCCTTCCACAAAGCCACAATATAGTGACATTTATAGTACATGCTAAAGTTGTTAATAACAAAATTCGGTCGAATTAAATTCCAGTGTGAAGCAGTCTCTAAAGAACGTTACCAAAACTGAATAGCTTTCAGTTTTGTCTCGCAACTCTTCCTCAAGCTATCCATCGTATTGCCTATGAAATCGAAACACTTTCTAGCCAGAACTTCGACTTGGATACTCCGTTGTATTGAAAACGCCTGAAAATGAAGTACCTTTCATCACAGAAGTGTTAATCCAGAAAAAGGTTATCTTTTCCATCAGATCAGAAAAGAGTCCCAACTTTATCCGATTCCTCTGAAGAATGGTGAGAGAATGCGAAATTCTGACAGTGGTTCTTCTTGTGGTTCAGTTGTTATTCAAAAGTCAAAATATCCCGTGTTAGTTCATGTTAATTTCGACGTTAACCTTCGTGACAACTTTTCGTTGCAAATAACCAACTCAGTTAAGGCTATGAAGATCCGATAAATGTGGCTAAAGTAGGTTGAAAGTGTGATACAAACTTCGCCAGTGACAGTTAACTTTCTCCTCCTTTTGATCGCGCACATGCGACGAACACAATCCAGACGTCGTCACGAACGCTCTACGAACAATTATATCCGCTGGGGGTGGTGATGGAATCGAATATCTAATGCGCATGCCTATACACTAGACATAACTTCCAAAGGCCAGATTTATGGCGGGCTCACATTGAAGATTAGTTTGTGAAGGAACCATGCTAGCGAATTGCTCGTGGAGCAACCCTGAGTCTCATCTTATGAACTGAGATTTCCCGTAAGGGTCTTCTTAAGGACTTTCCAATTCACTGTACGAGTGAGGGTCTTTATAAAGATTCACGGTTAAGCCCTTGGTTTCATGAGGATTGACTAGGAGGGTCTTTATTAAACTTTTCACTGTACGAGTGTGGCCCTATATAAAACTTAATGGTTGAGGTCTTTTTTCTTTGTTGAACAAAGGAAAAAGGCCTCGACCATGAAGTTTTATATAGGGCCACACTCGTACAGTGAAAAGTTGTATAAAGACCCTTGCGTTTTATCGGGTATAAAGGAGCATGCACGTGAGTGATTCGCTTCATCTGATTGGACAAAATGCTCTGGAATTATTCATGATTTTTGAAGATAGTATAAAACATGGCTAAGGCTTCTTTATTTGTTAAATAATATATAATGACCTAAGAATAAGACCTTGTGTAACCTAAACTCTTAAAAGTGGTGCCATTTCTCGAGCCTTTAATGTATTTCGATGTACTGCACGTCAAAACAACGGTCTCTTCCAGTACTTTAAGACTAGCGTGCCAGTTTTGCCGTATTTTGAGTAGAAATACCAGAAAATAGACCCTATGCATAAGTCCTGGTAACTAGCATGTCAACGAGGCCGGTAGGTCCTCTGGAATGTTGAAATTGAAACACCCGGGAAGATTGTGAAATGCACTAAACGAATGTTCAGTGAAACAATGCCGTTAATTTGCTATGCGCCTGGCTGATTGTACTATAAAGGAAAATAAAGGATAAATGAGGACAGATTAGCAATATTTTTCAACTAAACAATCATGTTCAACACGTTTCACACCACCTGCTAGTATTTCAACTTCAACATTCCAGATAGAGGACCTACCGGCCTCTTTTTCGTGTTGTGACCGCGCGAGTTATGCATAGTGTGTATGGCGTTTTTCTAACCTAACCCTAACCTCTAGCTCTCAAATAAAGAAATTATGGGATATATCTGAAACAAAGGCATTATGGTATCGAAAGGCCAGAAAAGTCAGATACTGTCATTTGCCCTTAAAATAAAACACTGGAAAGCGCGTTATTTAACAAATAAAGAAGCCTTAGCCATGTTTTATACTATCATAAAACACGATGGGCATTTGAGAACATGAGAGAAATGCTAAAGCACAAGCCGAAGGCGCGTGCTTTCAACATTTCTCGAGTGTTCTCAAATGACCAGAGTGTTTTTGATAGTATGAAACATGGAATTAAGGCTTCTTTATCTGTTTTATAATATAGATTTACACGCGCGATGAAATGAAACCGCCAGTTGAAAACAATAAAACACAGCAAACCATGTTATATACTCTAATAAAACTGTGACATGGCTTTTTAGCCAATCAGAGCGCGCGTACTATCGTATCTATATTATAATACCTCTTATAATATAACCACGATAAACCTAGCGCTCTGATTGGCTAATAGCCGTGGACCATTTGCCCATGGGTTGCACGCTCACGTCGGATTTTGTTCACGATTGCACCAACATTTTCTTTTCTATTCCCACGAAAACTATTTTACAGGACAATAAGAGAAAAACTCTAATCCAAGTGAACAGGGAATTTTGTCCAGCGACTGTCTTGGCAAATTTTGAGCTTCATTTATTTTCCGAGCCACCGTACCAGAAATGGAAGAGTTGAGACGGCTTGCAAATCTGTACGATTTACGAGCTTTTGCACTGAGTTTTGGATCCTGAAACATTCAGAAAGGATGGACAAAAACAGACGACGAACTGTTCAATCTCGACATTTAGAGGTAAAGGGACATCATTTTTGATTATAAAAAAAATCCAGACGCGTTGTATGAGCTAATTAAAAGAAACCACAGTGCCAATGGTTTATTTGGTAGAAACTAAACTTATAATTATATCAGTCGAGTGGAAAACCGCCGAAGAGCCAGAGGTGTATATACATAGTGGAATTAAACGAATGAACCTCATTAAAACGTTCTCTAGTGTACTGATATTAATGCCAACTACAGAATAATGAATAAGATCCACATTCAGTGAGTTCATTTTACAACGACATAATGTTATTGTCACTTTTGGATGTGAAAGTAATTGAACTTACAATTTTAGAGAACAACAAACAAACTTACTTAGTTCACTTGTCTGAAGGATATCCCGTACTGGCACAAATGGCAACGGCAACAAGTCAAAACCAGGAGATTCAGCTGACAGTTCACTCCAATCCATAGGAAAAACGACGAATTCCAAACCTCTGGTGTGGAGGTCGTTTTTAATTCCGCCGAAAAGCTATTCAGTTTTCAACAGACGAATGAACCCTTTTCTTAATTTTTGCTTTACCAAAGCGATTGCTTCCAACAAAAGGAACTGAATAAATGTCTTTCTCTTGCAGTTCGAGAACTTTTTAGTCAGCTAGATCTTCTCTTTTCCTTGGGACCAAGGTTTGAATAAACATTTTGTTGAGTAGAGATCAACGAATGACTTGTTTTTGCAATGGACAGTCGCGCCAGCGCTCAGCTTAATTTATGCGGGTTTTTTTCGCGCGCTTCATGTATTGAGAATTTATATTTCATCACCAACAAAAACATTATTTGCTCTTTAATGTTCGTGGTTATGTTATAAAAGAAATGGTAAACGCCACAGCTGTGCGTCTATCGAGTTATGGACGCACTTGGGAGGTTGCATAAGCACTCAAGAAGCTAGAGTCGCTCTCGGCTTTGCCTCGAGCGACTCTTACGCATCTTTCGTGCTTAGCAACCTCCCGCATGCGTCCATAACTCGATGGACGCACGCTGCACGTTTACCATTTATTTATTAAAGTGAACAAGCACACAAGATGAAGCACGTTAACACGAAAGGAGCCTTCTTGTCTAAGACTGTTTTTGTGTAAACGTGCTTCATATATATACAGTCGTTGCCGTTAAAGTTGTCCCAGATGCGGGACCCAAATGCGCATGCCTACTGGTGTATCGCTCGAGCACACAAATCTCCCACGTGGTACAATATTTTGTACGACAAATATGTAAGTTGGGCTACGGGACCCGACCCAACGTCAATTCGAATAACAATCTTATCAATTGACATTCCAATCATTCCATTTTGCTAACATCTTAGTGAGCGAGCGAGTGACCAAGAATGCACGATTTCCTCAACCATCACGATAACTCGTTTCTGCGCTTGCGCGCACCACGAGTTAAAAGCAGTTTGAATAGAAAGATCGACAATCGATTGGAGACAAAACATTACATTTACAAACAGGTTTTGCTGATAACACTACCGATCTCGTACAAGAGCTTTTAAGATATATGAATTAAGATTTGTTTTGCCACCCGGCAGAACAACCACGTGATTGCATTCCTGCAAACGACCAATTAAATTTATTCTTTTCTCGGAGAACAGAAAAAAAATGATTTACTCCGGAGCCTTATTGAAACTTTATGTGTGACAAGTGAAGCATATATCGGAAGTGGGCTATTGAACTATGGGCTTTTATCATGTGACGGCCATGTTGAGTCCCAGGAGAATAAACACCTTTGTTTTCGTCCGGTAAACTCGTTCTGAAACCAACCAGTGCGAGGCTACCAGGGCTAAAACTATTGTTTTGTCCAAGATGGCCGAACTGTGATAATAGCCCATTACGCCGCTACGTAGACGTGTGCCTCACTGTCTTTCTTCACGAAAATTCACCAAGTCTGTGCATTAACACCACCGTCATTCTGGTGATAATATAGAGATATCAGCAAATATAATATCGCTATTAGAAAATCAGAACTATATAATAACAACACCCCAATTTATAACGGAAAATGGTTCAGTCGTTTGGGGAAAGAGATTGTTAACTTATCTGAAGAACTGTCCTTTTCAAATTCAGGGTTCCACCGGGATTTCTATTGTATATAAATGTAGCAGATGGAAACACGTGGAAACTAATGGAGATATTGCAGTATTCAGAGCTGATATGGCCGTGATAAATGACTCACATCTTTCAACATTCAATATGGTATGATACACGGTTCAACATTCAGGGGCACCCATCAGCCACTTTCGGCTAAATATCTGTTCAGATGAAAAAGGTTGTCTATACCTTTCTGTAATTGGAAAACGTAAGCAAACATTTTAGGAATTTTCTTAAATTTGCGAGTACAGATATTTTGGGCTACAATTTTCGGAAAATCGGCGGAATAAAGAAAAAAATTGAATATGCTGGCGTAAAATTTTCGTAAAAATCGGTAAATTTCTACGCTTTTCGATTTCTCGAATATCGCAAAACATCAAAACATTTTCAGGTCACATGTTAGTGAATGCGGAGTATTTCGAAACAGCTGAGATTTTCGGATGCAGATTTTCCCCCTGTCAGATTCGACAACCAATTTACAGTCCCTAGAAGTTTCCGTGTAATCAGTGAAAGCTAATATAAGATTCTGAGAAAAAGTCTGTTAGTGATCGAGAAAATGTCAGAATCTTATGTTTTTGTCAAGGCCTCTGCCACACCTAAGAATTTCGGAATGACAATGAAAGCGCCCTAAAATATTCGAGACTGTCTAAGTTCCCCTAGGTTCACCGAACAGATAAAATTTTACCAGCGCAGTTTGAAATTCATTTATAGTTAGCGTTAAAAGTGCTTTAGAAGTAATATAATGGCATATTAAAGCATTTTAGCGAAAACTCTCGTTGGGTGCCCCTGAACATTTGTTGTCAACAAATGCTTCACATGTTGGTAATAAATACTGAACGGTGAATCCACTGAGGTGGTCACTGCCAGAGATTTGTTTGCGTTCTCAGTGGGGGGCCTACGATTTAACGTCCTGATCAGAGAAAACGCGAAGTTCGGTCTAACCATTTGCAGATGATAGAGCAAAGGCAGCAGGGCAGTTACGTGGGGAATTTTGATACTTTTGACCAAAGATGTTGTCCAAACAGTGTGGATTTCGACTTTTTTGGGGCAAAAATTTAAAATCCCCACCCACTGCCCGCCCTCTCGAGATCAAGGTGGATCGGTTCATAACTAGTGTTATACTCTTATCACCTTGAAACGAGCATAAAACATTTACTAGCTAAACTGCATTAAACACAAACAACAGATCAGGGATGGGCATCTCGTTTATCGATGCCCGACCTTCGATGATAAAGAAAGACCATGATGCAAGCTAAACATTTAAACTTCTAGAAACTGAAAGCAAAGAACAAGGTTGTCTTAACGTACGTATCCATCTTTTGATCAGTACGATTTACTTTGACCAGGGATGGGCATCTCGTTTATTGATACTTGTCGGACACGTATAATTACAGCAGTATATGATGTTGCATGGCCAATCACGTCTGTATAGATGTGTAGTTAGTAATTTCTTCTGTTCTCAACATATATCATGAAGAAAATTTAGGTATCAAGGTAGAGAAACGCCTTCGAATGATTCTTACATATTAATCACTCCTCTTTATACACCCTCAACGCTATCCCAACGGGATTATGTAACTTGTTTATATAACATAACAACATTCTGCATTAATTCCTACCCACTTGTGTACATTCCGTAACGCTAATAAATATATTTATATCACACTTGACACGGTTTTCTTTGTTCTTCATAGGGGTGAAACTCTGGTATAAACCCGTTGAACAATAGACTAATTAAATAACAAATCTGAGGTTTATAACTGTTGCAGGGAGGTTTATAACTCAGTCTTAAACCTCCTTCTATTTGGAAAAACCTCGCCAAATGTGATAGAAATCACTTTCATACCGAGAACCTTCGGTTCTAATCCCTACGGCCCTAGGGATGTTTAGGGCTTAGAACCTCGGTTCTCGGTATGAAACTCTTACTTATGTTTTTTATATAATCAACAATGTGAAACGAGCGCCCTGATTGGTCGATAGCCATGTGTTATTAAAGCACAGATGTAGATGCACAGATGACGTCACGTTTTACATGAAATTATTTCGTAGCCTCCTTTTTCCTGCTAATCATTGTACAAAACAAATAGATGTAAACCGCCTCCCGGTATGTTCAGTGGTTAAGCGCTGGTCTGTTGTGCGGGAGGTTGAGGGTTCAAACCCCGCGGGCCGGACCAACACTCAGAGTCTTTATTAACTGAGAGAATGTATCTACCTTGCTTTACTGACCTACAAATAACCCCACCCTGGGGCAGGCATACTATGTCAAAATCCTTCCCCTCGGGGTTACCAATTCTTCCTCCATCGGAAGTAACATTGATATGTGCATTATGCTTGACATATCAAGTTGCGGTGAAACTCAGTGAACAGGCACTTGAAGTTAATTCAATATCTCCCAATGCGATTGCATTCTTAATATAGTTTACACTGGTTTCTTGCTCATATCCACCTCTTCATACAAACGCTCTCCAGTCACGTCAGGCTTCTTGTGTTTCGTTGACTTGTCAGGTTTTGGGTGCATGACATTCCGCACGGAGAGCTTTTTCAATGAACGAGGTACGACTTCATCATACGCATCCTCGCACTCTACAGGCTTTTCCTGCTGTCCTGCTCCTTCTTTCAATGCGGATCTTGCACTCAAGACTGTAGGACTTTGACTCTCTTCTGTGGCATCGAGCATTTGGTCAGATGAAGCGTTTGTGTGAACTTCAACATTTGTATATTCTCCATTTTTAACTATCTTATTTAAATTTCCTGATTTCGCTTTAGATAGTTTTCGGACCCTTTTGCTCACACGGATACCTTTCTGACGCGGAGCTTTTGTACCTTCGTACACAGAAGTATTTGTTTGTTTTGCTGTGGGGCTCACGATAGCATCAAGCACTGTAGCGTAGTCATTATCTTCTGTAGGCCCAGTACTTGTACCTTTTTTTATTTGCATGCGTCTCATACTTGCTTGGGATGATTTGGTGACACTATTTCCCGAATGGACACTTTCCTGTCGAGATGGTATCACACTATCGTATACAGGGGCATACTCTGTATCAGGTTGTGGAATGGCAATTGAGCCCTCTTCTATCGTCGGGTTATCTATAGCATTAAGCACTGTAGCATAGTCACTATCTACTGTAGGCCCAGTACTTGTACCTTTTTTTATTTGCATGCGTCTCATACTTGCTTGGGGTGATTTGGTGACACGATTTCCCGAATGGACACTTTCCTGTCGAGATGGTATCACAAGGCTATCGTATACAGGGGCATACTCTGTATCAGGTTGTGGAATGGCATTTGAGCCCTCTTCTGTAGTCGGGTTATCAGCATTAAGAACTGTAGCATAGCTTCTATCTACTGTAGGCCCAGTACTTGTACCTTCTTTGATTTGCATGCGTCTTATACTTGCTTGCGATGATTTGGTGAGCCTATTTCCTGAATGGACACTTTCCTGTCGAGATGGTATCAGACTATCGTATACAGGGGCATACTCTGCATCAGGTTGTGGAATGGCATTTGAGCCCTCTTCTGTCGTCGGGTTACCTATAGCATTAAGCACTGTAGGATAGTCACTATCTACTCTAGGCCCAGTACTTGTACCTTCTTTGATTTGCATGCGTCTTATACTTGCTTGCGATGATTTGGTGAGCCTATTTCCTGAATGGACACTTTTCTGCTTAGACGGTATTACTTCATCATACACGACGTCCTTTTCTCCAGCATTTGCTCTTTCTTGTGTCGCATTTTTTATAGAAACAAGCACTGTAGCGTAGTCGCTGTCCACTGTTGGCCCAATATTTACACCACCATTGATTTTCAGGTTACTTGCACTGTTTTCTAATGACGAGATGTCATGTACAACTGCATAGGTGATAATTGGAATGCCCGTGCTTCTCTCGGTACTTTTAAACCTTCCCGTCGAACCATACAAATAGTTTCTGAAGCCGGAAAATGGTCTTCTGACATTGTTGGGCGTGTCACTCTTTTCCTTGTCACTGTAACAGCATAAAGAATCAGATGAATATATTACTATTAATTACACTATGCATAATACAAATTTTAAAACTTGCATTCTGATGAATAGTCGAGGAAGACATTTTAAGACTAATATAATGCAAATTTCCCTTCTTTTATTCAGTTTTCCCTTGTTGTTATATTACTCTAGGAGTGAGAAAACAATTATTATTATTTAGACATAGTGCTCGCGCTACAGATATAGCAATAATAACAGCAAAACTGTTTGTGGTTACTGAGTGTAGCCTGAAGTTTGAGGGGAAGGCAAAAAGGAGCCGCATTATGTGGAAGAGAAATAAAGGAAGGAGAGGAGAAACGTGATTACGTTTTGGAGATACGCTTAACTTAAATTGCTAACCCCATGGTACACTGAACAGATTACGATTACAGCTACCCTAGCTAGGTATAAAGTTATCCTTGCTTCAAACGACCGGACCCAGAGTTGGTGAAGCTTTCGTAAAGTCACCCATGGTGACAATAACGTAACATCACTGCAACTGACGAATATGGCATGAGTTTACTTACTGACGTCGGTTCTTACTGGTTTGTTGATCTTCTGGAAAGTACAAAACGAATGCAACGAATTAAAAGAGAACTTTACTGATAGCAAAGTACGATATATTTCAGACAAAATAGACAGGACACTCAGGCAAGTTAGGGACTAGTCATAAAGTATAGGGGGGATGGGCTGGTAAAAAAAGAGAGGGTGGGTCACTATTTTTCAGCATGGAAAAAGGGGTGGGCAAAGAAAAATCATGCACTACACCAGTGGTGGGTCATGCCTTAATTTGCTTCAAAGTGGTCCCAAAGTATAGGAAATCTAATTTCAGAGGCCTTAGATTTCAAAAAGTTTCCGGTGAATGAGGGATAATTATAAGTAAACAAGGGGTTTACAGCATACGTTTGGCTTCGAAAGAAGTCTCGACACGTTTCTCATTTTTCCCTCTAGGATGATATAAATGGCGGTTATGTGTGTGTGTGGTGGGGAAGAAGGGGGGGGGGGGGGGGGGGGGGGTGGGCTAATCAATTCTGTGCAAGGCTTCAAGGGTGGGCCACTGATAGTTTTGCATGAATCAGGAGGTGGGCCATGAAAAACGATTTTTAGGAACATTTGAATTTTCCAGCCTATACCACCCCCGTATACTTTATGACCAGTCCCTTACTAGTAGGTATGGCTCCAACTTGAATACGTAATTTATTTGAAACATTTCTCTATTTGTGTAGGTAACCAGTCGACTTGAAGGTAAAATTCAAAATGGCCGCCACGTGGTCACGTGATTAGGTTTCCATGGAAACCAACACTTCGAAAATGTAGTGATTGATCAATTAAGTACACTGGTCAAGTTTGGTGAAGTTTAGTTTAAATGAAAGAGCCTATAGACCCTATGCATAAGTCCTGGTGACTAGCATGTCAACGAGGCCGGTAGGTCCTCTGGAATGTTGAAATTGAATCGCCCGGCAGATTGTGAAATGCACTGAACGAATGTTCAGTGAAACGATGCCGTTAATTTGCTATGCGTCTGGATGGTTGTACTATAAAGAAAAATAAAGGATAAATTAGCAGATTAGCAACATTTTTCAACTAAACAATCTCGTTTCACACCTACTGCTAGTATTTCAACTTCAACATTCCTACCGGCCTCTTTTTCGTGTTGTGACCGCGCGAGTTATGCACAGTGTGTATAATAAGTATATTTTTCACTATAAACTCTGGACTGCCTAATCTTGACTGCATGAGCATGACTTACAGTCGGTTACTTGAATATTAAATAAGTGTTGACATACTTCATCAGACGTGTTTTTCCATGTATTACCTGTTTTTCTTTTCCATCTGCAGACGATTATTACTAACACAATACAGGCGATGGTGACTAAGACCAGTGCGATAATTATAGACACAATTAGTAGTTGGTTATCCGGTTCTTCCTGACCGCCTGTATAGGATAATGATAATAATTTAATAATAAATATTTTGCCCAGTTTGCATAAAAATTATCGATTGTGCAATACAATATATGTAAATGCCAGAAATACTAAATACATTTATAAAAGAAACTACTAAAATAACTTTACAATAAGAATGATAATTAACAGAAAGCCTAAGTGTAGCAAGTAAACTATTGCTGGCTTTCACTTGACGTCATAGCCGCCATGTTGGTGCCCTTAAACAATAGATTCCTCGTTAGCTTCTTTTGTTGGGGCACCAACATGGTCGCCATGCCCTTGTCATTTGAATCTCTGGGGATTGAGTGAGAACCAGCAATTCCATAGCTTTGGAGCAGCCGCAACGAAAGCTGTGTCACCAAGAGTAGAGAGCCGTGGGAGAGTAGGGATCGATGGAGACGTAACAGTTCATATCAGATAGCATTTACAGTGGGCCTTTTGCAGGAATGCAATCACGTGGTTGTACTGGGTGGCAAAAAGATCTTAATTCATATAATTAATTAAGTCGGTAATGTTATTAGCAATACCTAGGCCTGTTTGTAAATGGTGTTTTCCACTTCCAATCGATTGTCGATGTTTCTAAAAGGCACGTAGCACAAAAGTATCAGTGAGAGCGTTTTTAAAGATAACTCTCAACCGTGATCCCTCGGGCGCCTCTTTTATTGTGTACATCTGCGATTTTATTACGCCCCCTTCCCCCCCCCCCCCTCCCCAATTGTTCTTTGGTACTGCTTATTACGCCGCCAGTGTTTAGTGGGACTGCTAGCTATTCATAACGCTTGAATCGCCATTTTCCGTGAAGGATAAAATGGCGTACTAAACGTGAGAAGGATCACGGTTAAGTTGAGAGTGGCTCTTTAAAGATAGATTGCCATCCAGCATCCATGGCAATGCCTTTCCCATGGAGATCACGATCTGAATTCATTCGTTAACGAAGTATTATATCAGCACGTGACTATTTCCTGCAAAAGGCCTATTAGGTTTGATACAAATTAGGTCACGCAAGCCTATGTATGACTTTAATAAGAATAATCTAAAAGGGGCTGTGTCACGGGAACAGACGTTTGCGTCACGCGCCGGAAACAGCTATTAGCACCGATTTTGATATGAACTAACGAACCTCTCGGCCATGCACGATTCTTAAATGAAAGCTGGAAAAATGACTAACAAATAGTGTACATAAACAGTCTTTAGGGGAAATATCAAGTTGAAAAACAATTCAATCAAGCATCGAGGGAGGGAAGTTTAACTGTTTGTATCCAATTAACAGCCAACAACCGAGCGATTACTCGATACATGCGCAGTACCATGATATAGCCCGTTTAAAATCAATGCCATGTCACTCTTAAATGTGTCACGCTTAATTTGATGTACAGTTTTACGGCGCCCAGAAAGACTTGGGTTGGTCTAAGTTGATTCTTGTGCCCTGTCGGAAAATATAGCTAGCTAGACCTTGACTACGTACAGGAATAGACTACTAAGTAGTCATTTACCTCCTATATCGTACTGGTTCGAAAATTTGAACCTTGTATTTCTTTCCTCGCTAAGAAATACTAAATATATATAATTTAATAATAAGAAATTTAGACAAACTTACACGTTTTTTTTGTTGTAAATTAGTAACTATGTTCACCTTCGACTAACAACGACACTTCCTGGCTGGTAAAATTTGGCATTCTTTGCTTCGATTCCGCCATGCATTACGACAAGACCTTGACTAATAAATAATTATTCTAATTCCCATTGATTAATATTAACGACATTCTATAAAACAAACGCTGATTGGATTATACCGCAAACTTAGGAGACTCCTAAGTTACGCCTATCTTAGTAGAGCCCTAAGATATCATTCGTGAATAGCACTTATATCATATCTTAGGGTGGCCACAAATTAAATATTCTCTCAAGTTATATCTTATGAAATATCTTAGAAAGCAAAGGTGGCGCAGTGCCGAGAGCGCTCGTCTTTCACCGCTGTGGTCTGGTTTCGAATCCCCAACGCGAAGTCACATGTGAATTGAGTTTGTTGTGTTATTGTTCTCTCCCTTGCTTCGAGGGTTTTTCTCCAGGTTCTCCGGTTTTCCCCGCGTTCTCCGGTTTTTCCTCTGGTTCTCCGGCTTTCCTCCCTCCGTAAAAACCAACATTTCTAAATTCCAATTCGATCTGCACGTGCACGTTTGGACGAACTGCCCTGAAGCTCCTAAGTGTCACGTGGGTAAATAACCATTTCCATTTTTTACATTTCGTGAATCCGACCCCAGGAGCCCATTACCCGGAGCGTCTATATGTACGTAATAGATTCACTCTTTTCACCTGGTGGCCATCTTGGATTCAAAGCGAGGCAATCCTTTGTCTTTGCCAGGTCGGCCTCGTAGTGAGGAAAAGTCAAAATGAGGCTCACCTGGCAAAAACAAAGGATTGCCTCGCTTTGAATCCAAGATGGCCACCAGGTGAAAAGAGTGACTACAGAATGGTAGCCGTGCTTTATCGGATTTAACAAAGGAAACCATTTTTGCGTGGAAAAAACATTTAGAAAACACGCTATTCGTGGATAAAAATCTAAAACTAGCCTAAAGTGTAAATATGCTGAGTTACCTATATAGCACAGATGGACGCTCCTAGTAATCATAATGACCCCTGGTTTCCTAAATGTTTCTTTTCCACGAATACATGATTTCCTTTGTTCGAATGAAAAACAATAACGGCGAAGATAATAGCCTGTACCGTTCGTTCATGCGTTCAGTGTTAGCACTAGGGTTTCTAGGTATCTCAAGGTGTAAATACGCTAACTCAAAAGACACAGAGCAGATTTCGTATGAGTTGGACCAACTACGGTACCGGCTACGGCACGGTTACAGTACGGCATGCCGTGACTTTGAAATGGTTTCCCATTGTTTTTGTACTGCTGATCCAATCAAATTACAGAGTTACGGTACAGCTCGGTTACTTTAAGCTTATGGTAAGGCTACCGACATGCCGTAGTTTGTCCCACTCATACGAAATCTGCTCTATAATATGGGACATGGACGCTCCGGGTAATGGGCTCCTGTACAGACCTGTTGTAGTGCAGTTTTCCTGCTGTTTTGTAATAGGTTCATTATATGGTTCCCGGCTTGTTAAATCAGCTGTAATTATTAAGAAAAATGATCTCATTAAACACGAAGTTGCGGTATAAACAGGTTAGCCCCTCCTCTTTTCACGCCTTTGAAGCTCGAAATTTAAAATTCAAATTTCCGAGCAGTGAAGAAAGCAATCGAGCATATGGGCCTTTCCTTTGAAATGCTAGATTTTTAAGGTTTAAAATTAAACAAGTTTTAAAAAGTGACCAGTGGGAAGATAGTTGTTCATTTGTGACTGCCAATGGTATTTTATAATTGTTTGCGAACTCTGTAGCACCTTACTATAAAGTTAAACATTCATGTGTTTGATTTGAATTTCGCGCGATAAGCAATCAGTAGGGAGCACTCAAGCGGAGCATTACGGAGATGTTCGCTCCACAAAGGCTGAGTGACAACTGAAGGGTGACAAACCACTGGGCTCCCCTTTTTATACCGGAACTTTTAAAGTGGGTTCTAGAACTGTCATGCGCATTTGCTACCAACTAATACGTAATACATTGGTTTTAACTAATAACATTTTGCGCGCTTTTGAGCGAGTCGTTGCGTTCTAGCAATTCAACCAGTACCAAGCTATTAGCCATTTCGTAAACTGATAAAGGCTGTTACTTTGCAAAACTTTATATTTTGTGAAGAGTAAACTACGCCATGTGAGAGACTAGAGTTCGTGTTAGCTTATTGTAATGTTTATGTAAGACGTTGCATAGCCTAGTAAAATGAATTGGTTGTCGTAATCTAATATTGAAACGTAATGAAACGTAATAATTAAACTGTTTTGTTGTTTTTGAATAGTATTTCGTTATATTTTAGTTTATCAAAGAGAATATGCATTCAACCCTTCTTTGGGAAAGGCCTATTCAATTTTGAATGAATATAATTTTGGATATTTGACCTTACGGCAGAATGAGAGCTACTATTATTAACATTTCTGCAGTTACGATCTCTTCCGATTCAAACTGAAAGCAAGCAGCTAAACTAACATTACGAATTGATAAAACAATACGTAAAATTCATGAATAATTAATGAGGGTGAAAAGTAATCCCAGCTCAGTATTCAGATCACATGCACAGTACTGTAAATCCCCCCAAAAAATATTAAATGTATTTTTGTTGGGCATTCGTAATTAGCACCTCGTGCTCTTCCCTAAGGACTTGTAGTTGTTATTTAAGATGATATTTACATATAGTTTTCACTTGACGCCAACCAGTTTACACGCTTGGTTATCCGGGCCAAATGAAAGACGCTATCACTTGTTCGGATTTAGCGGAGTTTCGTATGTTTGTTCTGGAACAACTTTCTCTTCACAAGTCCAAGTTATCAGACAAGTTTAATCAGGCCCAGAAAACAGCTACTACCGCCCTTTCAGTTTCCCGATAGGTTAAAGAGGACGGCGAGTTGTCGTTCAACTACCCATCCAACGCAAACAACTTCCAGTTCAACCGTCGTGGACTCGTCAGATGAAGGCTGGTTAACCGGCCAACATTACGAAGATAACGGCTGTTGCTTTAAATGGAAAAAGATGACAAGAAGATTCGTAGTGCTGAAAGGGAAGCGCCTTAGTAAGTGAGCAAACTCACTCTCGGATCAAGTGGAATGCTGAAAAAGCTGGAGAACGAAGCCGGCAATCTTCATAAACTACCAACAGGTCTCGGTCACGTGGGCAATGGCCGGTAATGGCCGACCCAGAACCAGCGCTTTTTCTAGCCTCTCAATGTATCACCAAGAAGGCCGGCAGTTCAATGAATCTTGGGGGCCCTGCAGAAACTGCGGTTCCTTTACGCATTGGTGGCTTGAGTGCTCAACCAGGCTCGCTAAAAACCCTCCCGTTGGAAGCCTGTACAGTTCCACTCCCCATTCCGTCCAAACGGTTTCTAGGGGTTCATTTTTGGGGTTACTAGCTCAAGGCTGACGCCTCTAAAGTTCTTGGAGGCCACGAGATGTTTCTTCCGGATACCGGTAACAGGGATTTACCTGCAGTTTCCGGACGGCCTACTATTGAACATGAATTCAAGGAAATCCTAACGCAAGATAAGTACACTTTTAATTCGTATTATGAGTAGTTCTTGAAATGTAATTTACATGAGTACCAGCAAAGGATAGCTCCCCTTATACTTAAGTTAAGTATCGTCTCAAAACTCATATTCAGTTTTGGGTTAATATAGGAATACCTGACTGGATTTTAGATTCTTTTGAATGGGTATAAGATTTCCTTTTATTTCTTTACCACCTAGTGCCGCGTTTAAATAACAACACATCAGCGTTGTCACGTACCGATTTTATTAACGAGGCTGTTGTTTATTTACTCTTGAGTATGAGCTCTGTCGTTAAGTTTTTTCTTCACCGAGAGTGGCCAAACGAGTGTAGGCTCATATCTGATCTTAGACATGTTAATCAGTATATTTATAAACTTAAATTTAATATTGAAGACGCCAACATTTTCTTCAGTACCTCCGTTATCAGCATATACAAGTTTGACATGAAACCAGGTCAACTTCACATTAATATTTGTGACGTTAACCAGTGCTTGGGTTTTCAGCGGCTGCTATTTAATTCCAACATACCTAAGCGTTTTCAGTTTACTGTTTTAACCATTCGGCCTGTCTCTTTATGAAAGTTTTCCGTCCTCTAGTTCGACATTGGCGAGCATAAGGTATTCATTAGTATGGATTCTCATACTATGCCGGCACATTAACATAACGGTTTTGTTTCTTTTCCTGTACGGAAAATTTATTAAGCTAATTAGTCCTCGTAGAGCTTATACATAAGAGTCCTATAGTCTCTCCTCGGTTCGTTGCCTCAGTCGTGGGTAAAATCTTCTCCTTTTCATTCGGAGTTGGTAATGTCACCCTTTTGATACCAAAAATCTTAGTCTTTCGTTCAGTTTCATCAATTGAGATACTCCACTTGACACGAATGAGTTTCAGTTTTCTGCAGTGGCTTCAATAAATACCATTTTAGATTCATAACTGCGTTTAGCTCAATGGTAGAGCTCTCCTCGAGTATTCACCTCCGGTTGGTTTGGTTCATTCTGATGCTAGTGGTTATGCCTGCGGTGGCTATACACTGTATCTTGATAGGGAATTCGAATTATTATATCAAGCAAGCTTTGATATTCTACTTAAATCACTCTTGACAGTAATGCTAGGGAGCTCCTTGTTCTCCTGTATAGTCTGAAGTCGTTCAAGACGTCTTTGCGGAATAAGGCAGTTAAGACTTTCATGCACTGACTAATAATGCAGCATCTGTTTGTGCTAGAGGTAACACTGAATTCCCTCCGACTCCATGTCCTTGCGGTTGATATACGGGTTTTTATTATATTTCGCTTGAGCGGTACAGTAAATGAATTCCTAGGTCTCTCAATGAGTTTGCCGATTCTATGAGTCGGATTGTTGATTATGATGATTGGTCTGTCTGCAATTGTTTCGGCTTATCTGCTATCTTCCCGGTTCTTTCGAAGTTGATCGATTTGCTTCTCCGTGTTCAGCTAAGTGCGTCCCGTTTTCTCCAAGTTCTGCAATCTGGGGTGTGAAGAAGTTGATCAGCTCATGTTAATTGGCGAGGTGTTAACAATTGGTTATTTCCGCCTATTTGTCGTGTAATTCGAAACATCTTACACCTTGAGTTTTTCTCATGCTTCGCGGGGATGCTGGTGATTCCTAACGACAATCGGCTAGTTTTTAGCCTTTTCCTCAGTCTCCCGTCTGGTGCGCCTAGAGCTTCAGTTCCATACATTGTTGACATTTACGACCTTTGAGGTATATCTCGGTTTTCCTACCATTTTCAGTGCATTCAGTTGTCATTCAGCGGTACTAGTTGTCCGTTTAGATACTTCCTCTGAATTTTCGTGGCATTGCTTGGTTTACTACCGATTTATAATGGGGTGTTATAGGTGTTTTCATTATTAGTGTATGTACGGATGCAAACACTGTAGAGCGTAAGAGTGCGATTTTATCGTGATTGTATAGTCATACCGCTTTATAGCGGAATATATTGGTTGTTTGTGCAATTACTATATGTATGTATTGCACACCGCTTTATAGCGGAGATACCTGGCATATAAGGCCTTGAGTGATATATTATGTGATGTACAGTTTGTTTCATTTTAATAGGGATCACTGTCAGATCGCTTATTGTACACCGCTTTATAGCGGAGATATCCCGGCCTTACATAAGGGCATTAGTGATATATTATGCGATGTATAGTTTTATTTCATTTTAGTAGTGATCACTGTCAGATCGCATGACAACTGTGGCTTTGCATCATGGCCTATGCCTGCTTTTTAAGATTATGTCATAATAGCTATATGTTGCTTCGTTATGTTCTTTCGTTGCAATTACGTATTTCACACCAGATTCCGTTTTTTCATTGCTAGTGATTAAGCTTTAGTTTTTGCTTCGGTGTAGTTTCATCGTATTTGCATTTTAATAATTATCGTTTGATAATATATTTGCAATAATAATATTATATTAATGTACAGTTGTCTTATTTACATACGGATGTTGTTGTTATTGACATGGTACTCATTCCATTTCACACTGAACTCTTATTCCCTACTATCTGTGTTGTAAGTTCTAGGTCCCAAAGTCTTTTCAGTCCCACTTCGCCATCCAGCCTTGCAGTTGCTGCCTCAGTGTCAAGTACCAAGCTTCCTCAGCTACAGCAGCGCTTCCAACACTCTGAAGTCGTACGGCGGTTACTTAAAGGATGGAAGTCCTGGGCTGCATCTTTCCCTGAAGTCATATATTTTCCTGCTGAAGACACTCGTGTTGCCCTGTATTTAATGTCTTTAGTTCAGTCGGGTCACACATTTTCTATAGTTCAATTGGTTTTTATAGGATAATACCATGCCTGTAGTGTACCCAATCCTTGTCATTCATATTTTCTTAAGAAATTTATTTTTAGTGTTGTAAAAGCCTTGCCTTTGGACCTGCAACAAAATTTGCTCGTGACTGTTTCCTTAGGTATTTAATTCTGCAGTTATTCTGCACTGACTACATTACCTACATTCCTATTATAATTCCCACCGCGATCTTTGTAATCTTGACATAACTGGTCGGCATCCTCCTAACACGCCTTGCTTGATGTGTATGTAGAATATACAACATAAATATTTTCTATGCGGCGGAGCGCAGTGACAGAGCATAGAAATGTATTTTTGTTGGGCATTCGTAATTAGCACCTCGTGCTCTTCCCTAAGGACTTGTAGTTGTTATTTAAGATGATATTTACATATAGTTTTCACTTGACGCCAACCAGTTTACACGCTTGGTTATCCGGGCCAAAATTTTCTAGACATTTCTCTGTAATCCGGGCTTAAATTAACAGCGTTTGTACATGCAAGTTTTTTCTTTTGATGACCCTTAACCTCCAGGGGTCTCGGCGAATTCGCATTGGGTTGGAGTATACGTTTCCAGAATTTTTTTTATCCTCAAAGTGAGGTTTTAACATGGTTTTTCGTATCCGGCGATTCGTCATTAGTTTAACATTAATATGTAATGTTTATACGGCAATAAACTTGACATAACTGGTCGGCATCCTCCTAACACGCCTTGCTTGATGTGTATGTAGAATATACAACATAAATATTTTCTATGCGGCGGAGCGCAGTGACAGAGCATAGAATGAGTAAATTAACTTTTGATAAAGATTTCGTACTCAGCTAATAAGTATGCATAACTTTTGATAAAGATCTGTAACTCCTATGGGACATACATGATCATTTCAAGTTCCATAACTAGAATAACACAGAATCACATAACAATAATGTCATTCCAATTATTGTTTCATTTCACAAGCACGATAAAATATAAGCGACCGATCTTTATGGTAATTTACAATGGCTCGCCGAAGCGGCCCGCCATTGTAAATGACCAGAAAGATCGTGCGATCATATTTTATCTACCACTCAAAGATCATATTAATACAGTAACGAAGGGCGCGTTCTTTTCGGACTACCGTCCGGAATATATAAGAATATTCGGAATCGACAAGCCATGTTCTTTTGGGACGTATTCCGTTTTCGGAATAGCATGCTGTTCATTCTGCTCACGGTGCAAAATGGCGTTCTTTTGGGAATTATTATTATTATTATTCATCATCATCTCTGAGCAACGGTTAGCGGTTGAAGTGTGATCCCAATGAATTCCAACCGTACATTATTCTACTTGTACCCAGTCGCGAAGTGGGTATTAAAAAAGGCAAAAACGCTAAGTTCTGATGAATTTGTAGTTGTTTTCAACGAATTTTGAACGCGCAATGCGAAAGACGACAGCACCGGTTTATTTTTCAAATCAAAAATGCACGCGCTATTCGAAAATCGCCAATCAGCGCGCGCGAAACGTCTAGCCAATCAGTGGCCGAATCCCACCAGCCTGTACCAGCGGTACTTTCGACGCCATCTTTGATAAGGCGCGTAAAGACCGCTAGGTACGAGGTTGGGACAGGTCTGCAAAATGTGCGCATGTCCAGTCAGCGGTACAAATCGCGGGAGCAGTTCTAAGTGGTTTTTGTTGAGAAAATATTTAGAAAATCGCATATCACAGAAAAGACTGTACTGGGGCCGTGGTAAAGGAGACAATCGCAAGAGTTAAGAGTTTTATTAGTTTCATCATCAAGGACTAAAAAATAGAAGCCTAGAAGTGCTTTTCTGTAACAATACTTGGAAGTAAAAATTTCGAGTGAAAATTCATCCAGAATGATACGCACGAGCCTGATTTCCGGATGAAATTCACGGATGCGCAAGCATTTCGCAGACCTGTCCTGAAGCTGCAATGTAGAGCATCACTAGAACTTGCAATTTACAAGTAAAAGTGGTAATGAAATGCTTAAGAATGTAAAATTCATTATCCCATCAATATTACAGATCAGAGCTCAGCTTTACTATGCAATACAGAGCGGTATTTCATGGCTAGATCAGGCCAATCGAAATTCAGGAAATTTCGCGCCATTTCTTTATCAGCCAATAAGAATTCAATAATTTTGAATACATAATTAGCCTGCAAATGCATCCGCTACTCGAAACTTTTGTTTTCCGACTGAAAAATTTCGCAGTTTATCGTATCGTCCGGAAAGTTGCTTTGTTTTCGTGGTAATTAAAATCTTCCCGAAAATTTGTTATTTATTGGATACCGGGGAATAATTCACGCGAAAAGGCTGGTTGTATACCAAATCACTGATACAAATTTCTCCTGAAATATTCCCCCGTATTCCATAGAATCGAAAGTAATGAAATAACCAGTAGCTATATACCTGTTGTAGAGCGCTTTGTGGAGCCATCAACCGTGGGTTTACTTGGAAAAGTACTGGGTAATAACACTGTTAACGCTGACGCAGTTGTAGTGTAGTGGCAGCATTTTACTCTTTTTTCTTCCTTGCAGACATCTGAAAATGTTGAAATTTGGATTAAAAACTAAATGAGCTAGAAAAGCAGACTGATATAAAAAAGGTATTAATTTATATAGCGGAAATTCCATATGTACACTGATTCAAACGCGCTTCACAAGGGAGGACTTCATTGTTACAAGTCAGATGTGGACGACTGTTATTGCAGCACAATCTGCTGCCGTGCTGTTTACAATTATGAGTGTTTGTTAGTACTACAGAATACAATCCCTACTATTTCATAAAATAGCACAACAGGTTCTTTTACGTCCTCCTCAAAAAGGTAGAAGAGGAAGGAGACGAGGCCAACAGCTTATAATTATACGTCCCTGGTCAAGGATGTCGATCCCGCGGCCTTCGAACACAAGACCGGCACTCTATCACCGAGCTAACCGGGAGGTAGTTAAACAGTAACGGAAAATAATGTAAAATGCAGATATACCTTTTCCATATTCACATATATGCCCCATCTGTTGGTATGCTTTGACGTTGTTAAAAAGCCCATAGCTACCTATTGGATAGTTCTTTGCTATAACTACGACAATTTCTTCCACACTTTCACTCGGTTCGCGCACTTGCCACTTTGTAAGAGTTATAGTCTCATTACTGAGCCATTTCCACTTTCCTGCTTTCTTCGTGAGACCAATGTACCATTCATTTTCACCATTCTTTGTAGTGTTCCTTTTTTGTATTTCACTGTTGATAAATTTCCATTCTTCATCTGTTTCCATAGAAACCAGATTACCTCCATTGCTTTGACACTCTTTCTGACTTTTTTCCCAATTCTTCAGGTCATCATGAAACATATAACAACAGGAGTAGTTACACTCTCGCCAACCTGAAACGAGATCGTTTTCAATTCAATCAGGAGACATTACCAGCGTGTTACAGTTCAGGCTATTATAGAATTGGGTTGCAGCGAAAAAATGAGAAGCCTTATAAACAGTAATTTTATGCAAAAACATATTAGGCAAATAATGTTTTTTTTTAAATGATTTATGAAAAGAGATTTCCTGTGGCCGTGTTTAGTCGGATCATGCCTTTGATCAGCTCCTATGGTTGTTTCATGATCAGGTACCGTAAAAGTAATTCAGTGGTATAATAATTCCTAACGATAATCATAGATGGAATAATATAATCATTAAATAATTAATTAATTAATGTTCGGTATCTAGCGCATAGTCAAAGGATCAAATCCAGCCTATCTTATGTAACTTCGCCCAACTAGATGATATATTTGCGTATAATTTCTCGAGCAAATGACGTTCAGGAGGGGCCAGTATATCAACCAAATTAAGAAGTCCCCTGCAGTTTTCTATGGGTAACATTTTAGTGAAAACCCCATGTCTCTACGATGTTTCTTTCTACCCGTAAAAATCCATCGCCCTTTTCGTTTTGGCCTCAAAGCATGCTGGAACAGTTTCGTTTTCTATTTTAATTCCCAGTCCAGAACTGGATTAAATAAAGTTGCAGCGTCAAATTCGTAGTTTTGGTACTAAACACGACGAACACAACGTATTGTTTGCCAATTTCGGTTAAGATCTGCCAACCTTGGAAAACTGAGGTGGGAGGGGTGGGAAATCATATGCATTTCCTGTTAATAACGGTACCCTCCCACATTAGAAGTGGCTTGAATGAAGTTACAGCTTAAAAATCATAGTTTTGGTACTAAACACGGCGAACGCAACAATTTTTTTGAAATTTTGGGTAAGATCTGCGAACCTTGCAAACCTGAGGTGAGGGGGAGGGGTGGGGAGCAACATGCCGTTCTATTAATAACCATACCCTCGCCTTTATAAATGGATGAAGTGATATGGCAGAATTAAAACCATGTGATTTCTGTACTCGACGCGATGACTGCAATGCGGCATGAAATTCAGATGGCCGTCGGTGTGATGAAAAAAAACAATAATTTCAAGGATAATTTTTTTCACCCTGAGTTTAGGGCACTTATTTTGGCGAGAAATGGCCCAAAATTCCATTTTATCCTTAGTAGGTGGAAAATACCCTTAGACCTTAGATCTATATATGGTTTTTGGGTTAATACTCGCGCAAATGAAGTTCAAGAGGGTTAAGCCGTTTTGAAATTTTGTTTTCGCTCTCATATCTCCACCTGAAAGTCGATTTCAACCAAACTAAAATGACCATCTGCAGTTTGCTATGGGTAATATTTTGGTGAAAACCCCAATTCGCTTCGACGTTCCTTTCTAAACGTATAATGCGTCGCCCTTTGTCTTGGCCGAGCGGGGCCTGGGTAACCATTTAACCATACATTTTGTAGTTCTTTCAGAAATTAAAATTTTGGAAAACGATCAGTTTTGTCATGAATGCCATTCCGAACACGTTTACTATCACAAATGAAGTATACCATTTCCAGAGGGGTGGGGTAGGAAATATTTGTAATTCATAGATTAGAGGGTTTAATGTTTGGTATGTAGCAGATAGTTAAGAACCACATAAAGAACCACAATTGATGTTATCTAAAGTAGTTTTTTTTATGTAGACCTCGAATAATTATATCATTTTTGTTGAAAAGTTAAATCCACGGGGAGGAGGGGTGGGGGGGGGGGGGGGGTGGGGGGTGACGGGGCTGCAGTAGGACTGAGGAGGGTGAGACCGAAATAACTGAATTATTTTCCATCCTGATTTTCATTAAATCAATATTCAATATTGTGTTTGATTATCGTTAGCGGTACCACTTGTAATAATAATAATGATAATGTCAGTTTATTTTAACCCTTTTGCAGTCTTACGGTGAATGATAGGGACGTCAGCATATGGCACAACATTAACGTAAGTATAGGGCTTAATACTTGATATGTAAAACACACTTATTTATAATTAACAGTCAAAAATTCGTTATAGCGACCAGTGCGACCCAGTTAACTTGCCTATGTGAACGGACACGGAACCAAACCGTAAATTATAACCGTGAACAGTAGTCACGGGCCGAGTGGGAGCAAGCAGTTATTGCGTACAATGAGAAAACCTCGCCCTCGTGAAAATACACATTTCATCGGCCTTCTGCTCGGGGGTATGGGATTTGTTCACTTCTGGTGTTCTAAAAATAACCTGATCTGGGAATGTGCTGACTCATAGACCAAGCATAGGAGATGGACGCTTCTGGTAATGGGCTCCTGATTCAACATATCAAAGTCTGCGTACAAAAGCCTACATATCGATTACCTGTGAACTGACTTCTGGTATAGCTCATATAACTAACCCGAAAACACACGGTTTTGAGAGCTATATTTTGCCATTCACAACTTCTTCTTACCCTCGAATCTAGGACAACCAACATCTAATCTGCGACTGGTACATGTAACTGTTTGGAGTGATTATGTTAAAGTGCCTGTAACCCTTCTTCCAAGTTGTATAGCCCATTAACCTTCAAAATGTTTTGAATACTTCTGTGAAGAAAGTTTTGGCTTACAGAGAATACTCAATGTTCTACGCTAAATTTGACCTTAACTGACCCATGAACGCGCAAGTAAAAGTCCATTCCTCACGGAAATTGAGGAAAATAAGCCATTTTCAAAAGCCTAACAGGTGCGAAAACCTTCAACCCAATATGTCACATGCGACCTCAGAGGAGCAGCGATATGATCGCAAATAATGACTCACCTGGGTCCAGGTGCGGGTAATTTGGTTATTGCTCTCGTGGGTAAAATCACGACTCATCCGGGTCAGACACATATCTTGTAATGTTGTAGCTCGTGCGTTAATTTTTCCCATTCTTCCTTTCCTTTCCATTACGTTTTATTTGTAACATAGAGGGCCGCATGTTATAACTATGTAAGGTTAATGTGTCTTCCCTCTGTAAATAAAGAATATTGTATTGTATTGTATAGGGTAAAGTCTTGTAGTCTGATGACGTCATCAAGTGACGTCATGATGACATCATCAAAATCAGAAAATTTCTAAACTCTCCAAGGATTTTTGATCTACTAGTAATTTATGAATATTTTCCGAACCTACGAATTAAGGCGCATAAAACCGAGCATGCATTTGCCATTACGACAAAAAATGAAGGTTTTACAACACATTTCAGTTAAGTTGATCTTATTTGAAAATCCTTTCGAAATAAGGAAGGATGGCGTTTTCCGTTTGTGAATATCTCATCTCGTTCCAGAGATATTCAGGTTTTTGTAATATGTAAATTAGATTACCTGTGACGTCATGACCTTGACACAACCTGGAGACAAATCACAAAATAAAGAATATATCTGAAAATAGTGGCTAAAAATATTTGATACTTTGCACATGTATGGTACTAAGGAAAATACACATTAATGTGCAAATCATGACGTTGCCATGGAAACACTCTTGGCCCCAGACTCATTTGACAGCGAGCTCAGAGTACCTGGCTACGATTTATTTCGTAAAGATCGCGGCCAAAATGGTAAAGATATTGGGGGCGGGATACTCATTTACGTTAATAACTCTGTCACTTCTAAAAGGCGAAATGATCTCGAGCATGGTGATCAAGATTTCGAAGACCTTTGCATCGAATTTTATCAACGACGGTGTGCTCCCATTTTTCTTGTGTGTATTTATCGACCTCCTGACACACCTTCACACGCCATCATGAACATTGAGCGCGATATCAATGATATACTCAGCACCAATCGTGAAGTTCATGTTCTTGGAGATTTAAACATTAACTTAATGAAACAGCAAAATATATCCAGAGGGCTACCCAGAATGTTGGAGAATTTGGGTTTCCAACAACTAGTCTTTTCCCCTACCCGTATCACTGAAACTACTAATACTATAATTGACCACCATTACACAACTCACCCAGAACACGTATTAAGTTGTATGGTCCCTTGCTTTGGTATAAGTGATCACTATCCAACAATTCTTGTACGTAAAAAAAATGCAAACTTGAAAACCAAGAAGTCGAAGCCTATAACCATCAGCTACAGACCATTTAATAGAATAAACAATGGTGAGCTAATGCGTGATCTGGAAAACATTCCCTGGAGTATTCTTGACACTTATGACAACGATCCTGATGAAATGCTTCACACATGGAAAGGGCTGGTACTAGAAGTGATTGACAAACATGCACCTTTGAAGAAGAAACAAGTTAAGTCACAAATTAAACCTGAATGGCTCACTAACGAAATACTCAGTGCTATTAAAGAACGCGACCATCTAAAGAAACGAGCCGATTCAGGCGCAGCCACGAAAGAAGCCTACAAGGCTGCTCGAACTAAAGTCGTCCATTTGGTGGAAAAAGAAAAATCTCGATTTATCAAAAGAGAGATAGAAGAGAACAAAGGGAGTTCTAGGTTACTGTGGAAAACCCTTAAAAGACTTTACCCGACTGGTAAACAAAAGGGTAAGAGTGACTGCGTCCTAATTGATAACGGTTCTCACAACGAAATTTCTGATCCAAGCGAAGTCTCGAACACTTTTAACAAGCATTTTACTTCTATCGTTTCTCCAATCATTAATCATGACGTCAATACTTGCCAGGACCAACGAATCCTAAAGGACTTTGTCAATTCTAGGAAGCCTTCAGATGCTACGTTCATCATTCCACCCTTCACTGAAGAATCTGTATTCAAACTAGCAGTATAGGCGGAGTTAAAATTATACCACTTTTTCTTGCACAAGAAAACTCAAAAAGTGAATTCGGAAATCCACTTTTTGAGTTTTCTTGCACAACAAAAAGTTGTATAATTTTAACTCCGCCTATACTACTAGGGGGTAACTAAGGGTCATCCAAAGTGTCACTAGACATTCTTGTACATAAAATCCAACTTGATAATCCTATTAGAGATATGATTACATATAGTTATATCGATCTCTTTCGCTATGGATAGTGTATCGTGCCTCCCTCTAGAAATCTTGACTAAGATCGTAGAGCATGCAGGTCCTACGTCATTCGCAAGCATCGCAAGGACATCGAAACGCCTAAACGGTGCCGCATCTCTCGCGCGCTACAAAGACGTAGACCAAGAGTTCCGTAAACGAGTACTATGTCTTGGTTTGAGGTCTACTCGTAATGACGACGATCGAGACAGAATGGCTAGGACTTTCGGTATTTCCGCAAGCTACATCGACGATAGCTTTTCTCTTCTCTACGCCAGTGAATATGGTAATCTTAATGCCGTTAAGTGGCTCATTAAGCACTTACGTTTCGATAAGATGGACGAATACACCAATCATGTTCTACGCGCTGCCCTTGAGTATGGTCATCTTGGTATCGCTAAGTGGCTCACTAAGCACTTCCAGCTCACCAAAGAGGATAAAGCCGTCGAGTTTGCTATGTTAGATGCCAGTGAATATGGTCATCTTAATACCGTTAAGTGGCTCATTCAACGTTTTCAGATAACCATAGAGTGGGAATACGTTGATTTTGCTATACTAAACGCCTGTAGAAATGGTCATCTTAATACCGCTAAATGGCTCGTTAAGTGGCAGCACTCCCAGCTCACCGAGGACGAAAAGGTTCTACTACATAACTACGCAAATGCTTATGATGCCATATAGGAAGCCGATTGAATTTAACTGCACTTAAAAATCCCAACTTGAAGTATATGTTAAAGGAATGATTATATACTGTATATCGCCACCAAATGGTATTAGTATATATTCTTTATTCCACAATACTAGCTTACGTTGTCATCTTAGTACGCATTAACACCATACAGATCGAACATGTCGAAGAAGAACTCGAACGTAGACGCCGCAATAACTTGTGATTGGTTAATGCGAGGGAAGGACTCGAAATGCCCAAAGAGGATTTCGAAGACATCGAAGTTCTGTGCCCAGCACAACTGCCAAATCTCAAAAGGCTGTGCCCCATACGTGCCATGCTCGAAGTGCGGTAAAGGATGTCGTACTAGTTACGGGCTTTGCTCAGGATGCGACCGTCTCGCCATCAAGAAGTGTCCCGGTGTCTATGTAAAACGCGCTAAGAAGTCCAGCAAGACGCTAGAGGATCCAAGAAAGGAGGAACTTGCAGAGCCAAACGTGGTGGAACCGGAGGAGCCTGCTGAGGTAGCATTGTCCACGGAACCAGAGGAAGGTCTCGGAGAGTCTCTCACCCATGCGCTCAACAAGGTGTTGACTGCCTTGAGGAGCGAGAAGGACGATTAGGAATAGCCACGAAAAAAAAAAAAAAAAATGAAGAAAGTCGTTGCGTGACCCTCTTCATTCTTTTTTTTTTTTTTTTTTTTTTTTCTATTAAACGTATAAACATCTATAGTTGTATCATGGACGAGCTAGTCAGATTGTTTGGTCCTGGAATTCGTAGAAGCCTGAATATCAAACCACAAGTGGAACATATTAACACCAGTGAAACATGTCCTGATTGTCTCTGCCCCTTTGAAATACAAGGAACGGAATTCGTATGTCCCACCTGTGGTCTCGTTTCCGAGGTTGAACCATGTGAAGAAACGAAGGTCGAAATCATTACTACTCGACTGCGTATAGTAGGTCCGGACGGATTTCAGTATCAAAGTGATCTAGACCGCGCAAAGCCAAAGCAAAGCGATAACACGGAACTGCAACGACAAACGCTCCTACAAGAACTACGAGCATACAACGCTGTTTACAAACAAGGTTATGACCTATCGTTCCCTATGAACGCGTTAGGAATCGTAGCCGACGCATTCGCCCAAGTAATGAAAGTTCATCCCAAGCGTAGCGATGCTAAGAGAAATATTTTAGCTTCTCTACTCTACCATGCATGCATACAATGTGGATTCGTCCGATCTAAAGGTGAGGTTGCTCGCTTCATGCAACTAAGCAACAAAGGCATCTGTATCGGAGAGGTCTTTATACGTTCTCTGTACAACGACGATAAGATCGATGTAGACATGGATGCCGAGCGCATAGTTCCTCACATTGCAACGACTTTCCTTAAACTCGATCCTCAAGGAGTGCCTATAGACGTTCAACAAATAGTCCACGAGGTTGTTACTACGGCAATAGAAAACAATATAGGCAGATCGGTAATTAAGACGAAAGTTGTTGGAGCAAGTTACGAGGTGCTACGTCGTTTAGGATCGTCTATGTCTCTTAACGAGGTCGTTAAACGATGTGACGTATTTGGAAATTCAGTCAAGCGTTTTGTCAAGGAGTTGTCTTCTTACCATTCCCACTTCGAACCAATCTACACTAAGCATGGGCTAACTAGCGATAGGACTTAGCGAAGTGGAAGTGAGAGCCATGTTCGTTTCTTTCATAGGAAACGTCGATTCTTACCCCACTAAGCTGCCAAGCTTTTCTCGCATTTCCTTTTGCACTTCTTGCTTGAGTTCGGCTCGAACCCGATCCGGACTTTTTTCACCTATGGAAGCCTTGCGACGAATTTCAGACCGCATGATCTCATACTTATTCGCTTCGTTCAGGATGAGACTGTATTCGGAGTCGGATATGTTTTCATCGCGTAAGGCCTTCGATACTAGATCTCGAATAGTATTGATTTTCGCCTTTGCCAACATAGTTGTCCTTTCATGCTTAGAAACCTTCATTCCTAACTTCTTAGCTCCAAGGGTCGTAGATGCTGAAATTAATCCACATAGCCCACCAATAACTCCAAGTGGTAGACCAATCACTATTCCAACCCCAGTCAACGCTGCGCCCAATCCAGATCCAGATAAGATCACAGATAGACCTCCAGTTGCCACTGCGATTCCATGAACTATTCCTTGAGAACGTGCATATTTCTTGCGCACACCTTCGTAGTGCCTTTCTTGAACTTCTATGTCAGAAAGCGTGTCTCGGATCGTTTGCAGTCTAAAGTTCTTTCCAGTGTCACTAACAATCTGTGGATAGATACTTGGTGCTGATGGAAACGGTTGAATCGAATCGCCTTCCATTGTACGTTATACATATAACTTACTCAAGCTTCAACACGTATCGTATCGGTCGGCCACGGAAGTCCACCACGTTGCCTTTCTCATCACGAATTGTCAGACGAAGACTGCTTTGTATCGTACCTAGAGCTTTGACATCTAGAGGTTGTAGTGAGGCATACGTTGCTTTCGCAAATCTATCGCCTCGTATGTGTATTCTACTTAGGACTTTAGATTGTTTTCCATCTTGAATCGAGAATCTGGAATCCACCACGTCGCAGCAGATATACGCTATGTCGATTTCATCTTGGATGGACACTTCGTGCATACCTACTTTTAGTCGCGTAGCAATCCCCTCTTTATTAATACCCATCAGTTTGCAGAGGTTTCCACTAAGTAGGATCGATTGCTTGACTTCTAGGTTCCAAGCCCTCCTATGATGGGGTTTCTCGATTTTTACAATGTTAGCACTAACTGCAGGCGCAAAGAATTGTCGAAGGCTCGCCATAGTGTGGTTTCCCTTAGGAACTTCGTACGGAAACCCTAGACCTTCGGTAGACCACCAGAAGGTAGCATTCTCTGCTAGGTTCCACCAACTATTCTCAATAGTGACTTCGACTAGTGAAACGTTCTGTATGAGAATAGGGTTGTCGAAGTAGACAGTATGGTCGGCCAATGTTGTGGTGATATATAAGAGAACCATCTTATATGTTGAAGGTATAACTATATGTATGTATAGCTTCAACATGACAGACGCATGGCGGCACAAGATATCGATCTCACTAATCTATTGATATATGTCACCTCAAAGGGTGCGTTCAAAGCAGGCGTTCCAAATATATTCAAGGAGATCGTTGTAAAGCATACGACAGGAGGAGAGTCTCGTGGATGGTTATCAGGTCCGGATTTCCACTACTGGCCTCAACAATTGAATTTCGCAACGTGGTGTGCAACTTCCGGATGTGGAGTATCGTTGTTTGACCCCACTTTCAAAACGTATCCACCAGTCGTTCAAGGGTTCCTACGATTCCACGTTTATTTCACGATACGAAGAATTCTACATGAACTTGGTGGTGCTCATGGAGTTCCTTTACCTGGTAACTCTAATTTCAAGCAAAGGGATAACTCCTATAACAAATCAGCTCTTGAGAAATTGTGCATCGAGTTTGGTTTATCTCAAACACCAGACTTTCGGTGGGATGGAGGTAGTAATCACGGATTAGGAGACGTCTACGTAAACGTTCGTGGAAAAATGGTGAACTATACGGAGAAGTACGCACATAATACTTCATACTCTGCGAAGTGGCCTGGTGGTGACTTTAAGTTTCCTGAGGAGAGTCTTACGGACTATCAGTCTCATTTATCGTACATTAGCAATAACAACGGTAAACAATACAATTGGTTTACGCCACCAATCGGAAAGGGTTTGACAGATGTTGGATTGGGTAGGTTGAATAGATCTGTCGAGGCTTTTGGCTATTGCATACTTGGTGCACAAGCAGATCTGAACGAATCCATCATAGGCAGCCATAACGTCAAAGAAAAGTTTAAGAGCTTAGTCGAAGGTGCTATTCTCGAAAACGATTTAGTGGTGAGCTACAAAAACTATTTTACTGCTATAACGAGGACGCATAAGAAGCTCGATCTAGCAATAGCTATAGGCGTACGATTATTGCCAAGCGATCTAGCGTACTATCTTGGTGAGAAAGATGGCTATAGGAATCCAATCCCGAAAGCTACGAAAGATATGGTGCTAGGCACTAACGACGTCAATGCAGAAGGCAAAGGACATCCACCTCTTCCTATGGAAGGACCACCAGATAAGAAATTGGTGCAGCCTCTCGAGAAACAAGTTCCTGTACCAAAGGCAAAGGCAAAGGCAAAAGCAAAGGCAAAGGCTGTCTCACAACATGAGATTAATCTCGCAGTGACATCCATTGCTGCAGCTGGAATCGCATGGACGTTGTTTCGTTAACGGCGTTTGTATTGCTCCACTACGAAGACCACTGCTGCTACGATTAACAACCAAAGGTTGTTTGCTAAGACTCCAACAACGTCAGCAGCCATACTGAATATGAAACTCACAATTGGCCCAATCATCTTAGGTAGAATCTCCTCTAACTTTTTGCCCATTGCTTTTAAGCCTTTGACAGTTGTTTTGGCAGCTGCTTTGGCAGCATCTCCAAATCCTGGTACTATCGCGGAAACTGTCTTTGTCAGATTGGAAACTATTACACCGATCACAGTACTTACCGCAGCTACCACGCTAATTATACTGACCCCATACTTCTTAAAGATGATTCTTATACGATCCCTAAGTGACATCCGTTCTACTATAGCTTCTTCTATTTGTTCTAGGACTGCTTGCTCCTCCTGATCGGTCTTCATTTCATTAGTAGCGTTTTCTTTCTGAGTTTCGGTAGACGTAGGGTCTTTGAGTATTTCTTCATTTTGTTCGATCCTCTCACTCAATTGGTTTCGAGCTACTATGACTTCTTCTACCATTTCTTCCCTCGAAGGTCCTAAGACTCTTTTGAGACCTTTTCCCATCTTCTTATATAACTCACCTTTCGTGGTGGTCATAGGAATCTCTTTTTCTTTACTTCCATACTCTTTGATAGCGACTCTACCATCAGGCAGGGTTGCAACCTCAAGCGTGCCTCGAATTCCCACATCGTGGTATTTTTCCCAGACAGTCTCGAATATATCCTGTCTCGCATTTTCCGATAAACCCTGTTTGAAGACTACACCTCGATCAGTATACTTTGGGACTTTCTCTTCCTCCAGCCTCTCCAGGATTCTTTCATTTCTAGAAACGTTCGAGCCTTTCGAGTCGATGAGTTCGTCGAAGTAATCGTCATCTTCTCTAGAAAACGAGGTTTCCTGATCCTTTGGTCTAGCGCCTTCTTTGCTGTAGTTTTCATTGGAACCATTTCTCCTGACTCTTCTGGAAATGTTGCATCCCACTCCTCATCCACATTGATAGTATCATCGTCATCGTAGTCTCCACCTCCTTCAGCTTCACCAGGTCTTTCCTCTGCGATATCAACGTCCATGTTAAACATAACTATATATATAGTTATATTCAACATGATCTCAGCAAAGTTGGATCCCACACAAGTACGAAGAGAGCCTCATGCACTAAAGGCTCCACGAGACTTGTATAGGAAAACTTTCACTCGATCATCTGCCAATCCAGGTGAGACTCTATACGTAGAAGTCCCAAAGCTAGCAGAAGATGTAGTACTAGTACCTGGTAGCTTAGCGCTATTGGGCGACATCGTACTAGCTGGTGGACATGCAAATAACAGAGTCGTTTCGAACGTTGGACGCTGCTTGGTCATGCGTAGAATCTGTAGGATGGGAGCCGAAACAGTAGAAGACCTTGTCAGGCCAGACCTCCTACAAACGTACTCCGATGTATACCTATCTATGCAGGAGAGAGAATCTAGAGTACAACAAGGCATTCAATCAGAGAACGTAAACAAGCTACGATCGAAAGCTGGTGACGCAAGTACTTCGTCTGCTGCAGACAACGCGCTCCTAGCTGCATGTGGTTCTAAGTATAGGATTCCATTAGATGTTGACATTCTGACACAACATGGAGTTCTATATCCACATGCCTTAGAAAATACAATTACATTCGAGTTGACTCTAGCGCCTGCCAACGAGGTAGTAATTGGATCGGATACGACGAAGATAGGTACATACCAACTTACCAACATCCAACTAGAATACGAAGCAATCAGGAACGAAACGCTGGCTAGTAGTGCACTTCACAAATACGAAATAGGTGCTGCATTCCTATACAACTACGCTGTTCACTTCAAGACAGTAGATATCGCTAAAACATCCGATACTTTGATATCTCAAAACGTTAATGTTCCACGACGATCCTTTGCTGGACTACTTCTACTATTCATAGATCCACCTACCATTGGCACGCGAGATAGTGAAGCATTCTCGAATCCCGATATTTCGAAGGTAGAAGTAGATGTCAACGGGATTCCCAACAGACTCTTTCCAAGCGGTATGCTTCCCCTAGATTTCTGGGAGGCTGCAAGAGGCTGGTTTGGTACACCCAATACTTCCATGACTCCAAAGAAGTTCTTTGAAAATAGATTCGCTATCCTAATCGATTGTCGGACAGCAAAAGATTCCACCGTTCATGGTGATGGATTGGCACAAACCGGCAGTGGAAAGGACATCGACATTCGCATACATAGAACTGCGAAGGGAAGTGGAAATGTGAAAATGCACATCTACGTCCTTGCGGATGCTCAGGTCACGATATTGAACAGATCTCTGCAGAGTATATTATACTGATGGATTCTCTCGTAGAGCACATACCTTTCAACGCACTCATAGTCGGTCCAACGAATTGTGGGAAGACTGCGTTTCTCATAGAACAACTTCGTGGATCCTTTCGTGGTAAGTTCGATTACATAGTACTGATTTGTCCTACGTATGCTCACAACAAAACTTATCGTGGATTCGCAAATCGAGATCCTCGTTTCTTCGTCATGTCACCACCGCAGGATGCCATCGATGCTACTTTGAGTATTTGCGCAACATTTTGGTCAGGTACCAATACTCTATTGATTCTCGATGATTGCGCCGCATCGAAGGACGTCAAGAAACGAACTGACAAGCTAGTGGATTTAGCCTTTTCTGCACGACATATAGGGCTTTCCGTTTGGGTGCTGTCCCAACAACTAACGAGCATATGTAAACCCTTCCGTGAGAACGTAGCTATCGTAGTAGCATTCCATACAGCATCGGCCATAGATGGTAAAAGGATATTTGAGGATTATGGAGGCTCGCAAGAATGCAAAGAGTTACGAACGATACTTGGATCCCATAAGTTCGCTCGCATGTGCTTCTGTCTACGCCATCCTTTCGAGGTAGTGTTAGAGCTCCCAGCACCTACAACATATTATCATGGATAAAGATATACTCGAGATATTCGGCGAGGACGTAACAGGCCCACCACCAACCGTCCTAGACGTCACATCAGACAATCGTGAATCGCTTTCGATCTTAGCCGCAACAGGCGTAACGAAAGAATACTTAGGTAAGAACTTTTCTCTAGGAGACATCTCTAGACTTCCTGAGAAAGAAATAGACAAGTTGTATAGGAGGTATCAGGCCGTCCTAGCTCAGCAAGTAACGAAAGGCTTAGTCGACGGCGTGACACGTCTAGCTACCCGCCTAGTTGCCTACCTAGTACCAATAGATTCTCAAGAAGCACTGATCAAGGACCTACAAGAAGACCCTCTAGTCCGCAATGAAATCAGTGCTGCGACTGGCCTACTATCGCTCAAAGCAGGTCGCCTTGTAGCTCTAGCTAGCGTCCTATTCCACATATCTGGTCACGTAGTCATTCCTGGTACGACTGTTGAACCTCCACATATACCTACTATATCGAATCAAGATGGAAGGACAGACGGATCAGATAACTGCGAATCCTCCAACGACTGTACCAACTAAGGTAAAAAACCCAAAGCGCGTCGCAGCCGGAAAAGCACTAGCGTTAAGCAACAAACTCGCTAAAGAAGCTCAGAAGAGAGAGTTGACGCGCGAAAGCGAATCATGCAAAGAAGTCGACGTAGAGAAAGGTCGGGTCGAAAACCTGACTATCCTCGCAGTCATCGGTACTGGCGCTACATTGTTTGGCACGTACTTTGCATACAAGAAGTACGTAGATGGTAATAAGCGTGTTGCCACCGTTAGCACGACACGATCTACAGCTCCGGCAAAGCCAACGGCACTAGACATGGAGTAACACTTAAAGACTCGAGACCATAGTAGTATACGTCTAGATGGAGAAGGAATTGATGAAGACGACAACCGATGCAGCCAAAATCGTTGGACTCGCTTCTGGTATTGGGTGGATCGTAAAAAAGACTACCAAGGAATCTATGCTTAGCGATCCTTCTTCTTCCCTAGTGAATTACGCAAAGTGGACTGTCGTGATAGTTGGTAGCTTATACGCGAAACAATATCTTGAGAAACAACTTGAGAAACCCAAATCTTGAAAAACGAAAGCTCATACCGTAATGGGGCAGGCAATTGGAATGTCTATTTTCGGCGCTGTTTTGAATGCAACGGCATTCACTGGTGGTGGTATACTAGCTAGAATGATTGGAAAGGGTGATATGGATGCAGAACGAGAGAGACACGATAGGGCCACCGAAAAACTAGCACGTGAAATGAAAGCGTATAGAATCAAACGTCAAAGAGGATACGACTATGCACAAGAGCAGGAAGGTCTTGAACGCAACGCACGCAACGATCAAAGAGATACCAACGAAGCCTTAGTGCGATCCGATAAGTTACGTAAAGAGCTAAAACGGCTCAAAGAGATGAAAGAACCCCGCTTATCTGACTACTACCAACCCTCAAACAATCAGAAGACTGGTGAGTTGCTCTACGTTGGTGGTGGAATGCTAGGCGTTGGATACGCTATTAGTAAATGGTTATAGAAACGTACTAGGTACTACTACTAAGCTACTACTAAGCTACTACTAAGCTACTAGTAAGCTACTAGTAAGCTACTACTAAGTTACTAGTAAGCTACTAGTAAGCTACTAGTAAGCTACTACTAAGTTACTAGTAAGCTACTAGTAAGCTACTAGTAAGCTACTACTAAGCTACTACTAAGCTACTAGTAAGCTACTAGTAAGCTACTACTAAGCTACTAGTAAGCTACTTAAGCTACTACTAAGCTACTTAAGCTACTACAAAGCTACTACTAAGCTACTACAAAGCTACTACTAAGCTACTACTAAGCTACTACTAAGCTACTACTAAGCTACTTAAGCTACTACTAAGCTACTACTAGGTTACTACTAAAAAAGACGAAAAAAAAAAAAAAGGAAAAAAGAAAGGAATGAGGCCTGGTTCTTATTCCTTTCTTTTTTTTTTTTTTTCATCTGTTGAAGGTTAGAATGTATAGATGTATGATGGATTCTAAACTTGCGAATGTCTTCTATGGTCCTACGGGATATTGGAAAGGTCACGCTGCAATTAACAAGCTATCGGTAGCAGCGAAAGCATCAGAAGACGTAGCTAGGAGTTGGTTGGAAAAGCAATCTATATGGCAAGTATATCTACCACCACCAAAACACATTCCACGACCGCATTGGACTGTATCGAAACCAAATGAAGTCCACCAAGCTGATTTGATATTTCTACCACACGATCGACCTGGGCGTGGACGAAAGCTATACAAGTATGCATTAGTGGTAATCGACGTAGCTTCTCGATACAAAGAAGCCGAACCTTTGGCATCTAAAGATAGTGGTGAAGTTTCTGCGGCATTCGAACGAATCTATAAACGTAGTCCACTAGAATGGCCAAAGACGTTGCAAGTAGATCCTGGTAGAGAATTCATGGGACGTATGTCTGAAACGCTAGAACTACATGGTACGAAAGTTCAACGAGGTGAAGCTGGTAATCATAGAGCGCAAGGCTTCGTCGAACGAGCGAATAGAACACTAGCTGAGAGATTGTTTGGATATCAATATGCACAAGAGATGGTACTTACTTCGGAAGGATCAGATGAGCGTAGTAGAGAATGGGTAGTTCGTTTACCAATGGTTATCAAAGCTATGAATAGTGAGGTGACTCGACTTACAGGAAAGGAGCCTTCGAATTCTGTAGTGACGCAACAAGTAGATCTGAAGACTCCTACGTATTCGCGCACTGTTGGATTGAGAGAAGAGCGTCTACCATTCGACGTTCTAGTTCGATATCTCTATGCACCAGGAGAATTGGAAGGAGGTGAAAAACGTAGAGCTACTGATCCTGTGTGGAGTTTGCAGATATACACCATTTCGCGAAGTGTAGTATCTTCGGGACAGCCTGTGTTGTACTACCTTGCGAAGAGAGAAGGGGAGAAGGTCGCACCCAAACGTGGATTCGTTCGTGAAGAGCTACAAGTCGTTCCTAGGGATAAGGAACTACCACCAAAAGGAATTCTGTTTGTACCCAAGCGCTAGACAGCGTACTCTATTGGCTCGGTGTGGATTCCATCGGGAAGAACGCGTCTTTTGTCATAGTAAGCCGATAGCCCAAGCTTCTGTTGTTCGTAGGTTGTTATACCTTCTGGCAATAGTCGGAAGCCTCGGTTCTTCGCTATGTCGATACTACCCTGGAGGGCTGCTTCGAATCGATCCCACGAAATATCGTTGTGCCGCCTAGACATACCTTTAGCGGAATACTTCTTGCTGCCACCCGTATCGACGTAGTAGGCTTTCGAGCATAGGGCAATGGCGCGCTGTCCTTCGAATTCGAGTTTGAAGAGTCCTGGTGTACGACTGCTCCATTCGTCCCAAGCTAGCCATTCCTTCCTTTCGGCTTCGAAATCCTCTCGCAGTTCCGGTCTTACAACATCATCGAGGCTATTTCCAGAGATGGCAATGTACGCACTATCCGTGTCCATCTGTATGTACTCGAAGTCCTTGCGATCGATGTACTTGTCGAGGAAGTCGTAGTAGAACTCAAGCATACGCAGCTTTGCGAGCTGGTACACAGCGATACCTACTTGGAAAGGGCGTTTGATTCGGATCTGGTCTTTCCTACTCTCGAGTTCGTATGCCTCGCCAATCTCTTCCAGGTCTTCGAACCAAACACTTCGCAAAGCTTTGTCCACAATCTTCTCGTCTTTTGTATAGGTGACATTCGTTTGGCGTCCCAAGTCTTCGAGCAACTTTCCATAGGCGCTGTTTCCTAGTAGCTTGAACACATCTGCCAGCAAAGCTTTACTTTTGTCTACGTCTCCCATGCGTCTCGCCTCGGTGACTTGGTCCACAAACCATCCGAAGATTTCTTTGGGTTCGTAGTCTATCGTGCGGTAGACAGCAGTGATCACTGCGCCATGGTCTAGATACCAAAGTAGAAGAGGAGCATAGAGTAGCAACTTCTTTCCAGAGAGACTCCCAACTAGCTTCTTTTCCTCGCTGCGCTTTCTACCAGTCTTCTCAAGGTAGGCCAACATTTGTGGAGGAATTGCTTCCTTGGGGATTTTCTTGTTGTAGAAGAAGGGGGGCATCTCCTCAAATTCCTTCCACAATTTCTTTGGTATCTCGATGTCTACTTCTGCATATCCAAACCACGTTCCACCACGTAGACATTCAACGAATCCTTCGGTGGCTGGACCTGGATCGTCATAGTGCACAACCGTTTCTTTTCCACAAGGCATTTCGAATTCCATAGTGGAAAGATATAGGGCGTTGGCATCGTATCCAAGAATCTTACGACACACCTTGGTTCCACCTTGGTGACTACGAATCTTAGTTTTTCCCGCTTCGTGGAGTCTGGTGAACACTATGCTTGGACCTCCCACGACAGCGTCTTTCAGCATGTGGTAGGCTTCCTTACTTGGAGCGTACATCTCAGCTCCCCTTTCTACACTACCTCGAAGCAGGAACTGTAGCGAGACTCCTGGGATGGACACTGCATCTTTCAGCATGTCTACTCCTTTCTCGTGATAGAAATCTCGCATCTTTTCGAGTGCCTCTAGGAATGGAACTACATCTAGGTTGTTGTAGTATCGTAGCCAGTCTGCAAAGGTCTCCATTCCCTTGTCGAGAAAGGTGCGCTTGCAGTCTTCGAACTCTGACCTAGATAGTAGGTGTTCTCTTTTCAACTTCGAACCCCACTCTTGATAATCTGGTAATCCAACGTGATCCAACTTGTCGGGAGAGTCGAACCACTCATATGGGAAGAAACTCTTTTGCAACTCGCATCCATAGGCAGTGATCCAACGTTCGTAGGAAGTTCCAGGTCCAAGGTAGTTCATCACATCGAGGAAACGGAAATCGGGAGTCAAGAGAAACATAGTGGTGTTGGCTTTCTTTGCTACCCGGATCTTCGAACAGGTGTCGGCAATGATTCCTACGAAGTGCTCCCTGATCAGATTGAGATCGTACCTGCCAGAGTTGAATCCCACTACTGGAACTTGGCTGATCCATTCGTCGATCTTCACTTGTTGTTTCTTTGGTAGGGTGTCGAAGGAGAATTTGGGTTTATCGAGCCGGTACCATCTTGCCATAGCTACTTGGATTGCCTGTGCTCTTTGCTGGAGTTCTTCGACGAAGGCAGCTATGAGTTCTTTTGGATCGCGTCGACAGATGTGGGTTGGCGTTCGATCGTACGTGTCGGCAATTGATACTGATATGGGAACGTGAACGTTTTCGATGGTCAGGTGGTCTGTTGGTTGTCTTCCTTTTGTCGTGTCGAGATAGGCTTCGAAATCGTAAACTATGGCATGTGGATAGACGGTTTGCGTTGGAGTTGGAACCGGCTTGTTTTTCTTCTTTGTAGAGCAACCCCAAGCCTCCACTACTACATAACCTGCCTCACGTAGACTCTCCGTTCTTTCGCAGGTCTTGAGGTAGAGCCTCCTTTCCCTAGGGAAGCATTTCGGGCAGCCATGGAAATAGCATCCATGAAATTGGAAGATGGTTTTCGAAAGAGGTTCGTAGCCGTCGACCGGCGCTCCTTCGATCCAATGCTCTCCACCATGCCCACAAGCTGCATGATGAATGTGTTGCCCAATCCTTTCGGTTTCGCGTTCCAACCAGCATAGAGCGACTTTGCTGGCGGTGCTCTCTGGCCAGAAGGCTTTTTCGTATGCCGACTGGGGTGCCTTGATCACTTTTCCAGGGCAAACAATCTTCGTTTCTCCACGACTGCAACGATCTGCATGGCGTTGAAGGTTCGAGGCGTTTGTGAACCGTTGCTTACAATCGTTGCATACGTAGACACTCCCTAGCTTGTTGATGTTCTTGATATAGAAGGCATGTCCTTCGTATATCCCAATCGTCATCGTATGCTTGTAGTGAGCTGCATGTCGCATCAGATGCCAAGCGCCATCCTCCGTGGGTTCATACACCCGAATACCAATTCTAAAGTGCAACTCGACTTCCTCCAGCTGGTCTATGGAAGTTTTGGGAACGTCTTGTGTGGGTGCTGTCAGGCGATAGAAGTCCTGGGCAAGTTTTCGAGCTTTGACGCAACACCTATCTACTCTTGCTCCTTCATGCATGGCAAGGCAGCGCCAAAGACATAGGTTGTCGCCATATCGATCAAGGGCAAGCATTCCTTTCTTATGGCGAAGCCATTGGGGCAGTGGACCTGTTCCCAACAAAAGCTGACGATCGATCACGACCTTGATATCTACGTAGATCCAACGAACGAAGGCCCATTGGGTATTTGGACGATTGATGTTGTCGGGATTCAAACGAGCTGTCTCCATGCTATTGATCCACTCTTCTGCATCTTCTAGAATGTTCACCCATGGAGAGCCTGGGACAGTCTTGGAGAACAGTATCACGCGTCCGTCGTTGACATTGCGAATGCGATAGGTGTAGCTGTAGCGAAGGTAGAAGCTGGTGGTTACCTTTGCAACTAACTTTTCCATAATCCTAGGGGTCAAATCTCCTGCCACACCTTGGAAGAAGCGCCATCGGACAGTACGGCGACCTATCTCCACTCCCTCAAGCATTCCATCTCTCTCCTCTAGAATGGCACCTGCCTCTCGAGCTAGACTCCGTGGAAGTGGTTCACTATGTGGTCTCACCATTCTCCCTTCGATATAACTATATGTTAGGATAGCTTTAACAGATACTCAAATTTGGATTTTATGTGTAAGGATGTTGCGGGGCGATATAACTATATGTAATCATATCTCTAATAGGATTATCAAGTTGGATTTTATGTACAAGAATGTCTAGTGACACTTTGGATGACCCTTAGTTACCCCCTAGTAGTATAGGCGGAGTTAAAATTATACAACCTTTTGTTGTGCAAGAAAACTCAAAAAGTGGATTTCCGAATTCACTTTTTGAGTTTTCTTGTGCAAGAAAAAGTGGTATAATTTTAACTCCGCCTATACTACTAAACTAATTAACTCCCTCCCTATCAACGTTGCCACAGGATTAGATGGCATTAGCTCTCCTCTTCTGAAGCTTATTGATCCAAAGGTGTCTGCTAGTCTATCTAAAGTATTAAATTGCAGCCTGTCTAGCGAAATCGTTCCTGACCAACTCAAGTGTGCTAGAGTCACTCCAGTCTACAAAAATGGTGCTAAAACCAATATAAACAACTACCGACCAATATCAATCCTTCCTATTATATCCAAGATCCTTGAAAGGCACGTGTGTACCCATTTAATGCAGTACCTACGATCTTACCGCCTGATCAACTCTACTCAGTCCGGATTCCGCCCTCTCCATTCTTGTGAAACCATCCTAATCAAGATGACAGATGAGTGGCTTGAAGCCATTGACAAAGGACTATTCACAGGCGCGGTTTTCCTTGATTTTCGCAAGGCATTTGACGTTATTAATCACGACTTACTGCTTAACAAACTCCATGTATATGACCTCTCATCGCACTCGATAGGTTGGTTCAAGAGCTAATTGTCAAACAGGCGTCAGAGAGTATGTATCAACCAGACTCTCTCTGATCCATTGCTGATCAAATCCGGTGTACCCCAGGCTCCACTCTTGGTCCCGTCCTATTTATTCTTTCTATCAATGATCTTCCTTTGCACTGGTCTAACAGCTCTGCCCTATACGCTGACGATTGAACTTTCTATGCCTCAGCATCAACTATTACAGTCGTCAATGAAAAACTTCAATCTGATCTTGAAACAACTGTCAAATGGACTTCTGATAATGGCATGGTTGCACACCCACTTAAGACCAAGTGTATGTTAATTGCCAACCCTCAGAAAACATCTCGTGCTAACGACATTTCGCTGAATTTACATCTCGGTGGTAAACGCCTCGAAAAAGTAGAAAAAGAACGCCTTCTTGGAGTGCTTATCGATTCTCACCTGACCTGGGCCTGTCACGTCGAAATGCTAAGGAAAAAGCTCATCCAGAGGATAGCTGTGCTGTCTCGCATAAAGCGTCATCTACCAGTCAAGTACCGCATCCTACTCTACAACGCAAACATCAAACCGCTGCTTGACTACTGCTCAACAATATGGAGAAATTGTGGAGTATGCCACTTAGATGATCACGCTTGGCACAAATGACCCTAAAATCTATCACTTTGCTATATTTTCAAAAGTTTCCAACATAGAAGATTGAATTTTTGTGGGATGATGAAGACCGACGACCTAAACAAAATCCGATGATTTGATCTACCGTAGACATCTTGATGACGTCACAGTCACGTCATGTATCCATTTATAATAGGTTTCTCGATGTTTTCAATTACCTTGAACATCAGTAAATTTTATATTTTCGATTTCCCATCATTTCGACAACAAAGAAACCGAAAACCCGAGTTCGATTGGTTAAGAGGGAGAAAAGTTATTAAATTTTGAATTTTTGCATTTCCCCCGGAAATATTCAATACAGAACCATTTACAAAATAACTTCTTCATTCATCTTTTAGAGTTTAAAATATTTGTTTACGACAATCTAGCAATCAAAAGAGTAAATCGGTACCCACAACTGTATGTTTTTAGAATTTTCAATTTTTGAGAGGAAATACTTTAAAGGGAACCTCGGCTGAAAAACAATGTTTGCTCCCAAATGTTCCTTATGGATACCTAAATCTATTGCTGTGTTTGTTTTCTGTAAATTGTTATTTATGGGCTGATTTTCCTTTCCGCAAAAGTCATTTGAATTTCCTGCGCGCCGCCATCTTGGGTCTCATGACGTCACAGTGTTGCCCTATTGTTGCACAACAAAAGAGCTATTGTTTTCTGACAATAGAGGCAACACTGTGACGTCATGAGATCCAAGATGGCGGCGCGCAGGAAATTCAACTGACTTTTGTTGACGGAAAATCGGTCCATAAATAACAGCTGGTGTACAATGTACAGAAAACAAACACAGCAATATATTTAGGCATCCATAAGGAACATTTTGGAGCAAACATTGTTTTTCAGCCGAGGTTCCCTTTAACATTCCCAGTGAAAAAGAGGAAACGTCATTATGACGTCATATATTTTTGAAAACGTCTTTTAAAAATAACTATTCAAGTATTTTTCGGGTTTTAAAGAGGAACTGTACTTACTGTACACTGAATAGCCGCAATATGGTCTTTTTATGTTTATTCAATTTAGAAAGCATGACTGATGTCAGACCCATGACGTCAGAAAATGTGACGTCACAGGAAACTTCAGTTCTTAATAACTCAGCAAATATTTATCGTAGAGACTTTAAAATTGCGGCAATCTAAAACACATATTTATGTTGTTGTGATAACATGCTTTATTTCAAACGTATAGGTAACGCAGAATTTGACCTTAAAAGTAGTCGTTCGTTATGACGTCACACCAACGTCAATATACAAACGTGTTTGATCCTAAAACATACGAAAATTTCGTTAAATTTGACAGCGAATTAAACAAGATGTGCTGGTTTATATATTTTTGGCTCGCTTTTAGTGATCGATTTTGAGGTAACTTATGCCAGGCGTGGATCTCTTCAGAATTCAGAAATGCTGTGCCCGCACCATCCTCGATGCTCCAATGGACACTAGATCTCTTGTTTTATTTAATAAACTGAATTGGCAACCTGTCGATAAGCTTTGTATCGCTAATCGTCTCTCTCTTTTGAAAAAGAATTCAAGACAAACGGGCGCCTGATTATCTTATTAACAAGCTATCGTCTTTTAATTTTACTTCTGTGTACAATACCAGATCTGATACTAAGTATAGACTTCCTGTCCCACGTACAAACAGTCTCTGCAGAACATTTTTCTATTCAGTTATTAACATGTGGAACACTCTACCGAATGATATTAAAGATTGTAAATCAATAATTTCACTTAAGAAACTGTACTTCCAATTTTCAATGTCTAAGTACACTCCTGATAATTTTCGTGTTAGTAAAACGTATTAATGGTCTATGATATATATTTCGCGAACTAAGTAAATTAGGATATATATTTATATTTTTCATATATCGCTTTCGCTTTCAAACTTTTTTAGAGTGATCTTTGTATTTTTGTTATTTTCAATCCTTTTTGTTAGGGCCACAAGGGAGAATACGGCATTTACTGTAATTGTGCACCCTCTTTAAATAAAGTGTTATCTATCTATCTAACATTGAACATAAAATATTGTCTGATTGTAATTCATGACTCTGTTCTATAAAACAATTTTATTTAAACCTTGGATATACAATGCCTACATTGTTTGTAATTGTCTGATGCGCCAACAGCAGTAAATTGTACATTACGAAGGAGAAATCAAGCAATTTATTTTTATCATGAAAGTGGCCTGGGGACAAGAGTGTTTCTATGGCAACGTCATGATTTGCACATTGATGTGTATTTTCCTTGGTACCATACATATGCAAAGTATCAATTATTTTTAGCCACTATTTTCAGAGATTTTCTTTATTTTGTGATCTGTCTCCAGGTTGTGTCAAGGTCATGACGTCACAGTTAATCTAATTTACATACTACAAAAACCTGAATATCTCTGGAACGAGATGAGTTATTCACAAACGGAAAACGCGATCCTTCTTCATTTCGAAAGGACTTTCAAATAAGGTCAACGTATTTTTCGCCATAACTTTGGCATTTATTGTCGGTTTCCAAAATCCATGCTCGAATTTGTGGAGAACGTGGTCAACAACATTTTAACGGAAAAACGTTTGGTGTTTAATGAAAGCGCGCAAAATGTTTAGGATTTTTAGAAAACGGAAGTGAAAAATAACGCATGCGCAAAAGTGCCTGTTTTGTGGTCGTGAAATTGTCGCAGAACTGTTGTTGCAGTAAAGTCTACAATAATCGGTCGAACATCTGAGAATCCAATAGAAGTTTTCTTTCCCATTCATCGGCGATTTCCCAACGTACGCTTGCCGTTACATTTTTGCTCGGTACAAATTATAAATTATTTCCCTTTCTCTAGGTTCAAGTACAGTTAGGCGCCTTTTGAGTCCTGAACGATTACTTCAAAATTATCGGTTTGAGTTACTTGTCAAGTATTTTCTTTTCTTTCACACGATAAACCAAGCTTTTCATTTTCCAGCGACACTGAAGCACCCGCTACGGCTTGCTCCGACTTTTGAACACTTTACTTCATTCATTCATGAAAACCTTTCAGGTAAACCACGAACAAAACTTATAAACATGTGTAAGTATTAAAACTATCGGGTGGCCAGTGGATACGCATCAAACTAGCCTGAGAAAACAGCCGACTCATATCGCCTCTCAGGCTAGCGTAAACCGGAAGTCAAAATCGCATCAGCTCCTGCGAACATAGCGACGGTGTTGCGTAGCAACGGAATATGTCAATGGCAAGACAGAATCTGGGTCGAGTCATTACAGGTTTCAGGAGTGCTTTATTCACCAAAAATGCACTATCATTAGCAAATCACATGGCTGGATTTTGTACTGTGCACGAAGTTTGAACATTAATTGCCGATGAAAACGTCGATCAGTCTCTAACCTTAAATATCGTCATTGTCATTATTAAGAGTAGTAATAGTAGTTGCCGCAGAAGTGGTTATTTTTAATATGTAAATAGCAGCAAACTAAGCAAATGCAAAACCAAAGCAATCACCGCATTTACTCTGGTTCGTCACTCAATTCAAAGCCGCTCTAATCTAAGCAATCTGGCGTAGCCCAAACCCTAACCCTACTGCTGTTAGTCGCTGAATAAAAACTTTATTATTTTATTTACCCCCAGCAACGTACATTAGGACAATTTATAACTCAAAATACAAAAGTGATAAAATACTAATAAAATACTAGAATTAAGCTAACTTACACTATTTACACTATATATTGGCTGTGAAAAATGTTTAGTAATTGTCAGCTAATCAAGTTCATAGCCATAAGTTGTCCAGACACAACGTACGCACTCATTGGCTGATTCAGGGTCACGTGGCAGTGATCAAAATTCAATGTTTCCCTCTCGGGCAACAATTTATCAATTGTTGCGCCACGTGATCACATCGTGACAGAAGATGGTGTGATGTGTCGCGCGCGCCACTGGCTAACTAAAGGCGGGAAATATTTGTTTACCAAAATGTTTAGATCTTCATAAAAAGCTGACCATTTTTCGTCGAAAGAAAGCATTCAAAATGGACCCAGCTCCAAAGATACAATTTACATCTTTATTAAGCGTGAGAGAGAAATTGGTAGCTAAAAAAGGATGCAAGAAAGACACAAAACGATACTAAAAATGCCGTAGCAACGCTGGCAGCGTTTTGTGTTGAAAAGCAGCTTACCGAAGAGAAGACGACATACCTCGCTCGTATCAGGTAATAATAATAATAATAATATTTATTTACCCACGATAAATTTACAGCGTTGCTGATGTGGTCGTGCTTATAACTACGCTATTCTACCCTAATAATTTAATAATAATAGTAATATAAAACTAATTAACTTATACTAATTAACTTATTCTATTCAGTTATTTACAGTAGTTCAGTGTTTCTCTTAAGATTAATTTTAAAACTATTAAGTGATGCAGTTGACCTTAGGTCGTTACCGAGACTGTTCCAAAGCCTTGTACCTCTGTACGTTATTGACAATTTCAGGTAGTTGGTTTTCGGTGTGGGTAGACTGATACAGTGAGTGTTACGTAAGGAGTATGTAAATATTCTCTTAGGAAAGGCATTACATAGTACAGGAGGAGCTAGGTTGTGAAAACATTTATGTACAAAACAGGCAAGTCTTAGGTTATAGTAATAGTTCAGTGGCTTCCATTTGGCAGAGGCAGTTACATCCTCACGTGGTGTTAGCCAATGGAGTCCAAAAATTATCCTTGCAGCCCGGTAATGAATTCGGTTTAATGATTCTAGAAGTGTTGTATTACACGATCCACAACATAGAAATCCATAAGTGATAGCAGGAAGGATAACCTTGAAGTAGAAGTCTAACTTAGCATGCTCAGGAAGAAAATACAGGGACTTTAGGAGGTTTAGCTTCTGGACATACGATTTAATTAGGTCAGTTAAGTGCTTGGACCAGCCTAATTTGTCATCTATAGATAACCCGAGGCAGCGTGTGCAGGATACCCTTCTTAAGTTGGAAGATCCAAACCTAACGGCTGCAATGGGTCCCATAAAAGAGCCTCTGTGTAATAGCATATATTCACATTTTTCCGGGTGAGCTGTCATTCGATTTGACATACACCAGTCATACATTATCTCAAGCACACTGTTTGCAGTGCTAATTGCATCGTCAATGGTGGCCCCGGTCACAGACACGGTGGTAGTAAAACTTATGCCTATGTAACAAATCACTTAATGACTGTCCCTTCGGGAAACAGTGAGTTTTGTTTCCCCTCGATCTCGACTCCGTCTCGGGGAACATCGGGGATCTCGGGGAAACAAAACTCACTGTTTCCCTCGGGGCCAGTCATTAAGTGTTTAATGTTAAAGGGATACCCGAGTGAAAAACACATTTGGGCTCAAAAGCATCTTTCATATGTACTTTTTCAATAAAAGTGTTCCGAGTGTCTCGTTCTTGAGTCATTGCCTAGTAGCTAGCTATGATCAGTTTTTACAGGGAGGTTTTAACTTTTCACGAGTTTCGTTTCAGTAGCACAAAGCCATGCAGTCAGTACAGATCGAACCGAATCAACTCGCAAATTATATAGCTCCAATAATACACAAGTTTCGAATGCAAATATGCCAATATCAATATATTGTCATAATCTACCTTAGTCTTGTGCTTAAGGCTAACAAGTTCCATACAATAAACACACAAAGCGACCACTGATAGCACTCGGTAGTTAATTTGTTTCGAGCCTGGGTTTCGAATCTTTGATCGATCATGTTGTTCGTATATTCACCTTCCAAATGCTTTTCTTCGTCCTCCCAGTCTTCTGAACTTCTCTCACAATGTCGTGTTCATCATATTTTTGTTCTAGTACGAAATGGCTCTACCATATCGATTAAAATCTATTTTAATTCCGAGCGTGTGAAAATTCTACAAAGAAAAGAATTCGCCACAAGTAGCCGCTAGCTCCGGTGGGACGAAGTGACGTAAAAAACGTCACTTCCGCAAAGAAAAACAAGATGGCGGCGCGGCCAACTTTAACGTGCTCGTTCTCAACGTTGAAAATGTTTTATCAAATTTTAATACATTTTCTGAACAAAGTACTTCTGAAAGATGCTTTTGAGCCCAAATGTGTTTTTCACTCGGGTATCCCTTTAAATAAAAGGATCAGCTAATTAAGTAATGATTCGCCTAAGAACTATAGCAAAAGACAATAAGCTGCGGCAATGAGCATATTTATTTATTATTATTATTATTTCACACTATAGAATTAATTACATAATATCACTGTTCCCTCGGTTTTCATTGTTTCGAGAGGGACATTTATCTCATTTATGCATAAACATTAGGTACGATTAGTAACTAATCATACCTCAGTGTTTATGCATTAGGTATTATTAGTAACTTAACATACCTAATGTTTATGCATTAGGTGTTATTGGTAACTAATCGTACCTAATGTTTATGCAAAAGGTTCGCTTATGGATACGTCCCTCATATTCATTCTTTGGGACATCTACCATTGCAAGATTACCAACTTTTCAAAAGGATACCTATATATGTAAGCTTGAACCTTCTTTCACGTCTAACACATGTTGGATAACTAGTAATACTATTGCGCATGCATCGCACCACATTTTTATCAGGGCACGGTTCCTGAAAGCCCGATTAGCGCTAATCCTGGATTAACTCTCAACAAAACATATTAGTTGTCATGGTAATTAACCCTGGATTAGCGCTAATCGAGCTTTCAGGAACCGGGCCCAGGCCTATATAAATGCTAAACTACCCCAAAAGATTTCAATAGAATAACTAACGAATAGATGAAGTGAACGATTAACGGATTCCCAAGAGTTATTCATAGCAACCCAAACATATTTAATTTATTCATTTTGAACTTGTTGACTCGGCCTAAAGCGTTCTTGTTTTACTCTCCTACTACCTCGGAAACCGTAATATAACAAACTGACAGCATGGCATTTCAGTTGATTAGTGATTAAATGTCCCTCAAGCCTCGGGAGGTTTAGTAAAAGTCCCTCGGCCGAAACATGGATAAGATTACAGTGAATTCACTAAGTGAACTTTAAATGAGTTTAAATGCTTCTACATAAGGTGATACTTTTACTGTAAAAGAAGAAATGAAAATAAGGAGAAAGGAAAGGAGTGGCGAGGAGGCCCAGTGAAGCCTATCCATGAAGGGGCCCTCGTAGTCGTTTTTCTATCAATTTTAATTTTACAATTGCGAAGTATGGCATTAATTTAAATAATCATCAATGTGATATTTTAAGTGAGCTGTTAACTTGGCAAGTACATAATCATATGATAGAAATTAAGAAGTGGTTTACATTTGCTATAATACTGTATTCAGTCTCGCTAAACACCGGGCCACGAATAAAAGCCGGATTCAACTTTTAAACTGATAAACGCCGGGTGTTTATTCGACTGAAACGTTTCGTTAAAGCGGACTTTATTTCTTGAATTGTAAAGCCTGTCTTTATTATCTCTCTTCGACGTCTATTGAGATTCACGACACTAGTACTGGCTGAAGACAAAGTAGGTGACGCTAACTTCACTGGTTTAATTTCTATTTAATTTCTGAGTATCAACTAATGCAATTACGAGAAAGAAGAATGAAAAATGAACACCTTTACATTCCTTTTGCCGTTCATCTTATAGTTCTTAGCTGATCATTACTTAACAGGTCTTTTGAATGAAAAACAAATCTTTCCCCTATTAAAACTGCTACGCTAATGACCTTTTGCATGATACAATCAAGTGTAGTTATACTGCATGGAAACAAAATATCTGAGGCATTCTACGAGATCGGTAGTGTTATTAGCAAAGCCTGAGTTTGTAAATACTGTTTCCCACCTCCACTGAATTGATTTTGACGATTGTTTGACATCCAGTAAAGCCTTTCCAATGGGGTTGGCAATTGTTGATGTTACGGTTGAGTCTACGAAAGCAATATAATATTCAACGGTATTTACCCTTTGTATTGACCCGAACGTATCTCTTCGATGTAATGAAGCGCCATTGAAACCATCATTCTTGAATAGTGCTTCATTACGTCGAAGTGAGGCGTTTGGGTCAATTCCACTGAAACTGCAATTCGTGGACTCAACTGTAATATCAGCTATTCAGTTCGTTTAATAATGAAGTGATATATCAGCACGTGACTGTTTCCTGCAAAAGGCCTATCCAACTTCTAATTATAGGACATACGTTTCCATGTAGAGTGGTTTTCAGTTGAGTGTAGTAAAACCAAACGCAAATTACCCTCAGCCAGCCAATCATATAGGAGCGAGTAATCACAAGTAACTCATAACTGGCTTCTTTGTGAGCAAATGACAAACCAAAGCAAAACCAAAACCAATTTGCGTTTGGTTTTACTTTGGATTCTGATTGGTTGGTTTACTTTCTCAGCCAATAGGAGAGCTTTGTAAACGCAAAACCAAAACACTTCCGACACTCAATTGAAATCCGCTCTATCATGACTCGGATTGAAATCCTAGGGCGCTTTCCATTTACGCGAACTGAGTGGTCTTATCGGCCAGTTCTTAAAGGGAACACTGACTGGACCAGTTCTTAGAACTCAGGACACGTTCAATTTAAGAACTGGTCGATTAGACCAGTCAGTTCGCATAAATGGAAAGCGCCCCTAGACTGAGTTTAATACTGAACGGTTGCAAACAGCTTTATAACCATACCTGACGCGATAATTAAAGTGCCACTATGATTAAAAACATTTTTTCGGCTCTAAGATTTTAAAAGCAAAAGTACGAAATACTTATCATGCCGAATCTTAAGTCGAAATTCCTACGGGTAGTCCGATTATCTTAACCGTAATTTGCAACCGTCGAATTGTCCGCCATTTATACTACATCATTTCCATATTCGAAATATAAACTTCGCAACACTAAAATTAAGAAATATTTGACTATTTATCTATTCACTTTATCGATATTAATGATATAAAATTTGACCTTAAATTTATAGGCACTTTAGGATGGATAGGTTCGTATTGATATAATGTCCTCGATATTTTATTTTTTTCGTTCGAAATTTTAATACTCCCTGATAAAATTACCTAAAAGATTATCTTCACTACTCGAATATCGCCGGATTGCACGTACTATCGCGTGAACAGGAAAAGTAAATACTTCCGGCACTCTGTGACCGACATAATACTTTCCATTTTAATTATATTATGTCTGCTATATTTACCTGCATGGCCGTGAATAAAACATGCAGTTTATTCAGTAGTGGTTTCTTTGGCCCTTTTCTTAGGGATCTTCAACGACCTAGTCCTTGTTTTTGCTTTGATTTTGCTCTTCTCCAGCGATTTAATTTCTAGATTAACTAAATACCCTTAATCGTCTGAAGCTTAGACTTTCACGATTAACGGTAGTAACAATGAAGAAGAAATCAACTTACCAGAAACCCATACGAGACAAACCAACTTCAACAGTACAAGTACTTGAACTTGCTGGAGAGCGGAGAATTCCATTTCAATCAATATGAGATGGGTTAGGTACTACTTTATACTAATTACATACTCGCCAGTGACTTCAGAACTTAAACTGTACTGTAAGAAGCGAATCTTCGACTGTAGATAGGCTATAGCACTGAGGAGGAGAGGCGGTCAGTATTACGCCAGGGTGTAGCTTCAGCTTGGACGGATGGACAGACAACGTCACTAGCAATAACCGTTGCTTGAAAATGAAATGAAAGCTTAAGGAGTTCTTGTAGCATTTTAATGTCCCAATGACAGGTTTAATTGTACGTCATTGTTGTTTGTACAGCCTGTTTTCAGTTCCCTGAGTTTCGAAATGTTTCGTGACACGATTATAATTGGCGCAGCGATTTGGTGGAAGAAAGCAAACTGGAAATTTATGTAAACAATAAGATCCGTCTGATGAAGGAAGAGAACGATACTAGAGACAAAGGATAGATATAACGAGACTAGAAAATGTTTGATTTTTCATACTATCATTTTCATATTCTAGAAGACAATGGCGTTGGCACAGAATTAAATAATTCCCAGTTCCTTAAAATATTCGAGTTATCCCTGAGAGTAAGCTATTCCCCGCCGTTCTGCCTGTTGATTCAAGGGCACCCAACGAGTACTTTTTGAAATTCGTTTAAAACCAGTTGTCTGCAGCTTATCTAGCCATTTTAAGGCGCCTACTATGTCTTTTGACGTATTCTAGAAAGCTATTACCTGTTCGGATTTTCTAGGTGGAAATCGCGTCAACCGAAAATACTATGGCAAAATATTCCCGGCCTACGAATTTGTTAGTAGTCTAGAACAGAAACAAGAATTTTCTAGCCCAAGTAACTTCATGTTGCAAAGTTTTATTTGTGGAGGTACGAATTTTTTAGGGGGATTCTTTTTTCCTTTACGCAATTCTTAGGCGGAATGAAAATGTGTTGTTCTGACTCTATTGATCAGACGAATTGGGACGTACGAATATTTTAGGGGAAACCTTTTAGTCTCCCCTTTCTTCTATAATTTTCTAGGGACTGAAAACAAATTTTCTAACCAGTATTTCAGAAAACTATTTTCTAGGGAAATTGTTTTCAAATCCGAAAGTTTTAGGCTAACTTATACTCTCCCGAACAGCTTTTTAACAGAAAACATCGTTGGGTGCCCTTGTTGATTTTGGTTCAGTTGTTCACATGTTGATTTACTGATATTTATTCGGTTTCATGTTGTTGTATTTGTTTATCATTACACTGGTGAATATTAGTTAGTAAGTAAGTAAGTAAGTATATAAGTAAACAAGTGACTTTAATTTAAGTGTCAATGTATTTAGCTTTGAAGCTAATTGGGGACACTAGTCCTACGATTTTACGTCCTTATCCGAGAAGACGTGAAGGTCTAACCGTCTCAAGCATGTTAAGGCCTGGTTCAGGGGTCAAATTTCGGGTAAAAACTGTTTTCCTTATTTCAGCACAGCCGAGTAAGGTAAGTAAGTCAAGTTTCTCACGATAATAGGTATCGCTATTCTTGACTACCTTAAGTGGTTTGTGTGTAGTAAAACGTGTCACGTGGTCTGTCACGTGACTTAGAACACGAAATCAGTAAATCAAAAACGCGGCTCCGAGTTTAAAACAGCTTGGATGATGAGTGGATATTTTTAGTTAAGGTTGAAGCCTTTTACCTAAATCAACTTAGAAAAGATGACTACAATGTTTCGTTAACGAGTAATTAAGGCGAACATATGCAAAATAGGTCACGTGACTTTTTGTACCCTTAATATCTCCTTATCTTTACATGATAGTCATGTTTTCTAAGCGTGATCTGAAACACTGCGGGAGGAGTAATGTTTTAGCAGGGTTACTTTATATTTATATGTTATCGTCGTAGCCGCATTTCACTTAAACGATTTACTATAATTATGACGTCATCGATCACGTGATACGACAACCACCCACTTAACAAATTTAAGGAAGTTGATATTAGTATTATGGTGTAATTAGTTTGTGTTTAAAGTGTTATTTCTGTCAGAAAACAGTTTTTAACGTACATCTATTTTCCGTTAAATGAACCAGGCCTTAGCATGCTTGAGGTTGACTGTATTATGTAACGACAGCACAGTCTATTCAGTTATTTTAAGACTCTGCAGAGTTTTGGTCCGGTAGGGGTTCGAACCCGCGACCTTCCGCTTGACAGCCGGACCGGAGCTTAACCACTGAGCTAACAGTGAGCTAATCGGTGATAAATACAGTGATCACTGATAAATGCATCAATTGATACCAATGAGCACTGACTTAGGCATTTTGTATGTCTTTGTTGAAAATTGTTACCGAAGAAAACTGCTACATCGGATATTTACATAACATTTGTGGGTGGTAACCCAATGTATTTAATTATAAACTATGAGGAAGCTGTTTCATGATACTGAAACTGATTACGTCACTGAAAAAAACCTTTAAGCTACATATAACTAAATAGACCAGTTCGCGGTAAATTCCGACATAAATGTGAACAAGATGGCGGCGCCCGGTCTTGAGACACTAAAAAACGTTTTATAAAATTTTAATACATTTTCTGAATAAAGGGCATGTTAAAGATTCTTTGGAGCCCAAATGTGTTTTTCACTCGGGTATCCCTTTAACCCTTTCACCACTACAGGCCGGAAAAGCGGCCAATATGAAGCATGTACCTGGGAAAAATTATTGCATCAAACCTAGACATGCTGGAGATACGATGTTGCGATACTATTTCAAGGGATGAATAACTTCAAAGTCAGAGCTATAACAGGGATCGCTTGACTCTCCCACTTTGGAGAAAAACGCATTTGTTTTGGAGATCGCTGTTCGTTTCTTCGATTTTCGCGAATTTTGAGGAGCTGAAAATCGGCTCAAGAAAACCTTCCCATTTGCACTTGAAATCAAAAGCAAACACAAAATAACCACTCAGTCATTACAGTACCTTGTTTAATCTTTCCAACCAGCAGGTTTGTTTGCATAAAATCCACCAAACGACTGTGAAGCGTGCTATTCTTAATGCTGCACTTCTCTCCACCATGTTTTCCTGCTCCCCAACTCCAATTGCATGCTGGGTAATCAGCAAAAAAATCACAAGGGGACCCCCCCCTCTGGGACTCCTGTAGGATTTTACCCCTACAACCAAGAGCGGTGATTTGGACTCCAGCCGTTGCTTTAAAGTGACAAAAACACACCCTAATAGGTTAAGCAGGGGGAAAAGACAACCAACTGCAGAATTTCAAGGGTTTCAGTGAAGAATTATTTCATGTGTCTCAAAGCAAAAACACAACAGAAAAATCCTGTGAAACCCCTCACAAGGCCTACTAAAAGCAAACCAAGTACTTTTCAGCCGTCATCAGACTTAATGATGTCTTCAAGCTCTCTGACAGTGGCTTATTTGTCCAAAATTAGAGCACATTTCATTGGAAATCCTACAGAAGAAAGAGTAGTATAAGCGGGATTAAAATGATACCACTTTTTCTTGCACAACAAAACTCAAAAAGTGAATTCAGAAATTCATTTTTGAGTTTTCTTGTGCAACAAAAAGTTGTATCATTTTAATCCCGCTTATACTACTAGGGGTAACTAAGGGTCATTCAAAGTGTCACTAGACATTCTTGTACGTAAAATCCAACTTGATAATCCTATTAGAGATATGATTACATATAGTTATATCGCTGCAACATCCTTACACATAAAATCCAAATTTGGAGTATCTGTTAAAGCTATCCTAACACATAGTTATATCGAAGGGAGAATGGTGAGACCACGTAGTGAACCACTTCCACGGAGTCTAGCTCGAGAGGCAGGTGCTATTCTAGAGGAGAGAGATGGAATGCTTGAGGGGATGGAGATAGGTCGCCGTACTATCCGATGGCGCTTCTTCCAAGGTGTGGCAGGAGATTTGACCCCTAGGATCATGGAAAAGTTAGTTGCAAAGGTAACCACCAGCTTCTATCTGCGCTACAGCTACACCTATCGCATTCGCAATGTCAATGACGGACGCGTGATTCTATTCTCCAAGACTGTCCCAGGCTCTCCATGGGTGAACATCCTAGGAGACGCAGAAGAGTGGATCGATAGCAAGGAGACAGCTCGTTTGAATCCCGACAACATCAATCGACCAAATACCCAATGGGCCTTCATTCGTTGGATCTACGTAGATGTAAAAGTTGTGATCGATCGTCAGCTTCTGTTGGGAACAGGTCCACTGCCCCAATGGCTTCGCCAGAAAAAAGGAATGATTGCCCTTGATCGATATGGTGACAATCTATGTCTTTGGCGCTGCCTTGCCATGCATGAAGGAGCACGAATAGATAGGTGTTGCGTCAAAGCTCGAAAACTTGCCCAGGCCTTCTATCGTCTGACAGCACCCACACAAGACGTTCCCAGAACTTCCTTAGACCAGCTGGAGGAAGTCGAGTTGCACTTTAGAATCGGTATTCGGGTGTACGAACCTACGGAGGATGGCGCTTGGCATCTGATGCGACATGCAGCTCACTACAAGCATACGATGACGATTGGGATATACGACGGACATGCCTTCTACATCAAGAACATCAACAAGCTAGGGCACATCTACGTATGTAACGATTGTAAGCAACGGTTCACACAGGCTTGCCACCTTCAACGCCATGCAGATCGTTGCAGGCGTGGCGAAACGAAGATTGTTTGCCCCGGAAAAGTAATCACAGTACCCCAGTCGGCATACGAAAAAGCCTTCTGGCCAGAGAGCACAGCCAGCAAAGTCGCTTTATGCTGGTTGGAACGCGAAACCAAAAGGATTGGACAACACATTCATCATGCAGCTTGTGGGCATGGTGGAGAGCATTGGATAGAAGGAGCGCCGGTCGACGGCTACGAACCTTTTTCGAAAACCATCTTCCAATTTCATGGATGCTATTTCCATGGCTGCCCGAAATGCTTCCCTAGGGAAAGGAGGCTCTATCTCAAGACCTGTGAAAGAACGGCAAAGCTACAAGGAGCTGGTTATACAGTAGTGGAAGCTTGGGGCTGCTCCACAAAGAAGAAAAACAAACCGGTCCCCACACCAACACAAACTGTCTACCCACACTTCATAGTTTACGATTTCGAAGCCTATCTCGATACAACGAAAGGAAGACAACCAACAGAACACTTGACCATCGAAAACGTCCATGTCCCAATATCAGTATCAATTGCCGACACGTACGATCGAAAGCCAACCCACATCTGTCGACGCAATCCAAAAGAACTCATCAAAGCCTTTGTCAAAGAACTCCAGCAAAGAGCAGAGACAATCCAAGGAGCTATGGAAAGATGGTTTTGGCTTGATTCACCCAAATTCTCCTTTTACACCCTACCAAAGAGTCAACAAGCGAAGATCAACGAATGGATCTATCAAGTTCCAGTGTTGGGATTCAACTCTGGCAGGTATGATCTCAACCTGATCAGGGAGCACTTTGTAGGAACCGTTGCCGACACATGCAAGAAAGTCAGAGTAGCAAAGAAAGCCAACACCACTATGTTTCTATTGACTCCAGATTTCCGTTTCCTAGATGTGATTAACTACCTTGGACCTGGAACTTCCTACGAAAGGTGGGTCAAGGCATATGGATGTGAATCGCAAAAGAGTTTCTTCCCATATGAGTGGTTCGATTCTCCCAACAAGTTGGATCACATTGGATTACCAGACTATCCAGAGTGGGGTTCGAAGTTGAAAAGAGAACACCTACTATCTAGGGAAGAGTTCGAAGACTGCAAGCGCACCTTTCTCGACAAGGGAATGGAGACCTTTGCAGACTGGCTACGATACTACAACAACCTAGATGTAGTTCCATTCCTAGAGGCACTCGAAAAGATGCAAGATTTCTATCACGAGAAAGGAGTAGACATGCTGAAAGACGCAGTGTCCATTCCAGGAGTCTCACTACAGTTCCTGCTTCGAGGTAGTGTAGAAAGGGGAGCTGAGATGTATGCTCCAAGTAAGGAAGCCTACCTCATGCTGAAAGACGCTGTCGTGGGAGGTCCAAGCATAGTGTTCACCAGACTCCACGAAGCGGGAAAAACTAAGATTCGTAGTCATCAGGGAGGAACTAAGATTTGTCGTAAGATTCTTGGATACGATGCCAACGCCCTATATCTTTCTACCATGGAGCTTGAAATGCCTTGTGGAAAAGAAGAGGTCATTCGCTACGATGAGCCAGGTCTAGAAGCCGAAGGATTTGTCGAATGTCTACAAAATGGTTCGTGGTTTGGATATGCAGAAGTAGACATTGAGATACCAAAGAAATTGTGGAAGAAATTTGAGGAGATGCCACCCTTCTTCTACAACAAGAAAATCCCCAAGGAAGCAATTCCTCCACAAATGTTGGCCTACCTTGAGAAGACTGGTAGAAAGCTCAGCGAGGAAAAGAAGTTAGTTGGAAGTCTCTCTGGAAAGAAGTTGCTCCTCTATGAGCCTCTATTACGTTGGTATGTAGATCATGGCGCAGTGATCACTGCTGTCTACCGTACAATAGAATACGAACCCAAAGAAATCTTCGGTTGGTTCGTAGACCAGGTCACCGAGGCACGTCGTATGGGAGATGAAGACAAAGGTGAGGCTTTGTTGGCAGATGTGTTCAAACTACTGGGAAACAGCGCTTATGGAAAGTTGCTCGAAGACTTGGGACGCCAAACAAAGGTCACCTATACAAAAGATGAGAAGGTTGTGGACAAGGCATTGCGAAGTGTTTGGTTCGAAGACCTGGAAGAGATTGGCGAGGCATACGAACTCGAGAGTAGGAAGGACCAGATCCGAATCAAACGCCCTTTCCAAGTAGGTATCGCTGTTTACCAGCTCGCAAAGCTGCGTATGCTTGAGTTCTACTACGACTTCATCGACAAGTACATCGATCGCAATGATTTCGAATATATACAGATGGACACAGACAGTGCCTACATTGCCATCTCTGGAAATAGTCTCGATGAAGTTGTACGACTGGAACTACGAGAGGATTTCGAAGCCGAAAGGAAGGAATGGCTAGCTTGGGACGAACGGAGCAGTCGTACGCCAGGACGCTTCAAACTCGAATTCGAAGGACAGCGCGCCATTGCCCTATGCTCGAAAGCCTACTACGTCGATACGGGTGGCAGCAAGAAGTATTCCGCTAAAGGTATGTCTAGGCGTCACAACGATATTACGTGGGATCGATTCAAAGCAGCCCTCCAGGGTGATATCGACATGGCGGAAAACCGAGGCTTCCGACTATCGCCAGAAGGCATAGCAACCTACAAACAACGGAAGCTTGGGCTATCGGCTTACTACGACAAAAGACGCGTTCTTCCCGATGGAATCCACACCGAGCCAATAGAGTACGCTGTTTAGCGTCTAGGTACAAACAGAATTCCTTTTGGTGGTAGTTCTGTATCCCTAGGAACGACTTGTAGCTCTTCACGAACGAATCCACGTTTGGGTGCGTCCTTCTCCTTCGCAAGGTAGTAAAGCACAGGCTGGCCCGAAGATACTACACTTCGCGAAATGGTGTATATCTGCAAACTCCACACAGGATCAGTAGCTCTACGTTTTTCACCTCCTTCCAATTCTCCTGGTGCATAAAGATATCGAACTAGAACGTCGAATGGTAGACGCTCTTCTCTCAATCCAACGGTGCGCGAATACGTAGGAGTCTTCAGATCTACTTGTTGCGTCACTACAGAATTCGAAGGCTCTTTACCAGTCAACCGAGTCACCTCACTGTTCATGGCTTTGATAACCATTGGTAAACGAATTACCCATTCTCTACTACGCTCATCTGATCCTTCCGAAGTAAGCACCATCTCTTGTGCATATTGATACCCAAACAATCTCTCAGCTAGAGTCCTATTTGCTCTTTCAACAAAACTTTGCGCTCTATGATTACCAGCCTCACCTCGTTGAACTTTCGTACCATGTAGTTCTAGCGTTTCAGACATACGTCCCATGAATTCTCTACCAGGATCTACTTGCAAAGTCTTTGGCCATTCTAGTGGACTACGTTTATAGATTCGTTCGAATGCCGCAGCAACTTCACCACTATCTTTAGATGCCAAAGGTTCGGCTTCTTTGTATCGAGAAGCTACGTCGATTACCACTAATGCATACTTATATAGTTTCCTTCCACGTCCAGGACGATCGTGTGGTAGAAATATCAAATCAGCTTGGTGGACTTCATTTGGTTTCGATACAGTCCAATGTGGTCGTGGAATGTGTTTTGGTGGTGGTAGATATATTTGCCACATAGATTGCTTTTCCAACCAACTCCTAGCTACGTCTTCTGATTCTTTCGCTGCTACGGATAGCTTGCCAATTGCAGTGTGACCTTTCCAATAGCCCATAGGCCCATAGAAGATATTCGCAAGTTTAGAATCCATCATACATCTATACATTCTAACCTTCAACAGATGAAAAAAAAAAAAAGGAAGAATGAAGAAAGTCGTTGCGTGACCCTCTTCATTCTTCCTTTTTTCCGTTTTTTTTTTACTAGTAGCTTAGGGTAACTTACTAGTAGCTTAGGGTAACTTACTAGTAGCTTAGGGTAACTTACTAGTAGCTTAGGGTAACTTACTAGTAGCTTAGGGTAACTTACTAGTAGCTTAGGGTAACTTACTAGTAGCTTAGGGTAACTTACTAGTAGTATCTATATCCATTTACTAATAGCGTATCCAACACCTAACATTCCACCACCGACGTAGAGCAACTCCCCAGTCTTCTGATTGTTTGAGGGTTTGTAGTAGTCAGATAAGCGGGGTTCTTTCATATCTTTGAGCCGTTTTAGCTCCTTACGTAACTTATCGGATCGCACAAAGGCTTCGTTGGTATCTCTTTGATCGTTGTGTGCTTTGCGTTCAAGACCTTCCTGCTCTTGTGCATGGTCGTATCGTCTTTGATGTTCGATTCTATAGGCTTTCGCTTCGCTTGCTAGTTTTTCGATGGCCCTATTGTGTCTCTCTCGTTCTGCATTCATATCGCCCTTTCCAATCATTCTAGCTAGTATGCCACCACCAGTAAATGCCGTTGCATTCAATACAGCCCCGAGAAAGGCCATTCCAATTGCTACCCACATTACGGTATGATCTTTTGTTTCTCAAGATTTAGGTTTAGGTTTAGGTTTCTCAAGTTGTTCCTCAAGATATTCCTTTGCATATAAGCTACCAAGTATCACGACAGTCCACTTCGCGTAATTCACTAGGGAAGAAGAAGGATCACTAAGCATAGATTCCTTGGTAGTCTTTTTTACGATCCACCCAATACCAGCAGCGAGTCCAACGATTTTGACTGCATCGGTTGCCGTCTTCGTCAATTCCTTCTCCATCTAGATATATACTACTATGGTCTCGAGTCTTTAAGTGTTACTCCATGTCTAGTGCCGTTGGCTTTGCCGGAGCTGCAGGTTGTATCGTGCTAATGGCGGCAACACGCTTATTGCCATCTACATACTTCTTGTATGCAAAGTACGTGCCAAACAATGTAGCGCCAGTACCGATGACTGCGAGGATAGTCAGGTTTTCGAACCGACCTTTTTCTACATCAGTTTCTTTGCATGATTCGCTTTCGCGCGTCAACTCTCTCTTTTGAGCTGCTTTAGCGAGTTTGTTGCTTAACGCTAGTGCTTTTCCAGCTGCAACGCGCTTTGGGTTTTTTACCTTAGTTGGTGCAGTCGTTGGAGGATTCGCAGTTATCTGATCCTCCATCTTGATTCAATATAGTAGGTATATGTGGAGGTTCAATAGGTGTACCAGGAATGACTACGTGGCCAGATATGTGGAATAGGACGCTAGCTAGAGCTACAAGGCGACCTGCTTTGAGTGATAGTAGGCCAGTTGCAGCACTGATTTCGTTGCGGAGTAGAGGGTCTTCTTGTAGGTCCTTGATCAGTGCTTCTTGAGAATCTATTGGTATTAGGTAGGCAACTAGGCGGGTAGCTAGACGTGTCACACCGTCGACTAAGCCTTTCGTTACTTGCTGAGCTAGGACAGCCTGATACCTCCTATACAACTTGTCTATTTCTTTCTCAGGAAGTCTAGAGATGTCTCCTAGAGAAAAGTTCTTACCTAAGTATTCTTTCGTTACGCCTGTTGCGGCTAAGATCGAAAGTGATTCACGATTGTCCGATGCAACGTCTAGGTTGGTTGGTGGTGGGCCTGTTACATCCTCACCGAATATCTCGAGTAGTTCTTTATCCATGATAATATGTTGTAGGTGCTGGGAGCTCTAACACTACCTCGAAAGGATGGCGGAGACAGAAGCACATGCGAGCGAACTTATGAGATCCAAGTATCATTCGTAACTCTTTACATTCTTGCGAGCCTCCATAATCCTCAAATATCCTTTTACCATCTACGGCCGATGCTGTATGGAATGCTACTACGATAGCTACGTTCTCACGGAAGGGTTTACATATGCTCGTTAGTTGTTGGGACAGCACCCAAACTGAAATCCCTATATGTCGTGCAGAAAAGGCTAAGTCCACTAGCTTGTCAGTTCGTTTCTTGACGTCCTTCGATGCGGCGCAATCATCGAGAATCAATAGAGTATTGGTACCTGACCAAAATGTTGTGCAAATACTCAAAGTAGCATCGATGGCATCCTGTGGTGGTGACATAACGAAGAAACGAGGATCTCGATTTGCAAATCCCCGATAAGTTTTGTTGTGGGCATACGTAGGACAAATCAGTACTATGTAATCGAACTTACCACGAAACGATCCACGAAGTTGTTCTATGAGAAACGCAGTCTTCCCACAATTCGTCGGACCGACTATGAGTGCGTTGAAAGGTATGTGCTCTACGAGAGAATCCATCAGTATAATATACTCTGCAGAGATCTGTTCAATATCGTGACCTGAGCATCCGCAAGGACATAGATGTGCATTTTCACATTTCCACTTCCCTTTGCAGTTCTATGTATGCGAATGTCGATGTCCTTTCCACTGCCGGTTTGTGCCAAGCCATCCCCATGAACGGTGGAATCTTTTGCTGTGCGACAATCGATTAGAATAGAGAATCTATTTTCAAAGAACTTCTTTGGAGTCATAGAAGTATTGGGTGTGCCAAACCAGCTTCTTGCAGCCTCCCAGAAATCTAGGGGAAGCATGCCGCTTGGAAAGAGTCTGTTGGGAATCCCATTGACATCTACTTCTACCTTCAAGATATCTGGATTCGAGAATGCTTCACTATCTCGCGTGCCAATGGTAGGTGGATCTATGAATAGTAGAAGTAGTCCAGCAAAGGATCGTCGTGGAACATTAACGTTTTGAGATATCAAAGTATCAGAGGTTTTAGCGATATCTACTGTTTTGAAGTGAACAGCGTAGTTGTATAGGAATGCAGTACCTATTTCATATTTGTGAAGTGCATTACTAGCCAGCGTTTCGTTCCTGATTGCTTCGTATTCTAGTTGGATGTTGGTAAGTTGGTACGTACCTATCTTCGTAGTATCCGATCCAATTACTACCTCGTTGGCAGACGCTAGAGTCAACTCGAATGTAATTATATTTTCTAAGGCATGTGGATATAGAACTCCCTGTTGTGTCAGAATGTCAACATCTAATGGAATCCTATACTTGGAACCACATGCAGCTAGGAGCGCGTTGTCTGCAGCAACAGAAGTACTTGCGTCACCAGCTTTCGATCGTAACTTATTCAAGTTCTCTGATTGAATGCCTTGTTGTATTCTAGACTCTCTCTCCTGCGTAGATAGGTATACATCGGAGTATGTTTGTAGGAGGTCTGGCCTGACAAGGTCTTCTACTGTTTCAGCTCCCATCCTACAGATTCTACGCATGACCAAACAGCGTCCAACGTTCGAAACGACTCTGTTATTCGCATGTCCACCAGATAGTACGATGTCGCCCAATAGCGCTAAGCTACCAGGTACTAGTACTACATCTTCTGCTAGCTTTGGAACTTCTACGTATAGAGTCTCACCTGGATTGGCAGACGATCGAGTGAAAGTCTTCCTATACAAGTCTCGCGGAGCCTTGAGTGCATGAGGCTCTCTTCGTACTTGTGTGGGATCCAACTTTGATGAGATCATGTTGAATATAACTATATATATAATTATGTTTAACATGGCCTCTGAGGGTAGGTCCGATGAAAGAACTGATGAAGGTGGAGACTACGATAAAGATGATACTATCAATGTGGATGAGGAGTGGGATGCAATATTTCCAGAAGAGTCAGGAGAAATGGTCCCAATGAAAACCAGACGCAACTACGGCAAAGAAGGTGCTAGACCAAAGAATCAGGAAACCTCGTTTTCTAGAGAAGATGACGAGTACTTCGACGAACTCATTGACTCGGAAGGCTCGAACGTTTCTAGAAATGAAGAAATCCTGGAGAGGCTGGAGAAAGAGAAAATCCCAAAGTATACCGATCGAAGCGTAATCTTCAAACAGGGCTTATCGGAAAATGCAAGACAGGATATGTTCGAGACTGTCTGGGAAAAATACCACGATGTGGGAATTCGAGGAACGCTTGAGATTGCAACCATGTCTGATGGTAGAGTCTTTATCAAAGAGTATGGAAGTAAAGAAAGAGCTATTCCTATGACCACCACGAAAGGTGAGTTATATAAGAAGATGGGAAAAGGTCTCAAAAGAGTCTTAGGACCTTCGCGGGAAGAAATGTTAAAAGAAGTCATAGTAGCTCAAAACCAATTGAGTGAGAGGGTCGAACAAAATGAAGGAATACTCAAAGACCCTACGGCTACCGAAACTCAGAAAGAAAACGCTACTAATGAAATAAAGACCGCTCAGGAGGAGCAAGCAGTCCTAGAGCAAATAGCAGAAGCTATAGTAGAACGGATGTCACTTAGGGATCGTATAAGAATCATCTTTAAGAAGTATGGGGTCAGTATAATTAGCGTGGTAGTTGCGGTAAGTACTGTGATCGGCGTAATAGTTTCCAATCTGACGAAGACAGTTTCCGCGATAGTACCGGGATTTGGAGATGCTGCCAAAGCAGCTGCTAAAACAACTGTCAAAGGCTTAAAAGCAATAGGCAAAAAGTTAGAGGAGATTCTACCTAAGATGATTGGGCCAATTGTGAGTTTCATATTCAGTATGGCTGCTGACGTCGTTGGAGTCTTAGCAAACAACCTTTGGTTGTTAATCGTAGCAGCAGTGGTCTTCGTAGTGGAGCAATACAAACGCCGTTAACGAAACAACGTCCATGCGATTCCAGCTGCAGCAATGGATGTCACTGCGAGATTAATCTCATGTTGTGAGACGACAGCCTTTACCTTTGCCTTTGCCTTTGCCTTTGCCTTTGGTACAGGAACTTGTTTCTTGTGCGTCTCGAGATGCGGCAACGATTTCTTATCTGATGATCCTTCCATAAGAAGAGGTGAGTGTCCTTTGACTTCTACATTGATGGCGTTAGTGCCTAGCACCATATCTTTCGTAGCTTTCGGGATTGGATTCTTATAACCATCTTTCTTACCAAGATAGTACTCTAGATCGCTTGGCAAAAGTCGCACATCTACAGCTATTGCTAAATCGAGCCTCTTATGCGTCCTCGTTATAGCAGTAAGATAGTTATTGTAGCTCACCACTAAATCGTTTTCGAGAATAGCATCTTCGACTAAGCTCTTAAACTTTTCTTTGACGTTATGGCTATGTATGATGGAGTCGTTCAGATCTGCTTGTGCACCAAGTATGCAATGTCCAAAAGCCTCGACAGATCTATTCAACCTACCCAATCCAACATCTGTCAAACCCTTTCCGATTGGTGGCGTAAACCAATTGTATTGTTTACCGTTGTTATTGCCAATGTACGCTAAAGAAAACTGATACGGAGTACGACTCTCCTCAGGAAACTTAAAGTCACCACCAGGCCACTTTGCAGAGAACGAAGTATTATGTGCATACTTCTCCGTATAGTTCACCATTTTTCCATGAGAGTTTACATAGACGTCTCCTAAGCCATTCCACCGAAAGTCTGGTGTTCGAGATATACCGAATTCGATGCACAATTTCTCAAGAGCTGATTTGTTATAGAGGTTATCCCTTTGCTTGAAATGAGATTCACCAGGTAAAGGAACTCCATGAGTACCACCAAGTTCACGTAGAATTCTTCGTATCGTGAAATATACGTGGAATCGTAGGAACCCTTGAACGATTGGTGGATACGTTTTGAAAATAGGATCAAACAATGACACTCCACATCCAGAAGTCGCACACCACGTTGCGAAATTCAATTGTTGAGGCCAATAGTGGAAATCTGGACCAGCCAACCAATGATGGGACTCCTTTGCTGTCGTATGCTTTACAACGATCTCCTTGAATATATTTGGAACGCCAGCTTCGAAATTCTGCTTTGGTGTGACATATATCAATAGATTAGTGAGATCAATATCTTGTGCCGGTTCAGTAGAAGGAACTGCTGTAATGGGATATTTTGCCCTATTATCTAGGGTCAACGTAGATGGGAAACCCCCCACATCTAATGCCTTATCTAACCTGGTCTGCACATCTGTTGGAATGTGGAGCTCGTCGACGAACCATTCCTCACTTCTGTCTTTGAAGGTAATCCTAGTTCTATAGGTCGACTCATCCTGTATATCATTGGCATTTGTCTCAGCATAGAATTTCGAGTAGTCGGCATGGGGATACTTCTTCCGAAAGGTAGCGAAAGCTTTTGCGTTGCGTGGTGCTACCTCCTTGTTGAACTCAGTGAGAACATCAGATTTTTGTTGTGCTGTGAGAGCGAATTTTTGTTGTTCCTTAGGCCACGGAATGAATCCTGAATGGTGGAGTCTATCCTCGAACTGATACTTCTTTGGTGGCATCGTGTTGAAGCTATACATACATATAGTTATACCTTCAACATATAATGACGATCCTTACTGTCACCACAACCTTGGCCGACCATACGGTCTACTTCGACGACCCTATTCTTATACGGAACATTTCACTAGTCGAGGTCACTTTCGAGAACAGTTGGTGGAACCTAACAGAGGCGGGCTCTTTCAGGTGGAATGCCGATAGTATTATGTTCCCACACGACGTTGCTACAGGGTCTTACAACTTTAGGAAAGCCAAGAAGGCCTTAAAGCCTGCAAGTAGGGCTGGTATCGTGGAATTTAAGAGCGATACCTCCCTTAGGGAGGACAAAGCTATAATAGTTAAAAAACCAATCAATTTCAATAAAAGTCTCTACACACTATTAGGTGTCGAAGGTGGAGAAGAAGAGAATAACGAGTTCCTGCTAAAAGTTGGTACTTACCGCATTAAGATCAAAGATATCCACACAGTGTATGTCCGTTGCGACGTGGTGGATTCCGGTTTCTCACTTCTAGAGGGAAAACGATCGAAAGTCTTGGCTAGCATAGAGGTCCGAGGTCTTTGGTTTGGAAGGGTAACCTATACTATAACGAATCCCCAAGTCCTACAAGCTATAGGGACAATGCGAAACAGTCTTAGCCTTACGATTCTTGATGAGAAAGGCAACGTGGTAGACTTCCGTGGTCGACCGATACGATACGTGTTGAAGCTTGAGTAAGCTATATGTATAACGTACAATGGAAGGCGATTCGATTCCACCGTTTCCATCAGCACCAAGTATCTATCCACAGATTGCTAGTGACACTGGAAAGAACTTTAGACTGCAAACGATCCGAGACACGCTTTCGGACATAGAAGTTCAAGAAAGGCACTACGAAGGTGTACGCAAGAAATATGCACGTTCTCAAGGAATAGTTCATGGAATCGCAGTGGCAACTGGAGGTCTATCTGTGATCTTATCTGGATCTGGATTGGGTGCAGCGTTGACTGGGGTTGGAATAGTGATTGGTCTACCACTTGGAGTTATTGGTGGGCTATGTGGATTAATTTCAGCATCTACAACCCTTGGAGCTAAGAAGTTAGGAATGAAGGTTTCTAAGCATGAAAAGACAACTATGTTGGCAAAGGCAAAAATCAATACGATTCGCGATCTAGTATCGAAGGCCTTACGCGATGAAAACATATCCGACTCTGAATACAGTCTCATCCTGAACGAAGCGAATAAGTATGAGATCATGAGATCTGAAATTCGTCGCAAGGCTTCCATAGGTGAAAAAAGTCCGGATCGGGTTCGAGCCGAACTCAAGCAAGAAGTGCAAAAGGAAATGCGAGAAAAACTTGGAATGTAAGAATCAACGTTTCCTATGAAAGAAACGAACATGGCTCTCACTTTCACTTTGCCAAGTCCTACTGCTAGTTAGCCCATGTCTAGCGTAGATTGGTTCGAAGTGGGAATGGTAAGAAGACAACTCCTTGACAAAACGCTTGACCGCATTTCCAAATATGTCACATCGCTTAACGACATCCTTAAAAGACATAGACGATCCGGAGCGACGTAGCACCTCGTAACTTGCTCCAACGACTTTCGTCTTAAGCATTGATTTTGGGCCTATATTGTTTTCCATTGCTGTAGTAACGACCTCGTGGACTATTTGTTGAACGTCCCTAGGTACTCCTACAAGATCTAGTTGTAGGAAAGTCGTTGCAATGTGAGGAACTATGCGCTCAGCATCCAAGTCTACATCAATCTTATCGTCGTCACACAGAGAACGTATGAAGACCTCTCCACTATGGATGCCTTCGTTTCTTAGTTGCATGAAGCGAGCGACCTCACCTTTAGATCGTACGAATCCACATTGTATGCATGCATGGTAGAGTAGAGCAGCTAAAATATTTTTCTTAGCATCACTACGCTTGAGACAAACTTTCATTACTTGGGTAAATGCGTTGGCTACGATTTCTAACGCGTTCATAGGGAACGATAGGTCATAACTTTGTTTGTAAATAGTGTTGTATGCTCGTAGTTCTTGTAGGAGCGTTCGTCGTTTCAGTTCTATGTCATCATCGCTTTGCTTTGGTTTTGCGCGGTCTAGATCACTTTGATACTTAAACCCGTCCGGACCTACTATACGCAGTCGAGTAGTAATAATATCGATCTTAGTTTCTTCACATGGTTCAACCTCGGAAACAAGACCACAGGTGGGACATACGAATTCCGTTCCTTGTATTTCAAAGGGACAGAGACAATCAGGACATGTTTCACTGGCGTTAATATGTTCCACTTGTGGTTTGATATTCAGGCTTCTACAAATTCCAGGACCAAACAATCTGATTAGCTCGTCCATGGTACAACTATAGATGTCGTACGTTCAATAGAAAAAAAAAAAGGAAGAATGAAGAGGGCCACGCAACGACCTTCTTCATTCTTCCTTTTTTCTTTTTTCGTGGCTATTCCTAAGCGTCCTTCTCGTTCCTCAAGGCAGCCAACACCTCGTTGAGCGCATGGTTGAGAGACTCTCCGAGACCTTCCACTGGTTCCAGCACTCTTGATTCAGCGGGCAATGCTACCTCCGGTTCCACCATGTTTGGCTCCTCCTTTCTTGGATCCTCTAGCTTCTTGCTGGACTTCTTAGCGCGTCTTATATAGACACCGGAAGACTTCACCTTGATGGTAAGACGGTCGCATCCTGAGCAAAGCTCGTAATCAGTACGACATCCTTTACCGCACTTCGAGCATGGTACATATGGGGCACAGCCTTTTGAGATTTGGTAGTTATGCTGGGAACAGAACTTCGTTGTCTTCGAAATCCTCTTTGGGCATTTCAAGTCCTTCCCTCTCATCAACCAATCACAAGTTATTGCGGTGTCTACGTTCGAGTCCTTCTTCGACATGTTTGATCTGTATGGTGTTAATGTGTACTAAGATGACAACGAATGCTAATATCGTGGAATAAAGAATATATACTAATACCATTCGGTGGTAATATACAGTATAATAATCATTCCTTTAACATATGCTTCAAGTTTAGATTTTATGTACAAGAATGTCTAGTGACAAAAAAAGAAGAATGAAGAGAGTCACGCAACGACTTCCTTCATTCTTCTTTTTTTTTTTTCCTCCATTACCTACGTTCACTCATCTTCTGCGGCTGTGGCACTATGCTTAGTATTGGCGGCATAAACATCTTGTTGCTCATACCTATTCCTCTTTGAGGGTTGTTGTACTATACCGATCTCTATGTCTAGTGGGTAGGAAAGTCCCATACTAGATGCACAAATACTTGAGGCGTTACAAATACCATCATGAATGGAACCTGGTAGAATGAGTTTGCTCACATTGTCGACGCCTAGACCGCTAGAGTTCTCATCGACTAGAGGTTCATACTTAGTGTTGTCCCCATCAGCGTACGATTTACTTTTATCAAAGAATTGTCCATTAGGCGTTCCAGTCTTGTAATCACATTTCATTCGCATCCTCATCATGGGATTGGGTAATTGACATCCAGCATTGGTAGTGGAGTTCGTGGAAATGAACTTTTGGATCATCGGAACCACCTTGGTGTTGGGGACGATGATGGCGTCGTGTGGACTGCGTTTCCGTGGATTGCGCATACAGACCTTCTCGTTTTCGATTAATTTTCTTATTTCACTTTCAAAGGCCTCATCAAGGTATTCTACTAACTTGAACGTAGGACTCAACTTTTCATCTGCAGGAAGGTCCAATTCTCCCTTGTCATTTTGCTTAATTGTGATTCCATCTGCCTCAGTAGGTACGAGGGCATTCCACTTTTGGAATTGGAGGCAAGGATGACGATCACGTTTCTTGCCTGCATCTTGTTCGTTGTGTGGTGCTATCTTTCCCACGTGCTTTTCCCCTTCGAACCGAAAGACCGCAGGATGAGGTCCATCGCCAATGTCAAAGAATACGGAAATATACTTGCATCCGTTAGGTCCGTTCCTAGGCTTGGTCCAGTCGAACGATATGATGGATCCATGGGATTGTCCATCTTCTTTGGTCCTTTCTAATGCTTTGATCACATCGCCTACGTTGAAAAGCTTTGAACTCGCCATTTTCTCTTCGATATAACTATACGTTAGGATAGCTTTAACAGATACTCGAGTTTGGATTTTATGTGTAAGGATGTTGCGGCGATATAACTATATGTAATCATATCTCTAATAGGATTATCAAGTTGGATTTTACGTACAAGAATGTCTAGTGACACTTTGAATGACCCTTAGTTACCCCTAGTAGTATAAGCGGGATTAAAATGATACAACTTTTTGTTGCACAAGAAAACTCAAAAATGAATTTCTGAATTCACTTTTTGAGTTTTGTTGTGCAAGAAAAAGTGGTATCATTTTAATCCCGCTTATACTACTGAAAGCATACTTACCGCCGACGAGTCCGTAGAATTCTGCCGAATGGCATCATGGGGAAAGTTTGAGCCCTTGGTTTAAAAAGTCAGCAGTATTTAACTACCCTGGGCAAGCCAAACTGGAACTGAGGGGGGAGGGTTGAGTTAGCACTCTGAATTTCACCAATTCAGCCCAAACGCTTCCGGTGGTGAAAGGGTTAAACACCACACTACCCATGTCATGTGACCTGTTCTGTTTGCACTCAAACTTATTTTACAGGATGTTAGCATCCATTGTAGTTGAATAATGTCAATGGCATGTGAAATGACCTTATATTTTGGACAGGATAATTTTTTTACAGGTTATCTATGGCTGGAAAGCAATATCCTAATTATGGACAAGAAAAGGGTGTGGCACATCACATGATTGGATGCATTAGCAACATGTCTCCCAAAAATGAAGTCACAGCAACTTGAAGATGCATATGCTGTGCTCAATACAAATCTTTTCAATGAATCTGAACTTTGAACCACCCCCTCTAACCTTAGTGTTGGTTCTGAATTAGTGTCCAATAAGAGAAGACTAGGGAAGTACATTTTTGCTCATAGCTCCTGTCTAGAAAATAGTTGCATCACAAAAGTTGGTCAAGCAATTCATCACTCAGTGAGTATCCAAGTAAAGCCGATTCTGAATGAAAAGGACAGAAACTTATAAATTATATTTTTTTTGTTAACCCTTTCACCACTACAGGCCGGAAAAGCGGCCAATATGAAGCATGTACCTGGGAAAAATTATTACATCAAACCTAGACATGCTGGAGATACGATGTTGCGATACTATTTCAAGGGATGAATAACTTCAAAGTCAGAGCTATAACAGGGATCGCTTGACTCTCCCACTTTGGAGAAAAACGCATTTGTTTTGGAGATCGCTGTTCGTTTCTTCGATTTTCGCGAATTTTGAGGAGCTGAAAATCGGCTCAAGAAAACCTTCCCATTTGCACTTGAAATCAAAAGCAAACACAAAATAACCACTCAGTCATTACAGTACCTTGTTTAATCTTTCCAACCAGCAGGTTTGTTTGCATAAAATCCACCAAACGACTGTGAAGCGTGCTATTCTTAATGCTGCACTTCTCTCCACCATGTTTTCCTGCTCCCCAACTCCAATTGCATGCTGGGTAATCAGCAAAAAAATCACAAGGGGACCCCCCCCTCTGGGACTCCTGTAGGATTTTACCCCTACAACCAAGAGCGGTTATTTGGACTCCAGCCGTTGCTTTAAAGTGACAAAAACACACCCTAATAGGTTAAGCAGGGGGAAAAGACAACCAACTGCAGAATTTCAAGGGTTTCAGTGAAGAATTATTTCATGTGTCTCAAAGCACAAACACAACAGAAAAACCCTGTGAAACCCCTCACAAGGCCTACTAAAAGCAAACCAAGTACTTTTCAGCCGTCATCAGACTTAATGATGTCTTCAAGCTCTCTGACAGTGGCTTATTTGTCCAAAATTAGAGCACATTTCATTGGAAATCCTACAGAAGAAAGCATACTTACCGCCGACGAGTCCGTAGAATTCTGCCGAATGGCATCATGGGGAAAGTTTGAGCCCTTGGTTTAAAAAGTCAGCAGTATTTAACTACCCTGGGCAAGCCAAACTGGAACTGAGGGGGGAGGGTTGAGTTAGCACTCTGAATTTCACCAATTCAGCCCAAACGCTTCCGGTGGTGAAAGGGTTAAGACAGCGTTAGTTGCTCTATTTAATGTCCCGGCCTGATTATTTTTAACATTTTGATTACTCATTTGATAGGTATTCTTCTATAATTCTGCTCCGATGTGGACCGGATGAAAACTCGTTTTAACCACTTCGATATGTGATTTCAAAGTTCAGAGGGCCATTTTGATATAAAGATCAATTTGATTTAGCTACGCTAAATAATAACTTTGTCACACAATCCTTGTTAGATTGGAAGTTCCAGAACTACTTAGACTGCATGCGTCAACACAATTAGCCATTATTAAACGAAGGTTCCAGACGTAATCAAGCTATGAATAGGTCGTTTATTCCACACACAATAGTAAAGTACAATAGTACATTCATAAAACAAAAACAAAGTAGAGGATTGAGGAGATACAATCCCAGAAGGATTAATTAAAGCTCTTGCACCCTATGTACTATTTACAAAATTCACAGCCGTGTTGTACAGTAGATACAGATCCGAGCCGGATATCTCCGATACAACACGGCCGCGAATTTTGTAAATTACTTCTAAAACTCAAACATAACTATTGAAACGCAATATAACCAATATAAGTCAAAATATACTTTAAAAAGAGCAACATTTATATAAATTTATTGAGGCTTATTGTGTTCCAGATGAGTGCAGTATTTCTTTCACTGAATAATAATCAGGAACGATTTCTTTGTACTTAAATGTTTTCATCTATGATTCAGTTTTAGCTCAAAGCAAATTTGCATTTCAAAGTTCACTTAAGGTCAGTCACTGGATGAGGTTCTCTTCTAGACATAATTTTTTTTCACATTTTATTATTGTTCATTCGGAAAATGATAGACTGGCCCGCAGGTAGCATAAACTTATCTAGGCGGGCCGTAGTCTTTAAAATTAACAAATTACAAATATGTATGATAACTTAACGAAGAGGAAGAAAGAAAGAAGAATAATTTAGTGAGTAAGTGAGTGATTAAGTAAGTAAGAAAGTAAATAAATGATCCGTCACGTGATTTTTAGTATATGCCTAAATAGCTCACTGACCATCCGCGAATTATGGTGACGGTAATTGGAAATCTTATGAAAATCGCTTAAAATCACACCAGGCTAGGAGTGCACAGGACAATCATAAACAAAACCTCGATGTGGTATCTATTTTAAAATTAATCTTTATTCGGATTAACTGTATTGGTTTTAGTAGTACCGACGTAGTACTATTTTATTTATCCACGTTTCACAGAGTGAGCTCGAGACTCGTTTAAATGAGTCGGCGTGCTGTTTCGTAAATTTTCATGAACTCGGTTCTATGAAATCTTATAATGATTGCTTATAACACAGAACTTGGGTTTTCTGTCAGGTACGAGCCTTCGAAACAAAATCATAACGCTCGTGACATTCAAATTTTGATCGTGCCAGGTATCAGAGTCGAGTCTGTGTTTTGGTCGAGGGTCGAGGGTCGAGGGAAACAAGTTACGTTGAACAGTTACGTGCTTCCGTGTATTGTCAATCCAGTTTTAGCATTAGTCCATAGAGCTTCTTTTTCTTCATCATTCTGTATAATTTTGGGCTCCAATTAAAATATTTTTCTTAGCTAGGGAACTGTTTTCAAGCTCACTGAATCAGATTGACAAAACTGACTGATTTAGTCATGTGATAAGTTCATGACGTACGACTGCACGAGTTAGGATAATTTATGTTTTAATGATCATAATAAACGCGCGATTTTTCTGTGGGTTATTTTATAAAGGAAATAGAAAACATTTCCCCTTGTTTCTATAGAGTTATAGAAACACTTGTGGAAGTTTGGAAGAACTCGAAATAGCTGTGTAAACACTCGCCCTTCGGGCTCGTGTTCCCACTGTCATTTCTCGTTCTACCAAATTTCTATAACTCTATAGAAACACGGGAAATATTTTCTATTTCTTAATTGGAACGGACCCATGTATGGGGGATTCGTTTTATTACCTCATATGTTCTCTCTTATATATCCTGTTATTTTACAGTGATTCTATCATAGTTTGTTGTTATTTAGAATATACAGGAGCCCATAACTAGAAGCGTCCCACATACTAGGCCTATGTCACAGCGTTTTTACAAGTTAGATTATTTTTAGAATGGTTTCCCGCTATTGTTGAGTTGAAATTATTCCTAAAGGTGATGTTACACAAGACGATTTTTAACGACGATTTTTCGCGACGATTTTTAATGCATGTTACACGAGACAACTTTTAGCGCAACATTGTTGCGGCAACGGATATGTTACACGGGACGAGTTTTAGCGCAACATCTAGCTAGCACCTAGGCTCCTACTCCGACACCCTCGTTTAGAAACATGGCTGACAAGTGAAGTCTTTGTTTGGTGACGTAGCCAGTCGTGTCCGTGGGCGTAGCGAACAGGTTTCTGGGATGACGTTGCGCGAAAAGTCAGCGGCGAGGGTGTTACACGAAGCAACTCCAACAAAATTCGGGCAACAATGTTGCAGGTTTTTGAAGGTAATTCAAAACTTGCACCATGTTGCCGCAACGAAAAACACTATGTTGACTTTTCGCGCAACAATGTTGCACGAAAAATCGTCGTAAGGGAATCAAATCACAAAAGCGTAGCATCCATGTTGTTTAGTATAACAAACGTAGCTAATGAGGCATCTTTTGTTCCGCCACGATGCAATCTACCAATTGGCGGGGAAAATAGTCTAAAAATAGCCCAACTTGTAAAAACGCTGTGACAACTATATATAGGAGATATGGACGCCCCTAGTTATGGACTCCTGGAATATATTTAATTCTCAGAAAACTGAAACGTTGTCGCTGTCACAGTTGTCCTTAGTCTCGAAAAGGCTTCTGGTCTAGCAAATCGGGGTCAGATCGCCGTGGGTTGACATCACAATAGGACTCGAAATGCTTTTATTAGGTTGCCTGGGTTTTAAGCATTGCGTTCAACAAAAGGCTAGTTATCAGAACTAACGAAACCTGCGAAATCAGCATTGTAAAGATATAAATGAAGAGGTAATAGTTCAGTTTCAGGGCCATGCGCAATCGTACAAATCATTTGGCAGGTAGATGTTAAATAATAGATGGATACAGTAACAACGAAGAAAGGCTGATTATACGGTAATGGGTATTTAATTTATATGAACCAATATTTCGGCTGGCACGGCCAACCTTCTTCAGGGTTTACAAGTGAACTGGCAAGAAAACGTTAAAAATTCAAAGTATGGAATCTGACGGCTGTTTGGTCGCCATTTGTCAGTGTATCTCAAGGTCTGATTATTACTAAGCCATTTCCATTCTTGATTTATTCTCCTCAAACCGATGTATACCATTCAGCTATGCTGTGAGTATAATTTTTTTGAATTTCGCGGTTAATAAAATGCCATTCTTCTTTTGTTTCCATAGAAACCAGGTCTCCTCCTTGTTCTCTGCAGGACTGTCTGCTTTCATCCCATGGTTTTACGTCACTGTAAATTGTATAATACGAACACTGTATTGCAACGGCTGAAACAAAAGAAGTATAATATGAGAATTCAATGTCAAATTATTGTATATAGTTAGCCTTTTTGCTGGGGAGACTAAAAGATAGATATATTTTATTTCAACACGGAAAATTCAACAACATTACATTGATTTGTATGAATGCCGTGATTAAAAATGTAAAATACACGCTATCGAAGTCAAGGAATAAAATAGAAAAACATCCATAAAAGGCACTTTAGATTAATTATTATAGCTACTAAAAGACAAATAAAGGCTCCTTGTGTTACCTAACCGTACTGCATCAGGCATTTTCACTTTCATAGAGTCACACAAACCGTAACGTTTCAATATGAACACTGCTCCCACAGCAAATGGTGATAATACATATTGGTAATGTCAATATTTTGTCTTTTGTGGAGTTTTAACGATTAACTCATAACAACGAAAGCTAGAGGTTAACCCACTCGAAGAGTTGAGGTTTATATTCCATATTTCTACATTAACTGATGCAGATAGTTCACATTTTCTTTTAACACTTTAAATTAAACTAGACACACATAAATGTACTAGCTTCTGTACAAGATACAATAGCTGTTATATAGCTGATATTGAATATTTTACAAATGTTGCACAATTAACTAAATTTTCTAGTAGTGATAAACCTTAAATATAACATTTCAGCAGTAAAAGGTGTAGATACCTACGCGCATAATAATATTATTAATAATAATAATAATAATTGTGGTCTAATCTATCATTTTTGCAGTTCAAAACTGAATTATCAAATGCCACACTCAAAATTGTTACAACTGATGCGATATATCCCGTATCCCACCATGAGAGGGAAATTGTGGGGTCATTGGTATTGCGATAAGGATTATTAGGGATCCGGGGTTGTGCAAGTTGTAAGCTCTTCGTCCTCGTAACCATATCGCACGAGTGGCCATTGACTGAGCCCTTACTTACAAGGAGGCTAAATACACGCAATCAATAGAACATTATATAAGATATATCAATAATTGATTAACTATATATATTCTATAGCCATGATCATGAAGTGGCTAGAAATACTTTTGATATCGAATGGTGAAGAAATCATTGTAGCTTTTAGTGTTACCTACAATGCTGACTGGGATATAAACGCAGACTACGCGGGATGAGTAGGTTTAATGGATTGGACATACAGATTGTATTGTTAACTTAATGCACGGTTCTTCCCACCTATATAGTTAGGGGAAGGAGGTGCTAACGGATAACAGTTCCATGATAATGTCGGCCAGGGTAAAATATTAATATATGAAGCTTTCCTTTGAATGGATTCAATGAGATCAGAACGATACTCAGGTAGGACAGCCCAGACTGGAGAGGCAATATTTAAGGATAAACCTTATAATAGAGCAATAAAATACTGCGTACTAGCCTAACTTGCATACAGGATCGGCGCGGCAAGCGCGTGTTAGCTTTCTTATAATGATAGTAACAGTGAGTGTTTCTGGTAAAGTCATTTGCTATACAAACCCCCAAGAGCTTATCAGATCTGCGACGAATCTAAGGGGGTTACATTGAAACCCACTTTCTATCGCTCGTTTACAAAAGACAACAAAGAAATTACCAATTTTTTGGCGGTCGATCGCGTATATCGAACCCCCCTTCCAAACCCCGTCACATACAATCCTGGATCCGCACCAGACTATTCACTCTCTCAACCAATGAATGACTGAACAACCTAGCCCCCGCGGGAGGGGGGTGGGTAATTATGTGATCAATGGGTAGGTATGTGCGGCCATGAGGTTCAAACCCTGACCCTGTTTGAGCTCGAAAGGGAGCTCCAAAACCATGAGTGCCCTACTATTGTAAAAACGAACCCTGCATATGATTGCCCAAATTAGGCTCAAATCCTGACCCTGATTGCTCAAATGAGGCCAATACCCTGACCAACCCCAGCCACACATACTATATTCCATCTTAAACAGGAGTCCCCTCCCGGGAATCTAGCCTCCTCAGCAGGCAACTCTATACGAGTCTCCATCCGTCACCGGTCACCCTAAGTGGAGAAATGGTTGCCTGCGAAGGTCAGGCTAGGAACAATCTACTATTGGAGATGAAGCTCACATTTTAGGAGCTCTGGATATAACGGTGACTATTATGCTAGAATCTTTTTTTTCAGACTTTATTAAGAGTTTGGACTTAGTAATATAGACCCAATAACGTCCTCCTCAAATAATTAGACCTTTTGGGTGTTAATAATAGTATTATCACTAGATGGATTGGTCCCATCATGTCAAAATTAGTAATTCCCTCTCATTGCCTGTTTCCTCGTGGTGGTATCCCCCAGAGAAACTAAACTTGCGCCACTGCAACTTCACATATAAATAAATAATAGGCTAGCAACTAACTGGCATAGTAGAGTCAAGTATGTTGACGATAAGTACTACAGTATTCGAATTTATTCCTACGGATGTTTACCTACAATTGGTGACAAGATTAGCCGTGCTAGCTTTTCGTCTTCCTCTCCTCCCTCAATATTGGAACTCTAGAAGGTCCAATTCTTCTATGCAACATTGAGGAGGGAAAGACGAAAGTGTCCCATCAATAGTGTCACGGATTGTAAATATCTGCAATATATTGCTAATTATATTATTATGTATGCTTCACAGCGAGGAATGCGCTTGAATGCAAGCTAAGAAATGTAAAGAACCAGTTGTCGACTTCCTGAAGTTAGGCCTGCCCCTCCGAGTTTCTTAAACCTGGGTAGCAATACAATTGAGAGAGTATTAAGCTATAAACTGCCGGCTGTTCATATTACTTGTGATTTGACCTAGAATGTACACTGTGATTATAAATTTCAAGAGGCCAATAAGCGCCTTTAGTTCACATTTGACACGGTTTTCTTGAACTATATGTGAAACACGAATTGGAGTCTTTCATCAGGGGTTCCAAATATTGAGAAAACAAAGGAATCCCCTGATGAAAGACGAATAATGAGTGTTTGACATGTCTTCTCATGCGAATGCAAAACCGACAATTTACATACGTTTCTTTTCAAACTTCATTAGCAAGTATTGTTCACCATTTGACTGTTGTATCTAATTATTCAAACGATGGCTTAATATTCTTTTTTAATGGCAGTGATTTCAACTAGCGTTCTAGTAGAGTAGTGGACAAGAGTTAGTACAAGCAGTCGGAAGGGTCGTGGTTCGAACTCCAGTGGAAGAAGACTTTTTCTTTCTATATCATTCTTTATTTCTTTACTTCTTCGCTTCTTACTTGTAGTTTATCAGTATGTAATTAGTTAGTGGTTCATGAATATGATTATTAAGAAATATTGATCGCTAGGGTTGGAAATATGATCAAACACTATAGTGCGTTTGGAACTGGTGTTTCATTGGATGTTTCACCCGGTATCAAGACCCATGCATGTGACCAAATGCAGTTCCTCCATTGGATGACTATCTCATTATTAATGAATTTTAGAATGTTATTTACAGGGCTTTATCTCCGCTATAGACCGGTTGGATATAGACATTTTCTATTGTTATTCGATAACCTTTATTTCACTAAGATCCCAGTGAATTTCAATATATTGCTCATTAGATATTCAACAGATTTTATTTGGCGGTATTTATTTGATATAAAGACCTTGAATATCTAATGAGCTATATAGAGGCTCTTGAATAGTTACTCAGGTCTTTGTGCTGAAATTTACTGGAATGTTAGTGAAAGTAAGAGTTTCATACTGAGAACCGAGGTTCTAAGCCCTAAACATCCCGAGGGCCGTAGGGTGACTTATATCACATTTGGCGAGGTTTTCTCGAGTAGAAAGGAGGTTTAAGCATAGTTAATAGAGTGGAATGGTTAGGAAACCCGGCAAACTTCAAAAGGGCTAACAAAGGCGCTGCGATTGAGGTTGGAAGGGGGCAAGACAAAAGATTGTGCACTATCATAGTTCATTAGCGTTCCCTGAACGACTGAACTCACACGTTTCTATTGGCTGATTGACTAACATGTTGGAATTTCTATTGTGTTTTGTGCACGTTCAAGGTTGAAAAAAGCTAACAAAGACCTATAACAAAGAAGGTCCCTGAGTTTCCTAACCATTCCACTCTATTAACTATGGTTTAAGGAAGAGTTAAATACCGAGATCTAGAACCGAGGCTTTTAGCCAGATACATCCCGAGGGCCGTAGGCCCGAGGGATGTATCTGGATAAAAGCTTAGGTTCGAGGTATTTAACTGACTTATTTCAAGATCGGCGAGGTTTTCTCGCCAAAGCTATATATTCCTATGAGAAAGCAATTATTTGACCTTCAGAAAAAGTAAACAATACCCTTGGAAGGTTTGTAAATTAAACAAAGCACTGAATCATACAATAGAATAATTATTTCGGCGTTAAGGTACGTCACTAACATGCGCAGTTGGAGTATGGTAAAAAAATCACGTCCCATAATGATAAGACGGCTCGCGTTCTTAAAGACGGAGTGAATGAAAGTGTTTTAGTTGAGCTCTCATATCGGGTCATTGAACTGACTGTCAGCTTGAGAGCACAACCCTGGCATTGGTCATTATAAATGCAAGGGCTTTATCTGTATAAAGACCCGGGTATTTATACAGATTATAAATGCAAGGGCTTTATATGTATATAGACCCGGGTCAATATACAGATAAAGCCCTTGCATTTATAATGAGTAACTCTCTGTTGTTCAACTGGTCTTTATCGTAGATAAAACCCTATGAATAACAAAGAAAACCGAGCCGATCATGAAATAAAACTGAGTTATAAACCTCCCTGCAACAGTTATAAACCTCAGATTTGTTATTTAATTAGTCTATTGTTCAATGGGTTTATAGCAGAGTTTCACCCCTGTGAAGAACAAAGAAAACCGTGTCAAGTGTGATATAATAACGGTTATCGAATAACAATGAACTAAATGAAGTAAGTCAGTTTAATACCTCGAATCTCGGTATTCAGCCATCTCGGTTCTCGGTTTTTAAATGTTACTTAAATTGCTCATTACAAATTCAAAGTTCAATATATGATTATTGACCCCCCGTCAATATACCCATGCATATATAGAACATTGAATTCATAATGAGAGGAATTTAATCCATCAATCCCTCGAGAATATCAAATAGCTTCCCGGTCTTTAATAATAAAAACTGTTTAGCGGATGAAATGACTGAAATGGCTGCGCTTTTAACCTCAAAGATCTCTCCAGGAGAGTTAAAACGTTTCTCTGAGCATGAGTATAAAAAGCCAAGCCTATATATACTGATACTACTGAAAAGGAACAAGTGGTATTGCCAAATCGAACAAAAACATTAACGGAGGAGTCTTTCATCTGGCATGTGTCTAACGCTTAATTTAAAATCATCTTAATTTTTGGTACCGTAAGTTACTGGTAACGTAAGTTACATTTTCCAACTTCAAATAATGTTATGACACACAAATATTTTGATGTTCACAATGATATTTATTCGTATACGTACTGTTAGTTACCTCTACACTTCGGGCTTGTTTGCTTCAGTTTTGGAAAAAGCAGTTTGGAGAAATACGGTAGATCCGGTAACATAGGTTACAGCTCCTAAAAGCGACGCACAAGTGCAGCTAAGAAAATGCATTCCTATGTCTATAAATATTGAATCCAGTGCCGACGCACTTTTATTTAAGAAAGTATAGACTAAGAAAGAAGCAGTGTGGTCTTAGTGAGAACCATTGCCGAGTAATCAAAGATAGATAGCTATAGTTTCAACTAAAATGTAAGAAGTAACGTAAGTTACGAAATCAGTGGGACATACACACTGTATACGATGCTCGCTCTCAGTGGGACAGACGTCTCTTCCCAGTCTGTAAATCTTTGCAAATCTACTTTCACCTACATAATTTGAAAGAAATACGAAGAAGCTAAAATATACTGAGGGAAGAGATATTTGATTTTGTTTTCAAAGGATTCGTCGTGGGACACAGAGTTTTTCACCTATCTGCATGCAGGGATGGCAATACTAAAAAATAATTACTTACCAATAATTGTACCTCCTGGTCCGAGCATCTTCTTACTCTACAGACACCAGTGATTTGGAAAAGAGGCCAAATCCTTAAATTAATGTTCTTAATGAAATGTTTTGCAGGTACAAAGTTAGGGATTACTCATACAACCAAGCTCTGCATCTGCAGAAAGAGTTTTCAGTCTACTTAACAACGCTTTCAATTCACAGCAAGATCGCGCACTGGAGGATTATTTAGAGGCCTCTGTCATGTTGAGGTACAATAATGCCAAAAGGCAGTAATAACTGAACAATACACAAGAATCTCGGTTAAATGTACTCATTGGCAAGTTAAACGTTGTACATAGTGTAAAAAAACTTTACAAAGTGTTGTTTAAAGCTTTTACTTCAATAAAGCGGTTTATATTGTAAAGCAACTTCTTGAATTATTGAAGCAACTTTTCTCCTTTTTGGGCAACTTTTTGAGCAACTTTTAACCCTTTTTTGAGCAACTTTTTCGAAATTTTTGAGCACAATCTATAAATGCCTACTTGCAGCTGTGGGGACACTACACTGGTGTAAATTTACACTCCGAGTGTAAACAGTGTTCAGGTAACACCAGATATGGTGTAAATAAGTGTTGCCTCAACACTTCTTTGGTGTAAATCGCTTGCAGCTGTGGGGACACTGCACTGGTGTAAATTTACACTCCGAGTGTAAAAATACACTTGGTAAAAGTGTTCAGACTACACCAGATAATGTGTAAAAACGTTTTGGCAACATTTATTTGGTGGAAATTGCTTATATTTGTGAAGACTGATTTGCTTTTGGGGTGTAACCTGTTCACTAGTTACTCGGGCCAGGCCTTCGGCCGGGGCACGAGTCAAGTTTCGCAAGTGTTAATTTTTTGTTTTTGTTTCGCTTCTTGGCGCCGTCGACCAATCAGATTTCGACTGGTCACGTGACACGTACGTTGCGCCAGCCATGTGACATGTGACCCCAGGTTTTTCAAGATGGCGGCGAGTGGGAGTTTTGACTTAGCAAAACCTTTAATATCAGCTGTTTATACCAATTGACTGTGGTTGTGTTGTTATTCATTGTTATTAACCTCTCGGAAAGTATAGTAGAAATGACCCGATTTCTCGCGATTTTTCAGTTCTCGATCTGACAGGGTCCTTTTAAAATATTATATGCACATGTTTTTATAAATTCGGGAACGAAAATCTAGCAGGATATGGCGTGAACTCTACCCTGGGTACCAGAGGTTCTCACTTCGCAAAGCTTAGGCACGAAGCTTTTCCACCGAGGAGCGAAGCTTGCTTCTTGACACTTTGTCCTCCCTTCGCGTCACGCAGTTTTTTGTTTGCCGACGATTGATACGAACGGGCTTCAATCCCCGGCTTTGTCTTCTTTTTATTTTGCTGAACTGCACAGAAGACCTTGAAATTACCGTTCAATAAATCTTCCTTATTTATCCTAAAGAAAGCTTTGATTTTATATACCCTCGAAGAAGGAATTTATTTTACTTTCTTCACTTCGCCTGCTCTTTCCGTTAACAACAGGGAATGGACAATCTGAAATCTACAATGAACCTACAATGTTTACCGTCTCGTTTTTCTCGGCCAATGGAAATCGAGATAACGTGGCGCTGTAATCGTTTCGGCGGCAGAAGTTTCTTTGTATTAACATTTATTTGCACAATTTTCAACTATTCTATTCTCTTATTCCTAAATTCTAAAGTGTATAGTTTTTACAATGGGGAGCTGGGGTGGTGCAGTGGTTCATCACCAACATTTGCTGAATTTCTTTGTGCTTGTGAATTAAGCTATTTTCTCATATATTATTTTTGTAAAATCACTTTGATAAGTTATAATTTAAAAATAGGTAATTTGTCTCTACCAGCATGCTTTTGTATAATAAGTGTTGGTGGTGACATCACATCATTAGTACTAATTTGGGCTTATACATGTATGCACTTTAAGATAACCCTAAGGACCCACCTCATAATTGTATTTCTTATTATGCCTTATTACTCTACATTTCCATCATCTTATGAGAAAATAATGTTGTTGTTGTTAGTAATGGCATCAAATATAGTAGCAAATGGCCCAATTCCTCAGTTCTTGGATCTGACCATTCCAGTTCAGCATCGGCACTTTCACTTGGTCAGGACTACCAGTACTTTTACAGTGCGACTACTGAAAGCATTGCCACTTAGACAACGAGAACCAATCACATTGCAGAACCGCTTCGGTAACTTTAGCCAATCAACAGATAGCAAAGAACAATGTTACTTGACTTGGCAGAAATCTGAATATGCTTTGTTTTCGTTCTACAATGTGATTGGGTCTCATTGGCTAAGTGGCCCCACTTTCAGTAGTCGCACTGTAAGAATTATTCGGGAATGACAATTAAACTTGCTGTGACCCCAATGATAGAAAAGAAGGAGTGGAAATTGCATGTTTGTTTGTGGCCTGCCATTATAAGTTTCAGTCTCCTTCAAGATGTAGAAAATGAACACTAGTGCAGTGCTCACTAATATTTGAAAATGGTGGTCTAGCTGTAGTTTACAACCCCAATCGTCTCTTCTGGTTCGTTATTGAGAATTACTCAAACATCTAGACAGATCTAGATAGATGACTTTATTTCACATGTAGAATGACACATTCTAAATATTCACAAGGAATAGCCGAGAAACATTATTAGGAATTACTACTCAAATGTTAACCATTGCACTTCAATCAACAACACCCATACCAACTTTTTATAATTCTAAAGATCCTCAAGGAACTATTATTGAAAAGAAAGTAATATTGAACTACATAATTGAAAGAAATTGTGGCTGAAATGTACATGTACAGCATGTATGTATGTGTGTTGTGTGCGTATTTTGGCTCTATCATTTCCAAACCTGACCCCCACCCCCTCCTTTCTGGGCATACATGGGGCATTTTGACATTTGTAGTGCCATTATATATAAATTATCACAAGAGCAGTAGTGAACCAATTCTCGGGCTCCCCTAGCACAAACCATATATGACAAAATATGTTAGAACTCTATGTATTCAATACCTAGGCCTAGATGGCCCGAGTTAAGGCCACTCAGGGCCTCTTGTTGATATTGAAAGGCAACTGTTTGTATATTACCTAATACATTGTGAAGACCAAAAGATTGCAATGTGAGTGTGAGAGAAGCAGTTTAATAATGGTTGTTTTAACCTTTGGTAGATATACACATTTCCCATTATTGTTTGTTTTGACCAATATCTACATGTATAGGCTGTTGCAACCAATAAGAAAGTTATTTGATACGACCAATGCACTTTGATAACTAATTGTCAGGGCGACAAGTGGTTTTGAGCTGTTATTTTAACCAATTTATGAATGGGTGAATCAACCAATTATTTTAGGTTGATATCTAGTCAATAATATTCTTACACGTCCTCATGCTGTTACTACATTGTACCTTCAACCTGTGAAACAAGCAGCAACCAGTAATATGCAACAATCTACACATCACTCTAAATAAACATTGGTATATTTTGGTTTGCAAGGTACATGTACATATCTATACAAGGCAGTAAATACCACAAGAGTTGATACTGTTCATGCACAACGTGTTATATGCTGGCAATAAGCCTGGTTTTCATTACATCACCACAACCAAAATAAGCTAACACAGTAATGCACTGATCATTAGCAGCCCTTGTTGATAGTTTCTTGAACAAGCAAATTAATTTGAATGTACATGTCAAGAACAAGTACTGCTAATGACAACTACATCACTCTATTGGCATACATGTATGTTGCTTGTATTTATTTTTTCTACTCCATGGTGTAGCACACTCCCTTGTTCCCCAATAAGATATTCTAAGACCATATAAATGTCCTTACTATGCCCAGTCTGCCCCTTTGGGTACACAGCATTAAAAGCATAAAAGCTTGCAATCAGAGTAATCACTGCAGTTCTTTGAATCTGGAAACAACTACACTGTATTCCCATAGCAAGCAGGTACATTGTATCTCCAGAATATCCAGTCAACGTAAGTTTTGGTGAGGTACTTTCTTCCACTTTCTTCTTGGTATCTGTGTCACCGTCATTCTAAACAAAACAAAATACAAAAATAATTTAATAAGTGGCTTTGTTTTGGTTTAAATGTCCCGGGGGGGGGGGGGGGTCTAGGCATTTATAGATTGTGCTCAAAAATTTCGAAAAAGTTGCTCAAAAAAGGGTTAAAAGTTGCTCAAAAAGTTGCCCAAAAAGGAGAAAAGTTGCTTCAATAATTCAAGAAGTTGCTTTACAATATAAACCGCTTTATTGAAGTAAAAGCTTTAAACAACACTTTGTAAAGTTTTTTTACACTATGTACAACGTTTAACTTGCCAATGAGTACATTTAACCGAGATGCTTGTGTATTGTTCAGTTATTACTGCCTTTTGGCATTATTGTACCTCAACATGACAGAGGCCTCTAAATAATCCTCCAGTGCGCGATCTTGCTGTGAATTGAAAGCGTTGTTAAGTAGACTGAAAACTCTTTCTGCAGATGCAGAGCTTGGTTGTATGAGTAATAACTTCTTTACCAGAGCTGCCCAAGAGGGTAGTGCTTCACTGTGGGCTGCCCACCATGCTAATTTATCCTCTTCGTTTGCCAGAGCCCCCACGCCAGCAGCTGCGGCAAGATATACAGGCAGTTCTAACGCCAGATTGGCTATTGTGTTGTCGTTGAGAAACGGAAAGTTTCTTAATTCTTCTAAGGAGGCAGCCGTTGGATTGATGTGTTGCACTTGCACGGGACAACATAAGCGTGCAGCCTTGAAAGCCCGGACTGTAGTGCGAAATTGTACAATAAATGTATGTTGGTAGAAATCAAATCCTGGCTGAATGCAGGCTTTCGCTTGTCCCATTAGCTGGTTATAGATCACAACATTGCCATTCGCAATTCCACGTGCTACTGCTGCCGCATTTGGAAAGTTCTCAACATTCTGAGCATGAGCAACAGCAGAGAGACGTTCGTAGCACGTGAATACCAATGGCCCGTCCCCTTCGAGATACATGTAGTAGGTGGCATTTACGTAATGGATTCCTGCATCGATAAGTACTGCGAGTTCCAAACGCAGGTCTTGTACATCTTGATCGTTGTCAAAGATCTCCAGGAGGTGCTGGCGAGTTACTGGGGAGAGCTCTCCATTTTCACGAAGAAAGGGCTCCACGTCTCCAAAGAACTCTAAAACTTGCTGTTGAACTTCAAACTTGCTCCACCACCTAGTGGCACTATGGGAGCGCATAGCCTGTCCTGTTCTCTCCTTCCACAGTAGCCGAGCATTGTAAATATGAGCAAACATACTTATCCAATACTGGGTAAACGAATTTAGAATTCTAAATTCAAAATGAGGCCCGACATTGTCAATTGTATGAGCACACTATGTCCATCATGGTAGTGTAGAAAAACTTCAGTTGTCGCAATGCAGCTCTATTAACCGATGCCCCATCCCTCATTCCACCGATAATGGTGTTAGCGCCAAAGTTGTAGCCGACAGCAAGACAAGACATGAGTCTCTGGGCCAACTCGTCTCCCTTCAAGGCTTTCGCAAGAACTTCCAATCGTATAAGGCGCTGGGTCGGCTTGAAGTCCTCTTGTACATAGCGAACAACTATAGCGATGGCCTCCCCAAGTCTAGCTGTCCCGTCAAAGATAACAGAAGCTTCTGTAACATACTTCAGCTCACTTTTGACCATTTCCTTTTCTCTATTAAGCACTGCTGGAATAAGGTTACTCAAATTAGTGCTGGTCGTTAATCTGTGAGCGTACTTCTCCAAGACTGGGCGAAGAGCATCAATCTTGGACAGTGGTATGCCGCCAGAAAGAGCACACTGGACAATCTCAAATCTAAATAATTGCATTTCTTTTGGTAACGTCGACCCACTAAGTTGTTCCTGCTCATCACGCCTTTGCAGACACTCTATAATTGACTGACTTTCTTTCTTGTTTTTCTCAATACAGGAAAGTCCACTTTGGTGCTTTTTTGACTTTATGTGCTTGTCGATATAACTTTTTTTCTTCGACAGAGTTTCGCTGCTTGCATTACAGCGCAATTGTCCACTCACTACAACAAAATGTTGATTTCGATACTCCCTTACACGGTCATAAGCACATGGTTCCCTTCCTTTTTTGTTGTCCGTTCCCCTGCCTTTGTACTTGCCTTCATTCGTTTCAAGTTTTCGCTTTCGAGACACCGAAGACGCTTTTGGAACACTAAGACGTGCCCCAGCATTTGTTGCAATAACAATTGGGTCTTCTGACGTAGAAACAGAACCATCTTCCATAGGTTCTAGTGCTGCCATTAATGAAAGCGTGAAACAAAATGGTCGATCCCGAAAATTTCGAACCGCTGACCATAAAGAGCGTGTACAGTTTGCGAACAGCCGCTGACCACATGGAGGTAATCGAGGGCACATAATAAACTGCTTTCTTTTTGTAAGGATTGTTCAGGGTGTTTTCTGCCGTATTTACACAGATCTTGTATTTTAAAACTCTAAAATTTTATTTGTGGCTCAATTTTTTTAACAAATTGCTCAAAAGTTCCTCAAAACTCCAAAAAATGCTTACAGTTGCGTAAACTTCAAAAGTTGCTCGAGACTCCAAAAGTTGCCGAGCACAATCTATAAATGCCTAGGGGGGGGAACCCTGATGTGTTGAAGTGTATTGGAGGTTCAGCACCCAGGCTGTAAGTAGGGTCAGTGCTTGAGAGCTAGGTTGTCAGGCAACAGACAACCACACTGAAGTGGACATAAAGAAAAAGGGGTGGGAGGGGAACCGTTTACCCACGAAGAAGGCTAAATCAGTCCCCCAAGCAGCAACTATTTCAAACAAACACTTGCGATCGATGCAACAAGCAACTACGAACAACCCACCAAAACAGACACGTGAGAATCCAGGCCCCACAAACTGTGCCACAGGAAGAACCAACCAATGCAGGCATATTTAACCATGCCTAAATACTCCAGTTTCCTATTCGAAAATTACCGCTGAATGCAATGACTACAGACGCATGTACTCAGGCTTAGACTCATTCTGAAGTTAAACATTCTTAAATACCAGCGAGAAGGTGCAAAATGCGAAACTACAACAATACGCAGAGTTGTGAATAGCCCACCTTCTCGCTGGTATTTATGAATGTTTAACTTCAGAATGAGGCTAAGCCTGAGTACATGTGTCTGTAGTCATTGCATTCAGCAGTAATTTTCGAATAGGAAACTGGAGTATTGAATCTGTCTGTAGATTAAAGTGAAATGGAATTTCTTTTTTCTTGTGCTTTCCCAAAGAAATGTTTGGAATGAATCCTAAAAATCCAGTTTTTGAATAATCCGTCAAATCCATTCTGATCCCTGGTACTGACTAGTAATGTTACTAAATGGATTATGTACTGTAAAAGACTAAAGTAAGAAAGTATATGGCTTGAAAAAGTTAAATTACAAAAACACTGTTGAGTTTACAGAATGTTATTCAGGGAAAACTGCAACTCATAAAGTTGTCATTTTTGCAGTGTAAACTCATTTTTTATGACTCAAAAATAGTCATTTTAATTTTTTTATCCAGAGATAAATCAGGTTTTTTGCAATATGTCATTTAGTTTGCAAAGCTTAGCATGTTCTCACAGCTTAAAGATCTTGCATATTGCAGTCACTCTTACTGTTCCAAAACACATGCTCTCACAGCTTAAAGATCTTGCATATTGCAGTCACTCTTACTGTTCCAAAACACATGCTCTCACAGCTTAAAGATCTTGCATATTGCAGTCACTCTTACTGTTCCAAAACACATGCTCTCACAGCTTAAAGATCTTGCATATTGCAGTCACTCTTACTGTTCCAACACATGCTCTCACAGCTTAAAGATCTTACATTTTACAGTCACTCTCACTGTTCCAAAACACATGCTCTCATGTATGATCATCAAACCACTAAATCTAAATTATTAATTACCTTCTTGTCCTTCTCAAGGCATAACCTTTTCATCTGGTAATATAAAATAGTTTAGAAAAAAATGTTAGTACTTTTGTGCATATGGTATGTACACTTAAAATTTAATCCTGATTAGGATGACATTATTGTAAGCAATTGAAGGGATGTGTGCAACAAGGGTGTAAGTGTTCTAAATTCTCCTTCAGATTATTATTTTGTTTTCTAAGGGGGAATTTAAAACTTGATCAAGTCACTTACACCCTTTTTGCACACAGTCCTTCAATAGTATGGAGGTAATTAATACCACTGTATCTGAGCCTACGTACATGTAAGCTAAAAGACCACTTTAAGTTCCAAGGGGAATGCTGGGTAATCAGAACAAACATGGCAGGAACAACAGTGTTTGTATGAGACTCTGCTTTGAACTACTTTGCCCAAATTTCTATTTCTGAAATATATAGCATCCCAAAATTAAAGATGTTTAGTAAAGGATTTTGCTGAAATGACTTTTCACATACATGTAGCAACAAAGTGGGGCTGAAAAATGCACATGATAGGGTGGAATAAATGTACACTGGGTTGTTGCCAGAGGGTCAATGGGGGGAGGACATGGATGGAATTAATACAACAGTTTATTGTATTAAAGTGCTTATATTTGCACGTGCAACTCACTTGCAATATTATTTGTTAAATAATTATGTCATAATCTCAGCTTTTATTTTTGGCCGTCCATCATACAGTAGATAATTAGATGGCCATATAAGCTCCTGTCAACATTTGTTTTCATTGATACTTTCATGTATATAAAGTATATATCTTTTCATGATAACCTTCAATCATTTCTACTCCTATAACCATTTCACTTCTGTTCTTTTTGAAATGGAAAGCCATAATATTAAAATACCAGGCAGAGCCAAATTTAGACTATGATAAATAATTGAAGACCTCGGTGGAAAAAGGCTAAGGAATATGTTTTACCGAATTTATTTATTTTGTCAGAATCATGAAATTTTCACCCACAATATGCGATTTTAGTTGAGGAACACACTGCTGTGGGTTTTGTCATGGGATGGTAAGTTCTTGAAATATACTGTCCACAGTAACAACAACCATATAATGTACAACACGCCATTGTTTTCCTTTCTTTGTTTAGCTAATTGAGGTTTCAGTTCATTGTGCTTGAATGATTATAAGCTTAAGGTTACCGGATACCTTCAAAACGAAAAAGATGGATTTTTTTTTTTAACACAGAAATGTAGTTTTAGTAGTAGTGTCTCATATACCAAAAACTCCGTTGAATAAAAATTAATGTTGACGGAGAAATACCAAAAGGAAGTTTTTGACCGGAAGTAAAAGGTTCCGTTTGATTGACAGCAGATCAATAAACACATGACAAGTGCTCACTTCCCGTAACGACGGTGTGAAGAAAGCTGGCGCATATAATATTAAATTTATTTCATATACCAATGTTTACGTTTATTGAGAAACGTTTTTCCACACATGATTCCATAATTCCATCGGTTGTTGGCCTTATGCCTTCAAAAAAGCAAGCAGGATGCCCTTAGCTTGGAAAACAAAGAAAAAAGAAAACAAACAATGCATACATAGGAGTCCTCGTAAAACCCGACAAGGGTTCGTATTTTCACTTTCAGACAGAGTGGCCGAGTGGCCCACATCTGAACATGATGAATTGATAGGAGCCAGCCGAGAAAATATTTGTTTCCAAGAAAGCTAGATGGAAACGTAAAGTCAGACGGTGACTCTGAATCGCTTGAAACCAACACCACGATCTTAGCTCGCTATTGCCGTGCTGTTTCAGCCGCCTGGAAATCGCTGTCTCCTCTACTAACTATGCTGGCATTCAAGGCGTCTCTAGGTGTTCACCTTGGCTTTGTGCCTCCAGGTCTTTCCCATTTTTCAAGTCACACAAGAAAACTAGAACAACCAGCTATATTAACATTTTCTCGATGCGGCGCAAAGCTTTGATCGGAAATCGACATTGGCGGGAAATCTTGACAGATAGTTGAACTGTGATGAGAAATGATTGGCCAAGAGCTCGCTAATTGTTGGAGAGGCGGGGCTTCAGATTCACGCACGACAGACGGCTACATTTCTAAAATGCTATTTTCTACGCTTTCGATTTTCAACCAAAATAGAGTTTTAAAAAAGCTCCCACTCAAGAGGAATTTAGTCGATTTGTTTGAAATTTTCACAAAATGTAAATTGATATCTCCGCTGCAAAACCCTGTCGGGGAATTGGAAAATTCTAAAAATAGAGCTCTTGACGACGTTTTCCGCAAATCTACTCTGATTATTTTTCGCCTTTTCACGGAGAGCATGATAACTTTTGAACTAAATCGAATTTTGAAATTCCCCGACACGGTTTGTAATATGATTCCTCTGAAATGCGACAAAGCAAACAGATTTTAAAGCTTTAAAATATTTTCGGAGTCGGAGCTTCTGAAAGCCATCTCACTAGATCCGAGAAACGGGATCGCGGAAAATTCGAGATTTTCAAAGAACTCAAAACTTTTTATGTATTCTTGTAGCCAATTTTATAAGCTTTAAAATGATACATGGATAATTTATCTACGATGTTTCTTCGAGGCGCTACATAATTTAGACTGGAAACGCACCCTGAAGGTATCCGGTAACCTTAAGTCAGCACACAAAAATTCAAAAGCAAAGCTTGACATTACTTTGCGCCATAAACAAACTGCAGTTTTAACTTCCTATCCATGCTTTACTGAATAGTTCGACTCAAGCATTTATCACGTTTATAATGACGGTGTTACTTTGCGAAAAATAAGGTGCAGGCATGGCAGATACATATAAGCTCATGCAATCAACAAAAGTTTTCACTATTGGTATATTGCAGCCACAAAAGAACAAAATGATGTGAAAACAAAGAAGTTAAAACTTGAAATTGCCATTCAACAATAACTTTTGTTGCTTGAAATGCTTTGCTACAAATGTACTAAACAAATGTAAAGGCTTTAAGTAGAAGTAATTATTGTAAAATAAAAGAAATAGTGTAAATAAATTGATTCTTAATAGAATTTCGATTGTAGTCAGTTTAACACATTCATTGCATGGGTTAACTCCTGTTGGGGACTTGCCTTGCCCCACTAGTACTGCCAGGGGACTGTGCTGGAAAATATGCAGGGAAATATAGGGGCTTTGCAATACAAAATTAGCAATGTCCCCACATTTGCCTGGGATCCTCCCACTTGGGGAAGCCGATGACAAGTGCATAAGCATAAGGTATTGATGACAGCAACAACAATGATAAGCATAAGACAGGGCTTCAAGTGGCCAGGGTAAAAAATATAGGGATAAATATAGGACATTTTTCAGGAAAATATAGGGCTAATATAGGGCAAAATGAAGAAATATAGGGAAATAATATAGACGAAGTTGGCGATGTTTTCCATCCATTAGCTGGATTTTAAACAACAACAAACACATGAACATATAAAAAATAATGCAATGGCTCTTTATTTCTCGATGTCGATTTTCTTGCAGTGACGAATGTTCTATTAAGCGCCCATGGCAAAATAGCCGGCATTTTTCATTTCTTATTAACAAAAACAGTTAGAAGTACATTAAATATCCATTAATTGTTTTCGTTTTTTAGTTAGTAGAAAAGAAATTATAGAAATATAGGAAATATAGGACATTTTAGAAAATATAGGAAAATATAGGGAAATCTAAAAAATATAGGAAATATAGGGACACTTGAAGCCCTGATAAGAACATATGCATGCATATTAAACACCTCCAGGATGACTTGTCTGCAATTTTGTTTTATTCTGTAGAGGTGGTGACAAAATTTAGCCAGAAATGTTTAATACGCATGCGTATGTTCTTATGCTTATGCGGGTCGCTAGCGAGGACCAGGCTTTAGTCTGTACTCAAATTCCTAACGGCCATGGTAAAAGGCGGGAAAATTTGTTTAGAACGGTAAAATGGCTTCGTTCAGCAACAACGGAAGGTTATATGAACGCGGAAAAGCCTTGAATTTGGACTTGCGTAAGAATGTTATACAGGATATTGTCGAAGGAGGAGGTGACTTTATCACAGGATACTTCCCCGGTAGATTTTCACAAATTGCCCAGAAAAACAGACTGAAATATGACTCGATTCGAAAAATTTGGAAAAACTTTTGTGAAACTGGAAACACAAGCGTTGAAAGCAGCGCCGGGGGAACTAAGCATCTGCAGCCAGATGATATTCAGTTTATCCGATTTCTGAAGACTGATAGACCGTCAACGAGTACTGGTGAACTATATAAGCATGTGGATGATTGCTGTGATGTCGCTGGTGGTACATCAAAATCAGCAATCCAACGAGCATTGAAACACGATATGCACGACGGAAAGTGGACGTGGAAAAAACTAACACGACCTGTTGCCGATAAGTTCACGCCAGAAAACTTAGATTATTGTCAGAACTTTGTAAATTACATCTGGTCGGTTGACGCTTGTAAACTGAAATTCTTTGACGAATCGGGTATAAAACTACCCGACGTGGGTAGACCGAACTATGGGCATTCGCTGATTGGTACCCCTGCAGTTGAGATAGTGCGGTACATGAACTCTCCAAATATTACGTTAAATTTAATGTGCAGTCTCGATGGCATTGTGTACGCAAACACAGTTAATGGAGCAAGTAACGCACTTACTTTCCTGAACTTCTTTGATGAAGCGGCTCACGTTTATCTTCCCAGTGGGTCGGCAGCATACTCATTTGGTGATCATATCATTTTAGACAACGCTCCAATCCACCATCATCGAGCAGGGCAAGCCCTCGGGGGATGGCTAGATGACATTGGTTGTGCGATGGTGTATGTACCTACGTATTCCCCAGAATTTAATCCTGCGGAACTTGTGTTCAATAAACTAAAGACAATCCTCAGACGATTCGAGTATCGAGAACTGCTGCGAGACAGTCTGCATGTAGCTCTTCACGAAGCGCTTAAGGAAATAACCCCTGAAGACATGCGAGGATTTTTCAAGTACACTGGATATATTAATATCTAATTTATTAACTGCTGTGTTCCTGATTTTTTTTAATCTATGCTTTCAGGATGTTTCCCAAACTTGGTCAACTTTCATTGACACATATCAAAAAGCAACAGTTCATACAGATTTCATGTACACATTTCATCTACTGAGTATTCTTTGAAAATATAATGGATCTATAAAATGTTGGCCCTTCAGTCTTTGTGCAATAATTGTTTTAAAATCCCCCTTTCAATCATATCGGGGTCTCTTTATAATATAAACATAAGTAACCATTGAATGCCAGTCGCATTTTATTGCTGTATTATTATAATAAATAACTGTAATGTTTCTGAACAAAATTATAACAACAACCAAAGTTGCAGCGAAGTGTTTTTGTAACGCGTTCAACAAACGAACAAACTGCAGAGCTTAGAAAGCCGAGTTTTCATACAAAGCTCAAGAAAATTTATGACAACTGAATTAATGTTTTAAATACAAAAGATAAACAGTGAATAATATTGCTAGGTTTACAGTTACTAGCTGTCGTTAAAGTTTCAATCGTCGCTCACTAGGTTAGCGGCCTCAAACAGCAATGTAAGGCCATAATCGCGTTCGGGTTCAGTGTTCTGGGGCGTTTTCACATGTTGCTCTGAAGAGCAAATCTTCATGCTTTCTTTCAGTCCTAGTTTAAGGTGATAATTTTCTTCCTCCGCTGATGTGGGCTCGTCCAACAATACTTTCACACTTCCTGGGACTTGTCCAGTTCCCGGAAATCGAATTCCCTTTTGTTCCCATAATCTTTTTACGGGATTAACACGATGTTCAGTTTGATCCTGCTTTCCCCGCGTGACTACAAACGCTTCATCGTACTGAACTAACAACTGTCCTATTTCACTCCTGTGGGGCACTTTGCCGTGGCAAATCCGTTCCAACTTTCTAAGGTCAGTGTTCACGATCAACCAGTTGGGGATCTTGTCTCCAGTTGTAGTTTTTCGCAAGTACTTAGAGGGGTTGCTGTTAATGAGGTCCGCCTGGACTTTGGCTGAGAATGAATCAACACTCGCGGCATAGCTTTCTTGCTTTGACTCGAATTCACTCTCTACCTACTTCAACTTAGATCTTGCAGCCTTAAGATCAGATTGAAGAGTCTTGTGGTATTTCTCCTCCTCTGGATGCCTCTTTATTTCCTTACAAATCGTTGCCGACACACAAGGTGCAAAAGAGCATATCGTTTTGTTATGACCAGCCGTATGACAGTTTGAGCACAACGGCTTCTTGCTTACGACGAGTGGCTTGAAGTTACTTTCGAGTTCCGACAGCTCGTGTTGTTTTCTTGCCGCAACTATCTCTTGGTCACCTTTTTCTTTTGCAAGTTTCTTGAAATATCTTTGAGTAGGAGTTTCATAATCCGTATTATATAAAGCGGTATTGGTACCAAAGTCTTCTTCCAGTCGCCTTGTCACGAAGTTTCTTTGCTTTTTCTTTGTCTCGCAGTTTGGCGAAGGAGACGAACGTAGACGCTTTTGTGTTTTGGCGCCAACAAACGCTGGTGGCGTTTGAACGAGTTCATTCACTTTGAGAGTGATTTTCTTCAAATTTTCTCTGGTTGACTCATTTGCTGTTTCTATCATGTCAATGAATGAATCTAAGTCATCATTGGGAAGCTCGATCCAGTCGTTGTCGTCTAAATATTTCAAGCTGACTTCCCTGTTGCAGAGAGTCGGAAATCTCTCAGCAAGTCGTCCAACTAGAGACTCAATTGTTAAAGTTTTCACCTCTTCACTAAAAAGAAACAACTTTATCCACCTCTCCTGTGGTCCCATGACTTTAAATTCGTATCTTTCCATTTGCCTCTAGAAATTTCGCTTTCAATGACTGATATATCGAGATATAAACAAAACGGCGCTCAACTTGACTGTCGAAGTAGACATGCTAGAGGAATTTGAGTAATGCGTCAAGGAAAGTGGGCGGGGCAGTGATACGTAATTTCGGGCCCATTCCACAGTTCGGTGATTTCCGTAGTATGTCAATATTTTTCAGTTAAACACTTTTTCTGGTGAATGTTGCAGCTAATTTGTATTAAAAGTACACTGCTTGCCATCATTACTACAAACTGTAAACTGGCACGAAGAGAAAACTAAACCAACAAAACAAAGTTACAGCTCAACAGAAGAAATCAGCTTGCATTCCCAACTCAATGTTTAAGTTATTTCTGGATCAAGTGCAAGTCAAACACTACAAACTCAAATCACGCACAAATATTTCCATGTAGTATGTTCCCATCATAGCTTTTTAGATCATGGTCAGGTTATGGAAACAATTAGGGCAAAATATATCATACAAACACTACATGTAACTATAACTACAATGTACATGTAGTACACTGTATAAATTATTTTCCCGTTATGTTTGTCCTGATTACCCTGGTCTATTCAAACTGAACTCTGTGGTACGTACAAATATTGTAACCGTTAGCCTATATCTTTTCCTTTTTTGTAGGATTTATATTTCTTGATCACAAGGGCATTTTCGAATAAATTTTAAATAATTCTAGTTCTGAACATGCGCCGTGCGGTATTTGCGTTTGAAAGCGTGCTTTGCGTTTGCCAATGTAAAAGCGTTCGCTAAAAATTCTGATCTACAACAGCTGTAGATCGATTTCTTCACAAGAAGAGTCGCCATATAGAAACTGGATAAGTTCATGGATGGATTTGTTGAGTTTTCCGAATAAATATACGGCCAAATATACCACTGATTCTCAATTTCCGAATTTCCCTCGTAACAAACTACACAAACTGAACGATTACTCTTACCTTCGTAGTCTCCTAATCTTCCAGGAGATTTGTAGACTATTTCGCGTTTGGATGAAACCATAATTATACAGATATTATGAAGACAGTGCCGTTGTCGTGCTCGTTGAAATGAAAATGGCGCTCATATCCCACAATTCAATGCCATCCCGCAATTCAATCCCAGAATGCAATCGTATCCTTCTTCGCTTCTTGTCCCGGTGTGGGCAGGAATATACTCCATCTCATATCATAACCATATCAATGAACGGGTCCCTCCTTTGCTGCGATGAAGCGCTAGCGCTCGAAATGTCAGCTGCTATAAACTCGCGGTTAACATACCGGGCTTAATCAACTTTAGTTGATTATACCAGTGTAGTATCTTCCCCGCCGACCAGATCAACACTTGGATGAAAGCAAATTGAACTTCCTTTTACAAAAAGAAAGACTAGTGTATGCTTTATCAGGAACACCCAACGGTAAAACTTCATAAAAACAAACATTCTGATGTTTTTATAACAAATCAGATGTATTTAAACATATTTAAGGGAATTGTTTTTCAGCTGGCAGACGAACAGCTGTTCTGCAGCGCCAGCCAGCCTAAAGTTCATGAAGAATTTCTAAATTTCCCAGCTGAAATATTTAAGTGCAGAATTTGCCAGCAGCAAAAAAAATTTAAAAAATATATTCCCAGCTGAAATATTTAAGTGCAGAATTTGCCAGGTATCAATTTTTAGACCTCAGACTTAAAAATGCCTGGAATGCACTCTGAAACGGGGTATGATATTTATTCAGAGAAGCTAAAATGTTTCAAAGGAAGTTACATTGCAATAAATGATTCTAATTCAGTTCACACCAGCACACTTCGTTGTTGAATTAAAGTATATTTTTTTGAAGATCAGTTCGTGTGTGGTTCATTTAGAAGTTGAAGATGTTGAAGGTGTTGATCCGGCAGACTCTGTCAAGCAGCGCAACGCGTGTTACGTATTACATTCAATCCGTCTTGGGACAATACCGGCAAACTCTAAAACGGGGTATCAAAATTAATCAAACTCTAAAACGGGGTATCAAAATTAACACGAAACTACTCTTAAACGGGGTCCACATTTGATGACCAGGGCGGTACATACCCCTCCTCTGGGGACTTGTAGAGACCGAAAACTGTTTTTAAATGATTTCTATATCTCAACACCTTTCAACATTTTAAACCTGTTTCAAGATCGGCTCCAACACTAAATATTGTTCCGATGTTGAAACGGTTTGTACAGGGCTTAACTGAAATATAGAATGCTATATTTTTATTTTAAGAAAAAAAACCTGAGCTAACCTGCAGAATTCGGTATTTTTAAAAACCTGTGAAACAACAGGTACGTGCAGAATTTGCCAGCTGAGAAATATCGCTCTGTTATATTATTATTATGTAATTATATCGGACTGCAGAATTTACCAGCTGACAAATATCGCTCCGTTATATTATTATTTAGTATCAGACTGCAGAATTTGCCAGCCAAGAAATTCCAAAGTGCAGAATTTGCCAGCCGAGTGGCCCAGAAGAACAGTTATTTTGCAGAACAGTTCGTTGGGTGTTCCTGCTTTATATTCTGATAAGAAAACACTTTAGCCCGTCAGAGCACGCATTTTGTTGCGACTAAGCCGACTCTGTTATAAAATGGCTTACATTTTCTCTGAATTTATTCAACAAAGTGTTTATGTTTACACGAATATCCTCAGGTTCACACCAAAAGGGTGTATGAATTACAATATGCAAGTGTAATAACACGCTTATAGTCTTACGCCAATTTAGTGTAAATTTATTTTACACCAAAAAGGTGTAAATGTATAAACTCATATATGTAATCTTACACCAATATCATAGGTGTAATCTTACACCAATTTAGTGTAAATTATATTTTACACCAAAAAAGTGTAAATTTAACACATCATATATAGGTGTAATCTTACACTAATTCGGTGTTACTTATATTTTACACCAAAAAAGTGTAAATTTAACACATCATAGGTGTAATCTTACACTAATTCGGTGTTACTTATATTCTACACCAAAAAAGTGTAAATTTAACACACCATGAGGTGTAATCTTACACCAATTCGGTGTTCTTAATTAATATATTCTACACCAAAAAAGTGTAAATTTAACCCATCATAGGTGTAATCTTACACCAATTTAGTGTAAATTATATTTTACACCAAAAAAGTGTAAATTTAACACTTTAAAAGTGTTGGCTCAACACCAAGGAATTTAATGTGATAAGAGCACATGCTTCATACTATTAAAGAGCAGAACATCAATTTATTATTCTACTTCGAAGCAATACGTACTGGTCTAGTACAGTTGAGCCCGACTTTTCGTTATGGCCACTCGAAGTCTTCGCTATGTAGTCGCGGTTGTGGCACTCTTTTGGTGTTTGGACGGAACTCTGACTAAAGAAATAAAGTGCGAAATAATCACAATTCCCATATGTCAGGGAATAGGCTACAATCTTACGTACATGCCAAATATGTTCGACCACCAAACGCAAGCCGAAGCAGCACTTGAAGTTCATCAGTTCTGGCCGCTTATTAAAATCCAATGTTCTGCATACCTGAGGTTCTTTCTGTGTTCTTTGTACGCTCCAATATGTGAGAAACATTACAATTACACAGACCTGCCTCCGTGTAGGTCAGTTTGTGTGCAAGCATTCACTCGCTGTGTTCCATTAATGCGAAGGTTCGGATTCTCCTGGCCCGGGAAAATGAAGTGCGAGAACTTCGCAGAGTTTGGAGATCCCGATACGCGTTGTATGGTCTCAAGCATAAATATTTCTGACGTTAGAAAACCAGCAAGACCCACAACTTCAACACCTCCATCGAAACTCAACACTTCCGCAAATTACACAGACTACATGTCAGATCGCTCAAGCCGTCCACCATTCGTCTCATCAGTGGCTGGGAAAAGTGTCACTGATATCAAGCCAACTCGATGTATATCTGTTGGAGGAGTTCCAAACCGCGCTATGGGCCGGCCTGCTTTTAACACACCTTTCGTTTCTCATGACAGTCTCGCTCTCTGCTGGATTGGTTTAGTGTACTGCCTGTGTCTCATTTTCAACCTTCATTACGACTGATGTGAATTTTCTCGGTCATATAGGCATCAGTGAACATATTTACAGTAGTCGATCATTTCCCCCTGTTATATTTACTTAATGGTGTCCGGTGGCTCTTACAATCAGACAACAAGACATGTGCCCCCACTGTACACTATTCACAATAAATAAACAACACAGGAGTAAACAACGGATACTGTGCATTAAATTGTTAAATAATGTGAGCGATGCAATATACAACATATGTGTGCAGCTTCCAAAGTAGTGCAATTAATATTACTTCGGTTGGCTTCTGTAATTTTAGTAAGTAACTTCTTTAGTATAAACAAGCTGAGCTGCGTTAACGCGCGTAACAATGGTGACAGCGTTCAATCAAAAGTGATGGCATCTAATTCGCTGGGAGTTCATTCAACAATGTTCAACGAAACCACATTCGCTTGGATCGAAAAATAATCATACCCGACATCGTTCTAAGCGTTTTTATTCATTCTTTTCCTATTACAAGTATAACGAGTTTTCGTTCTTATTCGTTCTTTACTTTTCGATGGATTTGAAAGCCGGCTATTAAAATGCCTAAGAACCACTTAGCGGCGAAGGTGAAATAGGAGCACTGATTATTGTAAACTGTATTCCGCCACAGGCATCCCAAGCTCTAATTGCGAGTTGTTGGTTGATAACTCAGCTATAAAAGGGGGAGTATTATAAATTTTACTATTGTTAATAACTTAACATCCAATGAAATAAACGTACCTTTGCTGTATCTGTTGTCCTTTGTCGTTTAATAGAAATTTGGGCTTTTTTCCCTTTTTTGATTTCATCTCCCTAAGAGGCAGCACACAGGATTTCGACATTAATACCTGCACTCGAGACCATCTTCTTTTCCCACGTCGCATAGCCAACTTTTCCTCTCTCACATGAAGGCTGTTAATTACTTCTCTCCCACAAAAAATCAGATTTCAAAAATCTTTATCCAAACACTTCGAGATATCCTGAATTCTGTGTCAAATCCATAGCTGTCTTCTTCCCGAAGTTCCCGTTTCGTTAGGGTTCAGCAGGATTTGAAAATCGACTCAGCAACCTGGCCTGCTGTCAAAATTTCCTCTATCCAGCGGAGGGTATGTTTACACAGTCTACAAATTTCTCCATAGGAAGATAGTTAACAACACATTGTACTAAGTAACCAATCGTGTGGCGAGAAATAAGTTAACATCACAGCTAATTACAAGGGCAATGCCTATCAAAGAATGATCTCGTTGAATGTATCATACTAGCCTCCTCCGCAGTCATCTCTAATTTTTGAAGAAATCAGATTATGGGCTCCCTGTGGCAGGTGAAGAAAAGAGAGGGAGATTGGAGCCGAGAGAGAAGAGTACCCAATTCACGATTTTTTAATCTGATTTCTTCGAAAATTAGAGATGCCTGCGGAGGAGGCTAGTATCATACGTTGTTTATTCTCATTATTTTAACTGCCGGATAAGCGGTGATTCTCAGTTTTGCCAACAAAGGTCACAATGTACTCACTTCCGGTGAAGATGGCACTGGTATAGAACATTGTCACTAATCATAGGGCCTGTTGACGAGAAAAAAAAGCCCAAACCGCCAATAATAAACGACAAATGACAACATATAGAGCAAATATACGTTATTTCATTTGATGTTAGCTATTAAATAAAAACGGTAAAATTTGTATTGATTTCTCCGTTTATAGTAGCTCCCATACAAAGCCTGTATACTGACAACACCAATAACTCGCAAGTAGAGCTTGGGTTGGCTGTGGTCTTCCCGAACAAATTTCAAACCGTGAATCTTTGCAAAGCAAAGTCGCGTTTTGCAAATTAAAATTGCATGTAGACGACCGTTAATTAAACGCGGAGTCTATTTCTAAGGCCTAGACTAATTAAATTTAGGTGGTACCTGTTTGATTGACGGTATGCTAAATGCAATTTTTCCAAACGAGACTTGAAACTTTCACATTCGTACATGTGATCATTGAAAACGGTAATAACAAACATCGGAAAATAAGGCCAAGAGCTCGCTAATTGTTGGAGAGGCGGGGCTTCAGATTCACGCACAACAGAAGGCTAATTTTTTTTAAATGCTATTTTCTACGCTTTCGATTTTCAACCAAAATAGAGTTTTAAAAAAGCTCCCACTCAAGAGGAATTTATTCGATTTGTTTGAAATTTTCAAAAAATGGCAATTGATATCTCCTGAAGCTGCCAAACATTGTCTCTAAAAAGAGAGCTCTTGACGGAGAGCATGATAACTTTTGAACTAAGTCGAATTTTGAAAGTTTTGTAATACGATTCCTCTGAAATGCGACAAAGCAAACAGATTTTAAAACTTTAAAATATTTTCGGAGTCGGAGCTTCTGAAAGCCATCTCACTAGATCGGAGGAACGGGATCGCGGAAAATTCGAGATTTTCAAAGAACTCAAAACTTTTTATGTATTCTTGTAGCCAATTTAATAAGCTTTAAAATGATACGTGGATCATTTATCTACGATGTTTCCTCGTGGCGCTACATAATTTATACTAGAAACGCACCCTGAAGGTATCCGGTAACCTTAAGCAAAGTAAGAAGAAGACAAAGCTGGAGTTTGAAGCCCGTTCGTATCAATCGTCGGCAAACAACAAACGCGTGACGACATAAGTAACGGCTGCGAAGGTACTGTGGGCTCTTGCAAAACCAGCGAAGATCGCCAAAAAGTCATGCCCGAGTGATATCAAACAGGTAAAACCGGTTTGGTAACTGGTTTATCACGTGGTTTACCTCCAAGATTTTGGAGGTTGCAAGTGCGCATGTTCAACGCGAAAAGCAATCGTTTCGTGGCACAGGTTTCTTTCGGCGACAGGAAAGCCAGAGAGATGAGAAACCTCTGCTCGCAAGGTAAACATGAGGAAAAAACGAGTGAACACAAGCAGAACACGAGTGACTTCAAGTAAGCCAGGTTACCCTAGTATAACACAGATCTAAAACTCCACACGAGTCAGAACACGAGTGAACACGTTATTAGTATGCACACAGTCAGACCACTATTAGTACACACGCATAATCAGTCAAATTGGATTAAATGGACAATCACGTGGCAGCACCAGAGTAACAAGAAGCTGCAGGCAGGGGAACTAAACCTTAAAATCAACTCAATATCTATGCAAAGATGTATTCGAATTAAATAAATTGTGCTATTTAATTTTTCTATGTTACGCTTCCATCCGTTCAGATGGCTCAAATCTTGCATTTTGTGACGTCAGTTCCCGACATTGAAAAGCTGGACTAACGGCTCCTAATTGCGAACGAAACCATTATGTTTTCTTTGTGCTGGAGGTCCATATAGGGAAATTTTCACTGAATTGAGCCGCCACACAATCTAGATTTATCGGCGGAGAATCGAACTTGAAAACTAATTCTCCAAAGACGCGCAACACAAAAAAATAAAATAGCAGAACTTATGTCTTTGAATATATCTTTGTTTAGACGTTGTGAACACAAGTAAAACACGAGTGCACGCAAGTAGAACACGAATAAACATGGGCAACAGTATACCCTAGGTTAACACAGGTAGTCCGAAAATAATTGGATCCAAATACTCTATATCTCTCAGAACATACAACATAACAGGAGTCTGAGACAGTAGTTTGCGAGAGGTTAACACATTGGACTGATATAATTAGCCGGCTTGTTTTCAGATATTTTCAAACTAAATGTACCCCTCGAAAGTAAAGAAACGACCCCTCGAAAGTAACGTCTGGTCAGGGCTGCAAAAAGCGAAAGTAACGACCTCGCTACTTTCGGGACTCTACGGTATATATTCTCACAAAGCTAACTTTCGGTTGCCGTCCATGTCTACGACCGCGCCAAACGTTGCAATTACCGGTAAACGTAGCCTGCTTGCCGGCTCTCCTGTAATTTTTTTCGGTCGTTTCTTTTCGGATTGGGTCACCTGTGGCACGCGGTCAAAATGGGGCGAGGACAAAAATGAAGGGAGGGGGAGGGGGAGGGGAAGGAAAAAGGAGGGGAAGAAAGGAGAGCCTGCACGAATGCCATTGTTTTCGGAGTATTTACCGTTCGTCCACGAACGGAAAATTCCCATTGGCTAGAATGTGACAGGTGTCAAGTTTGACATTAAGCACACACTAAACCGAATCCCGCGTGACATATGTAGTTACATCGGTCGTAACACAAACGGAGACATTTCCATTCGGCTGAAGTATTACTACTTTCACACTGGTCTCCTTCGTTTCTGTAACAACATCAAATGAATATTTAAATGTTGAGTGAGCACTTCATCGGCACTTTACTCCTGTTGAACTTGAAACAAATACTTTCTCGACGACCGCGAAGAAGTCGTTTTTATTGGTAAATATTCAGACCGTGGTTGTTTTCTTGCCAACGGGCTTCGATCGGGTGTCAAAACTGTAGTAGCTGGCGTTTGCTTCGAATGGCTTCAGGACTAGGACTACTGCAGCTTTCTCCAGCTCCACTTTATTTACAAAGTTTTTCACGTAAAAGTACAAATCATTGAGAATTCTAATCTTCCTCCCACAGGGATTACAAACTCGACTCGATAAACCAGGAGAATTGACAACACGGCTTCCTTCACGTTTGCATTTGGAAGGAATAAAAAGATAAGATTATCCTTAGAAATAACTCCAGAACAACCTGGATCAACACTTGCAAAGGCGACAAAAATCATCCACGGATGTTTCGACCTCTCTTACTGGTGATTACTTTCTTTGGGGTTTCTTCTTGGTCCATATGCACCATTTGTGTTATGATTTATAATACCGCAAAAATTTAGAACGTGGAGCGCTGAACCGGAGCGCTGTCATTTTGAATCGTGTTGACATTTAATAAGCGTAATTTTCATTGGCCATTTTTTTACACTTGGAGCGTGACGGGCTGTCAAGCGTGGTCAAGCGTGGAGGGGCGTAATTCTCAAAACAATGACATTCGTGCAGGCTCTCCTTTCTTCCCCTCCTTTTTCCTTCCCCTCCCCCTCCCCCTCCCTTCATTTTTGTCCTCGCCCCATTTTGACCGCGTGCCACAGGTGACCCAATCCGAAAAGAAACGACCGAAAAAAATTACAGGAGAGCCGGCAAGCAGGCTACGGTAAACGCAATTACTTGTATCGTAATCTGTTCACCATAATAAATAATTGTTGTGAGCGGCGGCAGACATAAAAATAAGAACCGAAGTAATTTTACCGGCGTTAACGCACACTAGACACGGCACAATCTTCTCCATGTCCGCTCTGCGCTGAGTATACTATAATTTATCGTACGTTTTGCAATTTGTCTTCCAACTTAATTCGCTCACAATTTCCACTAGAACACCTAAACTAAACTAAATATACGATATAGTTAGATGACAAGTCTCAAACTACATCTCGGACCGAAGTAGTTTTACTTGTAAGTTTAGCTCGATGAACTGTGTGAAGTTTCTGCACTAGACACGGTGTCACCTCCGCAGGCAACTCTTATATGTTTTAGATCCGGCTTCCTGCGGAGGAGGCTAGGTGTCACAGCGTTTTGTGTTACCAGCGATTTTCGTTCCTAGGGGAGGGCTGGGGGTACACGAATCGCTAGCGTTTTGTGCTCCATTCCGATGTAACGCCTAGTATTTTAAGCGTGTCTTGTACAACAATAGGAGAGCCATTTACTTGCAGGTCAAAACCGTAATAGAGTTTCCGAAAATCATGCCCTGAGTTTTAGTGTTATTAGTACGTTATCAGTGCCGTACCAGCCCCAAAAATACTTGTATCCACGAGAATCTAATCTAGAACTCCACAGGAGTGAACATCAGTATGCTAGCGCTTCATAATTTAATTAACGAATATTCACACACAAAAAAAAGTATCGTCTTAGTTGTTTCGAGATACCTGTGTTATTAGTGCGGTACCATCCCTAAAAACACTTGCATCCAAATACTACGAGGTCTGATCTCGCGAGAACGTCAAATTACAGTTTTTTTTTCATATTTATTAATAAAAGTAACGTATAATAACAAAACACGTTATACTAGTGTGTTTATTTACCACAATTCCATTTTTCAGGTTACTGAATAAATTATTTATTGTTGTAGACAAAGGTTTCAAATTATAATAATGTATGTAATAAACCCGACATAATTACATAGCCTGCGGTCTCGATTTTTTTCGATTATTTTGGAGGTGCCTGCGGAGGAGGCTAATAATTACACAAGCAAAATCACATATTTTTAGATATGAAAACTCAAAAGCAAAATACCAAATCTCAAAGGTATACATAACATCAGATAGAACATATAGTTTTATTTATATGACATTTATAGAGAAAATTGACAACAACGCCAAAGTTGAACGCCAGCAAGGAATCAAATTTCATCCAGCGCGTCCCCAACAAAACATATTTCTCTTTCTCAATCCTAACATAATAATTGTATTTTCCAGATATGTTCTTCTGGCAATTACCAAGGGTTCAAATGTACATAAAAAGCAAATCTAAACATGATTTCATTGCCTTTCAAGCCACCAGACGAGTGCTCTTACTCAAACCCAACTGTCTATTTCGCTCTCTTCACGGCTGGACATCCCTCCAGGATCACTATTACCATCATCTTCACTGTTATTCTCTTCGAGGAGGACCAAAACTTCATCTAAATTGTACGATTTTGAACACTTTCCCTTTTCACTGTGGACCATTATGCAAAAATTCCACTACACTCGCGCTTGTAAGAAAGTTATCCGGTCAGTGATTAGTTGATATACTCTCACGCTGTACAGCAATCCTGGGGAGTTTTCCTTGTAACGCAACGGCGTTAGAATTTTTTGAAGTTATCACTACGTACGTACTGTTATTTATAGGCTCGGACAGTAAAGCGTTAAATTGCATAATTTTACGGCCCTCCCACGATGGAATAGATTTCTGAGAATGATTCATCGATCGATATCTCCTTGTCTCGCCTTGTCTGAGAACTTGTTTGACTTTTGTTGTCTGAGCGCGCCTGACGGAATCTAATCTGAGATTATAATTCGATACCTTTTATATCTAAAGGTGTTTGGATACACTTAAGCTGAGATTGTATTTCGCTCACGTTTTTAGATCTGTTCGGACAGCGCAGATGAATGTATTACGTTGTTCGTGTATTTTTGGGTCTATAACAGTTCCTTTACAAGAATCAGAAGATTAAAAAGTAGTTAAAAAGAACTGTAGCGCCTCGAAGCCTCACGTGTTGTTCATTTCACATTCTCACAGTGGTAATTATACGGTAATGATATTATGTGATGTAAACAGTGTAAAAGAAATCTATAAATTTAGTGCGCATGCCTCCTGCTGCAAGATTAATGAATACGATAACGTTTCAGTTTCAAACACTTGAACATGTCTGACGTCACAATAGAATTCGTAACGCTTTATCTACAATCGCGTGCCAGCGAATTTCCATGTCTTTGGACACTCATATAAACACGGCTTTCAGCCAATCAGCGCGCGAGTTTCCTCTGGGTTATTTTATAATTACGTTTCGTTCAGTTGTGTATCAACATAAAGCTGCTTTCAGTTCGGGCTTATGCAGTTTCGAAACGCTGCAGGAAATAAAGTAATGATCGCGTGTTGAATGATAAAAACAATTGGTAAATAAATATACACAGGTCTACATATAAACAATACTAATATGAGTGCGAGGAAATACATTATGACTGAATACCACATAATTATGATGACGCGCTAGAGACTGGACGAGGATCGAGTTATCATAGCCCACTGAACTATATATTCATCTGAGCCTTTTGAAGAATTGTAATTTCTGACAAAGAAACGATGGCATAATGATACAGGAAAGAGAACTGAGCCTAGAGATTCTGATTTTTTATTTTGTCATTTTTTTGACCGCCCACCCACAAACCACAGGAAAAGCTTATTACTTTAGCATCCCCCCTCCAACCTTTAAAAACTTAATAATAAAATTGTAAATTAGCTAAAGCCTGATCTAAACTTCAGAAAATCTGCATTAGAACTGAAAATGTACTGAGATTTTCACTGACGAACTGAGTGTCTTGTTGGTGAAGAGTGCGTGATTTCAAGTGTAACGCGAGAATATTTTTGCTCACATGCGATGCAGTAACAGCTATGCTATTGTTTTTTATGCCTGCTCATATCTTCAGAATTCTACGGACGACTTTTAAATTACAAAGGAACTGTATCAATTTGAAATATGCCGATGAACTGATAACTACTGATAGTGCAATCAGATTTATACTGAGTAATGGCTCTGTCACTGATTACAAACCTTTTTCCCCCGGGCATACGTGGAGCATTTGCCAGGAATTAAATTTGGGGGGGGGGGGGGGGGGGGGGTGGGTGTGGGGAATAGGCCATTTGACGATGTTGCGCACGCATTGAAAACAAAAGCATGTGGCCCGCCAAAAACCAGAATGTGGCCCGCCAAAACTCAATGTTGCATGACAATCTTTTGTTTTCTTGATTGCATGTATGTTGTTCTCAATGCGCGCGCAACATCGTCAAAATGGCCTATTGGTTAAAGACAGTCAAAATAGGCAATGTTGATAAGAGATTCGCACTCATTCCAAAGCCCCACAGTTGGGCATTTTCATAGCTTAGCTGACCCCACGGTGGGGCGTTTTCATATAGCTTAGCTGATCCCACGGTGGGGCGTTTGCGACGTTCTGATTTCCCCACAAATGCCTCAGTTATCCTTCTACTTTCTAGGCGTTCCCCATTCTCTGGTTAAAACAATACTCACTTGAAAACGGAATGACTGATACAATCTGAAATGCTAAATTTGTTCAACTATCACATGACCTAGTCAACCAATCAAAAGTTGGTATTTTGTGGCAATATTGCTGACCCCATAAAAAACACATGCTTCATAGAGAGCAGAACATCAATTTATTCTTCTACTTCGAAGCAATACGTACTGGTCTAGTACAGTTGAGCCCGACTTTTCGTTATGGCCACTCGAAGTATTCGCTATGTAGTCGCGGTTGTGGCACTCTTTTGGTGTTTGGACGGAACTCTGACTAAAGAAGTAAAGTGCGAATTAATCACAATTCCCATGTGTCGGGGAATAGGCTACAATCTTACGTACATGCCAAATATGTTCAACCACCAAACCCAAGCCGAAGCAACTCTTGAAGTTCATCAGTTCTGGCCGCTTATTGAAATCCAATGTTCTGCATACTTCAGGTTCTTTCTGTGTTCGTTGTACGCTCCAATATGTGAGAAACATTACAATTACACAGACCTGCCTCCGTGTAGGTCAGTTTGTGTGGAAGCACTCACTGGCTGTGCTCCATTAATGCGAAGGTACGGATTCTCCTGGCCCGAGAAAATGAAGTGCGAGAACTTCGCAGAGTTTGGAGATCCCGCTACGCGTTGTATGGTCTCAAGCATAAATATTTCTGACGTTAGAAAACCAGCAAGACCCACAACTTCAACACCTCCATCGAAACTCAACACTTCCGCAAATTACACAGATTACATGTATCGCTCAAGCCGTCCACCATTCGTCTCATCAGTGGCTGGTAAAAGTGTCACTGATATCAAGCCAACTCGAGGTATGTCTGTTGGAGGAGTTCCAAACCGCGCTAATTGGGCCGGCCTGCTTGTAACACACCTTTCGTTTCTCATGACAGTCTCGCTCTCTTCTGGATTGGTTTAGTGTACTGCCTGTGTCTCATTTTCAACCTTCAATACCTGACTAGATTGATATTTTATCATTTCGGGCTACCTGACACTTGTATTGCACTTATGTTATTATTCATTGTAATGTTTCAATTTGGTGTGAATAAAGTTTGTTGTTGTTGTTGTTGTTGTTGTTCTCGGTCATATAGGCATCAGTGAACATATTTACAGTGGCCGATCATTTTTCCCTGTTATATTTATTTAATGGTGTCCGGTGGCCCTTACAATCAGACAACAAGACATGTGCCCCCACTGTACACTATTCACAATAAATAAACAACACAGGAGTAAATAACGGATACTGTGCATTAAATTGTTAAATAATGTGAGCGATGCAATATACAACATATGTGTGCAGCTTCCAAAGTAGTGCAATTAATATTACTTCGGTTGGCTTCTGTAATTTTAGTAAGTAACTTCTTTAGTATAAACAAGCTGAGCTGCGTTAACGCGTGTAACAATGGTGACAGCGTTCAATCAAAAGTGAGGGCATCTAACTCGCTGGGAGTTAATTCAACAATGTTCAACGAAACCACATTCGCTTGGATCGAAAAATAATCACAACCGACATCGTTCTAAGCGTTTTTATTCATTATTTTCCTATTACAAATGACAAGTATAACGAGTTTTCGTTCTTATTCGTTCTTTACTTTTCGATGGATTTGAAAGCCGGCTATTAAAATGCCTAAGAACCACTTAGCTAGCGGCGAAGGTGAAATAGGAGCACTAATTATTGTAAACTGTATTCCGCCACAGGCATCCCAAGCTCTAATTGCGAGTTGTTGGTTGGTAACTCAGCTATAAAAGGAGGAGTATTATAAATTTTACTATTAAACATCCAATGAAATAAACGTACCTTTGCTCTATCTGTTGTCCTTTGTCGTTTAATAGAAATTTGGGCTTTTTTCCCTTTTTTGATTTCCTCTCCCTAAGAGGCAGCACACCGGATTTCGACATTAATACCTGCACTCGAGACCATCTTCTTTTCCCACGTCGCATAGCCAACTTTTCCTCTCTCACATGAAGGCTGTTAATTACTTCTCTCTCACAAAAATTCAGATTTCAAAAATCCAAACACTTCGAAAAACCATTTGACTTTAACTGGCCACAAAAACCTATTCTGGCACTAGGGATATACTTTTCTTACGATACAGATGTGCACAACGACCAAGCTCAATTTTCTTGATAAACTTGAACATCTTAAAAATTGTCTCATGGTGTGGGAAAAAAGAAATCTCACGTTATATGGCCGTATAAACATAGTGAAAACTTTGGGATTATCGAAGCTAGTCTACAATGCATCTGTTTTGCCCATACCAGAAAAATATTCCAAGCAAGTGGATGAAGTTACATACAAATTTATTTGGAAAAACAAACCCCCTAAAATAAAAAAGTCAACTTTAATTGGGCGTAAAGAATAATAATAATAATAATAAGTTTATTTATATAGCGCCATATCAACTAATTTTTCATGGCGCTTTACATTGAATATTATATAAAGAATTGAATAATTAAAACTAAAATGAAATAACCTATTTACAATATTTTTAAAAATAATCAACCTAAAAAATTTCCCTATGGACAATGACGTAAGAAATTAAAATCAAATCAAATTAAAATATTGTACATCAATTATAGGCTAGTTTAAAAAGATGTGTCTTTAGTGACTTTTTAAAAATATCTACATTTGGTGAGAGGCGGATTGATAACGGTAATGTATTCCAGACTTTTGGACCCACTACAGAAAAAGCTCTGTCACCATATGAGACTGTGCGTGACTTAGGAATGACTAATAATTTCTGTTCAGTAGAGCGCAGCGTGCGAACATTAGGGCAATATTTGAGTAGTTCTGTAATATATTGTGGCGATAGGCCATTAAGGGCCTTATAAACTAATAGTAAGACCTTAAAAATTATGCGCTGTGAGACTGGCAGCCAGTGCAATCTAATTAGAACTGGGGTTATGTGATCATATTTACGTGTAAGTGTAACGATGCGAGCAGCTGTATTTAATACTGACTGCATTCTATCTAATTGATGCTTAGTGAGTCCATGAAGAAGTGAATTACAATAATCTAGTTTTGCAGTAACGAACGCATGTATAAGAGTTTCAGTTGATTTTTCATCAAGGTATTTCCTAATTTTCCCTATATTCCTAAGGTGATAGTGTCCAGATTTACATATGCTACTGACATGATCTCCGTGGGACATGGACTCATCAAGTATAACGCCCAGGTTACGAACAGTAGACCGGTGTCTGATCGTATCATCACCCACTTCAACAGATGTAATACTTGGTCGTGGTTTAAACCGGGAGCTCAAAACAATAAGCTCAGTCTTGTCATCATTCAATCGTAGCCGGTTGTTAACCATCCAGTCATCAATGTCCCTTACACATCTTTCCACCTTTAACCTTGCCGCGCATGCATCTATTTCTGAATCTGCATCAAATGTAATGTACAATTGAGTGTCGTCTGCATAGAGATGGTAGAGTAGATTGTGAGACCTCAAGATATCCCCCACAGGCGCAGTATAGAGTAAATAGAGCAGTGGGCCCAATACCGACCCCTGGGGCACACCACAAGACAAACTACGTTCACTTGACTTACTTCCATCAACATTTACATAGAATGAAGATGGTGGCCTTTGTATGATTAATTTTGGTGATATTGAAAAAGCAATCAAAATCAGCTGGATAAAGAGGCTGGCAGACACACGTGTCGCAGCATGGAAAACAATCCCCCTGAGTCCCCTGGTAAAATACGGGGGCGCTTTTCTATTTAAGTGCAACTACGATGTTAAACATCTAACGCTTTTAGAGCTTCCACTGTTTTACAAACAAATTCTGGTATATTGGCAGGATTTAAAATCGGAGTGGTTTAAACAACACCCTACAGCTTCCATAGAAAGCGAAATAATCTGGAACAATAGTAAAATCAAAATAGGAGGAAGCCCCGGCAGTATTTTACAAAGAATGGTTACAAAAAGGGATCTACAGCTGTGACGATTTGTGTAATGATAACCACAAACTGCTTAATTATCATGAATTTCAAACTAAGTTTAAAATTAAAACAACTTTTATACGGTTTATAGGGCTCATAAATGCAATAAAAACGAATAAGCGAGTAAATGTGCGTGAATTACCAGTTAATTTACCTGTACCCGCACCACATCCACCTGAATGTTTCACAAACGCGCAAAATATTACAGCCAAAAAGACTCGCGGAGTACTCGTAGAGCAACAATTCAAAGCACCAACCGCTCAAAGTAAATTAAAAAGCCAAGGGGTACCCGAAAATAAGTTAAAGGAAATTTACACACTTCCGTTCGCTATTACAAAAGAGATCAAATTAAGCATATTCCAATACAAGATTAACCACAACATTCTTGCTACAAATCATTTCCTCTTCAAAGTAAAAATAAAAGACAGCGATCAATGCCCGTTCTGTGTTGAGAGACACACTTTAGAACATATGGTCGCCCAATGTGTTGAAGCCAAATCTTTCTGGGAATGTTTCAAGAAATGGTGGTTAAAAAACACATTGCAAACGTTAAACCTAAACACCGCACATATCCTGTATGGTCTTGTTGATCCTATTGAAAATAGCAAATTGCTAAACCATGTATTGATAATTGCAAAGTTTCACATGTATACATCATTTATAAGAAACACGCCCTTCTGTTTTGAAAGCTTCCTTATCCTCTTAAGCAAAAAAGCAATCATTGAAAGAGAATCTTCCATCAGCAAACAAAAATATGAAAAATTCCAAACGAAATGGCACCCCATATATGACTGGCTAAAACGAGAAAATGTAATTACTGAAGGATAATTTGCACTGTGTAAATTGTAATATGTTTTTGTATTCGTATTCGTATTTTTTTTATTTTAGTTTTTTAGTTTTTTTAGTTTTGCACCATTGCACTTGTAAAGTTATGTGGTTGTAGTATAAATAAAGGCAATTGTATATAAAAAAATAATAAAAATAAAAATAAATAAAAAACTCTTCGAGATATCCTGAATTCTGTGTCAAATCCATAGCTGTCTTCTTCCCGAAGTTCCCGTTTCGTTAGGGTTCAGCAGGATTTGAAAATCGACTCAGCCACCTGGCCTGCTGTCAAAATTTCCTCTATCTAGCGGAGGGTATGTTTACACAGTCTACAAATTTCGCTATAGGAAGATACTGAACAACACATTGTACTAAGTAACCAATCGCGTGGCGAGAAATAAGTTAACATCACAGCTAATTACAAGGGCAATGCCTATCAAAGAATTAACTGTCGATTTTCGATTGCAAGGGGATCTCGTTGAATGTATCATACTAGCCTCCTCCGCATTCATCTCTAATTTTTGAAGAAATCAGATTATGGGCTCCCTGTGGCAGGTGAAGAAAAGAGAAGGAGATTGGAGCCGAGAGAGAAGAGTACCCAATACCACACCGCGGCAAAACGGTATGCTCCGCTGGCCAAAATAACGAAGGCTCTGCTATCAAATACAAATTACCGAGGGTTTCAACTTTTTTAGTAAATAATTTTATAACTTAGTAAACTCACAGTGAATGACAAATTAAGAAAACTTCAACCTGTGAAAGTCTTAGGCTTAGCTTTTAAGTAGTTTTATTATTTTTTGACAAAACAGTTCACAAATGGTACTTTTGAGCAGAAATTTTAAAATCACGGCATTTGCCTGTTGGTTCATTTCAGTTTTCGCGGGAAACTGGGGGCGGCCGCGCGCCGACAAGATATAGCAAATACGCATGCGCATGACGTTTTGCCGCGGTGTGACCCAATACAGCAGCAGGGAATTCTGCTGCCGCTGACCAAAATAATCGCAGGCGTTTCCACATGTGAACGAAAAAGGAGTGTTCGGACAGAGCTGAATGAAAATTTAGCTTTTACAAGACTCTGTCCGCTCAAAAATGCCTTTTCAAGTTTTTGTACCTATTTTCTAGTATGTTTCAGATACTTAGAAAGTCAGCAAGGACTCTCTTTGGAGGAAAATTGACCGAAGCGTCGGAAAAATCAGGATTTTCCTTCGTGTCAGCCATGGGATCTTGAAAAGAAAACGCCTTTGTTTACAACTAAAAATCAGTCAGAAATCAAACAATTAAGCACGAGAAATTTCCTGATCAACTTGTTACCTCTGTTGATATTTTCCCTTTCTTAATAATTGATTTTGGAGTGATTCTGGCGAATTTTAATAGTAAACTGCACTCAATTGGACGTCCTATCACAAGTAATTGAATTTGGCGCGAACTGGAAGTTGTCTGCCTGACAGGATTGCTGTTTCTGAGCTGTGTGGTCAACGTCAAGATAAACGGTAAGTAAAAGTTTGGAGTTTATATACAGGAGATATACAATGTGGCTACTGATTTTTTGCAACATAAGTTTATCGTGAAATATGTGAAGAGTTTGTAAAGGGTAACTTTATACACTCGAATGTGTAGTCTCCACTAACCAAAAACGTTCATCTTCATGTAGCTAAAAATCTAGCCGGACCCACCAAAATATTATTGACATTTTCTTATCATTTCAACTTTATTCTTCACATTTCAGAGAAATTCAACTCTCTCAAAATTGCCGCACGTATGGTAAAGTCGTATTATATTTCATTGCCACACAAAATTTAACTTGCGACCTGGTTTACTTCATCGAGGATAAACACAACTTGAAAACACCACACGGCTGCCTGTTGTTTTATAATTTCAGTTCCAGAGAATCAGTCATTCAAGTCCAGTATAAAGCTTTGAAATCGAATTATTTTCCTGGATTGTATTTCTAATTGAACGTTTTGCTTTTTTTACGTGCTATTTCGAGAAACGGGATAGAAAACGGTAGAGCATTTATCTCGAAATCTAGCCGAACCCACCAGAATGAAAACTATCTGAGTGCACGCTATATGCTTCAAAAAAAAATTTATTTACAAGGATTTGTCTTTTAAAATTGCTTAAATAGTGTTTTTAGTTTACTGAAAACGTGCGACAGCGACCGCGCGAGCTCGAAACCTATCTGGGCTAATAGATTCGAACGAAATGAAATAAATTGATAAACGCTTCGATTGAAGTCGCGTTGGCAAGGAACCCGAAGTTTATATATTTATTATTAGTACTGCCTAATCTTAGTAGAATGGTACCTCATCTATTTATCGTTAACTTGTTAAATTTGTGAATGCATTCATGTTCTGCCATAATTTGCAAATATGTGACAGTTTGTACAGGAAAATTCATAAAGGTGTCGATTTTGCACATACTAATGTACTGTAACTTTGTTATAACATGACTTGCCTCAATTTAAACTACCGAGTATTATAAAGTACCATTCATATTTACAAGTCTTTCAAACTAATTTTGTGTCATTTTTGGTCACAAAATATCATGATATCAGAGTACAAATTACTAATTTTGACCCTTCAGAAGTGCAGAGTTTAATGAGTCAAGCTGTGGGTGTACCATTATTCCCCCATTATCTTGTCCATTATCAATATTTGCATGATTACTTCAATGGATAATCACATTCCTTACTACCTCCCCTAATTCTTTTACTTTATTTTGCAGAGTTGACTGTGGCACTGAATAACACACTTTGTAAATAACGGACACTGTTCCCTTTCTTGTTCAAGTTAATACAGTCATATATAACTGGAGTGTCATTCACTAGTCATATATAGCAATTAGAATGTGGTCAAAAATTTTGACAACCCTGCAGAATTACAAAATTCCTTGAACCATGATAGTCAGGGTCATAAATTGGGGAATTCTTTCCCACTAATGCCCTTAATCTTCACACCTAGCTTAGACAAAATGCAAATGTAGAAGTTTTGTTAGTTAAGGATATAATATTCAAGTATATGGGGTAGGTTTTAAACAGGCTAGGAAGAAGCCGGTATAATTATTACTCTGTGTACATGTACTAGAAATTATAAATAAAGATTGCCTGATCTCATATTAAATTGTTTAATAGTCTGTTTTTTTGTCCATCTGTGTCTACAGAATATATTTCTTTTTATAATATTAAAGAGCCCTTACTTATTAAGCTATACAACTCTATTTTTTTAGTTTTCAGACAGGGGTTTGATTGGTAGAATTAGGAATAACCTCCCCATTTGTTCCTCTTAAATGTAGCCAAAAAGTGTTTATTCTGCTTTCTCTTTTTGAGGTTTACTCTTTCTGGCTGTGCATGACTAAACGGTAAACCTAGGACTCCTTTTTAGTGGTCTTTCAACTTTCTACTGTTCAGCACTTACAAGCTGTTATTAAAAGGGACATGAGGAAAAAATTGATATAACAAAAAGCCGGTATGCAATATATGATACAAATTTAGCAGGGCTCTCCTCAGTACCGAAGCAGCTCGGAAAGAAATTTAAATTGAACCTCAATTTCGAGTATATTCAACACCTCTTTTTCACACCTCCGACAACAAACTCTACAAGTACTCTCAGGAAAAATTCGTGTTAAACAAATTGAGTAAAATGCAGGTAGAGAAAAAAGGAAACAAAATCGTACGAAGCACGCCGCCATATTTGTTTTATTTCCCTGCACAACCACACAGGAAACCCGCGCGGATAACTTCTAGCGCATGCGTAGACAAAATTCCCTGCTGCTACCCAATACACGATTTTTAATCTGATTTCTTCGAAAATTAGAGATGCCTGCGGAGGAGGCTAGTATCATACTTTTTTATTCTCATGATTTTAACTGCCGGATAAGCGGAGATTCTCAGTTTTGCCAACAAAGGTCACAATGGACTCACTTCCGGTCAAGATGACACTGGTATATAACATTGTCACTAATCATAGGGCCTGTTGACGAGAAAAAAAAGCCCAAACCGCCAATAATAACCGACAAATGACAACATATAGAGCAAATATACGTTATTTCATTTGATGTTAGCTATTAAATAAAAACGGTAAAATTTGTATTGATTTCTCCGTTTATAGTAGCTCCCATACAAAGCATTGATACTGACATATAAACACACCAACAACTCGCAAGTAGAGCTTGGGTTGACTGTGGTCCACCCGACCAAATCTTTGCAAAGCCAAGTCGCGTTTTGCAAATTAAAATTGCATGTAGACGACCGTTAATTAAACGCGGAGTCTTATTTCCAAGGCCTAGACTAATTAATTTTAGGTGGTACCTGTTTCATTGACTGTCTGGAGACTTGAAACTTTCACAGTCGTGCATGTGATCATTGAAAACGGTAATAAGAAACAACGGAATATAAGGTATCAAAACTGAAATTATTTGAAGGTATCAACTCGACAATAACTGAGCGTAATGAGATTTATACTGATCAACTACTGATCTATCAATTCCAAACCTGCCTCCCCCCTCCCGACGGGTATTTGACTGAATTTCTGTCTCGAGGGTGGGGCATTTTTTATTGCCAGCAAAGAAAATTTGGGGGTGGCGGATGGTCAAAGACAGTAAAAATGGCGAATGTTTATAACAACCTCGTAACCAGGGTCTTCTCGGTCAGATCCAAGATGGCGGCTACTCCGAGAGAAGACCCTGGTAAACGCTGAACTGTCACGTACTCTGATTGGCTCTTCGATTATGACGCAAGGGTTGTTATAACTCCAGAGATGAACTTGTGTATAGATTTGATTGCTCAAATTTTATCAATAAAACGATTTTAAATAACCTTAAAACACGTTGCGTAGGTAGAGCAATAGATGAAGTGTATTATTACTGGGTAGTTTTCATGAGTGGGAAAGCCAGGAGAAGCCGTTTAACCTGAACATGAGCTATCGATCGCTTCGCTTCAACGCTACCGGAAAATGAACGGCTTTTTAGCATTCTCTTCTAGCTTAGATACATCCTGGTATCTTTGTGATACTATTCCACTGTTTCTTTATCCAAGTAAACTCCATTTCGAGCCGTTTAGTACTGACCCGTTTTCACCACATCGTTCGCCGCGTGGAAAAACTGTTAATCGCATCTCGCTCACTCCAGATTGGGATACCTATGGCTTGTAGGCACGTGTTAACATTTCCATATTTAGCTTGGCCGCCATCTTGGATGCCCACATCACGTGATTAAAATCTCCAGGATTTCTGGAGATTTTTGGTCACGTGATTCAGCGTTTACCAGGGTCTTCTCTCAGAGTAGCCGCCATCTTGGATCTGACCGAGAAGACCCTGGTTACGAGGTTGGTTTATAATATATATTTTTGCACTCGCTCATTCCGCCAAAGCCCCACGGTGGGTCATTTGCATAGCTTAGCTGACCTAGCCTGTGTACAGTTAATTAATTGCGGGAAAGAAGATAGTTCTTAAGTTTTAATTGAAAAGAAGAAAAAGACATTGCGTTACGTATATTTGAACAGTGAGTATTGTAAAATTTAGGACCTTGGAAACTAACATGAAATTATTGAGAACTTCAGGTATTGTAACTGTGAATTTGATCGTTCCTCGACAATAAATTGTCGGGGTGCTTTCTATACCCTCCTGGTAGGGAAAAGCCACTGGGTTGGATTCGTTGGCTTAAACTCGCGATGAATGACTCCATCTGCAGCCCTGTGAGGACATTTCTCGACTTGATTTAAGTTTTCGTGAAATATTCGGGTCTGACTTGAGGCTGATTATAACGGATTTAGCCGGGTCGCTTTCGATGGCTCAGTGGCATACCTTGTCTCTCCCTTAGTAGAGCTAGGAAAATTTGACCGAATTCCATGAAACTCGCAATCACATCAAGACACATGATAAGTTTGGTGGAGTTTTATTAAATATTTCTGTCGAAAATCGAAAACGTAAAATTTCCCATATAAACACTGTTACTGTTAGATGTAATTTCCATATAAACCCTATTGCTATCAGATGTCATATATTATAGTGATCCTGGGCGACCTGTAGTTCGACCTTTCGATCCCAAGCCGTATGTTGTAGTTATTTCAGAGAAGACCAAAGGAATATTTCTATAAAAAGCAACTTTGAAGAGTAGTTGATATTATTTGTGTTCTCTGGTAGAGATTGTAAGCGAATTTAATGAATTTAACGAATTTAACCTCCCACTTTTTTCCCTGCGGACTGCCGCTTTCCCCATCTTAGATCGAGCATACAGAGAACTGATGGCCTGCGTGTACCCCAAACGGTGTCGAATCTGATTGGTTGACCCTGTCACCTGTTGAACCAACTCCAAGACACAAAAACAATTGCAAAGCTTGAATCGGGCGGCCAAAGACGAGGCTTGAGTCATTAGAGTTCAAAGGTCACATTATACGTTTCCATATTAACTGTCATAAAAATGTATCAAGGTTGTGACTTTTTCCAATCTGTCAAAGTGTCAAAACTGTATCTTACAACTATGACGAAGACACAGACCACCCACCCTTTATTTGCGGCGGCCATATTGGAGACCCATGCCTTAGCTACTGCCCCTGAGTGTGCCGTAGTCATTGCCATAGTTTGTCCCACTCAAACGAAATCTGCTCTATATCCCTATCCAGTGGATAATTATTAACCAAACTTGCTTATTTTATCCACTGGATAGGGATATATCCGGTGGATAGCGGTATCCACCCTGGAGGCTGATAATCCATTGATAAAAATCGTCTTTGCAAAATGGTAGCAAAGTCGGAGATCACGAGACAATCACATATGCATGATCCCTATCATTTTGTTATATGCATTTATTGTATTTATTTATTATTGAAGAGCCTGGAAATTACAGACGTCGGCACACACGAATATATTCAAACTTCAGTATAAATACCTCTCATTCAGTAAACGAGCGCGAAGTACGTTACCGCAAGTTATGGCAGCGCGAGGGCCAAAAACGGGGGAAACGAGTTTAATAAGATGTTTATGTATTTATGGATCAAAATTATTCCAAACCAGCTTTGCTTCGATTTGGTGGTGTATATGAGAAGCTATACGGGACACCAAACTAACCATAAATCACAAAGTGCACCAGCATTATGTTTAATTTTAATTAGCTTAGCAGATCATGATTGTAATGCTCACTTCTGAGAGTTTGAAATGTAAAGCAAAAAAATTCAGTAGAAAGCAAATTCCGCGCATGCGCTCTAGACCACCGTCGGTATTATGCCGGACTATCGATTAGAGCAGATTTCGTATGAGTGGAACAAACTACGGTATCGGCTACGACACGGTTACAATACGGCATGCCGTGACTTTGAAATGGGGTTACCCATTTTTTCTCTCTTTCTGATCCAATCAAATTACAGAGTTTCGGTATAGCACGGTTACGGTAAGGGTCCCACTTATACGAAACTCTACTCTAAATGTAACGACGTGTGAGCTTCGTCGAAGTCCACGCTCTAGTACACTGTCGGTATTGTGTCGTCGTCACTTTATGAACAAGAAGCTGCACGCAGCTTGAACTCCGGCGTTTTTTTTAACGCGGATATGCTCATACACCTGCGTGTTTGGAACATTACGAACACACAATCAACCGATGCGAAAGTACGCACAGTCGATCTCATCTAAAATTCCACACGAGTCAGAACATGACTAGTAAAAACGAGTGAACACAAGCAGAACGTAAGCCAGGTTCCGTTACCCTAGTATAACACAGGTAGCTCAAAAATGCTCGGATTCAAATACTATTGTTACTCTGATCTAAAATCTGATCTAAAACTCCACACGAGTCAGAACACGAGTGAACACGTTATTAGTATGCACACAGTCAGATCGCTATTAGTACACACGCACAATCAGTCAAATTGGATTAAATGGACAATCACGTGGAAGCGCCAGAGTCACAAGAAGCTGCAGGCAGGGGAACTAAACCTTAAAATCAACTCAATGTCTTTGCAAATATGTATTCGAATTAAATAAATTGTGCTATTTAATTTTTCTATGTTACGCTTCTAGCCGCTTAGACGGCTCAAATCTTGCATTTTGTGACGTCAGTTCCCGACATTGAAAAGCTGGACTAACGGCTCCTAATTTCAAACGAAACCATTGTGTTTTCTTTGTGCTAGAGGTGGATATAGGAAAATTTTCACTGAATTGAGCCGCCACACAATCTAGATTTATCGGCGGAGAATCGAACTTGAAAACTAATTCTCCAAAGACGCGCAACACAAAAAAATAAAATAGCAGAACTTATGTCTTTGAATACATCTTTGTTTAGACGTTGTGAACACAAGTAGAGCACGATTGCACGCAAGTAGAACACGAATAAACTGGGCAACAGGATACCCTAGGTTAACACAGGTAGTCCGAAAATACTAGGATCCAAATACTATTAGGATCTGAACTATAACTCACACGAGTCGTAACACGGGCGAAGATGAGTGCACTAGCGCTTGATGATTTAATTAACACAAAATCATAATAATAATAAAATAATAAAAATTGTGTTATCGGCCATCGCTTAGTTGTTCCGGGATACCTGTGTTATCAGTACGTTCCGGCCTTGTATTTCCGGTCTACCTGTGTTATCTAGGGAACGCCATTCAAGCGGACGGCTGTACGATGTTACCGTAGAGTCCCGAAAGTAGCGACCCTCCGAAACTGAGCAACGACCCCTCGAAAGTAGCGTATTTTGTTGTTCTTCAACTGAAATTTCGAAAGTAACGAACCCCTGAAAGTAGCGACCCCTCCGAAAGTAGCGACCCCTTTACTTAAATTGCAATTGGTGTCGGTTTCATTTTAGTCCTATTACTGATACGCAGCCAAGCAATTAAAATTATTTTTACACTTCATTAAATGTTCAAAAGTTTGTAATGCGACTTGCGAGACCTCTATATCTCTCAGAACATACAACATAACAGGAGTCTGAGTCAGTAGTTTGCCAGAGGTTATCACATTGGACCTGATATGATTAGCCGGCTTAAGCTTGTTTTCAGGAATTTTCAAACTAAATTTACCCCTCGAAAGTAACGACCCCTCGAAAGTAACGTCTGTTCAGGGCTGCAAAAATCGAAAGTAACGACCCTCGCTACTTTCGGGACTCTACTACGGTATATATTCTCACATAGCTCACTTCCGGTTGCCGTCCGTGTCTACGACCGCGCCAAACGTTGCAATACACGCCTTTCATAAGTTTTACTTCCGGTCACGAAGACGAGGCTCCAGGTGGTTTGAAATCCAAGATGGCGGACAACTGCTCAGTCTCAGCTAGAAAGTACCTCCGAAAAGGACTCGAAAAGTGTGTTATTTAGTAGATCGTACCTGAATTTGGCTTCAGAATCACTGTATTTATGTTCATGTATAGTCTACCGTATATTAACTTATGATTTGCATGAAAAACGTCCACGTTTTGGGCAAAATACCGAAAGAGCGCGGATGAAACTTTTAAACTATTAACTTTTGTTGAAAATCTCAACAGATCAGTACCACAAAAAGCACACGCCATATGAAATACTGCATTGCTGTGTACACTATGTACTGGAATAACTCTTGAGACGTGATTTGTAGTGTAAGCCGACCCAAAACTGAGAAAGAGTATGGCTGATACGGTTGCTTGAAATATGACTAACTTATGGTTGTTCAGTTAACGTATAACTTTGAGGGAAGTGGGGGTTTCTTGGATGTTACAGATCACCACATATGTAACACAAAGAAAACTACTGTCTTCTAAAGCAAAACAACACCCTGAAATACAAAGAACCCTATCCCCAGAAACAATGAATCAAACAATGAATCTGCTTCACCAAGAAGCACCCAGAAAAGTGATATTTGAAGTATGCGGGCATCATGCATGCATGCATGCATGCGCGCGCGCGCAGGCGTCGTATTAGGTACAGGCATTCCCGGAAAAATATGTTCCCTTGGTGTCAACGTACTCAAGAGAAGAGAAATCTTCAAGCATAATTCTGGCTCTTGGAAACAATGATAGCTACAGCTACCAGAATGAAGAAAATACTGTTGATGATATTCAATCAATGGGCATCAGTCAAACGATGAAAATACAGATTCAACCGACCGCTATTGAAAAACCTGCTCGTTTTTCTTCTTCAAGGAAATAAAAAATAATATTAGTTTCTGCACAGGATTCTCATCTTCTAAAATATTTCAGGTCTAGTATGATTTTTATAATGTTTGAGAGAAGGGAGAAATATCATTTACTGAAATAAATGTTTAATTGAGGCTAACAGTAATATGGGAACTGAGGGAATACCACTTATAAACAGTGGCTATACAAGTAATCCAGGTCAATAAAAATATGAAAACATTAAGTACTAAATAAATTGTAACAAACATATTAAAACTATTAACTGGTAAAATAGGTGTTAAGTAAGTGGTGGTTGAAAGTGATATTAAAATTAGTCCACATGAAATTGGGGGAATCATAAGATGAGTGATAATGTGTGTATGGATAGCAGGGTTTTAGCCCAGAAGGTTTGGGGTAAGGTGAAGCTAAATCAGAAATGAGAAAAACACTAAAAAAAAGGAAAATTATGAGTAGTGAGAGCTGCTAAATAAACAATAACTGATATAACAATGTGGTGGCCTGATGATATGAGAGTGAAGGGAGTGGGGGAAGTTGCTTGGGGAAAGGAGGGCATTGGCACCCCTGCCCCATCTCCCCTTATTTGACTGGCTAAAACCCTAGATAGGGTGAGCTAATATACCACACAGAGCATGCAGGGATAGGGGAATTAAGGAACCACTACTAATTACAATCGGTTTGTGCTAAGCTTTTCATTATATATATATTTATCAATAATTGCACAAAAGAATATTTTGTACAAAATGGTAGTGTTCCATTCAAAAAGCCCAAGCAGTGCCCAAAAGCCTCGATCTGCTAGATATATTCTAACTACAAATAAACTTATTTTAATGGTATATGAATAATAAAATCAATACCGTATGCTGTTACACAATAATGTAAGTGATACAAAGTCAGGGAATATACATTGAAGGGTAGGGTATGAATTGTATACAATGTGAAAAAAGGGTATGAAAAAGTAGAATTTACCATATAATGGGTAGGGATAGGGGAAGGAAAACGTGTTATCATTCTTTATTAATGTAAAAGTTATGTACATAATTTAAGTGAAAACGGCTTTGGGGAACTATGAACGGATAAACCATATTCTAACTGGAACTATGTCTGGATGGTTATCCAGTATAAAGGCTGCTGTTTCGGTATACTCGTTGCCTGCATCAGTTATCAGTTGACTCCAGCTTTTTCCAATGTTTGTTTTCTGTTAGGTGAACAGTAGTTATCTGACATTTCCCATCGATAGCACTTCACTTACTGTATTAAATAGCAAAAGAGATTATATATCATGACATGAGCTTATTAAACAGCCTATCAGAAATAAACTAAAATTTGCTTTGCACCTCATAAATCACTTTGCCTCAATTTTAGACCACAATACTAATTTACTTTAGGCAGAAGATATTTCCGACTCCTTTAAGTTAGCTTAGATATCTTCGACGGAAAGATGCCCCTGAAATAATTAATATCGTCCTCTGTAAGCTGCAAACGTATTTTTTAGATTTGCAACCTGTCGGGTGTACATTGTTCGGAAATGACCGATGACTTGATCAAGTAGAAAAGTACTTTTCTGTGCGTTAAACAATATACTAAAACTAGAGTAACTATCAGTTAGGAAGTGCGTTCGTTCGAAAAGAATCATATTTTGAAGTAATATAAATTTCATTCAGATTTTAGAAATGTATTTGTTTGGTGAAACCAAGGAAAGTACCGAAAAATATACCTCTTCTTATTTACTTTTTTACATCATACCCTTTTGTCTGATTGCGTCTAGAGGAAATGGACTAGTAAACACAAATGAATAATGAATATATTTATTCTCATTGTTTACAATTATCGTATGAATATCAATTCAACTGGTTATCCTTGTGCTAGACTTATCTGCTATATGTACACATGCAATTCTTACTTGGAAGATTTGCCTCTGGCTCCCTGGGTATAAAACTATATAGTAACATAACTAATATATTTTAACTGTTTTTAACGGTAACGGTATAAGATTTGATGTGTAATATTGTAACATGCATTAATGTGTAGCAATGTTTTCATTTAAATGGTCTACTTCGGGCATATAGCATCATAACCATGTTTAAGTTTACTTTCTTCACTATTTTGTAAAAGTCATTGCATAAAGTTTTCAAGTAAATTCGGACCATGCAGTTATCGAAATATCGTGAGCCGTAAAATAAACAAAACGGCTGCTCGCTTAGTTCCCAGACCGGTGGTACGTGGCTCGCTTTAAAGCTTGACTCAAAGCATAACACTAAATAAACTTTTGCTTCAGTGTAGTTTCACGTTTACGGCAGACCTTGTCTTGTTACTAGTATTAAAAGGTTTCGGCAGAAATCATTCTAGATGTTTGCGTATTAAAATCTCAACTCTTCTTGTAGTCTGAAGTCTGATTTTTTTACAGAACATCAACAGAGTTTTGAAGGAACGTTTGTCATATTTGAAAGACGTGCAAAAACTTCTATACTCTTACCAGAAAACTTATACTGGGAAAGTGCAATTCCTTTTGAATTAAAAGAGCTTTAATGCATCGGATCCGATCAGTCAGTTCGCGATGCCTCCCCAGCCGGAATTAAAAGCGTCAGAGAACAACGATAGCTGAATGTGTTTCTCGTCTTTCCGCTCCAGCAGCAAGAATATTGACGCAAGAAGAGACGATCTGTGGTTAAGTTTAGAATTTGATCAGACAGTAGAACCTCTGGTACCCAGGGTACGCTTTGATGAGCAACACTTATGAATTTCTTCAGCATATTACCGAGATAAATCACTACTCACCTTTTGCACTGTTCAAACCACGAGGCGAACCGTATATCGTAATGCATCATGGACATGCTGAGATAATTTATGCGCAAAGGTACAAACCCACGTTTTTCGTGTTTGGATTGCGCCTATGGACCACAGGTAGCCCGCGTTAAGATTAGTATGCGTTCTCGCTCTCGCTCGAACGCAATAATGCAGACTACACATGGACATAAATACCAGTGATTGTAAAACCAAACACAGTTATGATTTACTGAATAACATACTTTTGGGAGTATTTTCGGAGGTACTTTCTAGCTGAGACTGTGCAGTTGTCCGCCATCTTGGATTTCAAACCACCTGGAGCCTCGTTTTCGTAACCGGAAGTAAAACTTATGAAAGGCGTGTATTGACGGTAAACGCAATTACTTGTATCGTAATCTGTTCACCATAATAAATATTTTTTGTGAGCGGCGGCTGGCATAAAAATAAGAACCGAAGTAATTTTACTGGCGTTAACGCACACTAGACACGGCACTGAGTATACTATAATTTATCGTACGTTTTGCAATTTGTCTTCCAACTTAACTCTCACAATTTCCACTAGAACACCTAAACTAAACTAAATATACGATATAGGTAGATGACAAGTCTCAAACTACATCTCGGACCGAAGTAGTTTGACTGGTAAGTTTAGCTCGACGAACTGTGTGAAGTCTCTGCACTAGACACAGTGTCACGGTGTCACCTCCGCAGGCAACTCTTATATGTTTTAGATCCGGCTTCCTGCGGAGGAGGCTAGGTGTCACAGCGTTTTGTGTTCCCAGTGATTTTTGTTCCTAGGGGAGGGCTGGGAGTACACGAACCGCTAGCGTTTTGTGCTCCACTCCGATGTAACGCCTAGTATTTTAAGCGTGTCTTGTACAACAATAGGAGAGCCATTTACTTGCAGGTCAAAACCGTAACTAGAGTTTCCGAAAATCATGCCCTGAGTTTTAGTGTTACTAGTGCGTTATCAGTGCCGTACCAGCCCAAAATATACTTGTATCCATGAGGATCTAATCTAGAACTCCACACGGGTGAACACCAATATGCTAGCGCTTCATAATTTCATTAACGAATATTCACAATTTAAAAACAAATGGTTATCGTCTTAGTTGTTTCGGGTGTACCTGTGTTATCAGTGCTGGTACCAGCCCTTAAAACACTTGCATCCAAATACTACGAGGATCTGATTTCCCGAGAACGTCAAATTACAGGAAAATTATAAGAAGTGGTATAACAACAAAATATCAGTTTGTTAAAAAAATATTTATTAATAAAAGTAACGTATAATAACAAAACAAGTTATACTAGTGTGTTTATTTACCACAATTCCATTTTTCAGGTTACTGAATAAATTATTTCTTGTTGTAAAACAAAGGTTTCAAATTATAATAATGTCTGTAATAAACCCGACATAATTACATAGCCTTCGGTCTCGATTTCCCCCGATTATTTTGGAGGTGCCTGCGGAGGAGGCTAATAATTACACAAGCAAAGTCAACATATTTTTAGATATGAAAACTCAAAAAGCAAAAATACCAAATCTCAAAGGTATACATAACATAAGATAGAACATATAGTTTCATTTATATGACATTTATAGAGAAAATTGACAACAACGCCAAGTTGAACGCCAGCAAGGAATCAAAATTTCATCCAGCGCGTCCCCAACAAAACATACCCGATTTCTCTTTCTCAATCCTAACATAATAATTGTATTTTCCAGATATGTTCTCCGGCAATTACCAAGGGTTCAAATGTACATAAAAAGCAAATCTAAACATGATTGCATTGCCTTTCAAGCCACCACACTCGCGCTTGTAAGAAAGTTATCCGGTCAGTGATTAGTTGATATACTCTCACGCTGTACAGCAATCCTGGGGAGTTTTCCTTGTAACGCAACGGCGCTAGAATTTTTTGAAGTTATCAGTACGTACGTACTGTTATTTATAGCCTCGGACAGTAAAGCGTTAAAGTGCATAATTTTACGACCCTCCACGATGGAATAGATTTCTGAGAATGACTCATCGATCGATATCTCCTTGTCTCGCCTTGTCTGAGAACTTGTTTGACTTTTGTTGTCTGAGCGCGCCTGACGGAATCTAATCTGAGATTATAATTCGATACCTTTTATATCTAAAGGTGTTTGGATACACTTAAGCTGAGATTGTATTTCGCTCACGTGTTTTTAGATCTGTTCGGACAGCGCAGATGAATGTATTACGTTGTTCGTGTATTTTTGGGTCTATAACAGTTCCTTTACAAGAATCAGAAGATTAAAAAGTAGTTAAAAAGAACTGTAGCGCCTCGAAGCCTCACGTGTTGTTCATTTTCACATTCTCACAGTGGTAATTATACGGTAATGATATATGTGATGTAAACAGTGTAAAAGAAATCTATAAATTTAGTGCGCATGCCTCCTGCTGCAAGATTAATGAATACGATAACGTTTCAGTTTCAAACACTTGAACATGTCTGACGTCACAATAGAATTCGTAACGCTTTATCTACAATCGCGTGCCAGCGAATTTCCATGTCTTTGGACACTCATATAAACACGGCTTTCAGCCAATCAGCGCGCGAGTTTCCTCTGGGTTATTTTTATAATTACGTTTCGTTCAGTTGTGTATCAACATAAAGCTGCTTTCAGTTCGGGCTTATGCAGTTTCGAAACGCTGCAGGAAATAAAGTAATGATCGCGTGTTGAATGATAAAAACAATTGGTAAATAAATATACACAGGTCTACATATAAACAATACTAATATGAGTGCAAGGAGATACATTATGACTGAATACCACATAATTATGATGACGCGCTAGAGACTGGACGAGGATCGAGTTATCATAGCCCACTGAACTATATATTCATCTGAGTCTTTTGAAGAATTGTAATTTCTGACAAAGAAACGATGGCATAATGATACAGGAAAGAGAACTGAGCCTAGAGATTCTGACTTTTTTATTTTGTCATTTTTTTGACCGCCCACCCACAAACCACAGGAAAAGCTTATTACTTTAGCATCCCCCCTCCAACCTTTAAAAACTTAATAATAAAATTGGTAAATTAGCTAAAGCCTGATCTGAAACTTCAGAAAATCTGCATTAGAACTGAAAATGTACTGAGATTTTCACTGACGAACTGAGTGTCTTGTTGGTGAAGAGTGCGTGATTTCAAGTGTAACGCGAGAATATTTTTGCTGACATGCGATGCAGTAACAGCTATGCTATTGTTTTTTATGCCTGCTCATATCTTCAGAATTCTACGGACGACTTTTAAATTACAAAGGAACTGTATCAATTTGAAAATATGCCGATGAACTGATAACTACTGATAGTGCAATCAGATTTATACTGAGTAATGGCTCTGTCACTGATTACAAACCTTTTTCCCCCGGGCATACGTGGAGCATTTGCCAGGAATTAAATTGGGGGGGGGGGGGGGGGTGGGTGGTGGGAGGAATAGGCCATTTGACGATGTTGCGCACGCATTGAAAACAAAAGCATGTGGCCCGCCAAAAACCAGAATGTGGCCCGCCAAAACTCAATGTTGCATGACAATCTTTTGTTTTCTTGATTGCATGTATGTTGTTTCTCAATGCGCGCGCAACATCGTCAAAATGGCCTATTGGTTAAAGACAGTCAAAATAGGCAATGTTGATAAGAAATTCGCACTCATTCCAAAGCCCCACAGTTGGGCATTTTCATAGCTTAGCTGACCCCACGGTGGGGCGTTTTCATATAGCTTAGCTGATCCCACGGTGGGGCGTTTGCGACGTTCTGATTTCCCCACAAATGCCTCAGTTATCCTTCTACTTTCTAGGCGTTCCCCATTCTCTGGTTAAAACAATACTCACTTGAAAACGGAATGACTGATACAATCTGAAATGCTAAATTTGTTCAACTATCACATGACCTAGTCAACCAATCAAAAGTTGGTATTCTTTGTGGCAATATTGCTGACCCCATAAAAAAACACATGCTTCATAGAGAGCAGAACATCAATTTATTCTTCTACTTCGAAGCAATACGTACTGGTCTAGTACAGTTGAGCACGACTTTTTCGTTATGGCCACTCGAAGTATTCGCTATGTAGTCGCGGTTGTGGGCACTCTTTTGTGTTTGGACGGAACTCTGACTAAAGAAGTAAAGTGCGAATTAATCACAATTCCCATGTGTCGGGGAATAGGCTACAATCTTACGTACATGCCAAATATGTTCAACCACCAAACCCAAGCCGAAGCAACTCTTGAAGTTCATCAGTTCTGGCCGCTTATTGAAATCCAATGTTCTGCATACTTCAGGTTCTTTCTGTGTTCGTTGTACGCTCCAATATGTGAGAAACATTACAATTACACAGACCTGCCTCGTGTAGGTCAGTTTGTGTGGAAGCACTCACTGGCTGTGCTCCATTAATGCGGAAGGTACGGATTCTCCTGGCCCGAGAAAAATGAAGTGCGAGAACTTCGCAGAGTTTGGAGATCCCGCTACGCGTTGTATGGTCTCAAGCAGAAATATTTCTGACGTTAGAAAACCAGCAAGACCCACAACTTCAACACCTCCATCTGAAACTCAACACCTTCCGCAAATTACACAGATTACATGTATCGCTCAAGCCGTCCACCATTCGTCTCATCAGTGGCTGGCAAAAGTGTCACTGATATCAAGCCAACTCGAGGTATATCTGTTGGAGGAGCTCCAAACCCGCGCTAATTGGGCCGGCCTGCTTGTTAACACACCTTTCGTTTCTCATGACAGTCTCGCTCTCTCTTCTGGATTGGTTTAGTGTACTGCCTGTGTCTCATTTTCAACCTTCAATACCTGACTAGATTGATATTTTTATCATTTCGAGGCTACCTGACACTTGTATTGCACTTATGTTATTATTCATTGTAATGTTGCAATTTGGTGTGAATAAAGTTTGTTGTTGTTGTTGTTGTTCTCGGTCATATAGGCATCAGTGAACATATTTACAGTGGTCGATCATTTTTCCCTGTTATATTTACTTAATGGTGTCCGGTGGCCCTTACAATCAGACAACAAGACATGTGGCCCCACTGTACACTATTCACAATAAATAAACAACACAGGAGTAAACAACGGATACTGTGCATTAAATTGTTAAATATACAGCATAGGCGTGTGCAGCTTCCAAAGTAGTGCAATTAATATTACTTCGGGTTGGCTTCTGTAATTTTAGTAAGTAACTTCTTTAGTATAAACAAGCTGAGCTGCGTTAACCGCGCGTAACAATGGTGACAGCGTTCAATCAAAAGTGATGGCATCTAATTCGCTGGGAGTTCATTCAACAATGTTCAACGAAACCACATTCGCTTGGATCGAAAAATAATCATACCCGACATCGTTCTAAGCGTTTTTATTCATTCTTTTCCTATTACAAGTATAACGAGTTTTCGTTCTTATTCGTTCTTCTACTTTTCGATGCGATTTGAAAGCCGACTATTAAAATGCCTAAGAACCACTTAGCGGCGAAGGTGAAATAGGAGCACTGTTCATTGTAAACTGTATTCCGCCACAGGCATCCCAAGCTCTAATTGCGAGTTGTTGGTTGGTAACTCAGCTATAAAAGGGGGAGTATTATAAATTTTACTATTGTTAATAACTTAACATCCAATGAAATAAACTTACCTTTGCTCTATCTGTTGTCCTTTGTCGTTTAATATAAATTTGGGCTTTTTTTCCCTTTTTTGATTTCATCTCCCTAAGAGGCAGCACACAGGATTTCGACATTAATACCTGCACTCGAGACCATCTTCTTTTCCCACGTCCCATAGCCAACTTTTCCTCTCTCACATGAAGGCTGTTAATTACTTCTCTCCCACAAAAATTCAGATTTCAAAAATCTTTATCCAAACACTTCGAGATATCCTGAATTCTGTGTCAAATCCATAGCTGTCTTCTTCCCGAAGTTCCGTTTCGTTAGGGTTCAGCAGGATTTGAAAATCGACTCAGCAACCTGGCCTGCTGTCAAATTTCCTCTATCTAGCGGAGGGTATGGTTTACACAGTCTACAAATTTCCCTATAGGAAGATACTGAACAACACATTGTACTAAGTAACCAATCGCGTGGCGAGAAATAAGTTAACATCACAGCTAATTACAAGGACAATGCCTATCAAAGAATTAACTGTCGATTTTCGATTGCAAGGGATCTCGTTGAATGTATCATACTAGCCTCCTCCACAGTCATCTCCAATTTTGAAGAAATCAGATTATTTGCTCCCTGTGGCAGGTGAAGAAAAGAGAGGGAGATTGGAGCCGAGAGAGAAGAGTACCCAATACACAATTTTTAAAGTGCCTATCACCCTTTTGCAATTTGATAGCTTATGAACCTCCGAAAGGTTTTGAGTACTTTCTGTGAAGAAAGTTTTGGTTTAAAGTGAATACTTTATGTTCTACCGCTTGTTTGAAATCGTGTAAATGTGACCTTTCCTGACCCATGACCGCGTAAGTAAAAGCCTGGGTCGAAACCTAGGTAGACGTCATCTTGACGTCATATAATTAATTCGGCTTTGCAATCATTCGAAGAAATACTTAATATGTTGACTAAAATGACTTTTTTCTTTATTAACAACTCGAAAACTGTGTATATTTTCTATACATTGATGTTGTTGTGATATTAAAAATGCGCCATGGAGAATAAAGCATTAATGAGATGACGTCTACCCAGGTTTCGACCCAGGCTTTTACTTACGCGGTCATGGGTCAGGAAAGGTCACATTTACACGATTTCAAACAAGCGTAGAACATAAAGTATTCACTTTAAACCAAAACTTTCTTCACAGAAGTACTCAAAACCTTTCGGAGGTTCATAAGCTATCAAAATTGCAAAAGGATGATAGGCAACTTTAATCTGATTTCTTCGAAAATTAGAGATGCCTGCGGAGGAGGCTAGTATCATACTTTTTTATTCTCATGATTTTAACTGCCGGATAAGTGGAGATTCTCAGTTTTGCGAACAAAGGTCACAATGGACTCACTTCGGTCAAGATGGCACTGGTATATAACATTGTAACTAATCATAGGGCCTGTTGACGAGAAAAAAAAAAGCCCAAACCGCTAATAATAAACGACAAATGACAACATATAGAGCAAATATACGTTATTTCATTGATGTTAGCTATTAAATAAAAACCGGTAAAAATTTGTAATTGATTTCTCCGTTTATAGTAGCTCCCATACAAAGCATTTATACTGACATATAAACACACCAACAACTCGCAAGTAGAGCTTGGGTTGACTGTGGTCCACCCGACAAAATCTTTGCAAACCCAAGTCGCGTTTTGCAAATTAAAATTGCATGTAGACGACCGTTAATTAAACGCAAACGTTGGCCATATGCATCAAAGGCAACGTACCTTGGCTCCACGAGTGTGTGTTATCAGTTTCGTTCGGCTAGTTAAGGCAAAGAAAAACTTGATCTCTTGACTTTTGAATAAAATCGTAGTTCTGTTCAGTCATATTTTTAAACACATAAATTCTACTACTACAAAATACTCGTTCTCATGCCAGATTTTTTTCGTAAAACCGGAAGAAAGCGCTATGCGCAGCAACTGTTAAATTTTTCTTCATCGCGCAGCCGATTTGGCTACCCAATCAAATTAGAGCCTGGTTTGTGGTCTTACCAGAGCCTCCGATTATTCAGTTAGTTGAGGAGGCACTGGGAACGAAAATGATTAACAGCTACCAATCGAACATTGCACTCCACGCATTGCGCAACACAATGACATAACCACTTTAAGAACATCGATCACAATATTTCAAAGAGAAGCCATGTACTGAATAAAGTTACTGCAACTAACCTGCATCACAAGAGGCAGGGAAGTTTTGAAAAGTGATGAAAGTTTTTGTTATAAATGATTTTCAAACTTTATATTTAAAATCTGATTAGGTGACAACAGTTCCGACTGTTACGGAGTTTCGTTTGTTATGGAAATTGCAGTCCCTATAATGTTGTCACTACAGTATAGTATTCGATATAACGTGAGTTTGACTGCACTAGGAAACTGACCTCTAAATAAATTTTACACTGTGATTCTTTAGTATGCAACCAATTACAACAGTGTTCTAACACGAATCATGCAATCAGATTGGATAAACTACTCACTTATACAAATACAAATACACGACTTTCATAATAGCCGCCTCCTAATTTGCTTAATTTGGAAGACCAATCTGTAGAGAGAAACTAATGCTACCACGGGAAAGATCACATTAAAACTAGTAATTGTTTTGAGTTTTAGAGCAATGTGGAGAGTTGCTGTTGAGCTATGAGCATTTCTAAGCAGAAAAACATGAAAGTGAGACTATAGAAAGGCCTCCGTTGTTTTTCTCATACAAATCTCTCCAAGTTCAAATGGCTGTACTTCATTGCTTTTTAAGCTACAGCACTCGAATTTCGCAAGATCACTAAATGTCGACACGCTCTTTTACATGGTAATGTTAATGCTTTCTATACATAACTACCGAAACCGGAAATCATACTTATAAAAGTCGTGTATAAGTATCTGTGTCCTGGACAGAGATGAAGAAAGCTATTTACTACCGCAGGTGAAGCACATCAAATGAGCTTTACTTCTTTCTACATCTTTTAGCTTTTTTTATGTCAGCATACTCAGTTGGCTGATAGGAAGTAGGTCTCTTTACATCAAGCGCTTTCTTGTCATCAAACTCTGCCAAGTCTGCGTACATCATGTTGGTTTTCTTAAGGGAAAAAAGGTTTAGATTAATTGGCACCGTAATTAGGTACTCTTCTTCTTTTTTATTAGGACATGGTTCATGCAGAATAATAATCCAGTTTTTAAGGACTTTTCAAGGAAATAATTCATTTTTCTAGGTTCAAGAAAAAGATAGTTACCACATAATGGATGGGTACGTGATTTGTTTATTTTAATATCTATATATTATTATTTATTGGAAAATTAGGACACACGTGAAGAAAACGAATAATGTTACAGGGATATCTTTAATTCAACAAATTTCTCTAACATTCAATTACAAGGACTTTTCAAGGCTGTGCGAACCATGTAGTATCATCTTACAGTTATTATATTTGGACTAAATCTTCAACCTACTGCATTGCAACGACTTTCACTAGCATTCAATTGCAAAGACTTTTCAAGACTGTGCGAACCATGTAGTATCATCTTACAGTTGTTATATTTGGACTAAATCTTCAACCTACTGCATTGCAACGACTTTCACTAGCATTCAATTGCAAGGACTTTTCAAGGCTGTGCGAACCATGTAGTATCATCTTACAGTTATTATATTTGGACTAAATCCTCAACCTACTGCATTGCAACGACTTTCACTAGCATTCAATTGCAAGGACTTTTCAAGACTGTGCGAACCATGTAGTATCATCTTACAGTTATTATATTTGGACTAAATCCTCAACCTACTGCATTGCATTACAACGTTACAGTACGATCCGCGTCGAGTGGGCCTTTTGCAGGATACAATCATGTGGTTGTACTGGAGGGCAAAACAATATCTAACTTTATTTATTTAAACGCACTGGTACGAGATCGGTTGTGAATGCTATTTTCCACCTCCAGTCGAGTCTCGATCGTTTTTGAAGAGCTATTAATTCGTTATTGATTTGATATATCAGCACGTGACTGTTGCCTGCAAAAGGTCGATAACTGCCGACCACTAGTCTTATATAACTTGCAACGTCGAAACGGAAAGAAAAGGCTCCTAATAAAATACGAAGCATCATTTGATGCCACGTGCAGGGGTTATTGAACGAGATATATCTGTGAAATGTTGCACAAATTCAAACGATATCTGCAACAAGTGCTGACAAGTAGCCTACCTTAGTTTTAATACGCTTATCCACCACAGCATACTGGTGCTCTGTGGTCTCTGCTACTTTCCGGCTTTTCGTTGCCTTGTTGACTGTTGCATACACGACTTCCACTGGAGGTAGCTTTGGTAGAGTACGAAGAGTTTGCGTGTGCTGCAGTGCGAGATGCTCTACACCAAGCTTTCTTTGCTCTCCTCCTTTGTCGTCAAGCAGCACCTCTTCTGCTGGTGCACTGTTTGATCTCGCAGGCCGCTTTTTTGTATATTCAATACTTGCATAACAAGCATTCTCCGCACAGCTCTCAGGTATTTTGTTTGACTGCGCATGCGCATGCGTTGAAGTTGATTTAGTTTTGGATTCTCTTCTCGCATTACTACCTACACGCTCACTTATCTGATGTTGCGAGTTATCAGTATATTCTAGGGCAGACTTTGTTCCTTGGTGGTGCACAAATTCTGTACTTTCGTCGTTTTCTACTGGAGGTCTCTTATTCGAATTTTCTTCGATTTCAATGTTCTTTGCATGGGTTTCTGGAGAAGAGCTGTCGTGTACCACAGCATAGGTAACAACTGAATCGCCCGTGCTTCTCTTGATGATGTGAATCCTCTCGGTTGAGTTATTCAGATAGGTTGTGTCGCTCGTTGTAGGCTCCTCGTCGATGTTTACTGCTACGCTACTGGTTCTTTTGTTTCTGTAAAATTCAACGATTGAAGGTTTGTTCAGTCTAGCTCTCAGGTTGTTTGAGTTAATGCCCCAACACGCTCTTAGGTATCTAACAGTTTCTAAGCAATAAACCCTCATTTTCAACCAAACAATAGCTCTGTTGTTTTCTGAGACAGGGGCAACAGAAACTTGTTGTCATAGCAAATACGAAGTGGGCTTTAAGCATGGAATACGCACAGATCCAGCCAGCGAACAGTCTACTTTCTTTCTATCTTCTTTGGAAACAAAAAAAACACATAAACACGATCTCTAGCCGAGCGCGCACATTGAGCATAGACATAGACATAGACATAGACATAGACATGGACATAAGTTTATTACCAGCCCTTATCCTATACAGGACATCGGTTACGCTAATAATAATATAATATAACAGCAATGACAGAACTGCAACAAGTCTATTTAAGTGTACAATGACTTCTTACTACTTTACGGCGTTCTTTCCTTAAAACACTCATAGACGTACTTAGCCACAGTGTTTTGAATTTCATGGGGCGGATTGATAAGGAGGAGGAATATCTCATTTTCCGTTAGATGGCTTATTTTCTTATTTAACTGCCTTTCTAATTTTTTAAATAGCTCCATACGTTTCATATGATAAAATTTGCATTTGACGAGAAAATGCCTCTCGTCTTCAACTTCTGTATTGCATTTTGTACAAATTCTTTCTTCTAACTTTTGATATGGCCTTAAATGCCTTCCTACTTCAATTTGAAGGCAGTGATTGCTGATTCGGAGTTTGGTTAGAGATATCCTGTGCTTAACTACACTTACGTTTTTGAGATATTCCTCTTGGGTGTAATTATATTTAAATAATCTATATGTTCTTAGCTTATTGGAATGAGATGGATTTTTTCTTTCGTCGTTATGAATTTCTCCATGCCAGTTTTGGATTTCGATATCTTTGAATCTTTGACCTAGATTGTTGAGTATTCTCTTTACGAGAAACGTTGAAGGGTCTTCACCAAAATTTAATTGCCAAATGAAGCTGAAACCAAGTAGGTCAATTACGTTTTTTTAGTTTCTCTGTCCAGCTGTACGGGTGGGCCCTATTAATGCAATCAAATAGCATGAAGAACAACTAGCTAGGCCTAGGGGGAGGGGGGGGGGGGGGAGGAAGGGAGGAAGACAAAAAGAAAGTATTCTTTGTGGACAAGGAGACATGTTTAAAATATTCAAAGGCACAGCAAATGCATTTAAACTTACTCACTGCTTGTCTTGCACTTTTTGTCTAGAATAGAAAAATTATATAGACGTATTTCATGTTCTGTCCTATACATATCAGACGTCACTTTATAATATTTAACATAGCGCAAGAGACCATCTCGTACATAACGTTTTATGGGAAGCTAAATGTAGCAACCACTACTAGAATATAATGCAAATGCTAGTTGTTAGCTAACAAAAATCATCGAGTGTAGTTGTTGCATGCACAAACATGATCTATTCAAAGTCCAATAGAAATTATATATGAGTGCACTGATCATAACGAAAATGTGATGCAGTGACCGCGTTTTATTAAGGGCTGATGTCATTTCGATATTTAGAAATTACATTGAAAACATTGTTAAGGGTTTCCTTTCTGAAGAAGAATTGACTTGTTAACGATGCTGTGTTAACCAAGGTGTCTCATGTGAAAAGCTTTCACTTGTCTTACCTGATTTAATTATTTTTGATTTGCACAAACGTATTCCCAAACCCACACAGACGATGATGATAACAATAGGCACGCTGATGATAACAGTAGTAAAAACTGTGTCTGGTTTTTGTCGACTGCTTTCAGTAGGACGTGAACTTGTTAAGACATCTGGAGAGATTAGAATAAGTTACACCTTAAAATGATGGTTTTCTTCTTAGGTAACCTTATAACTAGCACAAAAAACGTTTCCTCTCCTTTTAAAATAAGTGTTTTATTTTCACTTGAGCTAGTTCATATCTGATGAAACGTGGAGAAAATGGTAGCTCACGCCAGGTTTCAATATATAACTGACGCGCTCGCCCCGCTGTTGTTATAGTCTTTTGTAAGGTACGATACATTATCATCCAATAAAACAATAAACGTAGTCATTGTTTGTTATTTGATAAATAAAATATCAAAAACTTCATTAATTTAATCGAAATATCATAGAATAAAAACGTTCACACTATCTAGTACGTACTGGTTGTTGTTGAGTGCGCTGTTCCGATGCGTGAGTTAGATGAAGATTGGAGGACCACAGCAGAAGAGGTTTCTCCTACGTGTGCGTTAGCTTGATAAATAAAGAACGAAAAAGAAAACAAGGTCACAGCTAATTGGTGAACCATTAGAAATTAGGGAAGGGTGTTAGTATTTGTAAAAGGAAATATGTTTTCCTGCGAACGATTAGTCGCTGGAAAAAGAAACGCACTGCATGAGAAAAAAAGTGAACAAAAATGAATATAAATCGTCAACACCGACGTTTGAACAACTGAACTGATCTTACTGATTTACATACTGGGTGTTGTAGAATAGGTCGTCTTTTTCACGGGTTGATTAGAAGATGTTGGAAGTGGTGAAGCAGTACTCTGTACAGTTGATTTTTCTCCTTTTGCCCTCTGTAAGCTGGAAAAAAAGAAGCCTTTCTTGGTAACTATACATACATGTAGATATACATACATGCATACATACATATACTTTATTACAGGCATGTACTAAAATCATGTGACTGATGACGTCATCATTACGACATCACCACCAAGTGAATCTCGGGAACCCAATACCATCCGCCTGCCATTAGAAATGAGAGAAGATACGCAGGCACTACCAAAAATCACGTGACCGATGACGTGTTCGTTACGGCATCACCACTAAGCGATATCAGTATGGCGATCTAATACGATGTCCGTCAAAGTTTGTGCCGCCTGCCATAAGAAATGAGAGATGATACGGGCGTTACTAAAAATCATGTGACCAATGACGTTTTCGTTACGTCATCACCACTAAGTGAATCGTGAGGACACAAAACCACGTCTGTCAAAGTTTAAGCCACGTGCCATTAGAAATGAGGGAGATACGGGCATGTACTTAAAATCACGTGCCTGATGACGTCATGGTTATGAGATCGACACTAAATGACGTGATCATTACAACATCACCACTAAGTAATTCATGGGCAACCCAGTACCATGCCTGTCAATGTTTGCGCTTCTTGTCATTAAAATTGAGGAAGATACGGGCATCTACTGAAAATCACGTGACCGTTGACGGCATCGTTACGACATCAGGGACCTTAAGCAACCACGACGGCAACGTCTAGGATGACGGTGTAACTGAAATAGTAGCCTTAATTACAAAATATAATAACTTCACGTGAAAATGCACGCAGTCTCCTACATTTTCACCGTTTTTGCAAAAACACAACGTGAAACCCCAAAATCAGATTGTACGTTTTAAGAGACAACGCGAACGTATAAGAGAGTAAATCAAATCATTTTTCGTTCGGCGTGACGGAACTCTATAGTTATTATATTTTTCGAAAATCTGGTGTGAAACTCTGTGAAAAACAATTCAAGGTGAACAAGAGAAATAGTAAACACGAAATTTAGGGAGAAAATGTTTTTTACGTCCCGTCGTACTGCCGTCTCCCTGCTTACGAATCGGAATGGAACAAGATGCGAGAGAACGTACTAGTGTGATTTTATGCTCCAAAAACTAACTTTTAAAAAGACAAAAATGCTTTTGATCCATATTGGGCTAAACATGCAACGAAAATCGTCCTGAATTACGAAAATCGACACGAAAAGCACTTTAAACTGACAAAGCTGCTGAGAATTCAAATACGGACTGGACAGCCGAAAAGCATTAAGCATTACAGGAAAAATAATTTGTTCTGCCTGGAAAAGTGTTCCTGTTTTGGCCATGATATACTAGGACTGAGGAATTCCATGCTGGGTATTTGGGGCCAGTACTTGAAGTTCATCGCTTGGAATTGCTCAGCTCGAACTGACAACTTTGATTAGCAGGTTTGCAGTGCTCACCCACGATAGTTCCTTTCTGTGTTGTTTCAGATCTTTATTTCCCGTCGTCAGGCATCGTACCTGACTATTTGAAAGCCAGACAATGTCGGATTAGAACTTATCTAGATTCCTTTGATGTGGAGATGGCTGTTTGGGTATCTTTCAATGCAATTTTTGCATCCTGCCAAAAAGGGTACTGTCTACGCGCTGCTAGAATCCGTGCGAGATTAGACTGCTTCTGAGTTCTGTAGCTTCTCGCTTGTGTATTTCTTTTCAGTCACATTTTCTTGCTAGCATCCCACTCTGAATGAGAAAAAGATTTCATAGACTGAATCGAAACAAAACAGCTATAATTTTTTTATTTTCACTGATTCAATGTGACACATGATAGCTTATAAAGCTGCATTTCTGTAGGTTGTCACCGGCATTTGTAAAAAAACTTGAATAAACAAAAATTGTTCTTCCCGCTCTGACTTTGTGTAATTGATTATTAGCACTGTATACATTTTCTGAATGGTTCTAGTACATGTAATTTATTACAATTGCTGTTCTAAAGAATATGAACTAAATATTTATACTTTTAAGTATTATTTTCTTGCGTATTTGATAGAGTTTGCTTGAGTTGAGCTCCGACAGGCTCAATATTGTGAAAATTCTGTCCAGTTTAGCTCTTTTTCTCTTGTTCTTCTGAGCAACCTTCCTTTAGAAAACTAGTTTTTAAGTTAGGGTAATTTTCAGTTATTTGTGCCATTTTTTTGCAGAAAAAAAGCAAAAACTACAATGTATGACGTCATTCCCATGTTTACATAACCTCATGCGAACATGGCTTTCAACCAATCAGCGCAGAGCGCACGGTTTCTTTGGGTTATTATATAAACTGTATATTACCTCTAAAAAGAACTAAATATTATAATTTGACAATTGTCGTAACTGATTACTCCATTTGGCTGAAATGTCACCGAATAAAATGTTAACTAACTTGAGACATTCACCTTGGGATACACGAATTAAATGGAAATCTGCTAGACCTGTTACAATACCGAAATACCTTAATTTTTGTTCGAGTTATGGCATCTTAGTTATAAATTGTCAGTAGTGAAAAGCATGGACAGTTCCGCTTATTTACCTGTCTTTGTGAGTCATATCTCGTATTTTCATATCACGTCACTGCATTTTATTAGTGCTTTAATATATATTCCCAGGGGAGAGAGGAGCTGAAACGAGGTCTTTATATGAATTCAACTAACCTCATAGCTGGTCTTGGAACAAAGTTCAATCCAATAATCAGTAGTTTTTTTATATGAAGACCTCGTTGTAGCACCTCTCTCCCCTCTATGACGATTTCCACACGGAGTCCAAGACCTGCATAGTACAATGGAATTGCGGCGTAGTAGGTTCAAGTTTATAAACAAAGATACATGGTTGAGGCCGTGAATCTTTATCAGTAGACCCCTCACTCTTCCTAGTGAAGTACTGTTTAAAACACGAACAGCAGTGTTTTATCAAGTTTAAATATTCGAGGGCGAAGCCCGAGAATTTTTCGACTTGATAAAACACGTGCTGTGAGTGTTTTAAACGGCTTCAAAAACGCTTTAAGAATGCAATGAAAGAAAGACGCACATCTCAAGGGAATGGTTACTTAATGAACCATTGAACCTTTGTATTCACAACGCCATGCAAAATATTCGAGTAATCACCGCCTGCAATTACGAACATCTCAAGGGAATGACATGAAGAAATTACCATACTATGTTGTTTGAAGCGGCGTTTCGCAATGCAACAAGAACCTGCACTTGAAGGATTTGGTGTCGTGGTTTACCTCGATAAAGTTCAAGACTTGGAAGGCGATGTGACTGATATGACGGCAGACTCTAAATTTTTGACTCCGGCACAAAATATGTAAGTTTAATGCACGTTTTTATTATTTTACGGCTTTGAGTTTGGTTTAATAATTGGAACTAAACTTTGGTTCGGTAAACAAGTAATGGTAGTTGGATAACTTCATTTAAAGAATAATATCTGTGTATCTCGGTAGTCTGCTGATATTAGTAAATTTAGTGCAAAATTTATTATCTAGGTACCTTATGTTCCGTGTACTTTTTGCTATCTTTGGGTCTTTATCAGTGAATTCTTAATTAGGATGAAACTTTATATAAAATTTCATGTTCATTAGTATTCTTTATATAAAACGTTCATCCTAATTAGCAATTCAATGAGAAAGCTGAAACATCAATAGAAATTCCATTGTCTCAATCATTAATCCCGTTTCCCTCTGGGACAGAATTCAAATCCCTCCGCGGGCCTTTTAGAATGATGAGATTTTATTAGGTATAAAGGAGCATGCACGTGACTGATTTGCTTCATCTGATTGGACAAAATGCTCATTAATTATTCATGAGTTTTTGAAGTCCATATAAAGACCCTCCCAGTCATTCCTTATAAAACCAAGGGCTTCACCATGAGTCTTTAGAAAGTCCTTCACTCGAGTATACGTCAGTAAAAATTGGTATAAAGACCCGTGTGGAGAACCTCAGTTCAATAATACAAGACTCAACGTTGTTCTCCCAAACATACGGCAATTAGTGCAAAGACTCGATATGCAGCCAGAAACACAAAGGCTCCAAGGCTCACCGTGATTCCTATGCGACCGGATCACCAATATGGGACCCGAAGTTTTGTTCCGTCTTCCAACATGCTATAACGCACGACATAGCCATAAACAAGTAATTATTCGCTTTTCGTCCAAATTCCTGAAAATTAGTATCTCTTAGAAGTATCTTTTAGAAGTGGTTTTATAAACTTGCAGTACGTGTTTTACCAGGTCTACGAACACTACTACTCGTTTATTAAACAATACTTAAAGAAAACAAAGCTTCTAATGAATAAATAACTGAGGGCTAAATTAGTCTGACATTAATCATCTCGCGATAGGAGAGAGAGACTTGAGAGTGAAGATATAGAGCATTATGAATAACTATGCAACTTACAGTTACTATTATAACCTTGGGTTAGAAAAGAGATCGACTTTAAAGGGAACATCGGCTGAAAAACAATGCGGTTTGTTCTCAAGTGATTGTAATGAATGCATAAGATTTTTCCAAAATCTAATAATTTTGGATGTTTTTTAAATGTTAGGTTTCATATGATTTGTGCGTTTATAGCTTAATATATACGTTGTTCAACAAAACATTATATCTCGTTCATGAGAAAAACAATGTCAGCCAAAATATTTATTCTTTCCAAGTCGTGTCAGATCGCATTCTAATTCCTTCGCCGGATTCAAATATGTACATTCAGTGGCGCTACTGCTGTTAAATCAGTAGTCATTTTGCTCCGTTTTGCGTGATTTCAAAAATCGGAACTACGACGACTGAATAACCCCTTACCCCCTAAGGTAAAACGTGTTCTATACATTGAGAAGTATCACCTGTCGTACGTCGATTATTAACATTACTTCGATATATGTTTCTCGGTTAAGATTCACTGTACAATGAAACATGCATCAACCAAACCTGTAGCAACATGGTTCGTGGTGATAGCAGTTATTGATGATCTTGGAGAAGCAGTGAGGGACAATGTTGACGACATTGAAGTACTTGATGCCATTTCACACCACTTAACTCTGCTTTTATTTTTGCTGTCGGAATAAGTTAGTATAGGAATGAGTTATTTAAGCCTAATAAATAGCAGAGAAAATAGCGTCAGTGTTTGTCGTACTTCGTTTAATATCACTGTTTTGTTACCTTTATCGTATTCACAAATGCGTCCCATCGGATAGTCTCCAGGAATGTTACTAAGTATTTCCTCTGCACTGTTTTGCCCCTCTTTGTCCATTATTACGCAGTTTCCTTTATTATCTGGTTTGTTTGGTCGCCATTTGTCGGTGTATCTCAATGTCTGATCATTACTAAGCCATTTCCATTCTTGATTTATTCTCCTCAAACCGATGTACCATTCAGCTATGCTGTGAGTCTGGAAAGTATTAATATTTTGAATTTCGCGGTTAATAAAATGCCATTCATCTTTTGTTTCCATAGAAACCAGGTCTCCTCCTTGTTTTCTGCAGTACTGTCTGCTTTCATTCCATGTTTGTGCGTCACTGTAAATTGTATAATAAGAACACTGTATTGCAACGGCTGAAACAAAAGAAGTATCATAATATGATAATTCAATGTAAAATTATTGTATATAGTTAGCCTTTTTGCTGGGGAGACTAAAAGATAGATAGATTATATTTCAACACAGAAAATTCAACAACATTACATTGATTTGCATGTCAATGCCGTGATTAAAAATGTAAAATACACGCTATCGAAGTCAAGTAATAAAATATAATAGCATCCATAAAAGGCACTTAAGTTTAATTATTATAGCTACTAAAAGACAAATAAAGGCTCCTTGTGTTACCTACCGTACTGCATCAGGCATTTTCACTTTCATAGATAGATAGATAGATAGATAGATAGATCGTTTATTACAAATATTTCTCACTTACAGCAAAAACTGAATTACGGAGATTTACATTAATATGGTTCTAGATAAGTTAACTAAGTTTTAAGAAGGATATACTATATACTGTTCTAATTAAACTAATGCTATATTACAATTAAAAATTTCTAAATACATCGATTGTAGTTACTTACAATTGTTATTGTAATCATTTGCGCCCGATATTATAAAGGTGTTTCTATATCTATTAGTTCTACATGATGGTATACACATAGGATTTCTACTCCTTAAGGTAACAGTTGGGCGCGTTGTATTAAACGGTAGGAGGCCATATAGATTTCCCTCTGGATGCGACAGTATCCTCCGAAATAAACTCTGGCAGAGTTGTGACAACAACTCATTTCGATACATTTTTAAAGGTACATGACAACTTTCTAGCGTTTAGATCTATACACTGTCGATTACACTGACTCAAGTGTAAAATATATATGCCTTTCAAGAAGGGGGATTTAAATAATCCCTCCTTTAAGCTCCACCAAAAACAATTGAGTACCGTTCGTATCGTAGTTACGATAAAAACACTTTTGTTGAAGAACTACAAGAGATAGATTGGAGTGCTGTGGAATACTTAGAAGATATTAATTTAGCTGTGGAAACCTGGAACAATAATCTTTTCGTGGGTGTGGCAAACCGGCACGCGCCAGTTAAAAGAACCCGTGTAAAGGGAATTAAAGTTCCCTGGATGACGTCTGAACTTAGTCAGGCCATGCGTGACCGCGACTACCACCTTCGCAAAGCCGTCAAATCAAAGTTGCCTTATCAATGGAGAATGTACAAGAAATTAAAAGTCTATGTAAACAAGCAAGTACGAATACTGATGCAAGTCTACGTACTACCATGAGCTTATTGAAAAGAATAAAGCACACCCAAGCAATCTATGGAAGATAATAAATGACGTTGCAGGCCGCAAATCGTCCCCTCGCACTACTTGTCTTATTTCAGAGGGTGTGACTATTACTGAGCCTCAATCAATCGCAGAAACTCTTAATGTACATTTCACGTCTATTGGGACAAAACTGGCTAATCAATTAAAGGCGAATTTTAATATTTCCAGCTCCGTTCGTCGTGGTCCAGCGCCTGATCAAGAACAAGAGACCAAATTCGTTATTCGGTCGATTGATGAACAATTTGTTAGAAATCAGCTCAGAACCCTGAAAACAAACAAGGCCATTGGCTTAGATCAGATAAGCGCTAGACTTTTGAAAGATTCCTCTGCTGTTCTAAGCACCTCTCTCACTCGATTATTCAACCGTTCTTTACAGTCAGGATCATTTCCTACAATTTAGAAGATGGGTAAAGTCGCAGCGCTATTCAAGAGCGGCAATCGATCTGATGTGAACAACTACAGACCGATCACAGTCCTGCCTACAATTAGCAAGATTCTTGAAAGAGCAGTGCATGGTCAGTTCTATGACTTTCTTTGCAAAGAGAATATTCTGACCCAAAAACAATTTGGTTTTAGACCAAAACTTTCCACTGGCATCGCTCTGGCGCATTTTACAGACAACATTCTAGCGAATATGGACGAGGGACTAATAACTGGTGCAGCCTTCCTCGATCTATCGAAAGCCTTCGACACGGTCGATCATAATCTCCTTTTATCAAAGATGGCCTCCATCGGAGTCTCAGCTCACGTAGTTGATTGGTTTAACTCCTACCTTTGTAACAGATCTCAAGTGCCTGTAATAGACAACCAGTACTCCTCTACTCAATATGTACCTGTTGGAGTGCCTCAGTTAAGTATTCTTGGTCCCCTGCTCTTCCTAATATACATTAACAATCTTCCAAATTGTCTGGAATCCTGTGAGATATCTATTTATGCTGACGACACAGTCATTTACTTCTCTTCGTCATCCCTGCGTATTGTTGAACAGACACTCAACAGTGATCTAGCAAATGTTGCTAATTGGTTCAATGATAACCTTTTGACGCTGAACATTAGTAAATCTAATTTTATTCTAGTTGGTAGCTCACATAAGTTAAAGGCATGTAATGAGGTATCACTTACTGTCAATAGTTCTTCTCTTACGCGCGCTGATTCATTTAAGTACTTGGTGTGACTATAAACCAAACCACGACGTGGTGCGATCATATAGATAATGTTATTTCTAAGGCGAATCAGCGCATTGGCCTGTTGAGGCGCATCTTTTACCGTTGCATGCTCGTTTAACTTTATATAATGCGCTTATTTTACCCATTTTAGATTATGCAGATATAGTTTGGGAGATAAAAATAACATTACACTTATGGACTACCTTCAGGTTATTCAGAACAAGAGCCCATCTGGGCTTTCACTCGGGCCACATGAGATTGAAGATGAAATACACTTTCATTTGAAATCCTCTTAGTAATAACCAAAGGTAAGAATTATTAGCAGTCTTTAGGAGTGGCCGGTAGCGCGGTGACTTTCATTCTCTGCTCCCCTAGTATATATATACATGTATGTAATTTAATATTTTTGTTTTCTCGTATGTAAATTAAAGTAGTTGATCTTTTATTGAAAACACTACTTATTCATGTGTGTATGTATGTTCAGACTACTATCGTGCAGCTAGCTAGAGTCTTGAGATATCTGTCAGCAACTCGCAGCTAGTTAATAAATTAGTACTGTTCAGACCTAGTAACTTAGTAGGTTTTACTTTTTGTTTTTCCCTCTTCTGGTTTGTTTCTATCTCTAAAGAGGGCATGAATGGGGTTAACTGACTACTGACAAACAGCCTTAAAAATAACTGACAACTGACAAATGACGATTTTTTTACTGACGATCTGTAGAAGTTGTAGAAGACTACATAATTTCTCCTCTCTCGATTCTCTACCTGGTCGTCGCCTATAGATGCAGCTGTGATGGCCAATGTCCTTCCGGGAAACGAGGGGTAATATTGCCTTTCGCTGTTCGGGAAATAATTAAGAAATGTCGAACGTTTCGCACGCTTTCTCCAAAGCCATATCAAGTCCGTTTGTATCGTCCGCCATTTGGCTTCACCTTCATGCAGGCTGCACTAGACATTCCACGCATACCTCAGTTCTCTAAAAATAAAACATTCGCTCTGATTGGTCGAAATGAAATGACGTCAGGAACACGGTTTCTGCCAAAGTCCATAAGACGGGGAGGTGGGAGAAAGTGAGCGGACGACCTCGACCGTCTGAAAATCAGGCTATGGGCCGGCCTGCTTGTAAACACCTTTCGTTTCTCATGACAGTCTCGCTCTCTGCTGGATTGGTTTAGTGTACTGCCTGTGTCTCATTTTCAACCTTCATTACGACTGATGTGAAGTTTCTCGGTCATATAGGCATCAGTGAACATATAGTAGTATACCAAATGGGGGTCCTGGTGCACTTTTTGAGAACTCTTCGTTGTTTAGTTGTTTTTTCCTCTAATGGACCATCCTCACTTCGTTCGGCCCTCACTTCGTTCGGGGTCCATTAGAGGAAAAAAAAAAAAAAAAAAAAGAAGAGTTCTCACAAAGTGCCCCAAGACACCCCATTTGGTATACTACATAAAATATTTTATTACTTTTATTATATTTTAACACCCTATTAGAGGAACGATATTATACAGTATATCTGTCCTATTACATTTTTATTACATTTTAACACCTATTAAAGGAATGATTAGTATACAGTATATCCATCCATGGTACTAACATATATTCTTTACTTCTCGATATTAACATATGCGGTTATCTTAGTACGTATTAATACCACACAGATTAGACAAGTGCGTATGATTGAAGAACCTCAACGTAGACGTCACAACTAAGATACCAATTAGACACATAGCATATATAGGTATATTACACGATGATTGATAGTTATACGATGATTGAGATAATGACTTGTGATTGGTTGATGCGAGGAAAGACCACGAAATGTATAAGGAAGTGTTCAAAGATATCAGAGTATTGCTCTCAACATAACTTCCAGATAGAAAGAGGATGTGCTATATTCGTTCCATGTTCGAAGTGTGGTCGAGGCTGTCGTACTATTTACGGACTTTGTGCAAAATGTGGTGCACCCCAACGACGTATCATTCTCAATAAGAAGAACCTCGATAAGAAACGATCTAATGAGTTGGCGAACCTCACACATCCAAAAGTGGTGGAATCGGAGAAAGATCCAAAAGTGGTGGAATCGGAGAAAGATCCAAATGTGATGGACAACGAGGATCACATTCACGATCTCGATAAGGTATTGTCGGACCTCTCAATCGGTGAGAAAGATCTAAATGTGGTAGAATCGGAGGATAAGTAGAAATCACGATACGAAAAAGAAAAAAAGAATGAAGAGAAATTGTTATGCGACCTCTCTTCATTCTTTTTTTTTTTTTTTTTAACAAACAATTAGACAATTGACAGGCATATGGTATACAACTAGTATGGATGATCTTATTAGATTACTTGGTTCAGAAATTTGTGCAAGCCTACATATCAAACCACGGTTGCATATTAACACTGGGGAAACATGTCCCGAATGTCTATGCATGCCTGATGGAAATGCAAGGAACGGAATTCATATGTCCCACTTGTGGTCTTGTTTCCGAGGCCGAATCATGCGAAGAAACGATCAATGTTACTACTCGGTTACGTATAGTAGGTCCGGATAGCTTTCGGTATCAACATGATCGTAAGACCGCACAATGCCAAAGCAAAGCGATAACAAAGAATTGCAACTACGAACGATCATGCGAGAACTACAGACATACAACACTATTTATAAACAAAATTACGCCCTCTCGTTTCCCACAAATGTATTAGTAATCGTAGCCGATGCATTCATCCAAGAAAAGAAGGTTTGTATCAAACGTAGCTATGCGAAACGAACTATTTTAGCTGCTATACTTTATCAGGCATGTATACAATGTGGGTTCGTTCGATCTAAAGGTGAGGTCGCTCGTTTTATGCAACTAAACAATAAAAGCATCTGTAGCGGAAATGTCTTTATACGTTCTCTACACGATGACGATAAGATCGATATAGATTTAAATACCGATCGAATAGTTCCTCACATTGCAACGACTTTCGTTAAACTCCAACCCAAAGGAGTACCTAAGAATATCCAACAAATAGTCTATGAGATTGTTCATACAGCAATAGAAAGCGATATAGGTACCAGCTCTATACTTCGAACTAAAGTCGTTGGAGCAAGTTACGAGGTACTACGGCGTTCGGGATCTCATATATCTCTTATTGACGTTGTTAAACGATGTGGTATACATAAGGGTTCGATCATACGTTTTATCAAGGAGTTGATTGCTTACCATTCCCACTTTGAGCCCATCTATACAAAACATGGTCTAACTAGTGATAGGGTTTTTATTTCATAAAGTGAAAATAAGAGCCACATTCGATTTTTATCCCACTAGACTGCCAAGTTTTTCTCGCATTTCCTTTTGCACTTCTTGCTTGAGGTCGGCCCGAATCTGTTCCACGCTTTTTTTACCTCCCACGATCATCGAAGTCTCGTGCCGAATTTCAGCCCTCATAATCTCGTATTTATCTGCTTCAGCGAGGATGATACTGTATTCAGAGTCAGATATATTTTCATCGCGTAGAGCTTTCGATCCCCCGACTAGATCACGAATCGTATTGACTTTTGATTTTGCCAACATAGTTGTTTTCTCATGTTTAGATACCACTGCGATACCATGAACTATTCCTTGAGAACGCGCATATTTCTTACGCACGCCTTCATAGTGTTTTTCTTGAGTTTCGATATCCGAAAGCGTATCTCGGATTGTTTGCAGGCGAAAATTCTTTCCAGTGCCACTAGCAAGCGATGGATAGATATTTGGTGCTGATGGAAGAAGTGGTTGAATTGAATCGCCGTCCATCGTATGTATACGTATGATTTACTCAAGCTTCAATACGTATTGTATAGGTCTAACTAGTGATAGGGTTTTGATTTCATAAAGTGAAAATAAGAGCAACATTCGATTTTTATCCCGTTTTTCTCGCATTTCCTTTTGCACTTCTTGCTTGAGGTCGGCTCGAATCTGTTCCACGCTTTTTTTACCTCCCACGATCATCGAAGTCTCGTGCCGAATTTCAGCCCTCATAATCTCGTATTTATCTGCTTCAGCGAGGATGATACTGTATTCAGAGTCAGATATATTTTCATCGCGTAGAGCTTTCGATACTAGATCACGAATCGTATTGACTTTTGATTTTGCCAACATAGTTGTTTTCTCATGTTTAGATACTTTTATTCCTAATTTTTTAGCTCCAATGGTCGTAGATGCTGAAATTAATCCACATAGACCACCAATAACACCAAGGGGTAGACCAATCACTATTCCAATCCCAGTTAGAGCTACTCCCAATCCAGATCCAGATAAGATCACAGATAGACCTCCTGTTACCACTGCGATACCATGAACTATTCCTTGAGAACGCGCATATTTCTTACGCACGCCTTCATAGTGTTTTTCTTGAGTTTCGATATCCGAAAGCGTATCTCGGATTGTTTGCAGGCGAAAATTCTTTCCAGTGCCACTAGCAAGCGATGGATAGATATTTGGTGCTGATGGAAGAAGTGGTTGAATTGAATCGCCGTCCATCGTATGTATACGTATGATTTACTGACAAGCTTCAATACGTATTGTATAGGTCGACCACGGAAGTCTATGATATTTCCTTTTTCATCACGAATTGTCACGTGGAGACTGTTTCGTGTTGTACATAGAGCTCGCATGGATTGGGGCTTCGTTATAGTGTATGTGTTTTTTGCAAACCAAGCGCCTCGGATCTCTATGCTAGCTAAGGCTTTCGACCGATTTCCATTTAGAAGTGAGAAGTCGGAATCCACCACATCGCAACAGACATGCACTGCGTAGTTATCTTTGACCCGAATTGTGTAACTACCAAGATTTAGTAGAAACTCATTATCCTCTTTTTCTCCACCAGTGATACCCAATAGTGCGTATAAACTTTTATTAACCCAGATTGGTTTCTTAACTGTTATGGTGTTATACTTAAAGAGGCTATTGGTCTCAAACCCCACGATACCAGCAGAGAATGCAGGTTTAAAGGCGGTCATGATTTTTCCATGGGTGTAGGTCCCTACATCAACATCGTGTGGGAACATAATGCCGTTGGTATCCCACCTGAATGAACCCTTCTCTTCTAGGTTCCACCAAGTATTCTCAAATGTGACTTTGTGTAGAGAAATATTATTGATAAGAATAGGGTTATCGAAGTAGACCGTATGGTCAGACGATGTGGTGGTGACATATAAGAGCACCATTATATATTAAAGGTATAAACTGCATACATATTTAGCTTTAATATGAGGAGGCACGGAGGTAATTTCATCTATCATTATGAGGGTGGAGACGACGAGAGAGATGATGAGACCCCAACGCAGAATGCTAATTTACGGTCAAAGGCTGAGATTCTATCTAGGAGAGATAGAGAGAGAATAGCTGAGGAAAACGAAAAGGTCGCAGTATTGAATGCCGATCTATTAGCGAAGTTTAAGAAAAAATACCCACATGCGGATTTTCACCAGTTCTATGCATCCACGGATATATAGATGGTCCCGGAAAATATTCAACGAGTATTTGGTTAAGAGATGGGGATTTTGGCTACGTGGTCTATGGTGATGACGTCTCTAATCTATCTACCACCATTCAAAAACGCATCGATAATGCGTTGTGGGATGTACATGGAGGTTTCCCATCTACGTTAATACTAGATAAAAGTGTGAAATATCCTATTGTAGCGGTCCCATTTACTGAAAAAGCACGAGATATCGATCTCACTAATCTATGGATATACGTCACACCAACAAAGAAGTTCGAAATGGACGTTCCTAACATATTCAAAGAGACCGTCGTAAAGCATGTGACAGCAAAAGAGTCCCATCATTGGTTATCAGGTCCAGATTTCAAATATTGGCCTCAACAATTGAATTTTGCAACGTGGTGTGCAACTTCTGGATGTGGAGTGGCATTGTTTGATCCTATTTTCGAAACGTATCCGCCCATCGTTCAAGGGTTCCTACGATTTCACGTTTATTTCACAATACGAAGAATTCTATATGAACTTGGTGGGCCTCTACCTAATGACTCTTCTTTCAAGCAAATAGATAACCTCTATAGCAAGAAAGCTCTTGAGACTTTGTGCAGCGAATTTGGTATATCTCGAACACCAGACTTCAGATGGCGTGGAGGTCGTAATAAAGGATTAGGTGACATATTTGTTTACTTTCCCAGGTATGGCGATAAGAATGAGTATGAGTTAAGGTCGAGTGCCCCAGACATGTACACATGGACACAAAAGGACCCATTCTATATATTCGAAGATGAGGGCGGCAAGTTAGCTAATTCCAATATGATTCACTTTATTAGGGGTGACGAGACTAATGAAAAACAATACAATTGGTTTACACCACCAATCGGTAAGGGATTAACGGAGGCTGGATTAGGTAGATTGAATCGATCAGTTGAGGCTTTTGGACATTGCCTCATAACTGCTCAAGCCTCCGAACATATGTCCATCATAGATAGTCGTAACACCAAATTAGTGTTTAAATCTTTAGTCGAAGCCGCAATTATTGAAGGCGATTTAGTGAAAAGCGTAGATAACTATCAACTCGTTATCAATGCCACGAAGAAGAGGCTCGATCTCGCAATAGCTGTAGGAGTGTGGTTATTACCAAGCAATCTGGTGTACGACATCGGCGCGGTAGATGGTTATAATAACGCATTTAAGAAGGCCACGAAGAGTATGGCGTTAGGCTCGTTGACCTCCATCAACAAGGATCATACTAAACCAAAACCACCAGATATGGAAGGAATTACAACGAAGAAACTATTACCACATAGCGCAAATCATCAAGGTTCATTTCCAACGATCAGTGAAACTATCCATACAACTGCAAGGCATCACACATCGAAGCCCAATCTACAACATGAGACCAATCTAGTGATAGTATCTATTGCAGTAGCTGGAATTGCATGGTGGTTATTTCGTTAACGTCGTTTGTATTGCTCTATTCGCTATTATCGCACTTCGGCCATCTTGGATTGAAAGCGAGGCTTCCGGGTTGTCGGTTACGTAGCGCTTACTATTTGCTCTGTTGTTGGTCGCGAGTACTACTTCATCTCCACTTCTGTAATTCCAATTGTACAAATAATAGCCAGAAAAGAAGATCTAGGGATTCTTTTCACATATTTGATTCCAATAAACAGCTCAGAGAGTGATGGAGTTTGAAAATACACGGAGATGTCGACCCACACTTCAGACTTCGATAAATATCCAGAGGTAGAGTGAGGAAAAAAAAAACTAATACTTCTTCGGTTAAAGTGTCACAGGTTCCCTCAGACTCACAGTTAGCACCGGTCTCTACAGGTAAAATAAGAAGAGAGAAACCTCACCTAGCAGGGCGAATGGAACATGTTAAGTTATTGTTCTCAATAAATATATATACACGTGCACCAGCCACCCTCTATTATTATATTTCAGTTGATAATTTTTAATGCACATGGGACTATTTTCACGTTGATCGTTATTTTTCATTTTACGAATAAGACTTGTGTACTTTGCACACCACTAATAATAAATTGACACTAATTTTGAAAGTGTCATGACCATCATATTAAAGTTTTAATGTGTGAATAATATTTTTTATGTAAAATATATTATATATCATGTATTTGTACTGAATCAAAGGGAATTATTTTGGGAAGTTTTATTAGAATGGTCATGGGTGTTATGCAATGATATTTATCACTGTCAAATTTCTGGTATGAAATGAAGGTTTATTTATTAGTTAATCTGGGATTTTCATGTGTGATTTTCTTAGTAATACCACGATCACCTCAGCTTTCTTTGTTTGTTCAGGGACATTTAAACTCTAAATTCCCTCATCAGCATGGATACTTGTTCTAATTTTCTCTCGTTGACATGCAAGAATGAAAATTAGAAGGGCATGCATGCTGATGAGGGTTATGGCAGGTCATTATAAAAAATAGTCCCTAGCAGAGTGCATGAATGCCTGTCGACCCTGTACCCTACCTATTTTATGGCTCAAGAAAGGTCTTCTCTTCATTTGTCAAACCCGCTTCTTCCATACATGTGAGATAATTATACTTAAAACCACAAACATGACATGATTAAACTCTATGCGTGCTCCTGGAATATTTAGTCAGCCACATATTACATTTTATTTTTACATTTTACTTGACATTTTATTTATTCTTCACAAAATCAACAGACTTGCAGGGTCCAGTTCAACCAATGGTGCTCAATCAAGCATAACAAAACGTTAAAACAACTCTACTATGGTAACTTTAGTTTAGGCAGAGAAAAACTAAAGTCCTCTGAGATTAGTTTCATTAGTCAGTGATAATAGTATTACAAAGTAATAGCATGAAATTAGCTAGTGATTAAATTTCCCCTTGATCCTTGGGAGGATTTATGCAAATTCTCCCTAATCCCCCTCAGCCATAAATCCTCCCTCAGCTCTCGGGGGAAATTTGATAACTAATTTACCTTATGCCATGCCATTACTTATAATAATAATATTTTGGAGTTTGGACTGATTTTACTTACCAGTAACCTGACTGTTAGGTCTATTCGATTTTATTAAACAGCTAGGGTTAAAAAAATCTGCTCTATCTGTGAATAAATTCAAATCAAGCTATCCTCCATAATTTATGTGGCTTTGCTTGGGAAAGAAATAATATTAATTATAATAAATTGATAAAAAGGATGTAAATGATGCTGGAGTACCCATTCAGCTAGCAGCTACATTGTACATGTAGGTTATAAAAAAACATAGTTGCATCATTGCAATGATTATGGCAGAAGAAAATATATTGTACAAAATGTTGTAATATACCAAAACAGACAACTGAGACAGTGTTGGGGTCTGGCTGTATTTATTAACATAATATAAATTATTATTACAATATATTTTAATATGTTACAATTTATTTACATGATTGAAATATAATATTATTAGTGATACAAAAGCTGGATGGTATATTGTTAGTATGGCTGCTCCCCTAAAGCACGAGATAGTTGGTTTACAAAATAGTTACTACCGAGACATACAAGGCCAAACCCATTGGCTATATCCAGCCTGATGATAATTTTACAGTATTGCTCAACTAAAAGTAGGCTGTACCCTGCCAGACTCCAACCTGATCAGCTGATTCTGAATATCTAGATTAATATTCACTTCAATTATAAATTATGGAAATTAAAATAATTGTACAAAGTTTGAAAACTAAAGTTAGGTGATTTAAAAACAATTAGGTAGTCATTGTTGCAATTTTTATTGCCATTATTAGCACTGTCATCAACATCAATATCGTTTTGCATTAATACCATCACCAGTACCATTTCCATTGTCACTATCATTGTACATGGTCAAATGACCCATATCTCAGTTTCTCTACAGGTAATTTTGGTCAATTTCCAAGTAGCCATTTGTTGATAATGGCCCAACATTGCAAGTCAGTAATAGTCATTATCATCATCTTAACATACACTACCTGGTATACATATGATATATGTACCAGGAGCCATATTATGTATATATGATATAGTTACAGTACCAATGCAATGTTATCAGCCATCCATGCAAGTGAACCATTTTGGTTCATTGATAATGCATTTTCTCAAATCCTCATACAAACCTTCTAAAAATCTAACCCAAAATTTGCCAAAAACCCTAACCATTTCCAACCCAAATCATTCCTAGAACGAGTACACCCAAGCTATAAAATTATGAAGCCTGAAGGATTTTTCACAGGTTTTCAAGTGATCATTGGAAGTGGCAGGGTATACTGCAGTGAGATTTCTCTCTTGTTTTTTACGTGTAGAAAATGGACTTCTGCTATCTGTTAGTCTGGGGGAACCTGTCACGCTTATTTAAGCGAAGAAGTATTTTATAATCAGCTGTTTTTTACTCACTGGATATTTTATCGATGTCTGAAGTATGGGTCGACATCTCCGCGTATTTTCAAACTCCATCGCTTTCTGAGCTGTTTATTGGAATCAAACATGTGAAAAGAATCCCTAGATCTTCTTTTCTGGCTATTATTTGTACAATTGGAATTACAGAAGTGGAGATGAAGTAGCTTTTTCATCCAAACTCGCGACCAACGACAGAGCAAATAGTAAGCGCTACGTAACAGACAACCCGGAAGCCTCGCTTTCAATCCAAGATGGCCGAAGTGCGATAATAGCCCATTGTGATCACCACTATAGCTACGATGAATAACCAAACATTCTCTGCTAATACTCCTAGAGCTTTACCGGCCATAGTAAATATGAAATTCGCAATTGATCCAATCATTCCAGGTAGCATCTGTCCAAGTTTCTTTCCCATTTCCTTTAACAACTCACCTGTCGTTTTTAATCCCTTCTTTACTACATTTGCCACTTTGTCGATACCATTTTGTACTGGTTTCGGTACGGATCTCGATAACTGGAAAACTATTACACTAACGATAGCACCAATAGCAGTTACCACCGCAAGAACAGTCATTCCATACTTCCTGAAAATGTATTTGACCCTTTCACGTAGCGATATACGTTCTAGTATGGCTTCTTCTTGACGTTCAAGTAATTCTCTTGCCTTACGGATATATATTAATTCTTTCTTAGCTATTTCTTTCTGAGCGTCGGTCGATTCGGAGTCTTCAAGAATAGATTCATTATTTGCTTCCCGATTGGTGAGTTGTCGTTCTGCAAGTATTACTTAATTGGCGGCCTCTTCATTATTTGGACCTAAAGCATCTTTGAGAGCTTTCCTCATCTTCATACGTAATTTCATATCTTTCTCATCACCTACAAATAGACGTGTAAAGTGTTCTTTGCTTCCAAGTTCGCGAACTTTGAGTTGTTCATTTATTAAGGAGATTTCGATGTTATGCCGAATGCCCGCATCCATATAATGCTCCTTTACTACGCCAACCAGCATTTCCTTTACCGAATCTTGAAAGGTTTGTTCGAATGTGAATCCTCGAAGTTGGTCATCACCATGCAAATCATCCATGGTAATTGTCTCACTACCTCCAGCTTCATCTTGATCATCACCTAATAAGCGAGCCATGTATCTTTCATTTGCTTCTCGTTCTCGTTGGTCTTCTTCTTCTTCATCTCGTTGTCGTCGGTTTTCTTCATCTCGTTGTCGTTCTTCATCTCGTTGTCGTTCTTCGTATCTATCGGTATTATCCTCAGGTCTCACATCAATGTCAACCCTATCTTCCATATTCAACATAACTACATATCATGGTATATTCAACATGATATCGACGAAGTTAATTCCTATAGAAGCACTAAGAGTGCCACTCGCACTCAAAGCTCAACGAACCCTATATAGAAAAACTTTCACTCCATCATCTGCCAATCCAGGTGAGACTCTCTATGTGGAAGTTCCAACGATGGGAGAAGATATCGTATTAGTTCCTGGTAGCTTAGCATTGTTGGGCGACATCGTATTGTCTGGGGGACATGCTAATAATCGTGTCGTTGCCAATGTTGGACGTTGCTTAGTTATACATCGAGTTTGTAAGATGGGAGCTGAAATAGTAGAAGACATTGCTCGGTCGGATCTATTACAAACATATTCCGATATCTATCTATCTACGCAGGAGAGAGAATCGAGAGTACAACAAGGTATCCAATCAGATAACACAAATAAGCTCCGATCTAAGGCCGGTACTTCAGATACTGGTGAGAATGCACTACTAGCTGCATATGGTTCCAAATATAGAATGCCATTAGACGTTGATATTCTGACACAACATGGAGTTCTATATCCACATGCATTAGAAGACACTATTTCATTCGAATTAACTCTAGCCCGCGCCATCGATATAATCGTTGGATCAGATGCGCAAAGATAGGTACGTACAAGCTTACCAACATCCAGTTAGAATACGAAGCAATCAAGAATGAAACACTAGCTAGGTCTGCATTTCACGCATACGAAAAAGGTACTGCACGCAGTTCACTTCAAGTTAGTACCTATCGCCAAGGCATCAGATACTTTGATATCTCAGAATATAAATGTTCCACGACGATCATTTGCTGGATTACTTTTTCTATTCGTAGATCCTCCCACCGCCGGTTCACGAGATAGTGAAGCATTCGTAAATCCTGATATTTCGAAGATAGAGATAGACGTAAATGGAGTTCCAAATAGATTCTTTCCAGGAGGTATGTTAACACCAGATTTTTGGGAGTCCGCAAAAGGATGGTTTGGTACATCCAATACTTCTATGACTCCTACCAAATTTTACAACAACAGATTCGTCATCCTAGTCGATTGTCGCACAGCAAAAGATTCCTCTGCTCATGGTGATGGAATGGCACAAACTGGTGGTGGAAAAGATATCGATATTCGTATACATAGAATTGTGAGCAAGGTCGCTAGCACCGTAAACATGCATATCTACGTCCTTGCGGATGCTCAGCTTAAGATATTGAACAGATCTTTACATAGTATAACATACTGATTGATTCTCTCGTAGAACATATTCCATTCAACACACTTATAGTAGGTCCAACGAATTTTGGAAAGACTGCATTTATCATAGAACAACTTCGTGGACCATTTCGTGGTAAGTTCGATTATATAGTATTAATTTGTCCTACGTATGCCCACAACAAAACATATCGTGGATTTGCCAATCGAGATCCACGCTTCTATGTCATATCTCCATCTCAGGATGCTATCAATACCACATTAAATATTTGTTCAACCTTTTGGTCAGGTACCAATACATTATTGATTCTTGATGATAATGTGCCGCATCAAAAGATGTAAAACGAAGAACTGACAAGCTAGTAGATTTAGCATTCTCTGCTCGACATATAGGACTATCTATTTGGGTGCTATCCCAACAATTAACGAGTATATGTAAACCTTTTCGTGAGAACGTAGCTATCGTAGTAGCATTTCATACGGCATCGGTTATAGATGGTAAAAAGATATTTGAAGATTACGGAGGCTCACAAGAATGCAATGAATTACGAACGATACTTCGATCTCACAAGTTTGCTCGCATATGTTTTTGTTTGCGACATCCTTTCGTAGTCGTGTTAGAGCTACCCGCACCTATAACATATTATCATGGATGAATACATCAAAGAACTGGAAGATGAGTGCGCTATCACTTGTCCTCCGATCGTACTGGAACATCCAACAAAATTGGAGGACATCGAAGAATGTCGGGAAGCACTTACGATTTTAGCTGCAATGGGTACGACGAAAGAATATCTAGGACAGAATTTCTCAATAGTAGATATAACTAAACTATCTGAGAAGGACGTAAAACGTTTACATAGTAGATACCAGGTCGTAGTAGCAAAGCAAATAACAGGATGCTTAGTAAATGGTGCACTACGTCTAGCTACTCGCGCAATCGCATACGTAGTTCCACTAGATGACCAACAAGCACTGTTTAAGGATCTACAAGAAGACCACCTAGTCCGCAATGAGATATCTGCTGTGGCTGGTCTATTATCACTTATATAATTAAAGCAGGTCGATTCGTAGCTCTAGCTAGTGCTTTATTCCATGTAGCTGATCACATAGTCACTCCTTGTACTCCTATTGAACCTTCGCAAGTACTTACTATATCGAATCAAGATGGAAGAAACGGATCAGATAACTGCGAATCCACCAACGACTGCACCAACTAAAGTAAAAGATCCAAAGAGGGTTGCTGCTGGGAAAGCATTAGCACTAAGTAATAAACTTGCTAGAGAGGCTCAAAAGAGAGAGATTTCGCGTGGGAGTGATGTAGAGGAAAATTGGATATCCACTACTACTACTCTCACAGTTCTTGGTACGGGTGCTGCATTGGTTGGAGCGTACTATCAATACAGAAGATATTGATGGAAATTCACAAGCAGTCATGGCTGTCGGTCATGTTTTTTTAGGCTAAACTGAAATTGACTTGGTCATGGCTACAAACCTAACATTGGATTCGTTTACGAAACTATGGAAAGAAGAACTACTCCCTGATATTCAGAAGAAGATTAAAGCAGAAATAGCGCCGGTTTTAGAAGATATCAAGGCAATGAAAGACAAATGTGAAGGAATCGAGAAATCGCAAAAGTTCCTTTCAGCGAAATACGATAGTGTCTTGGAGATACTTCAAACTACGAAAAAACAGATCACAGAAGTGGAAAAAAGCGCCAAACAGCAAGAAAAGAAGATCATTGATATGGGAAACGTAGCGAAGGAGCACGATGCTCTTATAGACGACATGCAGCAGTACATGAGGAGGGATTACATCGAAATTACTGGCATACCGATACCTCCAGAAGACAACCCGAAGAGATTGGCCGTGGAGCTCGGTGAATTAATGGGAATTGAATTAACAGAGCACCACATATCCATAGCTCATAGATTGCCGCCTACAAAGAACATCAAAAACCGAATAATAGTCAAATTCGTCCACAGAGACATGAAGGACGAATTTTATAAGCGAAAGAGCAAATTGGCCAGTAAAACAAAAAAGAGATCTCCCACTAATTGCCGAGGAATTTGGAAAGAGTATTCTGACTACAGAGAAAATGCATGTCAACGAATCGCTTACTGCATATCGCAAGAGATTATTCGGTCGGATTAATGCATTCAGGAGAGATCAGCACTATAAGTATTTGTGGACAATGAATGGAAAGATACTTCTTCGAGAATCTGATACTTCAAGAATCTATGGATTTACTAGAGTTGAGGAATTTAATGAGTTTGAAGAATCATTGGGCTAGAAGAGATAGAACTTTGCAATGCAAATGTTGAATTGTTATGTTACCTTAGTAATGATTAACACACAACCTGTACATCAATGACAAGTAAGTGTAATTTAGATTATTTACCGTTTTATAGTTTAACCGATAAAGAACTCAGTGCCGTACTCGGTACCTGGTCTCGCGAATTAGATTTTGATACCGATCTTAATGAAATAATGTCGAACCCAGATATATTTGATGAAAGCGATTCTGACATTATGCTACATACTCCAGTATCTAATTACTATACAGTCTCTAAAATAAACAGTGCTTTAGAAAGAGCTGGCACGAACGCTCTATCATTCTTTCACAGTAATATAAGAAGCCTATCAACAAATTTAGTGCTATTAAATGATATGTTATATACTCTTTCGGAGAAACCTGATATCGTGGCTGTTACTGAAACCAGATTGAACAACAAATCAGTTTCTAATATTGACATATTGGGTTATAATTTTTTTCATACGGACTCACCAACAGCGGCTGGTGGAGCTGGAATATATGTAGCTAATGACTTAACAACTATATTTAGGCCCGATATAAAAATCGATATTGACCTTGTTGAATCTTGCTGGGTCGAAATAGACCCCGGTCATGGTAAAAAGAATTTAATAATCGGTTGTATTTATAGGCACCCTCAAGCAAATATAGAGCGGTTTACTGATCAATTAGAAGAGTTGCTTAAACATCTAAATCAATGTAAATACCAAGTATATATTTTAGGTGACATAAACATTGACTTCTTTAAATTTACCACTCATTTACCAACAGAAAAGTATTTAGATATGCTTTATGCAAATAATTTTTTACCCATCATAACAAAACCAACAAGATTAACAGATCACTCTAAAACATTGATTGATCATATATACACAAATACTTCAATCGAGCATATCTTATCTGGAATTGCACTCTTCGATATATCAGATCATCTTCCAATTTTTTGTATAATCAATATTTCAATAAAACGAGGTAAAGAAAAACGGTCCCATAGAGACTATAGCAAATTTGATAAAGAAGATTATCTTAGTGATATCAATGTGATAAATTGGAATGATATTATTATTAACAGCAAAGACCTTAATGAAACAACAGTTAATACAATAAATATGATAAAAGTGATTGTAAATAAACATGCTCCATACAAAGTAACACCGCAAAGTAAAATAAAACAATTAACAAAGCCATGGATAACAAATGGAATTTTAAAGTCAATAAAAATTAAACAGAAAATGTATCACACCCACTTTCATTCTAATGATATGGAAAAAGTAAATAAATATAAGAAGTACGCTAATAAACTTAATCAAATAAGAACACAGAGTAAAAGACAGTATATTATATTTACCTAGGGACTAACTAAGAAAACCAATCGGTTAATTTAGCCCCTAGGACGCACAAATTTCTTCCAGATTGAAAATTTAATTCATAATGTAAGTTTGTATAGATTGTATTATTGTAAAATTAAGTATGTATAGTGTGTGAATAAAGATGATGATGATGATGATATAGTATCAACTTCGAAAGGTGTAAAGACAATTTAAAAGCTACTTGGAAATTGATTGGAACACTAATTAAACGAAAAACAAAAGGCCAGTTATACCCAACAAGACTTGTAAGAAATAACAAGACATACACTGACACATTAGATATAGCGAACCAATTCAATCATCATTTCGTTAATGTTGGCCCAAGTTTGGCTAGTTTAATTGAGGATTCCAATGAAAATCCAACGAACTATATTCACAATTCTCCAGTGTCTAGCTTTGTGATGTCTCCAGTTTACTCATCAAAGATTTGTGAACTATTTTCAAACTTAAAGGAAAATAAGGCTTCAATAGATGTTCCCAATAAATTAATAAAAATAGCAAGTGAAGCTCTTTCACTGCCCTTTACTTATATCTACAATGAATCAATCAAAACAGGTGTTGTACCAGATATTCTTAAAATATCTAGAGTCACTCCAATTTATAAAAGTGGTATAGCTACTGATGCCTTTAACTACAGACCTATAGCAACATTGTCACCTTTTAGCAAAATCTTAGAACGACTTGTGTATGATCAACTCATATCATTTTTGGATAAAAACAATATCCTATTTGATCATCAATTTGGATTTAGAAAAGGGCATTCCACTGAACAGGCAATCCTTGATATAACAGATAATTTAAAAACGGCTATAGATAATAAACAATTAACATGTGGATTATTTCTCGACTTTTCCAAAGCTTTCGATACAGTTAATCACCAGATCCTAATATCCAAATTAAGTAAATATGGAATTAGAGGAAATCCATTGTCATGGTTTACTAATTACTTAAATAATCGAAAACAATACGTAAAATTAGGACATACTGAATCTAGTATGCTTGAAATGACGTGCGGAGTACCACAAGGCTCAACATTGGGGCCGTTACTTTTTCTGCTTTATATAAATGATATGCCTAATTGCTCTAAGAAACTTTCCTTTCGAATATTTGCAGATGATACAAATGTTTTCTATTCGTGTAATAACATAACAGATCTAGAAACGATAATGAATGAAGAATTTAAACTAATCCTCCATTACTGTGCTATTAACAAACTATCAGTTAATCTTCAAAAAACACATTACATGATAATAAGCTCACCAAATAAAAAAACCTCTAAAATTAATATTGCTAATATTGAACAAAAAAGCTATATAAAATACTTAGGAATATACTTAGATGAACATATTAACTGGGAGCAACAAATAAAACACATAAATAGTAAAATGGCAAAAAATATTGGAATAATCAATAAACTCCGGTATTATCTTGATTTAAACATGTTGAAGCAACTATATTATACACTAGTATATCCATATTTAAATTATGGTCTCATGAGCTGGGGTAACACCTATACATCCAAACTGATAAAACTCCGGACTAAACAAAATAAGTGCATTAGAAACATATTTTTTGCACACAGCAGAGAAAGTGCTACACCATACTTTAATATTCTTGGAATTTTAAAACTTGATAATATCTTCAAACTAAGAATTGCAACATTTAGTTACAAAATTATAAATAAGAAAACGAATATACCATCGGTCTTTTCTGAAGTCCTCACACCAGCTGCAAAACGCCATACATACAATACCAGATTTGCTGCTAATTTAAATTTTGTTAGACCAAAAGCGAGAACTAATTATGGAATTTATACATTCAAATTTATATCATCAAAAATTTGGGAAACAATTGAATTGAATATTAAACGTTCTAGCTCTATTAATGTATTCAAAAAACGTTATAAAACTATCCTTTTAGAAAATCAAATTTAACAAGCAACTGACCAACTATTTCAGCTTAGTCTAATATTATGTACTCCTAAACAAACGTAGGCAGTGATCAACTCGAAAGCTTTTGCTCCTTTGATCACTGCGCACGAACATATAATCAACACATTCTTCCTTTTTTCCTCTTCTCTTTTTAATGTAATGTTAGTAATTGTGTATCTGTGTAAATAGTGTGAAATAAACTTGAGACTTGAGACTTGAGACTAGAGATGACACTCCTAAGAACGTTAGTCCGATACGACCCGCAAGTCCGATAAAGACTACGGTGCCAGATATGGAGTAACAGTTAAAGACTAGAGACTATATGATATATGTTCGAATGGATAAAGAATTGACGAAAACAGCAACCGATGCTGCTATGATAACGGGAATCGCTACTGGTATTGGATGGATCATAAAAAAGGTTACCAAGGAATCTATGCTTAGCGATCCTTCTATTTCTATTATAAATTACGTGAAGTGGACTGCAGTAATAGCTGGTAGCATATATGCAAAACAATATCTCGAGAAACAAAAGCCTAAACCATAGGATTTATAGTATAGTATGGCTGCAACGGCGATTTATGGTCGTCACGGCGATTGTAAACGCAGCGGCATTCACTGGTGGTGGCATACTCTCTAGACTGCTTGGAAACACCGATGATGCCGATGTAGAACGAAATAGACACGATATGGCCAATGAGAAACTTGATGCTGCTCGCAACGAATACGATAAGAAACGTCAAGAGGCATACGACTGGTAGCGCACAACGAAAGACAATGAGCACGATGCTGCTAAATTCCAAAGCGATAGCAATCGATCTGTCATACGATCCCAAAGGTTGGTATCACTCCAAAAACGACTCGATGCAATAAAAGAACCTCGTTTATCTGACTACTATCAACCATCCAACGCACAGAAGACTGGTGAGTTGATTTTTGTTGGTAGTGGAACGCTAGTTGCTGGATACGTTGTTAGTCGATATGCTTTTTAAAAACGAGATACTAAAAAAAAAAAAAAAAAAAACTAGTTGGTTAGATGAGTTCTTATTCTTTTTTTCTGCTTGTTGAAGGTTAGAATACATAGATATATAATGGATGTTAAACTTGCGAATATCTTCTATGGTCCTATGGGCTATTGGAAAGGTCATGCTGCAATTGGTAAGCTATCGGTGGCTGCAAATGTATCAGAAGACGTAGCTAAGGGTAGGTTAGAGAAACAATCTATATGGCAAATATACTTACCAGCACCAAAATACGTTCCACGACCACATTGGACTGTATCGAAACCTAATAAGGTTCATCAAGCTGATTTGATCTTTCTACCTCACGATCGACCTGGGCGTGGACGAAAGCTATATAAGTATGCTTTAGTGGTAATCGATGTGGCTTCTCGATATAAAGAGGCTGAGCCTTTAGCGTCGAAAGATAGTGGTGAAGTTTCTGCGGCATTCGAACGAATCTACAAACGTAGTCCACTAGAATGGCCAAAAACATTGCAAGTTGATCCTGATAGAGAATTCATGGGACGTTATGTCTGAAACATTAGAACTACGTGGTACGAAAGTTCAACGAGGTGAAGCTTTATTCATATGCATACCATACATTCTATGACCTTCACTTCGAAGCATATCCATACCATGGCGGAATACTTTCTTATCTAGTAAGCAATCTTTATATTGTTCATGACGAATACGATGCTTCACAACTGCCTTCTTGGTGCCTTTAGCCTTCCTAATCTCTTTACCATCTACTTTCAAAATTGAGTATAGTTTTGATCGTAGTCCAACATATTCAACTATGGGAATACCTCCACATTCATCTTTCATTTTACCAAGTACTTTCTTGTTGTTGATATTGTATGATGGATGGTCTTTGTCGTAGTTACTTGTATCGTAGAGATGTTTATGGGTAATCATGTCTGCATATATGTCTTCAGTTTCAATCGTGTAACAATAGGCTATCAGTATCTGTATATAGTAGATTACAACGTTGTCCATACTGTTTATTGAGCTCGTTGTAGTAGAAGTCATACATCAGATGTTTTGAAAGATCTAGAATTGACATTCCAACATATATTGGACGATTCAGAAATAACTTACTTTTGTAATTGTGTACTGCAGCTAGATCATGGTCAAAGATTATGGATCGAGCATAACTAGGCTTATTCAATAAACGTTGTAGTTTAACTCCTTCTGAGGCCCGCACTAGTTTGACATCTACACGTTTACGTAGATTTTCCATTGTCTTACCAAATACACTATTGTTCATCAGTTTGTAGAGTTCTTGCTCAAAAGTGCTCTTTGCTTGTTTTCGTAGATCCGTATTCATTCTTATATATGGTTCCATCCATGGTGATTGATCAAATCGAAGTGCTCTATGGATCTTTTTCAAACGCATACCTAGAGATAGATATAGTTGCAGATTGCGGTAGTGCAGAACATATCGTTCCCTACCAAATAGTGTAGGTATGAGTTTTTCTGTTTTGAAAGATCCATTTCCTTTGTATAGCTCATTGAATAGATCGATTTGATACCCTGAGAACCAAGCTTTATCTACTTGCATTCTTTCTGGAGCGAGTGGATAGCTATTATGTACGTTGTGAAGTTCTCTAGGATATTCAAGATCAACTTCGAGAAAGTAACCTTTATCAGAATCGATTTCGTGTAGGATGATTTGTTCTTTCGTTGGTGTACACCACTTAAATCCTCCCGTTGGTAGATATTGACTCATAGCCCATCCATATAGATTATTTGCATCAAGATATATTATATGGCTATTTGACTCATCTGGATTGAAATCAGGTACGTTTCGATTATTTGCTTTGGCATTGCGTTGAGAAACCATAGATATACCACCACGTAGACCTTTCTCAATGAATACCCATGTCAAAATAGAGGCTGGACAGAGGTGGGATCCCGCCAATCCCAGCTGGGATCCCAGGTGGGATTGGCGGGATCCCATGTCATCTGGTGGGATCCCAGCTATCCCGCCTGGGATGGTAAGAAATCCCACCCGGGATCCCACCTCTAAAGCCGGGATCCCAGGTGGGACATATGGGATCCCAGGTGGGATGGTGGGATCCCACCTATCCCGCCTGGCATGAAAACAAAATCCCACCTGGGATCCTTACTCTAAAGCCGGGATCTCTCCTCTAAAGCCGGGATCCCAGGTGGGACATATGGATTCCAGGTGGGATGGAGGGATCCCACCTATCCTGCCTGGCATGAAAATAAAATCCCACCTGGGATCCCACCTCTAAAGCCGGGATAGCTGATGGGATCCTGGCATTCCCATGCAGCTATCTGTCTGGGATATATATGACAACAAAATCCCACCTGGAATGTAAATTACAGCAATTAGTACATATATTTTAATATATAATTTCCAATGAAATACCAGTGTATACACTACTATAGTGCAATATCCTATGAAGACCACATGAAAAGGCTATGAAACTAGGCCAACCTATGAAATATCCCATGAAATATTTTCATAGCACTATGAAGGTTTCTTTTCATAGACCTATGAAAGACTCAAAGGCTATGAAATTTTATAAAGGGAAATTATATCCTATGAAAAATACAGTACCCTATGAATTTTTGGGCTTTGAAATTTACATCCTATGAAATCAGACTATTAGTATAACAAGAGGCTATGAAATTAAGGTACCGGTACTATGAAAATACTATGAAAACTGTATGTTACAGTGTAAATACTAAATCTTTTCATAGGATATACATGTGGAAAGTTATATGTTATATCCAACCAATAATAAATTGGCTTTCAGACGATCTAAAGTTACTTACAGAAGCGCAGATTTCATAACTTTCTCCGAGAAAGAGGAACATTGATGACTGGCTGAAACATTACAAGATTTATACAGAAATGAAGTACAAGGAATCCAGTACAAGTTGCATGAGTTGGCAGTTTATTTAAACTTGATGTTTACGAGGTACATGCTCAGCAATCGATCGAGTGGAAATGAACTCGACTTACATGTATAATAATTTCGTTAGAAACAGCAAAGTCCTGATACAACTCATTGCTGGTTGCACTATAGGTCAAGGCTTCATGCAACCAGAAAAGGAGAAGAAAATATATAGGTTGGTGTTTTCGTAAAACTAATATAAAAGTGATAACCAGTTCTGAGTTCTGACAGGCCCAGCTAGCATGCAGCCTTGGTCTTTGGTGTTAAAATGGCCTTACGACTTACATGCTTTCCAGGCAGACACAGCAAAACAGATGAGGAGTTGGTTGACCAGTTCATTAGCGTTTAGATTCCTTGAATATATAGCCAGACCATTTCGCAAATTAATCCTCAGATGAAGCACTCCCGCCAGCTCCGCTCTGGTAAAGTTCTCAACAACAAACAAAGATGGCGGCTGTGAACTGATCCCAGGATGCATTGCTTATCTAAAGACCACTGACCTGAATTGTGCGGGCACATCACGCCATTTTTAAAACTAACAACTTAGATTTCGGCGGCACGACATGCGATTTCTTGCATAATATGGCTTCCAGACTGAGCAAAGGGTTTTCAAAACGCATGGGAGATAAGAAAACTATAAAGGTAAGATGTGATCATTCAATTGTTGTGGATTGTAACAAGAAAAGGGAATATAGCGCTTGGTTATCATACTTTTAGTTCAGCTGTTGTTTGAACGGTTTCGAACATTTCTCGTGCACGTGGTCTGTTTGTAGTTGTATCTTATCCATTTTCAACGACGAAATCCATACAAAAAGTTTACCAAGTTTATGTAGAGTGTAGAGTGAATCTTTTAGTTAAAGGATTGATCGAAATCTTGTAATCATGGAGTTACTACTGTTCAAAGAGAGTGAAATGTCTCACTTTTAATTTAAGACAGTGTCACTTTTACAACAAAAGGTAATATTGCTTTTTAGAAGTGAAATTGCACGTTTATATTTTATACATTGCAATTCAAACAAATTCAGTCAATACTTTAAGTTCTTCTGTAAATTAATGGACATTGTGCATGTGAAATTTCACTTTATAGCTAGGCCTAGGGGTACATCTCTCATATTCAATAACTTATAACACACTACTTTCTTCCATCATAGGCACAGCGGATTTGGCACAGCACTTTGTCACTTGATCTCTTGCAAGTTCTTGAACAAGGAGAGGTCTATCGATTTGCAGATCAGATCAAGTACATGAGCTATAGAAATTGTGTGGATCAAGTTTTAGTGAGCCAGTGCAGTATGAGACCATGAAATATAATGGACATTAAATAATTTATAACAGCAAGTTTGGTAGTTTGCAATTAAAATTCTGCCATGTTTTGTGGTAGAGGTCTTTTATTAGATTTTATGTTACCAGTCTATAGCCAGGGGTTTAATCATACCAGAAGAGAGTATAAACATGATTTTATGGTATAGACATAACAACCATTTCAGCTTTTCTGAGCCCTTCATCTCTTTATTAAATTGATTGAAGCACTGGCTACCGTAAAAGCTTTCCTATTAAGCTTTTTTTATAGGACCCAGCAACCCTATAGTATACATATAGCTGGGCAGTTCCACGTCACGGACGTTACATCTCAGACAAGATTTTGAACCTTTTTATTTCTCTAGATAAATGCCAAAAGACAGTTTGCCAAATGCTCAATATCATAGCTCTTTAACATAATACAGTAATACTTAAAATAACATGAGTAAGAATTTGGGCATTTCATACATTATTAAAATGCAAGAAAAAGCACTGTCACGGACGTTACATGGAAAACAACCAATATTCCAAGCAGAAATCTTCAAAGTTAACTTGCTGTGAGATGAGATGGTACACCAGGCTAGTTTTATATTTTGAAGTATGCAGGTAATGGAAACTTATTTATTCAGTGCCAAAATACATGTATCATCACCTTCTTTACTTTTGGCCGAGGGGAGAAAAACCAGTGTCACGGACGTTACATCATTTGTCACGGACGTTACATGTGCAAAATAGCCTAACAAGGGTGGTGTATAATATGAACATTTTAGGATGTCCAGCAGTCAAATAGCTGTAACAAGCTTTAGTAAACCCTCTTTGATAACATCATGATTTCAGAAAAAAAAAAAAAGTTTTATTTAACATTGATAAAAAAATGTTTTATATCCACCCAAATAATTAATATTTATCCAATTTGGTGTAATTTTTGCTAATTATTTTAATATTACATGTACTTTGGGTTCCCCCTGGTGAAGCCAATGAAACAATGCAGCTAATAATGCTATATTTTATAACCCTGAGGTATCCAGACTTCATGAAACCTTTAAGTTGCCCTTAAAACTTCCATTTTCAAATTTACCATAATCCCCTATCTCGTATGGAACTGCCCAGCTATAGAATGTCCTATGTCATTCACTATATAATTTATTACCTGCCAATCATGTTGAGTATCTGCTATCTCAATAGGATATACCATGCAGTATGTATATGTTTTGTATAAATTAAAGTTTACATACCAGGACAACATATATTATAATGCAAGTGAGAAAATGTGTTTATTTCAATGGAATATTTTCATAGGTTGACTTTCCTGAAATGAAATCAAATTCATAGTATGTATACAAAACATTTCATGGAATATTATATGCTGGCTTTATAGAGGTTGGATCCCGGGTGGGATTTGTTACATCCCAGGCGGGATAGCTGGGATCCCGCCAATCCCAGCTGGGATGGTGGGATCCAGCATTTGCATGGGATGGCAGAATCCCAGGTGGGATATGTCTAATAATCCCGGGCGGGATGGTGGGATCCCGGGTGGGATGGTCGGATCCCAGGTGGGAAGGCGGGATCCCAGGTGGGAAGGTGGGATCCCAGGTGGGAAGGCGGGATCCCGGGTGGGAAGGCGGGATCCCAGGTGGGAAGGCGGGATCCCGGGTGGGAAGGCGGGATCCCAGGTGGGATTTTCTGAGGCGGGATATCTAATAATCCCGGCTGGGATCTCACAAGATCCCACCTGGGATCCCAGCTGTAAAAAAGGTGGGATCCCAGGTGGGATAGGTGGGATCCCGCCTTTCATTTTTACATGGGTAGATACATGTCGTAGTCGGTTAGTAGTTCGAGTTCAACATTGGTCTTCTTTAATAATGCATCCCACGAAAGTCCTGGACTAGTATAATAATGAGCCGGGTCTAATCCATAGTTATGCATGCATGTCGTTCGAAAGGTCTCAAAGACATCTGCTAAAAGAAGTACGTCGGATTGTAGGTAAAGGTCATGATAGTCACCTAACGTTTTACAATCAAATACGTTCCAAACTTCTAGTGCATGTTCATAATCTTCATCAGATATATCTTCTATTTTTAACTTACTATAGAATGCATTTTTCGACGGTAGAGAAGTCTCAGTGAATCTATCCCAAGAATCCATGTACTCATATGGATAGACTCCTTTACGAGTTAATAGCTTGACCTTCTCTGGATCGGATGTATGTTTTACAAGTTGTTGGAACGTGTCTGATGCCGATCCTGTTACCAACTTATCGAGAGAGAATGGTAAGAATTGAAAGCTATCAATGAATCGTAGGTTACCAAGTGAGAATGATATATATTTCTCCATATTATTTGGAATGCAAGAGATCTTACCTTCCGTTGTGGATATAGATTGCATTAGTAGGTGAGAATCATATCCGCGTAGATTGTGGAATACAACTGGGATGATAGGTGAGATACGTAATTTAAGGTTGCATACCTTATGTGCGGCACCTCGAAACTCGCCTGTGATATGGCAATGGTCTCGTACTCTATCGTCACCAACCAATGGCTTCTGGCAAATATGGCAAATCGTAGCTCCATCGTAAACCTTATAGTTTTCTGGTGACATACATAATGGTTTGGCCGCTTTGGATTTGATCTTAGTCTCTTCATCTTGTACACATAGTAGAAAGCATTCGATAGTATCAGTACCTCGATATAGTACAGGTGGCTCGCTATGACCATCAGAACGTATGACTATGTAGCAAAATCCACATGGAATATGTTCTTCTGTTTTAAATGTGTTCTTCGTGGGATCTTGGGCAGGTACTTCGATCTTAGTGGTTAAAGCCTCGAGATCGGCATAGATAACGTAGGGAACTTTTAGTTGTTTGTGAATATTTTGAAATGATAGTTTGTTATTCTTATTGGTAGGCATTTCAATTCGAATGGCTCGATCGTTGACTCCATTACACTCGGGAATGTGCTTCGTAAGAAGATATTTGGTAGTATATCCATGTAGACATCTCTCACAGAAGTATTTTCTACATTTATGTTTTGTTTGATTGAATAATAACTTATTAAAATCCTTGATCCAACAATAGTGTTGCTTACCACTATCTGAGCACTCTATTAGCAAAAGATTAACTCTTTTTGAGAAGGTATCCTTCGAGATGTGATGCACCATAAAACACTTATCCTTAGGATCCCAACCATAAACAATGATAGACATCTTGTTTTGTTTCTCTACACGTGGTATTTGTGAGATTGGTGTTGGTGAGTCTATCCCATCAAAGTTCAACCCATCGTTTTCTTGGTACTTCGATGTCCTCTCGGGGTTTTGTTTGATCTTACACTTTTCGGCACGTAACGACCAACGTAGACAACGATCGTCATAGTTCTTTACGTTGATCACAGCTTTCTTACTAGCGATTTCTGGAGGTAGTAGTATATATGAACCTCCACGTAGTGGTTGATATCGAGCAATGTTCAACCATAGAATGTTGACTTCATCTATAACCCAATTCGATCCTCGACTGATCCACTTCTCAATGTTGTTATAGATCATTGCATGTGCTTCTACTATTTCCCTACGTATTTCTTCGTTGTTGGTTAAAATTGCTTGGATATACTGTATACTAATCACTCCTCTAATAGGTGTTAAAAATGTAATAAAATGTAATAGGACAGATATACTGTATAATATCATTCCTCTAATAGGGTGTTAAAATATAATAAAAGTAATAAAATATTATATGTAGTATACCAAATGTGTTTTTTTTCCTCTAATGGACCCCGAACGAAGTGAGGATAGTCCATTAGAGGAAAAAACAACTAAACAACGAAGAGTTCTCAAAAAGTGCACCAGGACCCCCATTTGGTATACTACTCATATTTACAGTGGTCGATCATTTCCCCCTGTTATATTTACTTAATGGTGTTCGGTGGCCCTTACAATCAGACAACAAGACATGTGCCCCCACTGTACACTATTCACAATAAATAAACAACACAGGAGTAAACAACGGATACTGTGCATTAAATTGTTAAATAATGTGAGCGATACAGTATACAACATATGTGTGCAGCTTCCAAAGTAGTGCAATTAATATTACTTCGGGTTGACTTCTGTAATTTTAGTAAGTAACTTCTTTAGTATAAACAAGCTGAGCTGCGTTAACGCGCGTAACAATGGTGACAGCGTTCAATCAAAAGTGATGGCATCTAATTCGCTGGGAGTTCATTCAACAATGTTCAACGAAACCACATTCGCTTGGATCGAAAAATAATCATACCCGACATCGTTTATTGTAAACTGTATTCCGCCACAGGCATCCCAAGCTCTAATTGCGTGTCGTTGGTTGGTAACTCACCTATAACAGGGGGAGTATTATAAATTTTACTATTGTTAATAACTTAACATCCAATGAAATAAACTTACCTTTGCTCTATCTGTTGTCCTTTGTCGTTTAATATAAATTTGGGCTTTTTTCCCTTTTTTGATTTCATCTCCCTAAGAGGCAGCACACAGGATTTCGACATTAATACCTGCACTCGAGACCATCTTCTTTTCCCACGTCCCATAGCCAACTTTTCCTCTCTCACATGAAGGCTGTTAATTACTTCTCTCCCACAAAAATTCAGATTTCAAAAATCTTTATCCAAACACTTCGAGATATCCTGAATTCTGTGTCAAATCCATAGCTGTCTTCTTCCCGAAGTTCCCGTTTCGTTAGGGTTCAGCAGGATTTGAAAATCGACTCAGCAACCTGGCCTGCTGTCAAATTTCCTCTATCTAGCGGAGGGTATGTTTACACAGTCTACAAATTTCCCTATAGGAATATACTGAACAACACATTGTACTAAGTAACCAATCGCGTGGCGAGAAATAAGTTAACATCACAGCTAATTACAAGGACAATGCCTATCAAAGAATTAACTGTCGATTTTCGATTGCAAAGGGATCTCATTGAATGTATCATACTAGCCTCCTCCGCAGTCATCTCCAATTTTGAAGAAATCAGATGATGGGCTCCCTGTGGCAGGTGAAGAAAAGAGAGGGAGATTGGAGCCGAGAGAGAAGAGTACCCAATACACAATTTTTAAAGTGCCTATCACCCTTTTGCAATTTTGATAGCTTATGAACCTCCGAAAGGTTTTGAGTACTTCTGTGAAAAAGTTTTGGTTTAAAGTGAATACTTTATGTTCTACGCTTGTTTGAAATCGTGTAAATGTGACCTTTCCTGACCCATGACCGCGTAAGTAAAAGCCTGGGTCGAAACCTAGGTAGACGTCATCTTGACGTCATATAATTAATTCGGCTTTGCAATCATTCGAAGAAATACTTAATATGTTGACTAAAATGACTTTTTTCTTTATTAACAACTCGAAAACTGTGTATATTTTCTATACATTGATGTTGTTGTGATATTAAAATGCGCCATGGAGAATAATGCATTAATGAGATGACGTCTGCCCAGGTTTCGACCCAGGCTTTTACTTACTCGGTCATGGGTCAGGAAAGGTCACATTTACACGATTTCAAACAAGCGTAGAACATAAAGTATTCACTTTAAACCAAAACTTTCTTCACAGAAGTACTCAAAACCTTTCGGAGGTTCATAAGCTATCAAAATTGCAAAAGGGTGATAGGCACTTTAATCTGATTTCTTCGAAAATTAGAGATGCCTGCGGAGGAGGCTAGTATCATACTTTTTTATTCTCATGATTTTAACTGTCGGATAAGCGGAGATTCTCAGTTTTGCGAACAAAGGTCACAATGGACTCACTTCCGGGCAAGATGGCACTGGTATATAATATTGTAACTAATCATAGGGCCTGTCGACGAGAAAAAAAAAGCCCAAACCGCTAATAATAAACGACAAATGACAACATATAGAGCAAATATACGTTATTTCATTTGATGTTAGCTATTAAATAAAAACGGTAAAATTTGTATTGATTTATCCGTTTATAGTAGCTCCCATACAAAGCATTTATACTGACATATAAACACACCAACAACTCGCAAGTAGAGCTTGGGTTGACTGTGGTCCACCCGACAAAATCTTTGCAAAGCCAAGTCGCGTTTTGCAAATTAAAATTGCATGTAGACGACCGTTAATTAAACGCAAACGTTGGCCATATGCATCAAAGGCAACGTACCTTGGCTCCACGAGTGTGTAACGCATTCTCAACTAAAATCAGTTTTTATCATTTTGTGAAATTCCGCAAAAATTCAATGAAAACGCGATATTAAGAGGAATGCGTCCGCTAATAATGCAGTTTTCGTATATAACCAAGACGTGTTTCCCCCAAAGCATAAAAACTAGACGTTGTTGGCGGACCACCGGTTTTTATTTCACCAAATAGCTAGTGTTTTGACGTTACCACAGAAATTACTAGATACTCTATTAACATTATTTTGGCGGACTGGACATTTTTGATATTTTTAACAACATCGAAAATACATTTCCTAACGGAAAGGCATTTTCATACAAAAAGTAAGTGTTGTTTAAGGCTGAAATAAGCGGAACACAAAAAAATACAGAAAACTGGGATACCAAATACAAAGTTCTGGCGGATAAATCGAACTCCCGATTCCGCACTGCGGAATCAAGAGTTTCTTAAAATATCGCACAGATGACGAAATCTGATGGACAAATCTGAACCCTGATTCCGCACTGCGGAATGAAGGTTTACTCAAAATATTGCACAGATGACCAAATTTGACGGACAAAAATAATCCCCGATTCCGCAGTGCGGAATGAAGGTTCACTCAAAATATCATAAAAATGATCAAATCTGGCGGACAAGTAAACCCCGATTCCGCACTGCGGAATGAAGGTTTACTCAAAATATCACAAAAAATTATCAAATCTGGCGGACAAGTAAACCCCGATTCCGCAGTGCGGAATGAAGGTTCACTCAAAATATCATAAAAATGATCAAATCTGGCGGACAAGTAAACCCCTATTCCGCACTGCGGAATACAAGCATTCTCAAAATATCACAAAAATTATCAAATCTGGCGGACAAGTAAACCCCGATTCCGCACTGCGGAATGGAGGTTCACTCAAAATATCATAAACATTATCAAATCTGGCGGACAAGTAAACCCCTATTCCGCACTGCGGAATACAAGCATTCTCAAAATATCACAACAATTATCAAATCTGGCGGACAAGTAAACCCCGATTCCGCAGTGCGGAATGAAGGTTCACTCAAAATATCATAAAAATTATCAAATCTGGCGGACTAGTATACCCCGATTCCGCACTGCGGAATAGAAGCATTCTCAAAATATCTCACAAATGATCAAATCTGGCGGACAAGCAAACTCCGATTCCGCACTCAGTTTCTCAAAATATCGCACAAGTGACCAAATTTGCTGGAAACATCCAACCGGTCCCGATATCGTATAAATATTAAACGGGAACAGATAGATGATGTATTGCGGGAGGAATAAACACTTAAGCGAGTTACTTATAATCGTTTGTTGTCAACAGGATCCTTTCGGCAACGAAGAAACATTCTGCGTACGAACTTTTCACATGTCAGCCTCTGTTCTCATCTGCTGTAACAAGTTTCTGTAAAGAGAAGATATTGGATACGTTTACACATTTTAAATGTTAGGCATTTAAGAGTGAGAGGATGACGATGAACGGTAGACACATGTCAACTAGTCTACTACGGTATCCGGTCGTTTCGCTTGTCTACTACACAAGAGTCTGAAAGTCAGATATATATTTCTAGCGATACGAGTAAAGCACGAAAATTATCACAGCCGGTAGCACAACCTTTCGAGTTTGAGACTTTAAGCTAGTATAAGTTTTAACTTATGATTCAAAGCGAAGGCTTTCGTTAACAGATCACACTACAATTTCTGTACAGATAAACTCCAATCGCAGTTTACAAGGAAGGCTGCAACTTCTGCATTGAGAACACAGAATACATTTTGAAGTCGTCTCATATCTTGATTTCCTTGATTTTTTTTATAACCATAGCGTCCGTATTGATCTTACAAAATTTGTCCTCAGAATACGTCGTGACTTTGATTTTGCTTCGCTTTTTGAGATACACATCAGTGAAGTGAAAGTAATCTTGATCTAAATTATACATGCTTTCTTGGATGTAATGTGCAACCTGAATAATATATAAATGCTGTGTTTATCACTCTCATAACAATACCTACCTTCAATGTGTGTGTGATCCTGAAGATTTAGATGAACAACAAGGCTTGTGTGCGTATAAAAGCACATGGCGACGTGTAACTAAAATTGAAGTGACGCTTATTTATTATTCGGTTTTTGGCAGTATTCAAATTTTTGCGCGCCTGAAATAACACTAGTCCTTGATCCGATTGGTTAAAGCTGAGACTTCACAGGCACCGGGATATTCAATTTCATTGAATGGTGTTTTCACATGTAGGTATTATCTAACCGCTAGCGTCATCGGCAATGAACCGTACAAATTATATTGAAGTAAGAAACCTTTATCTCGATCTATCCTGGCGGTTTCATCCTGGCAATGGAAACCGATAGTTATGAGATGGCCAGAGCACAAGAACATGGAGAAGTTGTCCGGGAACAAATGCTTTTATTGTCTCAGTGAAACTCCCGATCAATGAAAAACTCCGACTGCGTGATGTACCAGTTGAGAATATCTTAATACGGTTCACTTAATGCCGCGTCACATCAAGGGGATGTATCAGCCCATCACCTAAAACCTTCAGATGTTTCTACTTCGAATAATTCTGTGTAAACCAAGGCATGCAGCACCGAGAATTCCTGTCGAGAGAAAGATATTGGCCCGGAGATGCGATTGTTGTTGAATCAGTAGACGTGAGCCGAACCCAAGCGTACTAAAACAGCCGATAAATTTCACTTGAACAATATGCATCCAATCTAACTGATCAGAACGACGCATCTGAGTGTGAGCAAACATTACCATGCGTTTGATGCAGCCACAACACTGAAGAAAAGCTGAGTAGATTGAACAGGTAGACAATATCCAACTAATGTGTAATTATTATATCCTCATTTTAAGTGTTATTCTCTAAAATTTATAGATCGGCTTGGCCAGATTTCGGGTACACTTTCGATCGTCTGTGAATCGAGTCTCAGTTCTCGTTTGCACTGCATGCTAAACAAAACTAAATTGCCAAAGAAAGAGCTGCTAGTAAGTTTAAAAATTAACTGGTATGTGAGGTTCAGGGCTAAAACATAGCTGATTGGTTTTAATAATTAGTCTAATTACCGGCCAACCAACTGCAACGGTTTTAAAATTTGAAGCAGGGCCTTGAAGCTATCTCTGTCTAAACCGGATTTGTAGGCAAATGATCCTTTTTTCAACGACCCTTGCATCAGATTTGTTCTTGTGGGATATTTTGAGAAAACATCTATTCCGCAGTGCGGAATCGGGTTTTAGTACTGTCCGCTAGATTTGGTCATTTGTAGGGTATTTTGAGAAAACTTCTATTCCGCAGTGCGGAATCGGGGTTTACTATTTGTCCGCTAGATTTGGTCATTTGTAGGGTATTTTGAGAACAGTTATATTCCGCAGTGCGGAATCGGGGTTTAGTATTGTCCGCTAGATTTGGTCATTTGTGGGGTATTTTGAGAAAACGTCTATTCCGCAGTGCGGAATCGGGGTTTACTATTGTCCGCTAGATATGAGGACTTTGGTTTATTTAACCTCACATATTAATCGTAAGAAATGTATTAATTTTTGCGTATATTAAAAACATGTCCTCCAGAAATGCTGTTTTTGTGATGGTTTTGTTTTTGGCCAAAAATTAGAGGGACAAATTACGCTTCCGAAAAACAGTGCAATTCACACAGTTTTCATCGGAATAATCGTAAATGAGAAAAACTGATTTTAGTTGAGAATGCGTTGTGTGTTATCAGTTTCGTTCGGCTAGTTAAGGCAAAGAAAAACTTTATCGCTTGAATAAAATCGTAGTTCTGTTCAGTCATATTTTTAAACACATAAATTCTACTACTACAAAATACTCGTTCTCATGCCAGATTTTTTTAGTAAAACCGGAAGAAAGCGCTATGCGCATAACTGTTAATTTTTTCTTCATCGCGCAACCGATTTGGCTACCCAATCAAATTAGAGCCTGGTTTGTGTCTTACCAGAGCCTCCGATTATTCAGTTAGTTGAGGAGGCACTGGGAACGAAAATGATTAACAGCTACCAATCGAACATTGACTCCACACATGCGCAACACAATGACATAACCACTTTAAGAACATCGATCACAATATTTCAAAGAGAAGCCATGTACTGAATAAAGTTACTGCAACTAACCTGCATCACAAGAGGCAGGAAAGTTTTGAAAAGTGATGAAAGTTTTTGTTATAAATGATTTTCAAACTTTATATTTAAAATCTGATTCGGTGACAACAGTTCCGACTGTTACGGAGTTTCGTTGTTATGGAAATTGCAGTCCCTATAATGTTGTCACTACAGTATAGTATTCGTTATAACGTGAGTTGACTGCACTAGGAAACTGACCTCTAAATACCTTTTACACTGTGATTCTTTAGTAGCAACCAATTACAACAGTAGTGTTCCAACACGAATCATGCAATCAGATTGGATAAACTACTCACTTATACAAATACAAATACACGACTTTCATAATAGCCGCCTCCTAATTTGCTTAATTTGGAAGACCAATCTGTAGAGAGAAACTAATGCTACCACGGGAAAGATCACATTAAAACTAGTAATTGTTTTGAGTTTTAGAGCAATGTGGAGAGTTGCTGTTGAGCTATGAGCATTTCTAAGCAGAAAAACATGAAAGTGAGACTATAGAAAGGCCTCCGTTGTTTTTCTCATACAAATCTCTCTAAGTTCAAATGGCTGTACTTCATTGCTTTTTAAGCTACAGCACTCAAATTTCGCAAGATCACTAAATGTCGACACGCTCTTTTACATGGTAATGTTAATGCATTCTATACATAACTACCGAAACCGGAAATCATACTTATAAAAGTCGTGTATAAGTATCTGTGTCCTGGACAGAGATGAAGAAAGCTATTTACTGCCGCAGGTGAAGCACATCAAATGAGCTTTACTTCTTTCTACTTCTTTTAGCTTTTTTTATGTCAGCATACTCAGTTGGCTGATAGGAAGTAGGTCTCTTTGCATCAAGCGCTTTCTTGTCATCAAACTCTGCCAAGTCTGCGTACATCATGTTGGTTTTCTTAAGGGAAAAAAGGTTTAGATTAATTGGCACCGTAATTAGGTACTCTTCTTCTTTTTTATTAGGACATGGTTCATGCAGAATAATAATCCAGTTTTTAAGGACTTTTCAAGGAAATAATTCATTTTTCTAGGTTCAAGAAAAAGATAGTTACCACATAATGGATGGGTACGTGATTTGTTTATTTTAATATCTATATATTATTATTTATTGGAAAATTAGGACACACGTGAAGAAAACGAATAATGTTACAGGGATTATCTTTAATTCAACAAATTTCTCTAACATTCAATTACAAGGACTTTTCAAGACTGTGCGAACCATGTAGTATCATCTTACAGTTATTATATTTGGACTAAATCTTCAACCTACTGCATTGCAACGACTTTCACTAGCATTCAATTGCAAAGACTTTTCAAGACTGTGCGAACCATGTAGTATCATCTTATAGTTGTTATATTTGGACTAAATCTTCAACCTACTGCATTGCAACGACTTTCACTAGCATTCAATTGCAAGGACTTTTCAAGGCTGTGCGAACCATGTAGTATCATCTTACAGTTATTATATTTGGACTAAATCCTCAACCTACTGCATTGCAACGACTTTCACTAGCATTCAATTGCAAGGACTTTTCAAGACTGTGCGAACCATGTAGACACTATCATCTTACAGTTATTATATTTGGACTAAATCCTCGACCTACTGCATTGCATTACAACGTTACAGTACAATCCGCGTCGAATGGGCCTTTTGCAGAATACAATCATGTGGTTGTACTGGAGGGCAAAACAATATCTGACTTTATTTATTTAAACGCACTGGTACGAGATCGGTTGTGAATGCTATTTTCCACCTCCAGTCGAGTCTCGATCGTTTTTGAAGAGCAATTAATTCGTTATTGATTTGATATATCAGCACGTGACTGTTGCCTGCAAAAGGTCGATAACTGCCGACCACTAGTCTTATATAACTTGCAACGTCAAAACGGAAAGAAAAGGCTCCTAATAAAATACGAAGCATCATTTGATGCCACGTGCAGGGGTTATCGAACGACATACATCTCTGAAATGTTGCACAAATTCAAACGATATCTGCAACAAGCGCTGACAAGTAGCCTACCTTAGTTTTAATACGCTTATCCACCACAGCATACTGGTGCTCTGTGGTCTCTGCTACTTTCCGGCTTTTCGTTGCCATGTTGACTGTTGCATACACGACTTCCACTGGATGTAGCTTTGGTAGACTACGAAGAGTTTGCGTGTGCTGCAGTGCGAGATGCTCTACACCAAGCTTTCTTTGCTCTCCTCCTTTGTCGTCAAGCAGCACCTCTTCTGCTGGTGCACTGTTTGATCTCACAGGCCGTTTTTTGGTATATTCAATACCTGCATAACAAGCATTCTCCGCACAGCTCTCAGGTATTTTGTTTGACTGCGCATGCGCATGCGTTGAAGTTGATTTAGTTTTGGATTCTCTTCTCGCATTACTACCTACACGCTCACTTATCTGATGTTGCGAGTTATCAGTATATTCTAGGGCAGACTTTGTTCCTTGGTGGTGACCAAATTCTGTAGTTTCGTCGTTTTCTACTGGAGGTCTCTTATTCGAATTTTCTTCGATTTCAATGTTCTTTGCATGGGTTTCTGGAGAAGAGCTGTCTTGTACCACAGCATAGGTAACAACTGAATCGCCCGTGCTTCTCTTGATGATGTGAATCCTCTCGGTTGAGTTATTCAGATAGGTTGTGCCGCTCGTTGTAGGCTCCTCGTCGATGTTTACTGCTACGCTACTGGTTCTTTTGTTGCTGTAAAATTCAACGATTGAAGGTTTGTTCAGTCTAGCTCTCAGGTTGTTTGAGTTAATGCCCCAACACGCTCTTAGGTATCTAACAGTATCTAAGCAATAAACCCTCATTTTCAACCAAACAATAGCTCTGTTGCTTTCTGAGACAGGGGCAACAGAAACTTGTTGTCATAGCAAATACGAAGTGGGCTTTAAGCATGGAATACGCACAGATCCAGCCAGCGAACAGTCTACTTTCTTTTTATCTTCTTAGGAAACAACAACAAAAAAACATCAGCACGATCTCTAGCCGAGCGCGCACATTGAGCATGAATAACAAATAGCTAGCCCTAGGGGAGGGGGGTATTCTTCGTGGACAAGGAGACATGTTTAAAATATTCAAAGGCACAGCAAATGCATTTAAACTTACTCACTGCTTGTCTTGCACTTTTTGTCTAGAATAGAAAAATTATATAGACGTATTTAATGTTCTGTCCTATACATATCAGACGTCACTTTATAATATTTAACATAGGGCAAGAGACCATCTCGTACATAACGTTTTATGGGAAGCTAAATGTAGCAACCACTACTAGAATATAATGCAATTGTTGGTTGTTAGCTAACAAAAATCATCGAGTGTAGTTGTTGCATGCACAAACGTGATCTATTCAAAGTCCAATAGAAATTATATATGAGTGCACTGATCATAACGAAAATGTGATGCAGTGACCGCGTTTTATTAAGGGCTGATGTCATTTCGATATTTAGAAATTATATTGAAAACATTGTAATAAGGGTTTCCTTTCTGAACAACAATTGACTTGTTAACGATGCTGTGTTAACCAAGGTGTCTCATGTGAAAAGCTTTCACTTGTATTACCTGATTTAATTATTTTTGATTTGCACAAACGTATTCCCACACCCACACAGACGATGATGATAACAATAGGCACGCTGATGATAACAACAGTAAAAACTGTGTCTGGCTTTTGTCGACTGCTTTGAGTAGGACGTGAACTTGTTGAGACATCTGGAGAGATTAGAATAAGTTACACCTTAAAATGATGGTTGTCTTCTTAGGTAACCTTATAACTAACACAAAAAACGTTTCCTCTCCTTTTAAAATAAGTGTTTTATTTTCACTTGAGCTAGTTCATATCTGATGAAACGTGGAGAAAATGGTAGCTCACGCCAGGTTTCAATATATAACTGACGCGCTCGCCCCGCTTTCCCCTAGAGTTGCCTGTGAAAGACGTCAATCAAAATCATTTTGTTATAGTCTTTTGTAAGGTACGATAGATTATCATCCAATAAAACAATAAACTTAGTCATTGTTTGTTATTTGATAAATAAAATATCAAAAACTTCATTAATTTAATCGAAATATCATAGAATAGAAACGTTCACACTATCTAGTACGTACTGGTTGTTGTTGAGTGTGCTGTTCCGATGCGTGAGTTAGATGAAGATTGGAGGACCACAGCAGAAGAGGTTTCTCCTACGTGTACGTTAGCTTGATAAATAAAGAACGAAAAAGAAAACAAGGTCACAGCTAATTGGTGAACCATTAGAAATTAGGGAAGGGTGTTAGTATTTGTAAAAGGAAATATGTTTTCCTGCGAACGGTTAGTCGCTGGAAAAATAAACGCACTGCATGAGAAAAAAAGTGAACAAAAATGTCCCCACCCCCCAACCCCCCCCCCCCCCCGAAACCGAACTCGTACAACACAATCCGGTTTTCATTATGAAACGCACACATGTACCAGTACCCTGCTAGATATTCCCTTCTCGTTAGAGATTCCCCTCTCTTGAAAGATTTTCCCTCTCTTGAAAGATCCCCCTCCCTTCAGAGATTCCCTCTCTTGAGAGACGGGAATCTCTGTGAAGCAGGATAATTCAGCAATAGGGTTTCTTTAAAATGGCTACCGTTTTATTCACTTATGAATATGGCATTAGCATTCAATAAAGCAAAATAGGATACAGCTTAGGTCCGATTCAAACGTCGAACTTTTCATGCGCCGAACCTAATTAGATCAAAATAAGCCGCCTAATAAATCTTTTGTTTCGATAGTCCAGTTTCGCATTCAAGAATTACCGCTGGATGCGATGACTACAGACGCATTTACTCAACACTAGTCTCATTCTGATGTTAAATATTCATAAATATTCCATTCCATTCTGCTAATATCTTAGTGATCGAGTAAGTGATAGTGTCAGCAAACACAACAGCTCAACACTACGGTTAGCTAGACTATAGCACTCTAACTAGAATGCAGCCCTGGACAGCATTTTCCTTATTGACGATAGTTGAGATCTGCTTGGTGATTGACTCTCTGCCACGATTGTGTACGTAATGGGCAAGCTCTCTGAGCTCGACTCGGGTCAAACGGATGTATATAGGCCGATGAAGTTTCACTGAGGCTTATCTTAATTACTCTTGCTATACCGTGCTGAGAATCGGAGTCCTGAGAGGGATGAAACATACAGCTCTCCACGGCTGCGTTCTCGTTCGCGCGCATAGTGTTAGGTCTAGCTGACCGTAGCGTTCAGTGTTGTTGGGTTCGCTGACACTGTTAACTGTGTATTCAGTTTTTAATATTACTTTTATGTTATCGTCATAAAAAATTATGATAACATTTAAATAATGACTCTAAAGGAGTCAGACATTGGGCTATATTTGAACGAGGCCGGGAAGAATGGGGCAAGGGCGAGGAAAGAGGGGGTGGGATTAATATTCTGCCCAACACTCAAATTTACAGCCAGAGTATACAGGCTGCACGCAGACTCTAGTCTTAGTTAAATATAAATCGTCAACACCGACGTTGGAACAACTCAACTGATCTTACTGATTTACATACTGGGTGTTGTAGAATAGGTCGTCTTTTCCACGGGTTGATTAGAAGACGTTTGAAGTGGCGAAGCAGTACTCTGTACAGTTGATTTTTCTCCTTTTTGCCCTCTGTAAGCTGGAAAAAAGAAGCCTTTCTTGGTAACTATACATACATGTACATATACATACATCTATACACACATAGACTTTTTACAGGCATGTACTAAAATCACGTGACTGATGACGTCATCATTACGACATCACCACCAAGTGAATCGCGGGGACCCAATACCATCCGCCTGCCATTAGAAATGAGAGAAGATACGCGGGCACTACCAAAAATCACGGGACCGATGACGTGTTCGTCACGGCATCACCACTAAGTGATATTTATGGCGATCTAATACGATGTCCGTAAAAGTTTGTGCCGCCTGCCATAAGAAATGAGAGAGATGATACGGGCATTACTAAAAATCATGTGACCAATGACGTTTTCGTTACGTCATCACCACTAAGTGAATCGTGAGGACACAAAACCACGTCTGTCAAAGTTTAAGCCACGTGCCATTAGAAATGAGGAAGACACGGGCATGTACTTAAAATCACGTGCGCGATGACGTCATGGTTATGACATCGACACTAAATGTCGTCTTCATTACGACATCACCATGGCCACTAAGTAATTCATGGGCAACCTAGTACCATGCCTGTCAATGTTTGCGCTGCTTGTCATTATAATTGAGGAAGATACGGGCATGTACTGGAAATCACGTGACCGTTGACGGCATCGTTACGACATCAGGGACCTTAAGCAACCACGACGGCAACGTCTAGGACGACGGTATAAAACAGTAGCCTTAATTACAAAATACAATAACCGCACGTGAAAATGCACGCAGTCTCCTACATTTTCACCTTTTTTTGCAAAAACACAACGTGAAACCCCCAAATTGTACGTTTTAAAGACAACGCGAACGTAAGAAAGTAAATCAAATCATTTTTCGTTCGGCGTGAACGGAACTCTATAGTTATTATATTTTTCGAAAATCTGGTGTGAAACTCTGTGAAAAACAATTCAAGGCGAACAAGGGAAATATTAAACACGAAATTTCGGGAGAAAATGTTTACTACGTCCCGTCGTACTGCCGTCGCCGTCCTGGTTGCTTAAGGTCCCTATCACCACTACCGAGGTGGGGACCCAGTACTATGCTTGTCAAAGTTTGAGCCACCTGCCATTAATACTGGGCGAGTTAGGCATGAAAACGTACAAGGGGTTACGTCACTATCGGCGGGACGCATGCGTATTGGTTTATCGCTCAAGCACTGAAGTACTTATTTTAAGTACCCTAGGGATCCGACGATGAGACCTTGATCAATGTCCATTCCTACAGCAATTTATGTTGTACGTCGATCTTCAATTATTAATGAAATTAAATATCTTATCATGATATTCCAAGCATTCCATTCTGCTAATATCTTAGTGATCGAGTAAGTGATAGTGTCAGCAACGTACACAACAGCTCAACACTACGGTTAGCTTGAGTATAGCGCTCTAACTAGAATGCAGCCCTGGACAGCTGTTTCATTTTCCTTACTGACCACTGTACAATCGTGGCAGAAACTGGTCTGGCCATTCTCTAGTTTTGCCTGTCACACCACTAACACGATAGTTGAGATCTGCTTAGTGATTGACTCTCTGCCACGATTGTGTACGTAATGGGCAAGCTCTCTGAGCTCGACTCGGGTCAAACGGATGTATATTGGCCGATGAAGTTTCACGGATGAAACAAACAGCTCTCCACGGCTGCGTTCTCGTTCGCGCGCTGTAATGTTAGGTCTAGCTGACTGTAGTGTTCAGTGTTGTTGGGTTCGCTGACACTGTTAACTGTGTATTCAGTTTTTAATATTACATTTATGTTATCGTCACACCAAAATTATGAGAACATTTAAATAATGACGATACACGAGTCAGACATTGGGCTATATTTGAACGAGGCCGCGGGAAGAATTGGACAAGGGCAAAAAAAAGAAGGAGTTGGTGGGATTAATATTCTGCCCAACACTCAAATTTACAGCCAGAGTATGCAGGCTGCACGCAGAGTCTACTCTTAGTTAAATATAAATCGTCATTACACCGACGTTGGAACAACTCAACTGATCTTACTGATTTACATACTGGGTGTTGTAGAATAGGTCGTCTTTTCCACGGGTTGATTAGAAGACGTTTGAAGTGGTGAAGCAGTATTCTGTACAGTTGATTTTTCTCCTGTTTGCCCTCTGTAAGCTGGAAAAAGAAGCATTTCTCGGTAACTATACATACATATACACAGACTTTATTTCAGTTCGAATTTGTCCGGGGCGGTATTGTTTGCATAGGTATATGTGAAGAGCTGGATGAGAAGTAGTGAATATATATTTTTAATTTACCAGAATTTTCAAAACATCCCTTATTATTACGATGTGTTCATGTCTTGAATGTCCCCACTTTTTGAAGTACCCCCACTATTACGCTGATATATCAATCCTCTTAGCCAATGAGATTGCTTATATTTAGCATATAATGAATCAAAATAATAAAAGATTTTAGAGCTTTTCAAAATTGTCTCCCTGAGATATAGCAGTTTATATGTTAGTAATAATGTTGCATTTATAAGGCTAAGATTAATTTTAGCAAACGTCTTGAGGAATCTTTGGTTTTCGTAAACGTGTTTTATATTGGGGCTCTACTAGTGCGCACGGTTTAAAAATGAGCAGAATAAATCGTCTTTGGTTTACTTCTGACTTGACCCGTGCCTACAGGATCGCACCTGACTGCTACCTCGGCACGGTCACCTTGTGAACCAAATGGAACATCAACTCGTACCTGTAGTAGGGTGGTTTGTTGTGATAGCAACTCTTAATGTCCTGGGAGAGGTAGCCGTGAGAAAAGTTGTTCTCGCTGTTGAAGTATTAGATGCTATACACCACTTGATTCTGCTTTTATTTCTACAGTCTGATAACAGAATAGTTAGAATAGGAATGAGCTAATGTGAATATGAATGAATGTCAAAGACAAAATAAAATCGTTTTTTCTTTAATATTCGCTGTAAGTTCGTCCCCCATCACTTTTTGAGGCAATATGCCTCTGTATTGTGGTTCTGTCTGTGGGTCAGTTTGGATCATGTGGATGGTATGACCCTAGCCGCGAAGGACTGGTGCTAGATCTGGGGCCGCGATGGAGTGGGGCAAATAGCCTCCTGTACGTTTTACATACCTATGTTTGTATTGTTATCGCAATTCTTAAGCCAATACTGGGCGAATTGTTTCTGGTTCGCCTGGTTTCCATTTAATTGTCATTGTTAACCTTAAAGTGCCTGTAAGCCCAATGTTTAAACATTAAAATCGATTCTACATCAAGTAAATAGGTCAATAGTAAAATAATTTGAGTGTTGCATCTGAGTTATAGAGGTACGTTGCTATTTCCAATATGCTACTGATGTGATGTCACAGGAGGCCAACAAAAGGTCATGTCTTTCTTCTTGTGAATGAAACTATTTCTGATTTATACAAAATATTTGGTAAAATCACTGATGTAAGGCCCAAATATAACTCTTATCTCTGCCAGCACGTTTTTATATAATAAATGAGGCCTCCTGTTACATCACATAATTAGCATATTGGAAATAGAAACCTCTATAACTCATTAGTATAAACCAACTAGTGGACTATTACAAATTCTGCATTCTGATTGGCTACCCTACTATAGGTCTATTTGTGATAGCCCATGGTTGAGAAAAACCGCACGTATTTTCACCAAATAATAACATTTTTCAACTTCAATTTATTGCTTTCTATTATTTTCTACTGTCCGACTAGTTAGTTTATACTAAAACAATTAGACCTCTCGCCCTCATGGGCTACGAGTTAAATAGCCCATTCGGCTGCGCCTCATGGGCTATTGACTCGTAGCCCATTCGTGCTGCGGGTCTAATTGTTAATTAGACGCACCACTAAAATCAAGAAATATTTTACTATTCACCTATTTACTTGATGTATAGAATCGATTTTAACGTACTTTAATACTGATCACTTTGTTCTCTTCGTACTAGTTTCAATTTAAATATGTCATTTCTGTCTTACCTGTATTGTACTCACAAATTCTTCCCCTCCATAGATCTCCTCTTATAGTGCCGAATAAACCTTGTGTTCGAGGTGGATAGTTCTTTGCCATTGTTACGTAGTTCCCGGTATAACTATTCATTACTTTGTCTTCTCGCCATTTGTCTTCGTATGCCAAGGTCTGGTTACTAAGCCATTTCCATTCTTGATTTACTCTCCTCAAACCGATGTACCATTCATTATACGAATTCTGTCTTTTTTGAATATCACTGTTGACAAAATGCCATTCCTTTTTTGTTTCCATAGAAACCAGATCACCTCCTTGTTCTCTGCAGTACTGTCTGCTTACATCCCAGGTGTGTTTGTCGTCATGAAATGTATACCAAGAGCACTGTATCGCACCGACTGAAACGGAAAAGGATAACACAATGAGGACGGTGAATAGGAAATTAGACACCCATAGAAATATCATCAATTTGATTTTGTTAATTAAAAAGGCAGTATAAATATAATGCTATCACATACCAAATAGTATCATATAATTATCTTTAGCGATACTTACTGCCACGTCATCCAATTTCATTAATGTGCCAACCAGAGATCCATTGGTTCCTGACACAAAGCGGCCTTTAGAAATCTTGGTTGCAACATTAACATAACAATTATAATGTTTATCAACACGAAGTATCGCTATTAGAAAGTTGTTTCTTTGTATTCATGGATGGCGTTGGTTCGAATACTGTTATGTGGTTTTTCGTCGACAGTCAACTGAAACGTTTCACAAGTGAACATATGTATTGCAAACAAAGAAATGCTTTGGACTGCTCTCGATGATAAACTTCGAACCATGCAACGCCATACGGCATGTGATTTCGTTTTAATTATATGGACAATAACTGCTTTAACTAGAAAAAGAAAAATCAAAATCAAAATTCGAGAAATCAAAAGTAAAAACGAACTATAATACGGTGGTTTGAAGATTTAAGGTTTATCCACGATATTTTACTAGATACAACATTGAAAATATGCCACTAATTGCAACTCGTTGAGTTGAGTTTCGTATGAGTTGTACGAGCTTTCCTAGTAAAACACTTCCTCTAATATCAAAATAATATGAATGTACTGAATAATTAGACTAGTGACTTGAAGTGTCCAACTAGCAAAAGGAATTTGTCCAACTTAGGTTAAATAAATGACTTGAATTAAATCATACCAATGACACTTACCAGATACACGTGGAAAAGAAAAGGCGAATTCCAAAATTACCAGCCTGAGGATTGCACCCTTTTGAAAGGTCGATTCCATTTCAACTGACGGATAACGGCCAATCTCATGTGAAAATCGACTGAACTGAGAACTGAAATGGTCTGATGTTTATTTACCTTTATCCTGTATATACGTAGTTTCTTGTAATGTATTCAATGTACGTTACTGATTCAATGGTTGGAATCAACTCAACTAAAACGGAAGTAACAATTTCATTTTGTAGGTTATGCCAAAAATCCATGATAACCAGAAGTTTCGATATCTCATGGCCCATCAGTTTAATACGGTATAATCTATTTTTAGAAAACGATTCTCTCTAATTCGATATCCAAGCGTATTGCACTAATTACACCAGCAACTCTGATTTTGGGCCAAAACATAAAAGCGTTTGTTCTAATGACAGACCTAATTTTGTGTTTATAAAAGAAACATGGCTGCCATTCGCTTTCCTCCACGAAAGTAGTTTGAGCGCCGTTTTAAAAGTAGATTATACTTTAAACTGATCGGCCGCATTTCCGGTTGTTTATTGAGACTTCTGGTTAATATAGACTTGTGGTTATGCTTATTGTTAAAATGTGTTTGGTTTCTCATAATGAAGAGACCGTCAGCAACGAATTTTAGAGAATTGATTTATCCTTTTTACGGCATCACAAATCTTGGATTGAACATCCACCGTTATGATCCATTAGCGCACACGACAGATCAGGGATTATTATCAGATTTTCCTTTTGTTTTAATGCCTAATAATATACTTTTTCCTAAGCTGCTTTCTTGATCAGTTCTCTCAGTTTCGAAACGTTACATGCAGTTTCCAAAGGCCCGTTTACACGATTGAAAATTAAGTTGAATTTTCAAATCGCCGAGGTTTTTACACGGGTAGCCTGCGTAGTTGGCAGTGTCGACCGGAAGTACTATTTTTAATTAGCCGCCATCTTGGCCGAGCTGCGTAATGCGATCTTGGTGCGAGCAATACTGGCTCGCACCAAGATCGCATTACGCAGCTCGGTCAAGATGGCTCCCATTAAAAAACGTACTCCCTGCCGCTTCCCCGACACCGCTAGGTACGCAGGCTATACCGCACGGGCGATTTGAAATCGCCGCTCAAATCGCAGCAAAAATCGGTGGTGTGAACGGGCCTTAATAGTCATACATGGCCATGGTAACGTGTTGCATGAAATCAACCAAGTACTCACATATGTAAACATTACAAAAACCCAAGTGAAAAATATTTAGAAATAAATAAACGACAGCTATAATATTATGACAAAGGTGAGGCTGGAGTAGAGGTAGATTCCTTATATATCACGATGAACCGATGTAAAAAGTGAAGTTGAGCTCTTTAAACATTGTAATTGTTGATAAATACACAATGGTGTCCTGATATGGGAAAAACATTAAATAAAATGAAGACAAAATATAGGTATACATATTATTATCACGAGTGGGTAAAGAGTTTCAAGTTTTACCAGTTGACGTATTTGGTAATGTTTTTTAATAAATGAGCAGCGGTGGTTATCAGATTTACAAACACGAGGGCGCAGCCTGAGTTTTTCTAGATCGGATAAAAACACCGCTGCGAGTTTATTGAACGCCTTCAAAACGTCGATGTAAAGAGTCATGTAATTCAGTTATTTCGGCGATACGACCTATTTCGGCGTAGAAAATCAAAGTTAACTTTATGCAAATGGCTGTACCAATATATCACATTTAGAAACCACTCGTTAAACATTCAATTCTTTTGTTTTTGCTTCATGAATTATTAATTAGTTTTTGAATTTTTACAAAATGAGTGGCCGCGCTTTATCGGATTTACAAACTCGAGCTGAAAGCGAGATCACTTATCGCTCAGTGTTTTCCTTTGTTTTCCCTCATGAATTATTAATGAGTATGATAAATTATATTGAAAGAGTCTTTTTATTTGGTGGTTAATTAGTTTTGTTCTATATTCATAAAATTGCTATAACTTAATGTCGATGATTGATGATCATCTGAGGACATTTATTTTCTGTTTTATATCCATCATGCAGAACAAGCAATGTAACTTGTGGATTGTTTTGTTTTGTTACTCATACCAGTGGCTAGAGTAGTTTCAGTTTGGCTGATACCACCGAAGCCAGGTCCCGTGAGTGCTTCAAAGTATTCAAAATTACCCGCTTGTGACTCCGCGACAGCCCCAAAGTCTGATTGGTCTAAATGGTTAGCACGACGAAGCAACAGCCAATGGGATATGGGGCTGAAAAATGAAGTCGCAGCCCGCCAGAGATCGTTTGCAGCCCGATACACGCGTGTTTTCATGAGGGCGGTTTTATATTTGGCCGCGTGTTTTGATAATGATTTACATTAACATCACAGAAAGACCAAGTATATTTTAATGAGGCCAGAGTTAAACGTATTATTAATTGAGTACTGGGTGGTTCCAATAAATGAATCATCCCCCATCATAAAAATCAACTACTTTTAAGTGATATTTATCAAATGAGTGGCCGTGGTATATCGACATATAAAGATCCGATGTAACAAGGACACGAATTTGATAAATGACTTCTAAAAGTTTATAAATTAAAAGATAATAATTTTCAGACATTTTGATAAAATTACTTGTTTATAGCCATTGGGCTGGGACTAATTTGCTTCATCCGATTGGGCAAACCATGAATTATGTATGCATTTTAGAATTGTCATTATAGGGTTTGAATTTTGGGGTCAGAAAACTTAAAAGTTCTCAAGCTTACTTTGCCGGGTGCAAACGCAAAACTGGGCATGCGTACTACGAAAACAACTATTGACATTTGAACGACAACAGCAAACATTATTACAGAAAAACACACCAGATAACAAATATCTAACACATAAAAGTTTTGATAAAAATAACAGGATTGGAGGTATCTATAACTATTAAATTTGAAGTTAAAATGTTATAACACAAGTACAAGTCAGACAATTTGACAATTTGACAATTTGACAAAATTACGATAGTTTCCCGTGGTGTGTCCTCTTATTTACCACGTTTTGCGTCATCGCATGGTCAGTATTGTTGTGGATTTCACGAGGCGCTAGCGGAGATGACGAACAACGTGGTAACTAAGAGGATATATCATGGCAACTTATAGTAAATTTGTTTTTTACAACAACAAACTAAAAAATAGTGAAGCGAGCAGGGCCAAGACAAGGAACATTGCGGACATTGCGGGTGAAAATGACTCTAGTGCGGCCGCGCTATCACTCACTCAATCTTGCGTGAGCGATCACGTTATCTACCGTGATATGTCCTCCGATTTCCAATCGCAGTCGAGGAATCAAAAAACGAGAAACTGGGCAGCTGTCGTAAAATGTTTAATTCACTTTCTTTGGGAGGCAATACGACGATAAAACATATATAAGACAAAAAGAAAAAAGTAATAATTCCAATGAATTTCGACTAATTTTTCAACTGAAGAAAATCTTTCAACAATTGCAACTTTACTGATTTTCGTTATTGCGTTCAGGTTTGGGGTAAAAAAACTTAAATGTTGAACGAGAATTTAAATACCAAAACAAGACAAACTACAGCCAATTTGTACCTACGGCCGATAAGTGTTTCATTGTGACGTCATTTAACTCAGTCATTTCTCTGGGAAGCTTTTTCAGGAATACGTCTAATCATGACGTCAAAATATTTAGCTACTCCAATCAAGATAATAAAGATGGTGGTCTGTACTTCACCCACAATCCTTTGCGCTCGAAAAACGTAAAATTCGTTATAAAATCGCAGAAGAGTTTTTAAATGTTACAAACAAGTCAGTACGACTGATGTTGCCAATACACTGTCATTTAAAACATGGCTGCGAGGAGATACAGATTTTATCTTCGAGTAGTTTTGATGAAATATCTTATGAATGATAGGCCTGAATAGATTGTGCTAGCAAATCCAGCCAAAGTTGCTCCAAAAAAAGGCTAAAAGTTGCTCAAAAGTTGCTCAAAATTGAAAAAGTTGCCACCAAAATTTGAAAAAGTTGCTCACTTTGGCGAGCCATTTATTCTAGATAACAACTTAAAACATGGAATATTGGATGTGTAATTCAATATAATCTTAAAGTTCAACATAACTACCAATAGTAGTACTTTCTAATGAAATAAAGTAGTTTCTAATGAGTAAATCTCATGATATTGACCATAGACACCACATACGGTGATAAAGTTTACAGCCTCTTTGCGTTGTTGTATCTAATCATGACCGAAGCCTCAAGGTAATCCTCAAGGTCATTCTCTGCATTCTCTTCAGTTTCTTCGTCAGATATTTCAGCTTGCGATTGTGATGCCATGACTAGCAGAATATGCAGAATGCAGATTAGCAAATACCAAGATGGCGGCGGCTCTGTGTTGGAGCGAATAACCGCTGGATAATTCGCGGGCGATATTAAATAGATAGCTGCTGTCCAGTTCGTGGGCGCACATCAATTCATGCACGGAAAGTAGAAAACAAAGGAATGTTAATCATTTGCAGGGTCAATACTATTCAATACACGTCTACAGCATTCTTAGTGTCGACCAGTTTCAATTAACAGAAACATTTGGGATAATTTGGGTGTTGTATCATTATTTGTTGCTCAAAAGTTGCCAAGGAAGGCAAAAGTTGCTTTAGGTTGCTTGCAGTACAAAAAGTTGCTCAAAATACCAGAAGTTGCTCAAAAGTTGCCGAGCACAATCTATTCAGGCCTAATGAATGAGCGCAGCGAACGGGAAGAGAAGATGAAATTCGATACGTTTTTACGGCGGAAAGCCCAGGCCCAGCCCCCGGAAATCGAAATTAGGTTCAACCCCGGACCCAGCACGGCCGCACATGTATATTACATCATAAAAAGGAGTGCACCCTAAGCAGAACGTAGCCTGAAGTTTGTTTTAGACTGTTACTATTACTTTACTGACTGGTCGTCTTTACAGTCTGATACAAAGAAGCATACGTGTTGTGTTGATCCTTTACAGATTCCGCTGTATGCACTTGATCCGGGTACGGCTCATAATCATGAAGCGATGCATAGTCGCTTTGTATCTCAGAGTTCTCTTGTATGTTGACATAAGTAACAACTGGGATACCCGCACGGCCTCTTTCACTGATGTTAACTGTTACTACTGCATCGTCTGTATCTTCCCTTGATAACGGCGCTTGTTCAGTCACTGTGATGACTGGTACGTCTGTGTTCCTCTCTGCACGCTTGGCACAAATGACCCTAAAATCTATCACTTTGCTATATTTTCAAAAGTTTCCAACGTAGAAGATTGAATTTTTGTGCGTTGATGAAGACCGACGACCTAAACAAAATCCGATGATTTGATCTACCGTAGACATCTTGATGACGTCACAGTTACGTCATGTATCCATTTATAATAGGTTTCTCGATGTTTTCAATTACTTTGAACATCAGTAAATTTTATATTTTCGATTTCTCGTCATGTTGACAACAAAGAAACCGAAAACCCGAGTTCGATTGGTTAAGAGGGAGAAAAGTTATTAATTTTTGAATTTTGGCAATTTTCCCGCCAAAATTTGGCGGGAAATATTCAACACAGAACCATTTACAAAATAACTTCTTCATTCATCTTTTAGAGTTTAAAATATTTGTTTACGACAATCTAGCAATCAAAAGAGTAAATCGGTACCCACAACGTATGTTTTTAGAATTTTCGATTTTTGAGAGGAAATACTTTAAAATTCCCAGTGAAAAAGAGGAAACGTCATTATGACGTCATATGTTTTTGAAAATGTCTTTTAAAAATAACTATTCAATAATTTTTCGGGTTTTAAAGAGGAACTGTACTTACTGTACACTGAATAGCCGCAATATGGTCTTTTTTATGTTTATTCAATTTAGAAAGCATGACTGATGTCAGACCCATGACGTCAGAAAATGTGACGTCACGGGAAACTTCAGTTCTTAAAGTGCCTATGAAGCTTATTTTTTTATTTTAGATATCAATTCTACATCAAGTGAATAGTAGAATTGTACAATATATCTTGCTTTGAATGCTGTGCCGCTGAGTTAAGGAGGTTTTAATATCCAAAATGCTAATTACATGACGTCAGGGGAGGCATCAATTATTATACAATTTTTTTTGTTACAATTAAACAAATTTTTAAAATTATCAGTATTATACCCATCGTTGAAATAAAATGATATTAGAAATTTGTTTTCTTATATCAGTAGAAACGCCCATTCACAACCACTAAGAAGTGATTGCAGATGCCTCCCCTGACGTCATGTAATTAGCATTTTGGATATTAAAACCTCCTTAACTCAGCGGCACAGCATTCAAAGCAAAATATATTTTACCATTCTACTATTCACTTGATTTAGAATTGATATCTAAAATAAAAAAATAAGCTTCATAGGCACTTTAATAACTCAGCAAATATTTATCGTAGAGACTTTAAAATTGTGGCAATCAAAAACACATATTTATGTTGTTGTGATAACATGCTTTATTTCAAACGTATAGGTAACGCAGAATTTGACCTTAAAAGGAGTCGTTCGTTATGACGTCACACCAACGTCAATATGCGAACGTGTTTGATCCTAAAGACGTAATTTCATTTTAATATTAACATACGAAAATTTCGTTAAATTTGACAGCGAATTAAACAAGTTGTGCCGGTTTATATATTTTTGGCTCGCTTTTAGTGATCGATTTTGAGGTAACTTATGCCAGCCGTGCTGCGCTGCAACAAAAACAAAACATCTTCCTCAGTCATAATTAAATATAGGACCGCGGATGGTTATGCTTTTGACGTATTATCTGTCTATCAACACTTCTAAGCTCTAGTGATTGCCCGGTCAAATAACAATAATGCTATATTTGTATTACGTGAGTTTTGTTGTCCGATTGTCGTAAATTGAAGTGCACCTAACATATATTTTGCTGTCACAAATGTTATTCTATTCTATATACGTCAAGGTAGTATAATTCTTGATTTGAGTGTTGCGCTGTGAGTTATATAGGTTTAAAATGCTAATGTATGACGTCAAACCAGGCATTTACTGAAATTTATTTCGCCTTGTGGATGAAACTATTTTAAAATATTTATAAAAATAATGTTTGTTAAATTCACTAATACAAACTACGATGATACCGTAGACGTTTGGGATTTTTTAGTCTTGAATTTTCGCTGTTGCTAACGTTTATTTAGTCGCCAAAAATATCGATTCTAATTTAAATCAAGTGAATAGTTGAATGGTAGAACATTTCTTGATTTGAGTGTTGTGGGTATGCGTTATTGAGGTTTATATCTCCAAATGCTAATACCTGTGACGTCAAACCAGAAATTATTTATTATACAAAGACATGCTGGTATAGAGATAAATGAGCCCGTCAGTGTACTTTTAACCGGTCCATAATAATAATAATAATATACAGTTCTTATATAGCGCCATTTCCATCTCTGTCCAATGGCGCTTTACAATAGGTTTAAATACACATATCTAATATTAAAAGAACGAAAATATCATAGCGAATAAATATGTATATGATAAAAAGCATTAAGAGAAATTAAAACTATCCTTAATCTGATCTAAAAATATGTGATAAAAAGTACTACGAAAAATTAAAAATGTCCTGAATAAGCCTTCCTGAAAAGGTAAGTTTTTACTTTACTCTTAAATTCATTTATTGTTAAACAATTTCTAATGTCTTGTGGAAGGCCGTTCCATAGGGCAGGTGCAGCAGTTGAAAATGCCCTACAACCATATGAACTTAATTTATATGGCACCTGAACCAGCCTATCGCTGGTGGCAGATCTCAAAGAACGCGTAGGTACATATCGAGTGACCAAATCAGCAATATACGGAGGTGCCAAACCATGAAGGGACTTGAATGTCAGCAAAAGAATCTTAAAAACAATCCGTTCTTCGATAGGAAGCCAATGTAAGTTATATAAAACAGGGGTAATATGTTCAGATTTTCTACTTAAAGTAACAATTCTTGCTGCTGCATTCTGTACGCTCTGTAGCCGCTTGGTAACGTGTTTAGGTAGTCCGTAGAGAAGAGAGTTGCAGAAATCAAGTCTTGATGTGACGAACGCATGCATTAGAATTTCCGCTGTTTGTAAGCTTATGTACTTCCTTATTCGCCCGATATTTCTAAGATAGTAGAACGCCGATTTACACATACTGATTACATTCTGCTCCATCGACATAGTCATGTCATGAATGACACCGATATTTCTGGCCTTGGATGAAGGATTAATTGTCTCGTCACAAACTAGTATTGCAACTGCATTATAATAATAATGGAAGAGTGAACACTACTGACTTACTGACTGGTTGTATTGTGCTGCCATTTGTCATCTGAAACGAAGAAAAAAGAGGGAGACAAAGTAGTAATGACAGATTTTATTGTATATTACGCTGTGACATCCCACTGATGTTGCAATACATGGAAAATGCATTAGAGTGACAACTGTTGGAATAATATTCGGAATGTTCAGAGTTAAAGTCTGTTTTAGATTAAACAATACTGTCATCTTAGTGGACTAATTATCAAGTTCTACGTTCTAGTATTAGGCATTTATTGAGGGTTTAGCATCCCATCGAAAATTAACTATAACAACAACAATATCTTGTTTAACCTAACTCACCTGTTTTCATCATTTTCCATCTGCACATGATTATCAACAAACATACAATGACGGTGGCGAGTGCAGCAAGTACAGAAATGATAGACACGGGTAGAGTGTTGGCACTAGGACAGGGGCGAGTTGGTACACCTGTAATATAACACAATGACGGTGGTGAGTGCAGTGAGTACTACGATAATAGACGACACGGGTAGAGTGTTGGCACTAGGACAGGGACGAGTTGGTGGTACACCTGTAATATGACACAATGACTGTGGTGAGTGCAGTGAGTACTAAAATAATAGACACGGGTAGAGTGTTGGCACTAGGACAGGAACGAGTTGGTACACCTGTAATATAACACAATGACGGTGGTGAGTGAAGTGAGTACTATGATAATAGACACGGGTAGAGTGTTGGCAGTAGGACAGGAACGAGTTGGTGGTACACCTGTAATATGACACAATGACTGTGGTGAGTGCAGTGAGTACTAAAATAATAGACACGGGTAGAGTGTTGGCACTAGGACAGGAACGAGTTGGTACACCTGTAATATAACACAATGACGGTGGTGAGTGCAGTGAGTACTATGATAATAGACACGGGTAGAGTGTTGGCACTAGGACAGGAACGAGTTGGTACACCTGTAATATAACACAATGATGGTGGTGAGTGCAGTGAGTAAGTACTATGATAATAGACACCGGTAGAGTATTCGCATATAAGGACATAAACTAGTCGGTACACCTATAATAGAACATGATAATAGATACGGGTAGAGTGTTGGCTTTAGGACTGGACTGGACAGCTGGGACAGTTGAGACAGTTGAGACAGCTCAGTTTAAATTAAAATATGAATTGAGGTATGCCATTTTTTTATGATTGTTGGAAAGCATGCTTAGTACAGATAGTAAGACTTAATTGTTAAAACACTGACCTTAAAATGCTAATGAAACGAAATTTCCGTCATTAAAATTTTGAAAGAATGACGTTTTCTGTTTGGCAATATTTCATCTTGTTCCAAAGATAATACGGATTTTGGAATATGCAAATTAAACGGTCTGTGCCGTCATAAGGTTGACACAGCCATGAAGACAATCACAAAATGAAGAATATCTCTGCAAATAGTAGGTAAAAACAATTTAAACTTTGCACATGTATGGTACTAAGGAAAACATACATCACTGTGGAAATCATGATGTTGCCATTGAAACACTCTTGATCCCAAGCTCCTTTCACCTTGAACATATAGTGAACATATAATTGTAGTTTTTATCTCTGTCATACGGTTTACTTTAAGCCACTCACATACAATGCCTACACTGTTCCAAATCGTCTGATATGCCAACTCATTCGTACAAACCAATCTTTTTTACTGCGATCTTGTAGCCAGTTATATAAGCTTTCCAACGATACATAGGTTTTGGTATGTGCGATAAACGGAGGGAGCGCTATAACGTTTCCCCAAAAATGTACCCTGAAGGTCTACAGTAACTTTAAATGAAATGAAAGTTGAGATGCAGGGTGGCCTATATAAACAGCTGTTGCATTGGTAGCCGAAAAAACTTCCTTAATATGCATGGTACAAAATTCGGATGTAGAAGTAGCCGATTTAGCAGTAGTAGGTAATTGGTTCCAGATATGTGATATAATATGAGAAAACGAGGTATGCATATATATAAACTACTATAGGAAGGCTGAGTAACATTGAGACGGGAACTACGTAGGTTGTAAGGTGTAAGTCGAGGGGCAAAAAAAATGGAAATATAGGTTGGGCCCAGCTGCATCCTAAAACATTAATACAATATTAATATATTAATAGTGATTGTTCAAATCGTCTCTGCTCCAATGAGTCCATAGAAGCCATATAGATAGACAAGTCATAATTTTCAGTGTTACAGTAAACTTAAGGTATCAGGAGCCCTTTATGTAATCATTTTTGCGATTTTTTTTTAATTGATTTATTAGAATGTTCAAAGTGAATTCTACAGTTTAATGAAAAAAAAATCCAAAGAGTTTTGTTTTCAACGAGAAATTACGGCGAAAAGAAATATGGATGAAAAAATTACCGGAAGCAGGCTGTCATCGGCTTATTAGCACTTGTCAAGCGTTCTCATGGAAACCGCGAGAAAACACGCAACGCTTTTATAAATAAACTCACCTGGAAGCCATTGACTCGATCGATCGGTTGAGTTGCAAAGTTTCCTTTACGTTTCACAGAGAAATCATATCTAAAATACAGTTTTGTAGTATAGATATGGGAGCCTAGATATGTAGCTTTGAAGATGCCTAGGAAGGGATTAAAGCGAAAATGTCCGTTTTCTTCTGTGAAGAAACGACTGTCAAAGCTGCGTACGCGTGCAGACGGCCGTTTTCCTTCCAAAAGAAAAGTTCAACTCTTGGCTCGCATTATAACCACTTTAATCAGTGGGCAGAAGTTGGAGATTCTGCAAAGTAACTTCCAAGTTGCAAGAGCGTAAGTGTCCATAAACTTCGCCCCGAATTTTCAACTGTAGCTTCGCCTTCGATAGCCGAAAACGAAGAACAACAAAAGCCGGACAAATTCATTGCTCCTGGAATGACCATTGTAGATGGTCAGATACTTCAAGATAACTTATCGAATACAGTTGTTTGTAGGTTTTGCGGAGGGATAATCGAACTTCTGGAGAACATTTCTTGTCGTCAAGGAATAGGAGTGACTTAATGGCTTGTAAAATGTGCAAACGAAAGTTGTGAATCGATCGCACAAAGCTTCCCAACTTCAAAGAAATCTGGCCGCTTCTGAAATGAAAACAAAATTTAGTTCCCAGAAAATTACATTCGCTGCCCGGCACTGATAAAAATATCGACAAAAAGGCAGAGCAAATATTTGCCGATTTTTCCAAATGCCCACAAGAGAATCCAGTAAATATTATATTTATAGTACCTGTACATGAAGCACGGACCACGAGCAAAACTGTAATATTTATTTTCTGTGCATTGGAAACAATAAATATGGCCACAGTTCTTGTAGATCGAGTGACTGGCTTTAGTCATAGCCATATATTTCAGGAATCTCAACTACAGATAGCAATTGATTAAAGTCTATCAAAGGGGCGATATAAACTTACCCACTTTCCCTCATTTCTGTCAGAACGCGTTCTCGTGAACTACTAACACGATCTTCCGTAACAGTTGTGCTGGTTTGCCGGTCCAGTTCTTTGCGCTAATTCGCCTTTACCTTCTCTTTGCACTCATGATTTCTGTGAATTACCATTAAATGGAACTTGTCTACTGCGATATTCAAACCGAAGATATCGCACTGAAGAGCTAATAACTTAAGCTACCGTCAAACTGCTGTAGATTGGCCGAGTAGTAGTTCACTGAATTGAGGCACGAAAAATTATACCGAAAAATTGCATGCGGCTTCCATAAACATGGCATCGTGTTTCACGATACCTACTGCTCAACATCAAATACTGTAAAAATGACATTCTTAATGACAGATAAGTTAATTGTGTCAACAAACCTCAGTGGGATGCCGGAAACTTTGAAACCATTTTTCTCGGCGTTATAAATGCAAGTTCTGTCGCATGTATTCGGAGCTCCTGTCCCTCTAGATTTTAACTGATGGGATTGAAAATTGGCATATGGCTAGATCAATATGTTGACAAAAAAAGGGTGTCCCAGTTTTTTAATGCGTTTTCTTGTTCTTGAGTTACTTTTATGTTTCTTTCTTCAACCCCTAAAAAAGGCATTCCAAATCTTTGCAGTTGATTATTTTCGCGACAGAATAAGATATCAGAAAACTGAGACACCCTTTTTTAGATCAATATCTCTACTTTGTGAAAGTGGTTTCAGCACGGATTTCCGTCAAATTCCCGAGGGACAGGAGCTCCAGGTATAAGGTATGGTCAAATTGGATTAAAAACACAATAAATAAAAGAGTATTTGATAATAAGGAAAATGGAGTTATTTTTTAGAATATGTGTTTATTAAGCTTTCAGAAAATGTATACTTTGTAGGAGTTTTCTTGAATTTAACGCGCGCAATTAAAAGTTTTCGGGAAGCGCTCTTGAAGGGCTCCTGATACCTTAAAAGAGTTCTTAAAGCGTAGTGATTAACATTTGCTAACTTATTACATAGTGCCTTAGATATTCCTAGAAGAATAGGGGAACTGAGTATTCACTCTGGTGTAGTGAAATCATCGCACTAAATGGCACAAGATCTGGACGCTTGATCCTACGCAGATTCGCAATCTTAGCATACACTTTTTTCAGCATGTTAGTGATATGGGGCTTGTACGAGAGGGTCTTATCCAGAGTTACCCCGAGTATCTTGGGTGTTAAACTCAATCTCGATCGACTTTACACCAACAGAGAACTCATAAGTATACTGGGATTTTCCCATGGTAATGGCCTGGTTTTTGGAAGCATTTATTTGTAGGAAGTTCCCAGTAAACCAGTCAGTCAAGCTCTTTATGTCCTGGTTAACGCTAAATTCGAGAGTTGTGGGACACACATTGGTCGCATATTGAGTAGTGTCATTTGCATACAGTCGTAGTGATGAGATGTTAACTGAGTCATTAACGTCAAATTGACAAATACGTTGAAAAGCAACGGACCTAGCAGGCTACCTTAGGTACGCTGCAGCGAACTAGTAGCCATTGACTCGTTGATATCTGAGTGTGTGATATATACGACTGTATCAGATCAACGGGCAGAATCGCGCAAGCCATAGACCCTATGCATAAAGCTGGAACCTAATTTACATAAATTCAGAATTTTAACATTTGAAGAAAAATTGACACTAACCTTAAAGAGCAAGTACAAGTTATTCATCATTTGTAATTTAATAGTTTTATCACACATTTCTCCAAAGTTATTACCATTTAAGGCTCAGGAAAAACATGAAAGCGAGGCTGGTAGGGCCTGGCTGACTATTTTCATACAAACCTCTCTTATTTCAAAAGTGTATTACTCTGTAGCAATGTAACTGATGACACTCAAATTTCACAGGATTGTTCTTTTACGTGACAATGTTAGTTTTTACAAATATTCATTGCTGACTGGAGTAATCCAGTCGTAATCAAAATGTCCTTTATGTATAGGGCGTATAAGCTTTGTGCTTTGCCAAGAGTAGGTTGTGACAGATTGAGTCAAACGCTTTCGATAGATCAACGGCCACAACGGCAACATCCTTTCTCTGGTCGACTGCCGTACGGCAATCATCTGTGCGCTTCAGTAACGCTGTGCAGCAGGAATGGCCTCGGAGAAAGCCCGACATATTGTCCGAGAAGATGGGTGAGAATTTGATGTATAGTTGGTCATGATCATACTTCACTCTCTCGAACAATTTAGGAATGGTGGATAGGACGCTAACCGGGCGGTAGTTTAGCTTGATTGTCTCTTCCTCATTCTTGTGCACAGGTGACATAATACTCAATGTCCACTGTTTAGGCCACTGGAAGGACTCAATACAGTAGTTGAATAACGTTGTCAGTGGTAAGACAATAGCCGTGCAGCGATCTTGAGTATCTTTGGCGAGAAGCCGTCGGGTCCACATGATTCGTGACGTTCAAGCTAACTAGGAGATCAGCTACGTAGGCAGAGGTGACAGACTCAAACAAGAAGTCAAGGTTGGTGACTTACTTCTGATAAAAGGAATAGGAATACATTGAAAAAAGCTAGAACTCAAAATCAACTAACAAAGCAAAACAGAATGCCGTGAAGACTTTGACAGACTTAAATGGAGAGAAAAATCTCGAATAAAAAAATTACATGGGAGAAAAATAGATGAAAGGACAGGTAGGGAGTCTGGGGGGAACTTTGCTGGGATATCTTAACTCACTGAAGTTATTTTTAGAAACAGGAATTGTTTCCCCTTGCGTTCGTATTTCCAGTCCCGGGTTGCGATTTTGCGAACGGCTTCGGTAGAAGATTACTGTAACGTAATTGATGAGAATCGTCTCGCTTGTCTGAAGCAACTGTACGGTGAAGATGGTTACATTACAATTGTGCAAGATAACAGTTAAGAAACTCGAATTGAAAAGTGCCTTCTCTGTTGTGATTTTCTGTGTAGTATTGTTTCAAAGCCTGATTCCATTGATCTATTCTTTGAGAACAGATGCTAATAAGGTTGTTAAAGCCAGCTTTTGTTTGGTGGACATCGATGAACAAGTGCATTTTTCGAGACAAAGTAACGTGTTGGTTGAGAACTGTTGTGCTGACTCGCGAGTGAATTCGGAAAAGAATCTTTGTGTTTGGAATTTAATTTCATTGCTATTTTTCACGGCATAAGCAAAACGATTAGGCTAAACTCTGAGAAAAGACCCTCGGAAGATTAATGCCAGATTTTATTTTCTGATAATCGCCGGTGTATTTTAAGTTATTATTTTGAAGGCACAGATAAGTCACCCACAAACATTAAACATGGCCGTGCTTCTTGTTCAAAGAGGTACTAAGTTGAATTGTTCCGAAAACGAAGGCCCGAAAACTTATAGCAAATGGCAACGCTTGGTAAACAAATATAGACCACTAGTTTAAATTGTATTACACATGCCATGACTCAGGCCTGATATGAAAGATCATTGATAAGAACTGTTACAGAGTTTAGATGCTTAGGTCATTATACTATCTTGTTTTACGGTCAACATACTGCATGATTTGCTATCGATATTTTTATTTTCATTCTGAAGGCTCGTGAACGGTAGCCTCCTACCTCCTGCCAAGGAGGTTATACATAATCGGAACTAGTTCCTTAAAGATAAATTGGTGGCTAAAAAAAGATCGATGCAAGAAAGACACAAAACGATACTAAAAATGCCGTAGCGATGATGGCAGCGTTTTGTGTTGAAAAGCTCGTATCAGGTATAGGTCCTGTATTTATGCACAAAATTAAAACTTATTTCTATATAACAAATCACTTAATAGCCATAACCTTTCCAGACAGAACGCACGCTCTCATTGGCTGATACAGGATCACGTGGCAGTCACCAAAATACAATGTATCCCGCGCGGGCAACAATTAATCAATTGTTGGATGTGATGTGTCGCGCGCGCCACCTGTCCATTGCTTTTTTCACTATAAATTTGTTCGTACGACTCTGAGCAAAACGGAGTTCCCGCCACCGCCGCGCTCCAGTTCGTCGTGTTTCATCTACAGGGTGGCCGATAATATATATTTACGTTGAGAAATGTACTCTCTCGGAAGAGGAAAATCGCCACAGGATGCGATAATGTATATAATCAATAGATAAAGATTAACCAAGAATTAAATTTAAAGTATTCTGGTGGAATTATGCTGCTTTCGGGTTTGATTTTATTCATGTTTTTTTGGAATCGCGAGGTCTCTGCAATGAAGTCTCCACATGAGGAAGGAACTCTGTTTCTGTAACAGGTAATTAAAACATAAAGTATTTTATTTCACTATATTTTGAGAGTCAAGAAACAAGATTATTAGCCAGGGTTATTGTCGATAAAAAGTCAAGTATCGGACAGGCTTGAAAACGTGTTTTTGTGCTTCTTCTAGGGAGACATTTATTTGTTTCCATGGGTGCCTGAGAATCGGCAGTAGCCGATAATAGGCGGCAATACCTTACAGACAAATTCTCTTGACAAGAATGTTCGATTAAAAACGCCTGTGCCATCGGCTTAATTGCACTTTCAATTGACTGTCATATATTGCCGAATTCAAAGGCGTTTGTCAACCTATGTCAAGCTATGAACTCGGAAGTTTACCTTAATTCTCAAAAAGACAAAAATATTTTGCACACGCCATCACGGAGATTTTAAAATTCAAACAAAAAGTGACAAACAATAAACTGGTCTCGATCCACGCCTGAGTGACGAGTGAAATGTTTTGTACTCGAGAGTATTAACTTCATATCTTCAAACCACCGCATTGTGTAATTCTGTTTTAAAATTTATTTATACAGGGACAATTAACTGATCTAATGTCTATTGGCTTACTCGTTGTACTTATCATTACTGTCAGTACAAACTTTTTCGTGATCTTTCGAAGCTCTTCTGAGATAATTTCTTTGGGGTCTCTTGTCTCCGGCTTCATTGCAGTTGAAAAATCGTTAGAGAGTTGGAGATCTTATTCTGCTTTTTCTGTACGGAATGTTCGTTTTCTTACTGCTCATTTATAATAAGCTGTTTACGTCTTCCTCTGTGATTTTCACGAAGGCTGCAAGAGTGACATCATACATCCGAGAAATGTGTGGTGTATTTTCTATATTTCACTCCAGCGAGCGAAATCAGTATGGGTTCTATGAATGGTTTAGCTCCTGGTAATTAAAACACTCTCATAATTAAACAAAACACTTATTGACTGGCCTCTCGGGTAACAGTGTTTTTTTATTTCCCCATCCCAACCTCAAATGACTAAACAATGAGGGAACTAGTTGTTACCCTCGAGACTACTTATTAAAGTGGCAGAAAAAGTGGAAGAAAACCCGAATTAATTTTCTCCCATGGTTTTGGACCTACATGTACCTTTGGTATAAATGGATCTTCCTTTCCCAGATGTGCCATTGTGTGGTGAAACAGTAGGGGACACCTGGTTACTGGGAGAGCTTGATGATGTTTTGATTGTAAAATCTGTAAAGGAAACACGAGAGATTTTTTATTTTGTATGCTGTTCTCTTCGAATCAAGACTACGATGGTAATGTAGAACGAGTGTATAAATGCATAAATATTGCTTTTATTTAAACTATTCAAAATTACCAGGTTTCGTCAATTTATAATCAAAACTCAGTATATCGTGACTGCAAGGGTACTCGTTTTCTCAACCTCTTTTGCTGCGTGAATAATAAATACTTTATTATTTACTGTGATATTTGTATCGTTATTATGCTGCCTAGTTTTCTATTGATAGACTAATTAGTGTAAAGTCTTCAAATGAACTCATCTCCAAGGGAACGTTCATTATTTATGCCATCTCAAGAGGGAGCCGGGGCATTTCAGTGATAGGACATAGTTACCTTTAAGCCAATATTGAAGCATGGGCTTAGAAGTCGTTCTCATTAATGTCTTTTCCCCTTAATTTTTGCCTCAAACACAGGAAAAACCATTTAAGAGGACTAGATTTTGAAGCATTTCCAAGGAACCATATATATGCCCCAGGCACCCTAGATTAGTGCTCCTTCTCCGTACGACAATCATGCACCACTAATACACCCCTGGGATTACTTAGCAGTGCGCCCCTGGATTACTCAGCAGGTCTTGAAACGACATCATCAAACACTACTTATTAATAATGTCATGCTTGTTTGGTGGTTGTGGGATAAACAATAAAATGATTTTAAAACTTCATGCATTTAGAGTTTCGATGTTTCAGGCTTGTAGGTTGTATTTGCGTATATTTACATATCGTTGCTTTGTTTGACTTAAGTAATCAAACGCCCATTGTTAAATAAAAGATGGAATGTGACAATTATGCGCTTGTTCTCGAAGGAGTACGTGTTTACAACCTGGCGTGAAATTTGATGAAAACATTATAGTTTGGCACTATAGGTTGCGTCACGGACATGCGCAGTGTCGGGGCAGTGTGCAAAAATACCACAGTACATTGGCCTTTCCTGCTAACTCATTAGCATTAGTTAAAGTGTTTATGAAACCAAATTTTGCATCTTTATTTTATTGCAGAATAATAAAGTTCATTCTTTTCTGATTATAAAGAGTATATTTATTTTTCAGTTCCGCCTTCGGAAAGGTCTCTTTTTCTCCATTCAAATTGACTACTTTATGCTAAAAACTGTCCGGTTTGCCGCGCGGCCAAATGAGTTGCGTGACGTCACTGTGAGGACTCGTTGCTACAAACATGGCGGACTCCAGCGACAAAGTTTTAGAGAAAGCTAAAAATAAGCGAGGAGGTGGAAGATATTGTGGCTGCATGGTAGCCTTGGTTTTCTTCCCGTATTTAACTTTATCCTACGCCAAAATGCAATGGACATTGAAGTTCTAATATACAGTGTTACTCGTTCACAGTTTGATACAACACAACTACAAGAAATGACTTACCAAGAACTCGGCGATAACTTTAATACTCCTGTACTTTTATGCTGAAGCCAGAACAGTGAATGGCAAAGAATACAATATAGGGTTTCTCTGGTTTCCTGTAGAAATTCGTTTAAGAGGATCCTGAAAGTTCGTGAATGAAAAACGGACGGTAAAACTTGCAAAGAACCCAGAATTTTGAAAGCCGTACAGTCGAACTGAGCCTCAAAAGCTACGCAACTCACTGCCATCAGGAACACGTTCCAGAAAAGGTCACAATATTCCAAATTGTAAATTATGGTATAATGTTGAGAATTTACAATAACTTTGACATAATATTGGATTTTTCTGGTACATTCCTACGGTACGACCCAAATATCTCTGAATGTTTTTTTCGCCAGTACGTATTCACTTATAAATTTAAATTGTGTCATCAACACTATAAGATATGCTTCACAATCATCTGATAAATTCATCAGTTTCTTACCAAAGTAAGATATTCGGTGGATTATATTTCGGTTCAGTCCTAGCATTGTACCACTATAGGAACTTTTTAAAGTATTATTTTTGTGAATCACTAAACTTCAAACCACATGTTTTTAAATCACAGTATTCTCCAACTCGGTTTATCAGACTTATATACCTGCGTGTTTGGTAATTACCAAACTCAGCCCTGCGTGTTCAGTATTTACCAGACTCAGTCCTGTGTGTTCGGTAATTACCAAACTCGATCCTGTGTGTTTGGTAATTACCATACTCAGTCCTGTGCGTTCGGTAATTACCAAACTCAGCCCTGCGTGTTCAGTATTTACCAGACTCAGTCCTGTGTGTTAGGTAATTACCAGACTCAGACCTGTGTGTTTAGTAATTACCAAACTCAGTCCTGCGTGTTCGGTAATTACCAGACTCAGTCCTGCGTGTTTGGTAATTACCAGACTCAGACCTGTGTGTCTGGTAATTACCAAACTCAGTCCTGTGTGTTCGGTAATTACCAGACTCGATCAGTCGATCCTGTGTGTTTGGTAATTACCATACTCAGTCCTGTGCGTTCGGTAATTACCAGACTCAGTCCTGTGTGTTTGGTAATTACCAGACTCAGTCCTGTGTGTTTGGTAATTACCAGACTCAGTCCTTCGTGTTCGGTAATTACCAGACTCAGTCCTGCGTGTTTGGTAATTACCAGACTCAGTCCTGCGTGTTTGGTAATTACCAGACTCAGACCTGTGTGTTTGGTAATTACCAGACTCAGTCCTGTGTGTTTGGTAATTACCAGACTCAGTCCTTCGTGTTCGGTAATTACCAGACTCAGTCCTGCGTGTTTGGTAATTACCAGACTCAGTCCTGCGTGTTTTCGGTAATTACCAAACTCAGACTTGTGACAAAGTTTTGACTGTATACGAACAATCACTTTGCTAATTATAACGCTACTTCAAATTTCTGTTGCACTCACAGCATGACTTGGATTCAGACATTTCTGCTGCACTCACAGGAAGACCAAATTGATGCATTGATATTTGATATATTAGGTGAGGGGATGAAAACTGAAAAAATAGTCTGAAAATTACCACAGACAACGCAGGCTTTCGTTAAGTTTTATCAATATTAATTTTCAGGAGACATAATCCGATATCCTAGGCTATGGTTAGGAGGGAAAGTTTTAACAGTCCTAACCTACAACTGAACCCAGAGGTGCTAGCAGAAGTCTCTCCGTCTTGGTTTACTACTAAGACAGAGAGAAACCTCCCCGGAGACCCCTCCCTGTCTTGGCTAGCAGGGAAATTTAAGCTGCTCTACAAGTAAATCAAATGTCATGAAATGCTAGCTAACATTCGACTCATGATTCAACATTTTTCACGAAGAAAGTACGTGAAAAGCAGGCAAACAATCGCATCGAGAAACGTCTGGATTTAGTTGAATATTTAAAAACAAAATTTCACTCCAGTCTTGTACCTTGAGTTATATATAAATATATTCGGAACTACAATATACTACGTACTTTATATTGGTCATAAACAATCATGATCGGTACTCGAAATATATCGTCAGACTTCAGTTGCTTTTGCTTGCTTTCTTGGGCTTAACTATCGAATACCCCGCATCTTTTCCCTTCTTGGTGTAGCCAGTGGCTACGGCTACGCGTCAGAAATAAGAAATGGGTTACCTGTGCCTAAGTCACATTGTATAAATCAAAGCACTGCTCATGGAAGTGGCTACGCGTGGCTACGCGTCAGAAATAAGGCAACCCACTTCTTATTTTTGACGCGTAGCCACTCGTAGCCGCGTAGCCACTACCATAAGTATTGCTTCGTTCTTTAAAACTTTGATTTATACGATGCGACTTAGACACAGGCAACCCACTTCTTATTTTTGACGCGTAGCCACTCGTAGCCGCGTAGCCACTACCATAAGTATTGCTTCGTTCTTTAAAACTTTGATTTATACGATGCGACTTAGACACAGGCAACCCACTTCTTATTTTTGACGTGTAGCCACTCGTAGCCGCGTAGCCACTACCATAAGTATTGCTTCGTTCTTTAAAACTTTGATTTATACGATGCGACTTAGATACAGGCAACCCGCTTCTTATTTTTGACGTGTAGCCACTCGTAGCCGCGTAGCCACTACCGATAAGTATTGCTTCGTTCATTAAAACTTTGATTTATACGATGCGACTTAGACACAGGCAACCCACTTCTTATTTTTGACGTGTAGCCACTCGTAGCCGCGTAGCCACTACCATAAGTATTGCTTCGTTCTTTAAAACTTTGATTTATACGATGCGACTTAGACACAGGCAACCCACTTCTTATTTTTGACGTGTAGCCACTCGTAGCCGCGTAGCCACTACCATAAGTATTGCTTCGTTCTTTAAAACTTTGATTTATACGATGCGACTTAGACACAGGCAACCCACTTCTTATTTTTGACGTGTAGCCACTCGTAGCCGCGTAGCCACTACCATAAGTATTGCTTCGTTCTTTAAAACTTTGATTTATACGATGCGACTTAGACACAGGCAACCCACTTCTTATTTTTGACGCGTAGCCACTCGTAGCCGCGTAGCCACTACCATAAGTATTGCTTCGTTCTTTAAAACTTTGATTTATACGATGCGACTTAGACACAGGCAACCCACTTCTTATTTTTGACGTGTAGCCACTCGTAGCCGCGTAGCCACTACCATAAGTATTGCTTCGTTCTTTAAAACTTTGATTTATACGATGCGACTTAGATACAGGCAACCCGCTTCTTATTTTTGACGTGTAGCCACTCGTAGCCGCGTAGCCACTACCGATAAGTATTGCTTCGTTCATTAAAACTTTGATTTATACGATGCGACTTAGACACAGGCAACCCACTTCTTATTTTTGACGTGTAGCCACTCGTAGCCGCGTAGCCACTACCATAAGTATTGCTTCGTTCTTTAAAACTTTGATTTATACGATGCGACTTAGACACAGGCAACCCACTTCTTATTTTTGACGTGTAGCCACTCGTAGCCGCGTAGCCACTACCATAAGTATTGCTTCGTTCTTTAAAACTTTGATTTATACGATGCGACTTAGACACAGGCAACCCACTTCTTATTTTTGACGTGTAGCCACTCGTAGCCGCGTAGCCACTACCATAAGTATTGCTTCGTTCTTTAAAACTTTGATTTATACGATGCGACTTAGACACAGGCAACCCGCTTCTTATTTTTGACGTGTAGCCACTCGTAGCCGCGTAGCCACTACCATAAGTATTGCTTCGTTCTTTAAAACTTTGATTTATACGATGCGACTTAGACACAGGCAACCCGCTTCTTATTTTTGACGTGTAGCCACTCGTAGCCGCGTAGCCACTACCGATAAGTATTGCTTCGTTCTTTAAAACTTTGATTTATACGATGCGACTTAGACACAGGCAACCCACTTCTTATTTTTGACGTGTAGCCACTCGTAGCCGCGTAGCCACTACCATAAGTATTGCTTCGTTCTTTAAAACTTTGATTTATACGATGCGACTTAGACACAGGCAACCCGCTTCTTATTTTTGACGTGTAGCCACTCGTAGCCGCGTAGCCACTACCATAAGTATTGCTTCGTTCTTTAAAACTTTGATTTATACGATGCGACTTAGACACAGGCAACCCACTTCTTATTTTTGACGTGTAGCCACTCGTAGCCGCGTAGCCACTACCATAAGTATTGCTTCGTTCTTTAAAACTTTGATTTATACGATGCGACTTAGACACAGGCAACCCGCTTCTTATTTTTGCCGTGTAGCCACTCGTAGCCGCGTAGCCACTACCATAAGTATTGCTTCGTTCTTTAAAACTTTGATTTATACGATGCGACTTAGACACAGGCAACCCACTTCTTATTTTTGACGTGTAGCCTGTATTTCCTCCCACCAAGGATGCCGTTTTTTGCGGGGTATTCTGTAGTTACTCCCTTTCTTGTAGATAACCGTTGATTATACGAATGAAATGACTCACACCACGGCGGTTCAGTGACCTTACACCGCGTTACAGTTGAACTAAATTATACCGCTTTCCTCTAAGTAATTTGCAACCTCAAATCTCTGTCATAGCGCAAAAACTACGAAAACTTACCTTCAATGTGTGTATGCAATCTGACGAATCCTATGAAGACCAAGGTTTATAAGAAGCAAATGGCGATCAGAAAATGCCGCCATGAACCTGAAGTTATATTCACGGTAGATCGGTCTTTTGTTAGTATTCAAATTTTGCGCGCTTTCAATAACACTAGTCCGTGATCCGATTGGTTAAAGTTGACAGTTCGCATCAGCGGATATTAAATTTCGGCTGTGAGGTGTTTTCACATCTACATGTGACGTTCTGGAGCCATCGGGCAAACTGTGGATATTCAAATTGTATTCAAGAAGGCAACCTATGCTTCTAAACCTCCCCGGACCCTGTACAACCGAAATCAATATTTATCAGATGGCCAGAGAACAATAATGCGAAACAGTATTCCAGGGAATGATGTTTCTGTGGACTTAGAGCGTGACTCTCCTGCTGATCTCCCAGCCGTCTACGTGACTCCCCCATGCATTGCCCAGCCGCCGATTCGACTTCGTCTTTAACACGCCGCTTTACAACTAAAGGTTTAAACATGGCCAGAGAACAATAACGCGAAAACTTATTCCAGGGAATGATGTTTCTGTCGGGTCTTAGAGCGTGACACCCCTTCGTCTTTAATACGCCGCTTTACAACTAGAGGTACACGCTTACTAAAGCCAACAGACAGAACAGATGTTTGATCATGTTTCTACGACAAATTCTACCGGTAAATCACGTATCAGTGAGATATTGTGAAGATTCCTGCGATATGTTGTATTGAGTGTCAGCGCCAACTGTCAAAGTTAATTCGAAGGAACATTATTACTGAACAACCAAAACAATAACCGCGAGTGTAACCGTACAGTCCCATGAGTTACAAGATCATGTATTACAAGACTGAGCGAGAAGTTGATTCATCAAGAGTAAAGGAAAACCTTTCGGAGTCCAACCTTTCTTCATATATATAATTCATATACCACAGACCACAGAGATTACAAACGTCCAGCAATTTTACTGCTTTCATTCACAAGCTTTCATTGCTTTACCAAAACACAGGTCCGAGTTTGATAATTACCGAACACACAGGTCTGAGTCTGGTAATTACCGAACATGCAAGACTGAGTTTGGTAATTACCGAACACACAGCTCTGAGTCTAGTAATTACCGAACACGCAGGACTGAGGTCTGAGTCTGGGTAATCAGGAGTACCGAACACGCAGGTCTGAGTTTGGTAATTACCGAACACACAGGACTGAGTTTCGTAATTACCGAACACACAGATCTGAGTCTGGTAATTACCGAACAGGCAGGACTGAGTCTGGTAATTACCGAACACACAGCTCTGAGTCTGGTAATTACAGAACACACAGGACTGAGGTCTGAGTCTGGTAATTACCGAACACACAGCTCTGAGTCTGGTAATTACCGAACACGCAGGACTGAGGTCTGAGTCTGGTAATTACCGAACACGCAGGACTGAGGTCTGAGTCTGGTAATTACCGAACACGCAGGGAAAGAAGGATGATGGTGGAATAATAGATGAAAATCTGAGGAAAGCAAACAATATATGTTACATGCCACTTGATTCCATTGTAGTATTACTAGTAGTGAAGGATAGAAGTAAACGTCGTTGGAAAGCACAAAATACTACTGAATTTGATCTATGTCTGTAAAAAGTTGGCTGTTTTAAAACCATTTGTCCCAAATATTTAAACTTTGGAATATCGCACTCTATTTTGGAACGTGTTCAGAGCAGCACTGAGTTAAACACTGTTCCTCGGGATAATAAAAATATCCTTTTTCAGACCACAGAATAAATAGCCAGTGTCTGACAACGATGCAGTTGTTGTAGAAAATATAGTCGGGAACCTCAACTCACGTAACTCAGTCTCAGAATTCGCTATATTATAAACGCTCAGTCTCTATGAGTATGACTGTTTTTCCATCAGGCATTTTCAACACTATCACAATGTGCAGATAAACTTCTCCTGTGCTGGCCATACGTGAAAAGAAAGCACTTGTGTTTCCTGCAACAGTTTTGATCAGTTGACAATTTTACAGCCCGTTTGTGGCCGGCAGTCTGGGGCGGCCTTCACCTCCTCGGAACGTGGAATAGTACTGGCTATCCAAACAATGCCTCACCCTGAAACAATACAAATACAAACCCTAACCCTAAAACAATGCAATTCTTTGTCAGTGCAGTCCAACTGGGGTCCAATAAAATGTTTTGAGAGGTTTTGAGAGGTGAAGGGCTGCTGGGCAGTCTTGCAATTTCTGTCTTTCACTTTTCTCAATCGACATGTTCTTTTTATAGCAGGTTATTTCATCCAATAAGAAACAAGTTTTCAGATCGTCAATGTCAAGCTGTCAGAATTGAACCAATCAGCGACGAGAAATGTTGTAAACAAGTCGAGTAGAGTAAAATGGAGTTTTCGCTGTAGTCAGTTTATTTGCTTAGTAGATTTTTATTTGGGTTCTTAAAATTAGATAGTTTACTTTCCTTCGTCTAGATTAAAGTTTATATTATAAAACAAATAACAGATGGTTCTCCTTGTTCTATCACAAAATAATGTACTTTCGAGGTCTTGAAATGCTGCTAAATGTACCCACGTTCTGCTCGTGCATCCGCAGTTTTCCAAGACCTCGAGCGTGCAATATTGTTTTTTTTATAGAACAAGGAGAACCTTCTTTTATTTATTAAGTATTGTGTTGCGTTCTACTGTATTTCATTTTTTTGTTGAATTGTTTGTGCTTTATTATATTGTATTTTTTTTGTAGAAATGCGTGTCGTCCTACATGATCATATTTAGGTATTGTTACTTGCGAGTCCTCACAGTGACGTCATTGTAATGACAGATTCGGTTCCAGGCCCCGGACAGTTTTAAGCATAAAGTAGTCAATTTGAATGGCGAAAAAGAGACCTTTCCGAAGGGAGAACTGAAAAATAAATATACTTTTGATAATCAGAAAAGAATGAACTTTATTATTCTGCAATAAAATAAAGATGCAAAATTTGGTTCCATAAACACTTTAACTCTTTCGGGTCCGAGCATGTAAATATAGGTCCCCTGAGACCTATATGAGAAAAAAATATTGCATCACATCTAGACATGCCGGAAAGACGATGTTGCGATATTGTGTGAAGGGATGAATGGCTTCAAAGTCAAAGCTATAACAGGGATCGCTTGACTCTTTCACTATGGAGAAAAGCTCATTTGTTTTGGCGTTCGTTTTTGTTTCTTCGATTTTCACGAATTCTAAGGATCTGAAAATCGGCTCAAAACATCCTTTCCATTCGCACTTGAAATCAAGAGCAAACACAAAATCAGCACTCAGTCGTTACAGTACCTTGTTTAATCTTTCCAACCAGTAGGTTTTTTTGCACAAAACACACCAAGCGACTGTGAACCACGCCGATGTTTACACTGCATTTCTCTCCACCACGTTCTCCTGTACCCACCTCCAATTGCATGCTGGGTAATCAACAAAAAAAATCACAAAGGAGACCCTCCCTCTGGGACTCCGGTAGGTTTTTTTATAAGTCTTTTACCCCTACAGCCAAGAGCGGTGATTTGGACTCAAGCCGTTGCTTTAAAGTGACAAAAACATCCTAATAGGTTGAGCAGGGGTAAAAGAATGCCAACTGCACGATTTCAATGCTTTCATTGAATAATTTTTTGTCCTGTGTCTGAAATCACAAACACAACGGAAAAACCCTGTGAAATCCCCTCACAAGGCCTACTAAAAGCAAACCAAGTACTTTTCAGCCATCCTCAGACTTAATGATGTCTTCAAGCTCTCTGACAGTGGCATTTTTCTCCAAAATTAGAGCACATTTCATTGGAAACCCTACCGAAGCAGCCATACCTACCGTCGACCAGTACGTAGAATTCTCCCGAATGGCATTGTGGGGCAAGTTTGAGCCCTTGACTTAACAAGTCAGCAGTATTTAATTACCCCGGGCTAGCCAAACTGGAACTGAGGGGGGAGGGTTTAGTTAGCACTCAGGATTTCACCAATTGAGCTCACACACGATCGGACGACAAAGAGTTAAGGTATAGAGAATCACACCTGACGAGCAAGCTCGTTGGGATAAGCCAATGAGTAAAATAGGAAGGGTCGGAAGGGAGGGGCGACACTCCTTCTTCCTGCCAACTTCGCGCCAACTGACGCTTATGCATAATTAATGTGCCTTAAATAATGCTAATACGTCATCCGGAAAGCTAATGCATATTCAATGAAGTGTGAATAGGTCCCACATTGGAAAGACGTCTGTATATGCATCAAGACATATAGTTGTACCAGGGTCAGGGTATAATATAGATGTGGAAGGATGTACAAGATCGAAAACTACACTTGATCCTCTTATAAAGTCTTGTATCCTAACTCCTCCAGACCAAAACTGACTGCTTCTCCGACTGTATTCATATCAATCCCAAAGACTAATACAACGTTTCAAAATGGCATCTCAAAAGGTTTACACTTCACACCGACATTCAATCCTAATCAATGGTTTCTATTGGCTAGGCTGCTTCTACGTGATCTGTCATCAAATTTACCAGTAAATTTGGCGCGAAACAAGTGGGAAAATTCCTTTAAAACAACTAACCGAAGCGTAAAAAAACAAAACATTTAGTGACTTACGGGTGATATACTGCCCCGTGATTTGATAATGCCAAATTTGTAAATATAATAATAATAATATAATACATTTATATAGCGCCAATTCCCTACAGTCCGTTAGCGCTTTACATACAATATAAAATGAAAATCTTAAGAAAAAAATTTAAAATATGCCTGTCTAAAAAGATTAGTCTTAACATGTATTTTAAAGCTCTCAATCGCCATATGTTACTAAAATCCGTACTGCTTAGTGGTGATGTCGTAACGATGACGTTAACAGTCACATGATTATAAGTACATTCCCATAACTCCCTCATTTCTAATGCCAGGCCGCTCAAACTTTGACAGACGTGGTATTGGTTCCCCATGGTATTAGTGTCGTAACGATGACGATATCACAATAGCCGAAAAATAATTAAACTGTGAACATTTCTACATGTTTACCCTTCAGAACACACTAAAATACACTTTAAATTCACGAGTTCGCCATTGCGGCGCCATGTTTTTCAGTGGGGAAGCTTTTCCCTGGACTCAGCGCCAATATCGGATGTATATATACAGGACGATGAAGTTTCACTGTGGCTTATATTTATTCCTACTATACCGTGTTGATGATCCCTAACACGGATGAAACAGGTGTTCACGGATGCGTTCTAGTTCGAGCGCTATAGTATTAGGTCTAGCCACAGGCAGCCCAAGCTAATGATTTTTACAAGGAATTTATTGAAATGTTTAGAAAAAATCTAAAACTGTACTAAAATGATCAATAAAGTCATGAAATCTTACCTATGTGTTGTGAAGTTGTTCCTCTTCATCTCTGATGTGTTTATTTCTGGTTTGAGGTACTTCTTGGGCTTCCCACCTATATAAATATGGAGAAGGCGGCAAGCACATTCAAGACGCCATTAGTCCACGTGGCGACTCTTCGAAGCCTCGTAATTCTTCGAAAATCCTAACTTTCAGCATTTTACCTCCAGAAACCCTTTCTTACATTCCTCTAGCACTCATTTAATTGATCCATCGCTTATTTCCTCGCTTTGTAAGTACTCAAATTCGACGGTTTCTGCAGCCAACCTAGCATGTAACGAGCCGGGGTACCGTCAGCCCTTTTTCATGGGCTGCCTGTGCTAGTTGAACCACAGGCAGCCTGTGGTTGAACGTGGGTTTTCTTCGGAAGTAGTGACGAACGAGTGCCGAAGGAATCCAACACCTCCGTGTTTTTTCCGAGGAGATTCGGAGAACGAAGTCATTGTGCACAATCGACCAATCGCTGAACGGTGAAATCTGCAGGACAGACCCACGAACTTACAAGGCATATCAGCCATTAGAAGAGCGTAATGGGATGGACAGTTTTACTTTTCATTGAATCGTCAAATACAGTAGCGGAAATGCCACTAGAACACACCACAACAACATTTCGTCCAAGGATTTTCAGACGCGTTACGGTTTCGTTTACTCAACAGGATATATTAACAGGGACTTTAAGGAAAACACGACGGCAACATATTCGACGACGGTATAAAACAATAGCCTTAATTACGAAATACAATTGCTGCACGTCAAAATGCACGCAGTCGCCTACATTTCCACCGTTCTCTGCAAAAACACAACGTGAAAACCCCAAATTGTACGTTTTAAAAAGAACGCGAACGTATAAGAAAGTAAATCAATCCGTTTTTCGTTCGGCGTGAACGGAACTCTATACTCGGTTATATTTTTCGAAAATCTGGTTGTGAAAAACAATTCAAGGCGAACTAGGGAAATAGTAGACACCAAATTTCGGGAGAAAGACACTTTTCTACGTCCCGTCGTCATTGCCGTCGCCGTCCTGGTTGCTTAAAGACCCTGATATGTCCTGCTTCGGCAGTTCTAACTGCTCCAGTTGCTCATCTGTTAGGCTCCATGCAGGAAAGATAAGGGTTAATACGAGTTCTCACTAACCTATTTGTCACACCATATTCTAGCCGCTACACGGACTTATTTTTTCACTCTCATGATCATATTGCAGTCACTGGTTCAACGAAATCGTATATAACAAATACTTGTACAACTTACCTTGGTTCCATTTTTTGTTATTACATTTGAAACAGCTTTTGAAGAAAATTAAATCAAGTAATCGACTACATTTCGATTTGACATTTACTTCACCTATTGTTTGCTGAAATGCTGAAAAGTTCGTGGGTTGCCCTGCAGATTTCACCGTTCAGCGATTGGTCGATTGAGCACAATGACTTCGTTCTCCGAATCTCCTCGAAAAAACACGGAAGAAAAGCCACGTTCAACTAACACAGGCAACCCATGAAAAAAGGTCAAGATGACCGGAACCCCGGCTCGTTACATGCTATAGAAACCGTCGAATTTGAGTATTTACAAAGCGGGGAAATAAGCGATGGGTCGATTAAATGAGTGCTAGAGGAATGTAAGATAGGGCTTCTGGAGGTAAAATGCTGAAAGTTAGATTTTCGAAGAATTACGAGGCTTCGAAGAGTCTTCACATGGACTAATGGCGTCTTGAATGTGTTTCCCGCCTTCTCAATATTCATACAGGGGAGGAAAGAAAAGGCCCAGAAGTACCTCAAACCAGAAATAAACACATCAGTGATGAAGAGGAACAGCTTCACAGCACACAGGTAATATTTCATAACTTTATTGATCATTTTAGTACAGTTTCAGATTTTTTCTAAAAATTCCCATACATTCCTTGTAAAAATCATTAGCTTGGGCTGCCTGTGGTCTAGCTAACCGTGGTGTTGTGTTGTTGGGTTTGCTGACACTATTTACTGTGTGTTCATTTTTTTTTAAATAACAAAATGTTGATAACGATAACATTTAAATAATAATGATAAATGAGTTAGGCATTGGGATATCAGTTGAACGAGGACGGGAAGAAAGGATGAATATTCAGTATACCGAACATTCAAATTTACGTGACACTAAAACGGACACAACACACTTTAATACATCCCGAGTACAGGCTGAAGCGGCCCCTAGTCTTGGTTAAATATAAATCGTCAACACTGACGTTGGAAAAACTCAACTGATCTTACTGATTTACATACTGGGTGTTGTAAAATACATGTAGGTCGTCTTTTCCACGGGTTGATTAGGAGATATTTGAAGTGTTGAAGCAGTACTCTGTATAGGTGATTTTTCTACTTTTTTCCTTCTGTAAGCTGGAAAAAAGAAATAAGCCTTTCTTGGAAACTATACCTTACCCGGAGGCGGCAGTGTTTGCTTAATAAATGCTGATAGATATATTTGAAGAGCTGGACGAGAAGTAGTGGAAATTTTTTTTTTTAAATTTACCAGCATTTTCAAAATATTTTTGAAAATGAGCGCGATTGTAATCAAACACGGACCCGCACATCCCTATTACGATGTGTACATGTCTTGAATGTCCTCACTTTTTAGAGTACCTCCACTAGTACGCTGAAATATCAATCCTCTTAGCCAATGAGATTGCTTATATTTAGGTTATACTGGAATCAAAGTAATAAAAGCATTTAGAGCATTTTATTTAATTGTCTGCCTGCGATATAGCAATTTAAATTTTAGTAATGATGTTGCATTTATAAGGCTAGAACTAATTTTAGCGTTTTATTGGTTTTTCCAAAAATGTGTTTTACATTGGGGCTCTAGTGCCCACCGTTTAAAAATGACCAGCCGAAAATAACTCGTTTTGGTTGACTTCTGACTTGACTCGTGCCTATACACGATCGCACCTGACTGCAACCTCGGCACGGTCACCTTGTGAACCAAATAGAACATCAACTCATACCTGTAGAAGGGTGGTTTGTTGTGATAGCAACTCTTAATGTCCTGGAACAGGTGTTGAGGGAAGTTATTCTCGCTGTTGAAGTAGTAGCTGCTATACACCACTTGATTCTGCTTTTATTTCTACAGTCTGATAACAGAATAGTTAATTAGAATAGGAATGATTTAATGCGAATGTTAATTTCAAATACAAACACAGAATAATATAGTTGTTCCGAGTTCCTTAATATTCGCTGTAATTTGGTCCCCCATCACATTTTTGTATTCTAATCGCAAATCCTTCCACTAACCAATACCGGGTGGATGGTCTATGGAGTCGCCAGCATGGTTGCCACTGTTAACTTTAATATCTATTACTTTGTTTTCTTTGACATTTAAATATGTCATTTATGTCTTACCTGTATTGTACTCACAAATTCTTCTCCTCCATAGATCTCCTCTTATAGTGCCGAATAATCCTTGTGTTCCTTTTGGATAGTTCTTTGCCATTGTTACGTATTTACCGCTATAGCTATTAACTAGTGTGCCTGGTCGCCATTTGTCTTCGTATGTCAAGGTCTGGTTACTAAGCCATTTCCATTCTTGATTTACTCTCCTCAAACCGATGTACCAATCATTATATGAATTCCGTCTTTTTTGAATCTCACTGTTGACAAAATGCCATTCTTTTTTTGTTTCCATAGAAACCAGATCACCTCCTTGTTCTCTGCAGTACTGTCTGCTTTCATGCCAGGGGTGTTTGTCGTCAGGTATTGTATACCAAGAGCACTGTATCGTACCGACTGAAACGGAAAAGGATAACAGAATGAGGACAGTGAATAGGAAATTAGAGACCCATAGAAATATCATCAATTTGATTTTGTAAAGTAAAAAGGCAGTATAAATATAATACTATCACATACCAAATATTATCTTTACCGATACTGCGACGTTAACCATTGTCATTAATGTGCCAACTAGAGATCCATTGGTTCCTGGCACAATTGTAATGTTTATCAACAATAAGTATCGCTATTAGAAAGTTGTTCCTTTGTATTGATAGATGGCGTTGGTTCGAAGACTGATATATGGTTGAAAACTGTGCTAAATTCTCCATTATAGTGCCGGTGTGTGTAGAGTCGTTCTATGAATGATTTTTGCTCGAACATTGTTAGGATTTTATTAAATTTCAGGGTTAGGTTTTTAGAAGGTTTGTATGAAAATTTGAGAAAACGAATTATTAATGATCCAAGTGGCGCGGTATTCTATAATTATTCCTGGTTTTTCGTCGACAGTCAACTGAAACGTTTCACAAGTGAACATACATGTATGTATAGCAAACAAATAAATGCTTTTGGGACTGCTCTTGATGATATAAACTTCATATCTTCGAACCAACGCAATATGGCATGTGATTTCGTTTAATTTATATTGGACAATAACTGCCTTAACTAGAAAAAGAAAACAAAACTACAAAATCAAAATTCGAGAAATCAAAAGTAAAAAAGAACTATAATACGGTGGTTTGAAGATATAAGGTTTATCAACGATATTTTACTAGATACAATATTGAAAATACGCTACTAATTGCAAGACCATCGTTTAGTTACGTATGAGTTGTACCAGCTTTCCTAGTAAAACACTTCCTCCAATAATACAAAATAAATTGTACTGACTTGAATTGTCCAAATAGCAAAATGAATTTATCAAAATTAGGTTAAATAAATGACTATAGAAATCATACACCAAAGGCACTTACCAGATACAGGTGGAAAAGAAAAGACGAATTTCAAAATTACCAGCCTGAGGATTGCAACCTTTTGAAAGGTCCGTTCCATTTCAACTGACGGATAACAACAACAACCTTTTTTTTATATTTAAAAATTGTTTGTTTTTTTGACCCCAAAAATTAATATAAAAGATTTACAGATAACGGCCAATCTCATGTGAAAATCGACTGAACTGAGAACTGAAATGGTCTGATGTGTATTTACCTTTATCCGGTATATACGTAGTTTTTTAGAATGTTTTCAATTTATATATATTCAATGGTTAGCATCAACTCAACTAAAACGGAAGTAACAATTTCATCTTGTAGGTTATACCAGAAATCCATGATAACCAGAAGTTTCGTATCTCATAACTGGGTTTTCTATTTTTAGAAAACGTTTCTCGGTAATTCGATAGCCAAGCGTATTGCACTAATTACACCAACAACTCTCATTTTGGGCCAAAACATAAAAGCATTTATTCTAATGACAGACCTAATTTTGTGTTTATAAAAGAAACATGGCTGCCGCCTTTCTAAAAGTAGATTATACCGTGAACTGATGGGCGCATTTCCGGTTGATTATTGAGACTTGTGGTTAACATAGAGTGCTGGTTATGCTTATTGTGAAAACGTGTTTAGTTTATCATAATGAAGAGTTCGTTAGCCGACAGATCAGGGATTATTATCAGATTGTCCTTTCGTTTTAATGCCTAATAAATATTCTTTTTTCTAAGCTGCTTTCATGATCAGTTCTCTCAGTTTCGAAACGTTACACGCAGTTTCGGAAGGCCCATTTAAACGATTGAAAATGAAATTGAATTTTCAAAATGCCGAGGAATCACCAGGTTTTTACACGGGTAGCCTGCGTAGTTGGCAGTGTCGGCCGGAAGTACTTTTTTAATAGCCGCCATCTTGGCCGAGTCTGGGTGCGAGCCAGTAGTACCCAGATCGCATTACGCAGCTCGGCCAAGATGGCTTCCATTAAAAACGTACTCCCTGCCGCTGCCCCAGACACCGCCAGCTACGCAGGCTATACACGGGCGATTTGAAATCGCCGCTCAAATCGCAGCAAAAATCGTCAGTGTGAACGGGCCTTAATAGTCATACATGGCCATGGTAACGTGTTGCATGAAAACAAAAAGTACTCACATATGTAAACATTACAAAAATCCAAGTGAAAAATATTTATAAATAAATAAACGACAACTATATGACAAAGGATGAGGCTGGAGTAGAGGTAGATTCCTTATAGTCCTGGTATTTGCTATATATCACGATGAAGCGATGTAAAAAGTGAAGTTGAGCTCTTGAAACATTGTAATTGTTGATAAATACACAATGGTATCCTGATATGGGAAAAAAAAACATTAAACAAAATGAAGACAAAATATAGGTATACATATTAATATCACGAGTGGGAAAAGAGCCTTTCATTTGTCAATTTTTACCAGTTGACGTATTTGGTAAAGTTTTTAATAAATGAGCAGCGGTGTGTTATCAGATTTACAAACACGAGGGCGCATCAGTAGATCTGACAAAACACCGCTGCCAGTTTATTGAACGCCTTCAAAAACGTCGATGTATAGAGTCATGTAATTCAGTTATTTTGGCGATACGACCTATTTCGGCGTAGAAAATCAAAGTTAACTTTATATGTAAATAAGGAGCGTAACTATACCACATTTAGAAACCACTCATTAAACTTTCATTTCTTTTGTTTTTGCTTCATGAATTTATTCAGATGAATTTTGGTGGTTTAATTAGTTTTTTTTTTTTTATAAAATTGCTATAACTCATATCAGCTGAGTAAATTTATTTTCTGTTTTATATATCCATCATGCAGAACAAGCAATGTTATGGATTGTTTTGTTTTGTTACTTATTAAACATATACCAATGGCTCGAGCATTTTCAGTTTGGCTGATACCACCGAAGCCAGGTTCCGTGAGTGCTTCAAACTAAATTGCTCGCTTGTGACTCCGCCCCAAATCTGATTGGTCTAAATGTATAGCACGACGAGGCAACAGGGATACGGGGCTGAGAAATGAAGTCGCAGCCCGTCAGAGATCGTTTGCAGCCCGGTACACGTGTGTTTTTATGAGGACGGTTTAATATTTGGCCGCGTATTTTGATAATAATTTACATTATCATCACAGAAAGACAAAGTGTATTTTAATGAGCCAAGAGTTAAACGTATTATTAATTGAGTACTGGGTGGTTCCAATAAATGAATCATCCCCCACCAAAACAATCAACTACTTTTAAGTGATATTTATAAAATGAGTAGCCGTATTATATCAACATATAAAGATCTGATATGACAAGGACAATAATTTTATAAATGACTTCTAAAAGTTTATAAATTAATACATTTTAATAAAATTACTTGTTTATAGCCATTGGGGACTGGGACCAATTTGCTTCATCCGATTGGGCAAACCATGAATTACGCATGCATTTTAGAATTGTCATTACAGGGTTTCAAGTTTGGGGTCAGAAAACTTAAAATGTGCCGATTGCAAACGCAAACTGAGCATGCGTACTACATTTGAACATTTGAACGACAACAACAAACTCACACCAAATAACAAATATCTAACACATATAAGTTTTATTAAAATAACAGGATTGGAGGTATCTATAACTATTACATTTGGATTTAAAATGCTAAAACAAGTCAGACAATTTGACATTAGCCATTTAGAAACTTCTTGATTTTCTTTCCAACATGTGTTGAATGTATTTATTATTATTATCTTTCTTTCTTTTAATATATATATTGTAATGCTAAAAAAAGAAATATTCGTGTAATTTATTTGTTTAATATAAAACAAAATATGTGAAAAAAAATTAGAAACTATATAATTCAATGTTTAATTAACAAAATTACGATAGTTTCCCGTGGTGCGTCATCGCATGGTCAGTATTGTTGTGGATTTCACGAGACGCTAACCGAGATGGCGAAAAACGAGGTAACTAAGAGGATATATCATGGCAACTTATAGTAAATTTGTTTTTTACAACAACAAACTAAAAAATAGTGAAGCGAGCAGTGCCAAGACAAGGAACATTACGGGGGAAAATGATTCTAGCGCGCCCGCGCTATCACGCAGTCAATCTTGCGTGAGCGATCACGTTATATACCGTGATATGTCCTCCGTTTGAGGAATCAAAAAACGAGAAACTGGGCTGTTGTCGTAAAATGTTTAATTCACTTTCTTTTGGAGACAATACAACAATAAAACATATATAAGACAAAAATAAAAAAAGTATTAATTACAATGAATTTCGACTAATTTTTCAATAAAAACTTTCAACAAATTTACTGATTTTCTTTATAGCGTTCGGGCCATCCTGTACCGCTCGAAACGAGCCACAGCATTGGCTTACCTAACAATACAAAGCACCCTAACTTTTAGAACGTGCAGTACGAAAACAATAGAGCTACAGTATAATGGTGCAATCAGAATACAGGTCTCGAGCGGTATAGCATTACTGTAGCGTACAGGTTTGGGGTAAAAAACTATATATATACCAAAACAAGGCAAACTTCAGCGAATTTGTTCCTACGGCCGATAAGTGTTTCGTTGTGACGTCATTTATTTAACTCAGTCATTTCTCTGGGAGGCTTTTTCAGGAATACGTCTAATCGTGACGCCAAAATGTTTGGTGACTCCTATCAAGATCATACCACCGTACAGAAAAAGATGGTGGCCTGTACTTCAGCCACAATCCTTTGCGCGCGAAAAACGTAAAATTCGTTATAAAATCGCAGAAGAGAGTTATTAAATGTTACAAACAAGTCAGTACGAATGATGTTGCCAATACACTGTCATTTAAGATATAGAGGATATTACATGGCCGCGAGAAGATACAGATTGTGTCTTCGAATATTGATGAAAAAATCTTATGAGTGAGCGCAGCGAACGGGAAGAGAAGATGAAATTCGATTCGGTTTTACGGGGAAAGCCCATACCCAAAGCCCCGGAAATCGAAATTAAGTTCAACTCCGGACCCAGCACGGCCGCACATGTATATTACATCATAAAAAGGAGTGCACCCTAAGCAGAACGTAGCCTGAAGTTTGTTTTAGACTGATATATTACTTTACTGACTGGTCGACTTTACAGTCTGATACAAAGAAGCATACGTGTTGTGTTGATCCTTTACAGATTCCGCTGTATGCACTTGATCCGGGTACGGTTCATAATCATGAAGCGATGCATAGTCGCTTTGTATCTCAGAGTTCTCTTGTATGTTGACATACGTAACAACTGGGATACCCGCACCTCTTTCACTGATGTTAACTGTTACTACATCGTCTGTATCTTCCCTTGATAACGGCGCTTGTTCAGTCACTGTGATGACTGGTACGTCTGTGTTCCTCTCTGCGCTGCAACAAAAACAAAACATCTTCCTCAGTCATCATTAAATATAGGACCGCGGATGTTTATGGTTATTTTGTTTATGCTTTTGACGTATTCTCTGTCTATCAACACTTCTAAGCTCTAGTGATTGCCCGGTCAAATAACAATAATGCTATCTTTGTATTACGTGAGTTTTGTTGTCCGATTGTCGTAAATTGAAGTGCACCTAACATATATTTTGCTGTCACAAATGTGATGCTATTCTATATACGTCAAGGTAGTATAATTCTTCATTTGAGTGTTGCGCTGTGAGTTATATAGGTTTAAAATGCTAATGATATGACGTCAAACCAGGCATTTACTGAAATTTGTTTCACCTTGTGAATGAAACTATTTTAAAATATCTATAAAAATAATGTTTGTTAAATTCACTAATACAAACTACGATGATACCGGAGACGTTTGGGATTTTTTAGTCTTGAATTTTCGTCGCTGTTGCTAACGTTTATTTAGTCGTCAAAAATTCGATTCTACATCAAGTGAATAGTTGAATGGTAGAACATTTCTTGATTTGAGTGTTGTGGGTATGCGGTATTGAGGTTTATATCTCCAAATGCTAATACCTGTGACGTCAAACCAGAAATTATTTATTATACAAAGACATGCTGGTATAGAGATAAATGAGCATTTGTACTTTTAACCGGTCCATGCAACTGCATTATAATAATAATGAAAGAGTGAACACTACTGACTTACTGACTGGTTGTATTGTGCTGCCATTTGTCATCTGAAACGAAGAAGAGAGAAGGAGACGAAGTAGTAATGACATATTTTATTGTGTTTTACCCTGTGACATCCCACTGATGTTGCAATACATGGAAAATGCACTAGAGTGACAACTGTTGGAATAATATTCGGAATGTTCAGAGTTAAAGTCTGTTTTAGATAAAAACATATTGTCATCTTTGTGGACTAATTATCAAGTTCTACGTTCTAGTATTAGGCGTTTATTGAGGGTTTAGCATCACATCGAAAATTACCTATAACCACAACAATCTTGTTTAACCTAAATCACCTGTTTTCATCATTTTCCATCTGCAAATGATTATCAACAAACACACAATGACGGTGGTGAGTGCAGTGAGCACTATAATAATAGACACGGGTAGAGTGTTGGCACTAGGACAGGGACGAGTTGGTACACCTGTAATATAACACAATGACGGTGGTGAGTGCAGTGAGTACTATGATAATAGACACAGGTAGAGTGTTGGCACTAGGACAGGAACGAGTTGGTACACCTGTAATATAACACAATGAAGGTGGCGAGTGCAGTGAGTACTATGATAATAGATACGGGTAGAGTGTTGGCACTAGGACAGGAACGAGTTGGTACACCTGTAATATAACACAATGACGGTGGTGAGTGTAGTGAGCACTATGATAATAGACACAGGTAGAGTGTTGGCACTAGGACAGGAACGAGTTGGTACACCTGTAATATAACACAATGACGGTGGTGAGTGTAGTGAGCACTATGATAATAGACAGAGGTAGAGTGTTGGCACTAGGACAGGAATGAGTTGGTACACCTGTAATATAACACAATGGCATTGCCTTTTATCTGGCATGTTATGCGAACCTCCGTTAGCTAAGGTCGGCATGAATACCAGATACAAAAGCATTTTATTATGTGGTATTTTACCAAGTGGCCCTATACCTCAAGTGATCCCCGTGCAATACCGTAATAAAGCCCTTCGTGGACGAAAAGGTTGGGAATAGTCCCGCTCAATTAATGGTATAACTGGAATTGCACTGTTACAAAAACGCCTACTAAATTCGTATATATATTTTCTTGGAGCCGTCTGAAATACTTGACTCGAGTAGATATCTTAGGTTATCAACCAGCTCTCTGGCAGTAGGTACTTCGATACAATCGTTGGTAAGAAGTCTGCTTCGGGCGTTATGGCCTTGCATTTGTCCACCTGAAAACGTGAGAGATAATCTGCTCTGTTGTTTAGAAAATCTGGGACATGGCGTGAGCGAAATAGTATATTATTTTGGAGGCAGCACAACACAAGGCTTCGAACCAAAACCATTATAGTTTTATCTTTGGACGTTTGTCTATTTATAACTTCGACAAGCGCGGCATTGTCCGTGAAGAGGACAAAACATTTGTTTGTTATTATTGCTGTCCAAAATTTGTAAAGCTACTACCATCGAAAAACAACTCCGGGAATGTAATGTTGAGAGATTTCCAAGAGTCCGGCCAAGCACTGTACAACCAATGTTTACCAAAAACAGCTTCGTACCCTTTGGAACCGGAAGAATCAGTATATAACTCAAGAGCGTTGGACGTTTCCCAAATCTCGTCTCGTCCTTTGGTGAGATCGATCATCCGACGCAGAAAGACGCGCGCCGGTGCGATAACAGAACATGCAGAGTCCGATTAATGATTGTAGATCGTGCAACATAACTGGATGCTTGCTGCGAAATTCGGATAGTAAATTACGGCATTTTTGTAGTTTGTCGACGGGCAGGCGAGCCTCCATTTGTAAGGAATCCAGAGTGATTCCGGAAAATTGAAACGTCGTGTGGGGACCAATTGTTTTCTCCATAGCAATTGGGACTCCAAATATTTAGAAAGATTTTGACAGGTCACTTGCACATTTCTCGTGGGTGGAAGCTATAAATAAAAGATCATCCAGAATATGAAAAACAGCGAAAGCGTTAAAATGCGAAATGGCTATCCACTCAAGGGCTATGCTAAAAGATTCAAAAATCCTACAGGAGGTAGAGCAGCCCATCGGCAAACAACGATTGTAATAGTACATATTATCCCACTTCATGATTCCGAGTAAGTCAAACTCGTCAGGATGAATTGGAACAATTCGAAACCCCGACTTAAGATCAGTTTTCGCCATGAAGCAACCTGACCCAAAGCATGCATGTAATCATCTTAATAGCATCAGAGACAGTCGCATGCATAATGTACTGAAGAAAATGTACTGATGAAATCGTTTACGGTCGACCCTTTTGGTTAAGGTAAATGGTGAATTAAACGAAATTCCGATGGGATCTTTCTGGGAACTATGCCCAGAGGGGAGCACCTGAAATATTTGAAGGAGGATTGTGAAAAAGATCTCGCGATCCGACCAGCTGCGAGCTCTTTCCTAAGCTTAATATAAACAACGTGTGGTTTCTCTAAGGCGCTTTTAAGATTGGGTGACTCAAAATACTTTCTGGTACCGTAACGTCAATCAAAAAGGAGGACCATTTGTAGGGTAGGCTGCAAGGAAAAATTGTTAGTCTATCCACTTTTACTGGTGTTACTGGCTTGTGACTTAAGACGGTGAAGAGCTGGCTTAGTCACCTGCGGGATTGAGTTTAACTTAGCATGGCTGTTATTTGAGCACTGGCTGGCTGGGTGCATGGCGGGCCCCACACTTGTAGCAGATATGCTCGAATATACATCCTGCACAGGTTTTTCCAATATGGAAGGCCCAGCAAGTTCCGTTTGGGAAGTTGCTGACGAAACCGATTATTGGGGTTTCCCGCCTAACCGCGCGAAAACATTATTGTTTGGAACCACAGTTCCCAGTAAATTTGTTCCCATGAGGGAAAAGGTTTTGGTTAGGTTGCCTCAAAAATCGAAATTGTTCGTCGTAAAAGCGCCAGTCGCCGCCTTTAGCTGCAATATCACGTACAGTCTCACAATATTTCATTAGCTTTGGCGCAGCCTGTGTAATTTTTTCCGTGTAAACGGACACGGTGTTAAAGGCAGATAGCAATTGATTAACATGCTATACGCGTTTTAGCATATCGGCCGACTCTACGCAAAGTTTAGGCTTGGACGACTTATCACCGGCACTGGTGCGAAGGGATAATGTATAACTCCCACTGCTGCTGGGCGACGTTGTAAGCAGGGACCCAAGGTCAACATTTTCGTCCGCCGAAATTTTAGCTTTCATTTTCCGCTAACTCTTGCTTCTAGGCTGATAGATGCGCTAGAAAAGGACGTTGCAGGCCGGATCCCGGTCCCGTCATTACTGCTTATGTCTAAAATATCCTGACCTGGCGGTGAAGAAATCCCCGATACCTCGACGTCGATCGGCTGGGACACGAGGTCTATAGTCGTTGGCAGTGAAGTGTGGTCATGGGTGGATCTGCTGACCTACTGGGCTCGTGGTGCCAAGGAAGTCGCCAAAGCAGACGCGAAACCTTGTTTCACGGCTGCTGTTATGGAGGCCATGAGAGCATCTAGATTAACAGAGATCACCCCGATACTGGTGGACGTGGATGTTAATGTGGCTAGGGATATGGTCCCTCGGGGGACAGATCTCCCTGCAATTCGTTGCTTCTTGGAAGCGCGAGTAAATGAGGAAATTGATAATAATTATGTATTGGAATAACAGGATTAAACTACGATGCGGGGTGCATCAACAGGTAACTACTGCAGCTTAAAGAAGCTAGGCGGTTGTACAGTCGTTATTTAATGTTCTGATCCGTTAATAGTAAAACAACCGGTAAAACCATTAAGCTCGGAAATCCACAGATAAACGCTAAGACAAAGGCAGTCCCCAAATAACATAGACCATAATAGCTACGACGAGTGCATAGACGCACCTATAGTAATAGGCGATCAAAGGGGTTGTACATGCACTCATGTTATAGACATCAGGTTAAATGCCGAAGCAAGTGTATAAAGGACACAGTGTCACACATAAACTGACACACAGGCGGGATGAACGACACTAACACAACGTGAAAACATACACAGCCTTAGCTTAGTAATATACAATATGTGTACGCTGCACTTACTTGTGGCTGGTAAACTAGTACACTGTTCGGATATTAATTGCGATAACTGTCATATACGTATCACTGACACGCGTTTTATGCATCTAACATATAGCGACACGACTGTAAAACCGCACCCCTTAAGCTTTAATTGCCCAAAGGTATTAAAATGTACACCATCCTTCGTATAAATGTGTTTAGATGAGTTCCATAAACCTCTGTCCTTCCAGAAATTGTTAAAGGAAGTGAGGAAATAACCACGTGTAAGTACTTGTTAGGAAGTTTAAATTGACTGTTGATCATAGGTGCCTTCTCCCTGAAAATTGTCTGGCAAATCGTAATGCATTTCACATTATACTGAGTGGGAGTGCAACATTTGTACTAGTTCCTCCAGGGACGAACTAACTGTGGCTGGGCCCAAATGAGTTAAATAATTGGTGCCTAGTTCTAGAACGACAATATCCGGCGCAAAAGACTCCACGACATGTATGAAGGTCAAATTGCAGAACCTTTTTGACTGTCCTCCCTCCTGTGCCCCACCACTTTGATGGGTTGATGGGTTCTTGCAAACTCAGAGAAAGACTCTGCGTTGGGTCGAATGAGGAATTGATAAAGGTATATTAAAGCCGACGAATAAATTAATTGCCGAGAATAAGTACACGTGGTGCCCCCATAATCTAAAATGAAAGAAAAATAATAGGGCATGGATTTGCCAGACAGCACAACTTAGACCTAATAAAATGTAACTCCGGTATCAACCTAAATAATGTATATGTTGTAGTTTAAAAAATACTTCAGGTTAAATTTGTTCAAACTAGTTTATTTTTGTCCAAACTAGTTTATTTTTTTCAACCTAGTTTATTTTTGTCCAAACTGTTTTTTTTTTTCAACCTAGTTTATTTCTGTCCAAACTAGGTTATTTTGGTTCAACCTAGTTTATTTTTGTCCAAACTAGGCTGATTTTTCAACCTAGGTTATTTTGTGTCTAACCTAGGTTATTTTTTCCCAAACAGTAATTTTTAGGGTTTTTTAAATGTAGGGTAGCATTATATTTATCTGTCGTTTAGTGACTTAGCCTTTAAAAAACAAAACAAAATTAGGGACTACTGCTCTAAACATCTAAATAAGTGAGCACCCGTTGTGGACGGTTAGGGTATTTTTAAATCTAGGGGTAGGGTTTGTATTAGTTCACAGGATCATTAAATAAGTATTATATTTATCTGTTGTTTAGTGGCTTAGCCGTAAAAAAAGTGTGACTAGCTCTAAACACCCTAAATTAGTAGAGCAACCGTTGAAAAAAAACTAGGTTGAAAAATTTAACTAGATTAACCAAAATAAACTAGATTTACAAAAAAATGACCTAGTTTATTGTGCTTCAACCTAGGTTAGTTTTGTCAAAACTAGTTTATTTTTGTTCAACCTAGGTTATTTTTTTCAACCTCGTTTATTCATTTCAACCTCGTCTATTTATTTCAACCTAGGTTACTTTGTAAGGTCGCTTATTTTGATTCAACCTAGCTTATTTCTTATTATGGGTTCAATCACAGTAGAATTTATCTTCTCTTATTAATTATTTACCTATGATGCCTTAAGTCACAACTTGGCGCTATAAGCCATATGTAGTATACTTTACGAACTGCTTCTTTATTGTCAGTAGTTAGATGTTCGTTATTTAGAATGCGTACTTCCATTTTGTTCTATATAGTCACAGCGTGTTATTCTATTTGGAAAGTTGAGTCTAACGAATACGAGGTTTAGTCCAAGATCATCTGAACTCGTTAATTTAAGATACTATTTAGCTCTTTCGTAGAAGTTTTCTTCCAGCTTTTATATTATTTAGCTCAGTGATTACTCTGTGAAAGTCGATTCGGTTCACAATCTGTTTCGCAGTACGAGTGGAGCCGTAAAGTAAACCTGATCATCTATAAACAATATATGTTTCTGAATTTAATTCCCTTGAGTTTTCATAAAAGAACGCAGAGTCAACACAAACTTCGTCTGTATTTTAGTCTGTGTTATATTTTTCAAAGTCCGATTTCGTTAGCAGTGCACATGCGTGAATACATAATTTGCATGACGTCGTAGTTATATTAGTGATTTAAATGACTACCGCATCATCGAATGTTTCTGTGGTAAAGTGGTAAAGTTCTGGGTTTCCAAGTCGACGGTTCAGGGTTCGAGTCTCGTCTGGGATGAAACAAAGTAAGTAATAATGATGTGTAATATTAATTAATGTAATGGTGGTAAGGGGATCAGGTTGGGGGTAGAAAGAAGAGAGTGGGACATAGAAGTAATGAGAGATGGGGTCAAAGAAAAGGGAGTGGAGGTAGAATACGAAAACCTGCTCAATTCATTTTACAATGTGCCCCCTAAAAACACCAAACCCCAATTTTTTATGACTCCCCAAAAAGAAAGGATCCCTATTTAGAATGATTGATATCTAACAAAAAAGAACCTAGGTTGAAAAAAATAAATTAGTTTGGCCAAATTTAACCTGAAGTTTTTTTGACCTGCAACATATATAAACCGAGGTTACTTGCCTTGAATGAAGGATAGTGCGTTACGCTGAAGCCGGTCTTCGTCAATATTGTGTGAAGTTCACTCTTCAAACTGTTACAAAGGAATGAGGCCGGTCTCCTTGATCGCCGCATCTTTTGTAAACAGGGTATTTTATCCTGAAGTATCAAAACTATTTACTTTTATCGCTAATCTTTGAAAAAAAAATAGGATAAATGCTCAGATTTGATATGAATCTGATAAATTTCCTGCCTTCAGATCACCTATGATCACTGCTAGGGCTAACTAAACATAATTTGGCAGAACGTAATTCATTGATATTAAACTAAGTCGTGCCTCTACATAAACTACATTATATACGATTTCGCCCATAATCTCGTGGTTTTAGTTTATAACTGTGATTTTTTTTTTTAGTTATTTTGATGGTCGTTTCTGTTTTAGAGATTTTGATATCATTTGTAAAGCGCCTTTGAACTTAGGAAAAGAGCGCTAATATAAGTTGTACTTATTTTTATTATTATTATGTACTTAAAATTACGTGCTCGATGACGTCATCGTTACGACATCAACACTAAGTCATTGATGAGGACCCAATACCATGTCTGCTATGGTTTGAGCCACCTGCCATTAATATTGAGCTAGTTAGGCATGAATACATACAAGGGTTTACATCACAAGCGGCAGGACCCAAATGCGCATGCCTACTGGTTTATCGCTCGAGCACACAAATCTCCCACATGGTAAAATATTTGGTTGCCCTAGAATATAAGTACCCTAGGGGACCCGACGATGAGGCCTTGGTCAACGTCAGTTCCAACAACAATTAATGTTCGACATCGATCTTCAATTATTAATTAAACGAACTATCGATTATACTATTATCTTATCAATTGACTTTCGAAGCATTCCGTTCTGCTAACTTCTTCAGTAGTAAGTGTGTGCAACGTCGTGACCAGGGTCTTCTCTGTCAGATCCAAGATGGCGGCTACTCCGAGAGAAGACCCCGGTAAATGCTGAACTGTCACGTCTGATTGGCTCTTCGGTTATGACGCAAATGTTGCTCTAAAAGTGCTTTTTTATTGGCCAAACGGGCTGAGTCCACCGAGATGATTCGTATGTAGTTTAATTTTCTCAAATTTTCTCAATAAAACGATTTTAAATAACCTTAAAATACGTGGTGTAGGTAGAGCAATAGATGAAGTACATTACTGGGTAGTTTTCTGATATATATGTTTCATCAGTGGAAAAGCCAGGAGAAGCCGTTTAACCTGAGCATGTGCTATCGATCGCTTTTTTAGGATTATCTTCTAGCTTAGATACATCCTGGTAGCATTGTTATACCCTTCTACTGTTTCTTTATCCAAGTAAACTCCGTTTCCAGCCGTTTAGTAGACCTGTACGCCGCGTGGAAATACCATTAATCGCATCTCGCTCACTCCGGATTTGGATACCTATGGTTTGTATAATTAGTTTGGCCGCGTGAGTGGGTGAGTGAGTGAGTGAGTGAGCGAGTGACAAGGAATGCACGATTTCTCCAACCATCCCGTTAACTCGTCCCTGCGCTTGCGCGCATCCACGAGTTAAGAAAGGAATGAACTGGATTCTTATTTCTACAGTTAGACAATTACTTTTAGAAGTACATGTATTCTTCAGTGAAAAATACATCTTACCTGTTGTAGGATGTTTTGTTATAACAGCGATTGTTGTTGTCCTTATAGAAGAAGCGAGGGAATATGTTTGCGACGTGGAAACACTGGTTGTTTTGCACGAATCAAATCGTCGAATGATTTCACTTTTACAGTGTGCTAACAAAAACAAAATAAAACAGAAAGGAGTGAATGTTAAACTGGTTTAGTACAGATAGTACATAGAGGACATAGTTAATATTCGTAAAAAATTCTTTTAGAATCATTATTACCTGTTTTGTACTCACAAATCCGTCCCCTCGATAAATCGTTTCTTTGGTTGTTGTATAACCCTTGTGTACCATGTGGCCAGTTCTTTGCCATTACCACGTAGTTTCCCGCATCATTTGGACTCCCAGGCTGCCATTTGTCGTTATATTCCAAGGTCTGGTTACTAAGCCATTTCCATTCTTGCTTTACTTTCCTCAAACCTATGTACCATTCTGAATATTCCTGTGACGTGTTTCTTTTTTGAATTTCATTGTTAATAAAATTCCATTCCTCTATTGTTTCTATAGAAACCAGAGCACCTCCTTTTTCTGTACATAATTCTCTGCTTTTGTCCCATGGTTTTCCGTCACCATGAAATGTATAACAAGAGCACTGTACCGCCACTGTTGAAACATAATAAGGTAACTTACAGTGATTAAAATTAATATAGATAATATCAGCGTATGGGGCGGAGTAACATTAAGGATACATTTCACGCGCACTTTCAAAGTTTGCAAAATTGGCCGAGTCGCGCAGTCACGAGGCCTCATGCGATTACTTCTTTATAGCGTGCAATGCAGGCGTTTTATTTGCGAAACCGCAATATATGCAGGCGTTTTATTTGGGAAACCGCAATATATGCAGGCGTTTTATTTGGGAAACCGCAAGGCTTTTATTTGGGAAACCGCAAGGCCTTTTATTTGGGAAACCGCAATATATTTGGACGAGGTAAGAATGGCGCGAAGACAAAAAGGAAGTAGCGGGGAGGGGAGGAGAAGAAAGGGAACGCCTGCCCACAACGCCCGTGATTTTGAAAAACGCCTCCTAATTAGTTATGCATGTCTGATATGTCAAATATTACCAGTACAATTTTCCTCGCTGATTTTCGGCCTCAGAAAATGTAAATTTCCTCCATAATTTACCGGGTTATCAACCTCTAAATCATCAACGTAACTTCTCTGATATCGAGTGATTTTAATTGGTGTTTTTGTAACGAGTCTTCTATAGGAATTTGGCCGCCACCAATATATGAATTTGGTAAACAATCTGATGCGATGTAACCGCAGTGTTGTGTTCGTTCACATCATTGTTTGCACATATATCATAGACGAAAGAATCTGAAAACAGCACATTTCTATCGAAATATATTCAAAAATAGAATCAGGCACCATCGTAGTTGTTACATATGTAACATGAAGTTCATAGTTTTAATATAAGTGCTTGAAATAATTTCATTTATGCGCCTACTTGAATATGGACGTTGACTTTTAGGCTTCCCAGAAAATGTCTGCCCAAAAAATGTATAATATCAATTAAGCAATTTGGAATGTTGTTTGTGTTGTAATTCTAGCCTTCAATTCCAATGAAGTCACTTGATTTTAGAGGGAAACAACGACTTCGTGATCGTCATATCCATTTAGTTTCCTTCACACAAACAACGAGTTGGAAAATCAAACTTTTCCACCAAACCCGGGTGCTGAGACTTACTCACCATTCTTCCAACCTAAAGACCAGTTGATGCCAACCTTATTTCTGTTTCAGCCTTCTTTAAAGATTTAGCTTTAGTAGTATAGTAATTGGCGGTTCTGGCGCACGTTGTATTTTTTTGTTGTTTTTTCATCTAATGGACATCCTCACTTCGTTCAGCCCTCACTTCGTTCGGGGTCCATTAGATGAAAAAACAAAAAAACAAAAATACAACGTGCGCCAGAACACACCAGTTACGATACTACTATAGTTCATTTATTGTATTTATAAATTATATTAAGTAATCGGTTTCTACAGCTTTTTTCCGGATTGGAGCAGTTTTGTTGTACTATTTTTTTCATTGTATTTTACATTTTAACACCTATTAAAGGAATGATTAGTTTACAGTATATCCATCCATGGTACTAACGTACATTCTCTACTTCACGATATTAACGTATGTTGTTATCTTAGTACGTATTAATACCACACAGATTAGACAACCGCGCGTGATTGAAGAACCTCAACGTAGACGTCACAACTAAGATACCAATTAGACATATAACATATATAGGTATATTGCACGATGATTGAGACGAGAACTTGTGATTGGTTGATGCGAGGAAAGACCACGAAATGTATAAGTAAGTGTTCAAAGACGTCAGAGTATTGCTCTCAACATAACTTCCAGATAGGAAGAGGATGTGCTATATTCGTTCCATGTTTGACGTGTGGTCGAGGCTGTCGTACTACTAACGAACTTTGTTCAAAATGTGGTGCACCTAAACGCCGTACCATTCGCAATAAGAAGAACCTTGATAAGAAGCGAGCTAACGAGTCAGCGAATATCACGTGTTCAAATGTAGTAGAATCGGAGAAAGATCTAAATGTAGTGGAATCGGAAAAAGATCAAAATGTGGTGTTTCAGTTTTCTTTATTTTCACTCTATGTACTACACGGATAATTACAAGTTAAAGAGTATGATAGACATTTAGGAGGAGGATACATAAAAGACAGTATTAAATATGGTAGTAACAGGGGGAGAGTGTGCAGTGGTTAAAGGAGCCGAAGCTTTCGAGTTAAAAGCTTTCAACGTAAAATACAGGTTTAAGGTATATAAAACTGCGGTTGACTTAAGCCTCGATAGCTCCTATAGGATTTGGATTAGAAAATATCTAGGTAAGGATAGGAACCAAATTTTTAAAGTGAAAATATTAGACTAATTTGCTAATATAATAAACTAATCAACTAATAATATTATCAACAAACACATACATCTAATACATGACTAGGGCAGTTGTGATTTGAGAAGATAGATTTTATAATGTTTCTTAAACTGAGAGTAACTTAGACACTTAATTTCACGATCATTCACGATCTCGATAATGCATTGGATGACCTCTCCATCAGTGAGAAAGATCTAAATGTGGTAGGATCGGAGGATAAGTAGAAATCACGACACGAAAAAAGAAAAAAAGAATGAAGAGAAATTGTTATGCGACCTCTCTTCATTTTTTTCTTCTTTTTTTTTAAACAAACGAACAATTGGACAATTGACAGGCATATGGTATACAACTAGTATGGATGATCTTATCAGATTACTTGGTCCAGAAATTTGTGCAAGCCTACATATCAAACCATTGTCGCATATCAAACCATTGTCGCATATTAACACTGGTGAAACATGTTCCGAATGTCTATGCCCGATGGAAATGCAAGGAGCGGAATTCATATGTCCCGCCTGTGGTCTTATTTCCGAGACTGAATCATGTGAAGAAACAACTACCAATCTTACTACTAGGTTACGCATAGTAGGGCCGGATAGCTTTAGGTATCAACATGATCTGGACCGCACAATCCCAAAGCAAAGCGATAACAAAGAATTACAACTACGAACGATTATGCGAGAACTACAGGCATACGACACTATTTATAAACAAAATTACGACCTCTCGTTCCCCACAAATGTATTAGTAATCGTAGCCGATGCATTCATTCAAGTACAGAAGTTTTGTACCAAACGTAGCTATGCGAAACGAACTATTTTAGCTGCTATACTTTATCAAGCGTGTATACAATGTGGGTTCATTAGATCTAAAGGAGAGGTCGCTCGCTTTATGCAACTAAACGATAAAAGCATATATCGTGGAAATGTCTTTATACGTTCTCTACACGATGACGATAAGATCGATATAGATTTGAATACCGATCGAATAGCTCCTCACATTACAACGACTTTTGATAAACTCAACCCCCAAGGAGCACCTAAGAATGTCCAACAAATAGTCTATGAGATTGTTCATAAGGCAATAGAAAACAATATAGGTACCAGCTCCATACTTAGAACTAAAGTCGTTGGAGCGAGTTACGAGGTACTACATCGTTCGGGATCTCGTATGTCTCTTATTGATGTCGTTAAATGGTGTGGTATATATAAGGGTTCGGTCGTGCGTTTTATCAATGAGTTGATTGCTTACAATTCCCACTTTGAGCCCATCTATACGAGACACGGTCTAACTAGCGATAGTGAAATACATAAGAAAAAATCCTGATGGAGGAAGAACTGGGGAAAAACAACTTCAACGTGCTACGTACACAAATAGTTTTTATTGTATGTTAATTACCAAACCGGTCCTCGTCGGACCGCATTCCTACATAATTTATACTGAATTACCAAACCGGTCCTCGCAGGACCGCATTCCTGCATAATTTATACTGAATTACCAAACCGGTCCTCGCAGGACCGCATTCCTGCATAATTTATACTGAATTACCAAACCGGTCCTCGCAGGACCGCATTCCTGCATAATTTATACTGAATTACCAAACCGGCCGTTGCAGGACCGCATTCCTGCATAATTACTTTCAGGGCGCCTTGAATCAGCCGTTTACGATTTAAACATCAAAATTCATCTCTAGGAAATTTCAAAAACACACTATTACTCACATAGGGAGGACAAGGAACACGATAGAAACATTTTTAAAATGATTCGCCGACTGCGAAGGAGGGTATTTGACACCGCCGTACATCCCACATTTGCGACAGCCTTGAATCAGCCGTTTACGATTTAAACATCAAAATTCATCTCTAGGAAATTTCAAACACACTATTACTCATATAGGGAGGACAAGGAACACGATAGAAACATTTTTTAAATGATTCGCCGACTGCGAAAGAAGATATTCGACTCCGCCGTACATCCTACATTTGCGACACATTTTTCTGGTTACCTTTGAGGGCCTTAGAAATTAGTTCAACGCTTTCACGGCAGTCTATGTTAGTCTCCGTTTTCACGTCTTCTTCGATTCCTGTGAAGTCCATTGGACCGCTTTACGTAATTACTTCCAAAGCTTCTCGTTCACCCTACAAACTTCCCTTATGGTATTAAAATTATCACGAAAAAAGTTAAACGCAAGGCTACAGTGAAGTAGGTTATTGTATTCACGAACTAAGGAATGAAATTGTTTCAACGACCTACAACGTCTTTCGCTAAGTCCTACCTCGCTGGCAATGAGTTTCATCCGAACTTTTCTATTTTTCAGTACTTCCACGATCATTCCTTTTACTTGCGAATAATTCAACGTTCCTTTCTGGTTACCTTCGAGGGCCCTAGAAATTAGTTTGATGCTTTCAAAGCAGTCTGCGTTAGTCTCCGTTTTCACGTCTTCTTCGATTCCTGTGAAGTCCATTCGACGCTCGGTGTTTAAGCTTTCTTCAAGCGTTCGTCTCACCTCTTCGAGGGGCATTTTGGTTGGTCTTTTCCTCTTTGTCGGTCGATCGATCGTGAGGTCTTGTCCATTTAGTTCCGGGTAGGTCTCAGCAAGACGGTTCTTAACACTTGAAATGAATTCTTCTCCGGTACATTTAGCTTTTCCCGTGTCTATGAACTCCCCAACTTGATCAAGAACGTCATTTAAGTCTCTAACGAGCGCGAGAAACCTTCCTTGCTCCATGGGTAAACGATAATGACGAAAGGGATGGGCCATGATCTCTATTATACCAGCAATAACACCCGCGTGATAGATGTCATACTTCGTGCCGACCTCGTGGTCTATATGGCGCCACCGATACAACCTGCGTGCCGACCTCGTGGTCTATATGACGCTATCGATACCACCTGCGTGCCGTCCTCGTGGCTTATATTACACCATCGATATCATAAGTATTGCGCCACCAACGGAAGTTTGCGTGCAAACCGGATGTCGGAATTAATTTATACTAAGATTGTAAAATCTACGCTGGGCAGAATCGACAGAAATTTGCATACGGACCAGACATCAGAATTAATTTATACTAAGATTATAAAGTCCACGCTGGTTATATTGATTCTTATCCCACTAGACTACCAAGTTTTGCTCTCATCTCCTTTCGGATCTCGGATCGAAGTTGTTCTACGTTTTTCGATCCTCTTTCTTGCCTGTTTTTTTGCCGTATTTCTAGTTTAAGCGTCTCATATTTCCTTTTCTCATCAATAACGCTTCCGAACTCAGCTTCCGAAATGTTACAATCGGATAGAGCTTTTGAGACTTTGACTTCCACGGAATTCGCCTTAGCTTTTGCTAACATAACAGTCTTTTCATGCTTCGAGACGTGAACACCAAGTTTCTTACTAACAACAGCCATCGAAGCCGATATGGCGGCACACAGGAAACCCGCTGATCCTAAGGAAATACCCACAGGTATCCCAACCCCCGTAAATGATGAACCTAACGCAGAAGCTGATAAAACGCCACTCAGGCTACCTGTGGCCACAGCAATCCCATGAACGATACCACGCACTCGAGCATACTTTTTGCGAACAACTTCGTAGTGCTTTGCTTGTTGTTCTAGCTCAGCAAGCGTATCACAGATTTTTTGCAGTCTAAAACCCGATCCATTTATATCGCTAAGTTCCTTTATAGCTCCCGATGGATAGATACCTGGTGCCGTTGGAAACGGTTGAATCGAATCGCCATCCATTGTATATACGTATGATTTACTCAAGCTTCAATACGAAACGTAGAGGCCGCTTGTTGAAGTCTATGAGATTGCCCTTCTCACCGCAAACTGTGAGGCGAATGTAGTTCCGCATCGTTCCTAAGGCTCGAATGGGTATGAGGGTTAGTGGAAAATAAGTCGTTTCACCAAAAACGTGTGATGTCGTTTTTAAAGTATGTAGGATTTTAGATGGCTTCCCATCAAGAAGTGAGAAATCTGAATCCACCACATCACAGTAGATATATATGTGATTAATATCTTTTGGCACCAGGACGTATTTTCCTTTATTGATAGTCACATAATCTGTTACATCTTCATTTACTTCGATACTAAACAAATCGCAGACATTCTTAGTGAGCTGGATTGGTTTCTTGACCTTCATAAGCCAATATTTCCTAAATGGGTAGTCTATGAATTCCAAGAAACCAGCCGCGACTGCGGGATCGAAGTAGGTTATCAAATTTTCTATCTCATAATGTCCCGGCTTAATTTCGTATGGAAACGTCAAACTATTGGGGGTAATCCACTTAAAGCCCCCTTTCTCTGCTAGGTTCCACCAATTGTGACTAAGAGTGACCTCAACTAGCGAAATATTATTGATAAGAATAGGGTTATCGAAGTAGACAGTATGGTCAGCCGTAGGACATGTGACATTTAAGATAACCATTATATATTAAAGGTATAAACTGTATGTATATTTAGCTTCAATAGTTACGATGCCTTTTGTTGTGCGAGACGAAGATGATGGTCTATCTGCAGAGGACATAGCAGAGATTGCTAGGGGTGGACCAAGACTGTCGAAATCTGAGCAGATAGCGCTCCCTGCCGATGAAAATAAGAAGGTCGCAACGTTGAATACCGATCTATTAGCGAAGTTTAAGAAACAATATCCACATGTAGATTTTCACCAGTTCTATGTATCAACGGATATAGACGGCCCTGGCAAATATTCAACTAGTATTTGGTTTCGAGATGGGAATCATGGTTATGTGGTTTATGGCGACGATGTCTCTAAGCTACCTACCACCATTCAAAAACACATCGATAACGCATTGTGGGATGTGCACGATGGTTTTCCACATACGTTAACACTAGATAAAAGTATGAAATATCCTATTACGGCAGCCCCAGATACCGAAAAATCACAAGATATAGATCTCATTAATCTATGGATATACGCCACACCAACAAAAAAGTTCAACGCGGGCGTTCCTAACATATTCAAGGAGACCGTTATAAAGCATATGACAGCAAATGAGTCCTACCATTGGTTACATGGTCCAGATTTCAAATATTGGCCTCAACAATTGAATTTCGCAACGTGGTGTGCGACTTCTGGATGTGGAGTGTCATTGTTTGATCCTATTTTCAAAACGTATCCTCCTATTGTTCAAGGACTACTACGATTTCACGTTTATTTCACAATACGAAGAATTCTACATGAACTTGGTGGTGCTCATGGAGTTCCTCTACCTGGTGACTCTGCTTTCAAGCAAATGGATAACCTCTATAGCAAATCAGCTCTTGAGAAATTATGCATCGAATTTGGTATATCTCGAACACCAGATTTCCGATGGCACGGAGGTAGGAATAACGGATTAGGAGATATATTCCTTTTATACCCGGGTCCGACATGATTCGTAAACGTCCATGGAGTCCGAAGCTATGACAAAGGTGCAACCACATGGCCTCAGAAACATAATTTATTTGCAGACCAAGGAGGTAAGGAGGATCAGGGTGATCTTGTGGCATTCATTCGGAACGATGAACATGAAGGAAAACAATACAATTGGTTTACACCACCAATCGGAAAGGGTTTAACTAATGCTGGATTAGGTAGATTGAATCGATCCGTCGAAGCTTTTGGATATTGCGTTCTAGCTGCTCAGAATGATCTTAACCAATCCATCATAGATAGTTTCAATGTCAAAGAAAAATTTAAGAGATTAGTCGAAGACGCTATTCTCGAAAACAATTTAGTGGTAAGCTATAACAACTATCTTACAGCTATACTACACACACATAAGAGATTAGACCTAGCAATAGCCATAGGGGTACGATTACTACCAAGCAATCTTGAGTACTACCTCAGCAAGAAGGATGGTTATAAAAATCCAATCCCGAACGCCACAGAAGGTATGGTGTTAGGGAAAAACGATATTAATACAGATGTTCTCGAAACCAAATCCCCACCAGATATGAAAGGGAAGAAACAAAAGAAACAATTACCACATCAAGTTCCACAACAATTACCACAACAAGTTCCACAACGAGTTTCACATAGTATCTTACCGAATCCTACTCCACAACATGAGACCGATCTAGTGATGGTATCTATCGTAGGGGCTGGAATTGCGTGGGCGTTATTTCGCTAACGTCGTTTGTATTGCTCTATTGTGATCACCACTATAGCTACGATAAATAACCAAACGTTCTCTGCTAATACTCCTAGAGCTTGACCGGCCATAGTAAATATGAAATTCGCAATTGATCCAATCATTCCAGGTAGTATCTGTCCAAGTTTCTTTCCCATTTCCTTTAACAAATCACCTACCGTTTTTAATCCCTTCTTTACTGTATCTGCCACTTTGTCGATACCATCTTTTACTGGTTTCGGTACGGCTTTCGATAATTGGGAAACTATTACACTAACGATAGCACCAATAGCAGTTACCACCGCAAGAACGGTCATTCCATACTTTCTGAAAATGTATTTAACCCTCTCACGTAGCGACGTACGTTCTAGTATAGCTTCTTCTTGACGTTCAAGTAATTCTCTTGCCCTACGGATAGACATTAACTCTTTATTAGCTATTTCTTTCTGAGCGTCGGTAGATTCGGAGTCTCCAAGAATAGATTCGTTATTTACTTCCCGCTCGGCGAGTTGTCGTTCTGCAAATAATACTTCATTGGTAGCTTCTTCATTATTTGGACCTAAAGCATCTTTGAGATCTTTCCTCATCTTCACACGTAATTTCTTATTTTTCTCATTACCGGCGAATAGACGCGTATAGTCTTCGTTGCTTCCAAGTTCGCGAACGTTGAGTTGTCCATTATTTAAGTAGATTTCGATGTTATGCCGAATACCCGCATCCGGATAATGCTCTTTTACATCATCAACCAGCCTTTCCTTTACCGAATCTGAAAAGGTTTGTTCGAATGTGAATCCTCGAAGTGGGTCATCACCATGCAAAACACCTATGGTAATTGTCTCACTACCTCCAGCTTCATCTTGATTGTCACTCAATAAGTAAGCCACGTATCTCTCATTTGCTTCTCGTTCTCGTTGTCGGTCTTCTTCATCTCGTTGTTGTTGTCGTTCTTCATCTAGTTCTTCGTATCTGTCGGTACTATCCTCAGGTCTCACATCAACGTCGACCCTATCTTCCATATTGAACATAACTATATATCATGGTATATTCAACATGATATCGTCGAAGCTAATTCCTAAGGAAGCACTAAGAGCGCAACTCGCACTCAAAGCTCAACGAACCTTATATAGAAAAACTTTCACTCCATCATCTGCCAATCCAGGTGAGACTCTATATGTGGAAATACCAACACTAGGAGAAGATATCGTATTAGTACCTGGTAGTTTGGCATTATTGGGTGATATCGTATTGTCTGGTGGACATGTTAATAATCGAGTCGTTGCAAATGTTGGACGTTGCTTAGTTATGCATCGAGTTTGTAAGATAGGAGCTGAAATAGTAGAAGACATTGCTCGATCGGATCTATTACAAACATATTCCGATATCTATCTATCTACACAAGAGAGAGAATCGAGAGTACAACAAGGTATCCAATCAGATAACGCAAATAAGCTACGATCTAAGGCTGGCGATGCAGGTACTTCAGATGTTGGTGAGAATGCATTGTTAGCTGCATATGGTTCAAAATATAGAATTCCGTTAGACGTTGATATTCTTACACAACATGGAGTTCTATATCCACATGCATTAGAAGACACTATTTCATTCGAATTAACTCTAGCCCAATCTATCAATATAATCGTTGGATCAGATTCGACAAAGATAGGTACGTACAAGCTTACCAACATCCGGTTAGAATACGAAGCAATCAAGAATGAAATGCTAGCTAGGAAAGCATTTCACGCATATGAAAATGGTACTGCATTCCTATACGATCACGCAGTTCACTTCAAGTTAGTACCTATCGCTAAGGCATCAGATACTTTGATATCTCAGAATATAAATGTTCCACGACGATCATTCGCTGGATTACTCTTTCTATTCGTAGATCCTCACACCGCCGGTTCACGAGATAGCGAAGCATTCGTAAATCCTGATATTTCAAAGATAGAGATAGACGTAAATGGAGTTCCAAATAGATTCTTTCCAGGAGGTATGTTAACACCAGATTTTTGGGAGTCCGCAAAAGGATGGTTTGGTACATCCAATACTTCCATGACTCCTACCAAATTTTACAATAACAGATTTGCCATCCTAGTCGATTGTCGTACAGCAAAAGATTCCTCTGCTCATGGTGATGGAATGGCACAAACTGGTGGTGGAAAAGATATCGATATTCGTATACATAGAACTTTAAAAGGAAGTGGAAACGTAAACATGCATATCTATGTCCTTGCTGATGCTCAGCTCAAGATATTGAACAGATCTTTAGATAGTATAACATACTGATGGATTTCCTCGTAGACCACATTCCATTCAACACACTTATAGTAGGTCCAACGAATTGTGGAAAGACTGCATTTCTCATAGAACAACTTCGTGGACCATTTCGTGGTAAGTTCGATTATATAGTATTAATTTGTCCTACGTATGCCCACAACAAAACATATCATGGATTTGCTAATCGAGATCCGCATTTTTATGTCATATCACCATCTCAGGATGCTATCGATACCACATTAAATATTTGTGCAACCTTTTGGTCAGGTACCAATACATTATTGATTCTAGATGATTGCGCCGCATCGAAAGATGTAAAACGAAGAACTGACAAACTAGTAGATTTAGCATTCTCTGCTCGACATATAGGACTATCTATTTGGGTACTATCCCAACAATTAACAAGTATATGTAAACCTTTTCGTGAGAACGTAGCTATCGTAGTAGCATTTCATACAGCATCGGTTATAGATGGTAAAAAGATATTTGACGATTACGGAGGCTCACAAGAATGTAATGAATTACGAATGATACTTCGATCTCATAAGTTTGCTCGCATATGTTTCTGTTTGCGACATCCTTTTGCGGTAGTATTAGAGATACCCGCACCTATAACATATTATCATGGATGAATACACCAAAGAACTGGAAGGTGAGGATTTAACAGGTCCACCACCCAAATTGGAATTTTCAACCGAATTGGAGGATATCGAAGAATGGCGGGAAGAACTTAAGACCTTAGCTGTATTAGGTAAAACGAAAGAATGTCTAGGACAGAATTTCTCCCTAACAGATATAACTAAACTATCTGAGAAGGACGTAAAACGTTTACATAGTAGATACCAGGCCGTAGTAGCAAATCAAATAACAGTACACTTAGTAGATGGTGTACTACGTCAAGTTACTCGCGCAGCCTCATACGTAGCCACACTAGACGACCAACAAGCACTGTTTAAGGATCTACAAGAAAACCAATTAGCCCGCCATCAGATATCTATGGCGGCTGGTCGATTAGCACTTAAACACGGTCGATTTGTAGCTCTAGCTAGTGTCTTGTTCAATGTAGCTGATCACATAGTCGTTCCTAGTACTCCTATTAGACATTCGCAAGTAACTACTATATCGAATCAAGATGGAGGAATAGACGGATCAGATAACTGCGGAGACTCAAAAGAGAGAGATTACATGTGAAAGTGAATTACCTAAAGAAATCAATGTAGATGAAAAGTTGGACTACAAACATACCTACTATAGCAGTTATTGGTATGGGCGCTGTATTGTTTTGTGCATGCTATCAAATAACAGGATGCTGCTTAGTAAATGGTTGGGCGCTGTATTGTTTGGCGCATGCTATCGAATAACAGGATGCTGCTTAGTAAATGGTGCACTACGTCTAGCTACTCGCGCAGTAGCATACGTAGTTCCACTAGATGACCAACAAGCACTGGTTAAGGATCTACAAGAAGACCAACTAGTCCGCAATGAGATATATACTGCGGCTGGTCTATTAGCACTTAAACACGGTCGATTTGTAGCTCTAGCTAGTGTCTTGTTCAATGTAGCTGATCACATAGTCGTTCCTAGTACTCCTATTAAACATTCGTAAGTAACTACTATATCGAATCGAGATGGAGGAACAGACAGATCAGATAACTGCGAATCCACCAAAAACAACACCAACTAGAGTAAAAGATCCAAAGAGGGTTGCTGCTGGGAAAGCATTAGCACTAAGTAATAAACTTGCTAGAGAGGCTCAAAAGAGAGAGATTACACGTGAAAGTGAATTACCTAAAGAAATCAACGCAGATGAAAGTTGGATGAAAAATGTGTCTATCAATACTACGATCGCAGTTATTGGTACGGGTGCTGCATTAGTTGGCGTATACTATCAATACAGAAGATATATAGATGACACTTCTAAGAACATTAGTCCTATACGACCCGCGAGTCCGATAAATACTACGGTACCAGACATGGAGTAACAATTAAAGACTAGAGATATACTATATATATTAGGATGGATAAAGAATTGATGAAAACAGCGACCGATGCTGCTATGATAACTGGAATAGCTACTGGTATTGGTTGGATCGTAAAAAAGGTTACCAAGGAATCTATGCTTAGTGATCCTTCTACTTCTATTATAAATTACGTGAAGTGGACTGCAGTAATAGCTGGTAGCATATATGCAAAACAATATCTCGAGAAACAAAAGGCCAAACCATAATGGCTGCAGTTGGCGCAATGATGATATTCACGGCGATTGTAAACGCGGCGGCATTCACTGGTGGTGGAGTGCTTGCTAGGATGTTTGGTGGAAAAGATGAAACTGCTAATATAGAACGAGAGAGACATGATAGGGCAATGGAAAAATTCGATGCTGATAGGGAGGCATATATCGAAGAACGTCAAAAATTGTCCGATTGGACGCATAAACAGGAAGTTGCTGAACGCGATTCTCATAATAATCAACTTGATAGTAACCGAGCTTTCATACAATCCGACAAGTTACGTCAGGCACTGAAACGACTCGAAGCAATGAAAGAACCTCGTTTCTCTGACTACTATCAACCCTCAAGAAATCAGAAGACTGGTGAGTTGATTTTCGTTGGTGGTGGAACGCTAGCTGCTGGATATGCTATTGGTCGATATGCTTTTTAAAAACGAGAATTTTTACGATTGACGAGATACTAAGAAAGAAAAAAATAAGAACTAGTTGGTTAGATAAGTTCTTATTCTTTTTTTCTTGTTAAAGGTTAGAATACATAGATACATAATGGATGCTAAACTTGCGAATATCTTCTATGGTCCTATGGGCTATTGGAAAGGTTATGCTGCAATTAGTAAGTTATCAATGGCTGCAAAGGTATCGGAAGATGCAGCTAAGGGTTGGTTAGAGAAACAAGCCATGTGGCAAATATATCTATCACCACCACGCTATATTCCACGACCACATTGGACCGTATCGAAACCTAATGAAGTTCATCAAGCTGATTTGATATTTCTACCTCATGATAGACCTAGTCGTGGAAGGAAACTATATAAGTATGCTTTAGTGGTAATCGATGTAGCTTCTAGATATAAAGAGGCTGAACCTTTAGCATCGAAAGATAGTGGTGAAGTGTCTGCAGCATTTGATCGGATCTACAAACGTAGTCCACTAGAATGGCCAAAAACATTGCAAGTCGATCCTGGTAGAGAATTCATGGGACGTATGTCTGAAACATTAGAACTACGTGGTACAAAAGTTCAACGAGGTGAAGCCGGTCATCATAGGGCACAAAGTTTTGTCGAACGAGCAAATAGAACGATAGCTGAAAGATTATTTGGATATCAATATGCAAAAGAGATGGTACTCACATCTGAAGGATCGGATGCGCGTAGTAGAGAATGGGTATTGAGGCTTCCTGATGTTATCAAGGCTATGAACAATGAAGTTACTCGACTAACAGGTAAGGAACCTTCAAATTCTATAGAGGCACAACAAGTAAACATAAAGACTCCTACATATTCTCGAATTATTGGATTGAAAGAAAAGCGACTACCATTCGATGTTTTAGTTCGATATCTACACTCACCGGGAGAATTGGAAGGTGGAGTAAAACGAGCAACTGATCCTGTATGGAGTTTACAGACATATTATATTTCTCGAAGTGTGGTATCATCAAATCAACCCGTTCTATACTATTTAGGAAAAGATGCACCAAAGCGAGGGTTCGTTCGTGAAGAGATACAAGTGATACCACCAGATACAGAACTACCACCAAAAGGTATTCTAAGATAGAAGCAAGTCACGAATAAAGTCGTCCATATCTTCATCCTCTGTAATGACGTTTTTACGATTGTAGGATAGTGTATCGATTGCGTTCAATATTATATTGCTAATAAAATCGGCTACTTCTTCATTATCTGGAAAAAAGTCTCCATGGCCGTAGGCTATTGTATCTATTCCGTTTGCTAAAATACATCTCTTACTATCGAATGGTGATAGAGATACTTTGTTCATATGTATACCATACATCTTATGACCTTCACTTCGAAGCATATTCATTCCATGTTTGAATACTTTCTTATCCATCAAGCACTCTTTATATTGTTCATGACGAATACGATGTTTCACTACTGCCTTCTTGGTACCTTTAGCTTTACGAATCTCATCGCCATCTACTCTCAATATAGAATAGAGCTTAGATCGTAGTCCAACATATTCGACTATAGGAATACCTCCACATTCATCTTTCATTTTACCAAGTACTTTCTTGTTGTTGATACTATACAGCGGATGGTCTTTGCTGTAGTTACTAGTATCATATAGATGTTTATGAATTGCCATATCTGCATAGATATCTTCAGTTTTAAAGTGTAGTAATAGACTGTCGGTATCGGTATAAAGTAGATTACATCGTTGCCCATATTGCTTCTTGATCTCGTTGTAGTAGAAGTCATACATCAGATGCTTTGATAGATCTAGAATTGACATTCCAACATATATGGGGCGGTTCAGCAATAGCTTACTTTTGTAGTTATGTACCGCGGCAAGATCATCATCAAAAATTGTGGATCGAGCATAACTAGGTTTATTCAATATACGTTGTAGTTTGTTTCCTTCTGATGCGCGCACTAATTGGATATCTACACGCTTACGTAGATTCTCCATTGTTTTTCCAAATACGCTATTGTTCATCAATTTGTATAGATCCTGCTTGAAGGTGCTCTTCGCTTGTTTTCGTAACTCAGTATTCATTTGTATATATGGTTCCATCCATGGTGATTGGTCAAACCGTAGTGCCTTACGGATCTTTATCAAACGCATACCAAGAGATAGATACAATTGTAGGTTACGGTGGTGGAGCACATATCGTTCTTTGTTATATAGATTAGGTACAAGTTTTTCTACTTTCAAAGATCCATTACCTTTATATAGTTCCTCAAATAGATTGGTCTGATACTCTGAGAACAAATCTTTATTCACCTGAATTCTCTCGGGAGCTAGTGGATAGTCGTTGTGCGTATCGTGAAGTTCTCGAGGATATTCGAGATCAACTTCAAGGATATAACCCTTATCTGAATCTATTGCGTGATTGGTTATTTGTTCTTCTGTTGGTGTATACCACTCAAATCCTCCTGTTGGTAAATATTGGCTCATGGCCCATCCATATAAGTTATTCGCGTCTAGATATAATATGTGGCTATTTGGTTTTTCTGGATCGAAATCCTGTACGTTTTTATTATTCGCTTTAGCATAACGTTGTGATACCATGGATATACCACCACGTAGACCTCTCTCGATGAATAGATACATGTCATAGTCAGTTAATAGTTCGAGTTTCACTCCAGTTATCTTTAATAAAGCGTCCCATGAAAGTCCTGGACTCGTATAATAATGTGCAGGATCTAATCCATAGTTTTGCATACATGTTGTACGAAAGTCCTCGAACACATCTGCTAGAAGAAGTACATCAGTTTGTAGATAAAGATCATGATAATCACCTAATGTCTTACAATCAAATACATTCCAAACTCTTATTGCATGTTCGTAATCTTCATCGGATATGTCCTCTAGAGTTAGTTTACTATAGAACGCATCTTTAGGTGGTAGAGAAGTCTCTGCAAATCTATCCCACGCATCTATGTACTCATATGGATATACTCCTTTACGAGTTAATAGATTGGCTTTCTCTTGATTGGGTGTATATTTTACAATTTGTTGAAATGTGTCTGATTCTGAACTCGATACCAATGTACTAAGAGATGATGGTAGAAATTGAAAGCTATCAATGAATCGTAGGTTACCAAGTGAGAATGAAATATATTTCTCCATATTGTTTGGAATACAAGATATCTTACCTAATGTTATGGATATAGATTGCATTATTAGGTGAGCATCATATCCACGAAGATTATGGAATACGACTGGGATGGTAGGAAAAGCACGTAATTTTAGATTGCAGGTATTGTGTGCGGCACCTCTAAACTCGCCTGTGATGTGGCAATGATCACGTACTTTATCACCAACCAATGGCTTCTGACAGATATGACAAATTATTGCGCTATTATAAGCCTTATAGTTTTCCCACGACATGTATAGTGGTTTAGCTTTTTGGGCTTTGATCTTCGCCTCTTCCTCTTGCATACGTTGTAGAAAACGTTCGATAGTATCCCTACCTCTATATAGTACTGGTGGTTCACTATAACCATCACAACGTACAACTATATAGCAAAATCCACATGGAATATGTTCTTCCGTTTTAAGCGTGTTGCTCTTCTTTGGGCCTTGAGCAGGTCCTTCGATCTTAGTGGTTAATGCCTCGAAATCTGCATAGATAATATAGGTTACTTTGAGCTGCTTGTGTATATTCTGGAATGAGACTTCGTTGTTCTTATTGGTAGGCATCTCAATGCGTATGGCTTTGTCATTGATACCATTACACTCTGTAATATGCTTTTCAAGAAGAGCTTCATTGGAATATCCATGCAGACATCGTTCGCAGAAGTGTTTCCTATGTTCGTGCTTTGTCTGATCGAATAGGAGTTTGTTGAAGTCCTTTATCCAGCAATAGTGTTGTTTACCGCTCTTTAGGTCTTCTATAAGTAGTAGATGGATGTACTTCGAAAAAGTCTTCTTTGAGATACGATATATGATTAAGCACTTTTCCTTTGGATCCCATCCATATACATTAATAGAAATGTTGTTTTGCTTCTCCAAAAGTGGTATTTGCGATATTGGTGTTGGTGAGTCCACCCCCTTGGATTTCACCATATCTATCTGATACTTTGATGTCCTCTGAGGATCTTTCTTAACTGGAAACATTGCTGCGCATATCGACCAAAGTGCACAGTGGTTGTCTTTGTTGTTCACATTGATCACGGCTTTCTTATTCGCTATTTCTTCAGGTAGTGGTAAATACGAACCTCCACGTAGTGGTTGGTATCTAGCGATGTTTAACCATAGAATATTGACTCTATCTACGACCCAATTTGATCCACGACTGATCCACTTCTCAATTTGGTCATATATCTGAGCATGTGCTTCTACTATTACCTCGCGGATACCCGCATCATCGATCAAAACAGATTGTTTGCTATAAAATGTAGCTGTCTCGTATACGTAACCATCAGGTTTATCAAGTACGAAAGTTATGTTTAAAGCTAATTGGGCCTTAAAGGTGTTGTGGTTTCGTAGTTCTTCCTTAAACTTTTCGGTAGTTTGTTTACGTACACCGGCAAGGAAAACGGCTGGATCCGCTCCCATAGGATTATCATCAGGAATATCCATCTTCCATCCACGTAAATAGTTCTTTAAAGGGCGTACTCGAACAAATGTTGGTGTATGCTCAGCCATGATATAATACCTTATTAACAACACTCCTCTAATAGGGTGTTAGAATACAATAAATTCACTATAAACCAAGTGTTCGAATAAATGTTAACATATGCAGTACCATGGGTGGATATACTGCATAGTAATCACTTCTCTAATAGGGTGTTAAAATGTAAAAAATACAACGAAAAAATAGTACAACAAAACTGCTCCAATCCGGAAAAAAAGCTGTAGAAACCGATTACTTAATATAATTTATAAATACAATAAATGAACTATAGTAGTATCGTAACTGGCGTGTTCTGGCGCACGTTGTATCTTTGTTTTGTTTTTTCATCTAATGGACCCCGAACGAAGTGAGGGCTGAACGAAGTGAGGATGTCCATTAGATGAAAAAACAAAAAAAAAATACAACGTGCGCCAGAACCGCCAATTACTATACTACTGCTTTAGAGCACGAAAATTAACTCGCTGTATAGAGAAATATTCGAAACCTTTTCCTGAAGTTTTCCTCGACGAACGAATGGATGAACGAATGATTGGTGCCAATTAATTAAAATTGTCAGTACCGCAACAATTAGAAGCCTTCGTTTGTGGACGAACGACGTTTTTCAAAATCATAGGCTTTTCGGGCAGGCGTTTCTTTTTTCTCCTCCCCCTCCTTCTTTTCTTTTCCTCTCTTCCCTTCCCCCTTCTCTCGCTTTTCGTCCTCGCCCCATTCCTACTCGTCTGAAATTCGTTCGCGAGCGGAAAACATCCACGAAAGCTGGAAAACCCACAAGAAACGCCTGCATTGCAGGCTAACTTGTTTATAACATAGAGGATTTCTTTCAGAGAAAAAGACATTGAAAACAAAATCTACGAGTTCGTGTGCTCTATGAAAAACCTAGTCAAACTGATGCGTTATCATCACACTCGCTTCACGTAATCTCGACAAAAAACACAGTGTATAAAATTAAATTCCAACCTGATTATATACTCTTTTTCTACAGAGAGGTTAAAGCGGAAAAGAGGAACGTCTGAACTTAGTTTGTCAGGCAAAGGAACTCAAACTCACTCAGTCGCTGCCAAAAGATAAATCAAGTTTGCAGTGACAAAATAACAATACAAACTAGTACACTGCTCGAATATTAATTAAGTGTGACAACTGACAGTCAAAGCTAAAATCATATACGTATCACTGACTCGCGTTCTATGCAGGTAACAGATAGCGCAACGACAGTAAAACCGTAACGCTTAAGCTTCGACAAAGTTTTAATTGCCCAAAGGTATTAAAATGTACACCATCCTTCGTATAAATGTGTTTAGACGAGTTCCATAAACTTCTGTGTATAAAATTGCTAAAGAAAGTGAGGAAATAACCACGTGTATATAAGTACTTGTTAAGAAGTTTAAATTGAGTGTTGAACATAGGTGCCTTCTCCCTGAAAATTGTCTGGCAAATCGTAATGCATTTCACATTATACTGAGTGGGAGTGCAAAATTTGTACTAGTTCCTCCAGGGACGAACCAACTGTGGCTGGGCCCAAATGAATTAAGTCATTGGTGCCTAGTTCTAGAAGGACAATAGAGAGCTTAAGCATCAATGACGGCGACAGCAGCGAGGATGGGACCTAGAAAAATGCTTTCTCCCGAATTGTGATGTTTATTATTTCCTTCTTCGCCTTTAATTACTTTTCACATTCATATATTCGAAAAATATGATAAACATAGAGTTCCGTTCACACCGTACGAACAACGGAGTGATTTACTTTTATACGTTGGCGTTTTCTTGTAAACGTTGTGTTTTTTCAGACAACGGTTGAAATGTAGGGGACTGCGTGCATTTCCACGTGTAGTTATTGTATTTTGTAATTAAGGATATTGTTTTATGCCGTCGTCCTAGACGTTGCCGTCGTAGTTGCTTAAAGTGCCTATAACATTTGAAGTATTTTTAATAAATTCTTTACATCCTTCTTATCAATAATTCGAAGAGAAAAAACGGAAAAAAGTAAGAGTTCGACCTTATTTCTGGGGTCAAACATTGTAAAACAACCCGATTTGGGCACCCTGTCCCAAATGGCCGTCAGCTGGAGTCTGGAAGTAGCCTAGGAACGAAACCGGAAAGCAACGTCATAGTAGTGAGAGAAAGCGAACAACCAACAACAAAGACAGTAAAAACAGGGCGAACCGAGCGAATAACTCGATTTGAAATGCCAAACAGATGTGTATTTGGGGGCTGTAGGAATGAGCCAGACTCAAAAAAGGATAGCTCTAACACAAGGTCCCGTTTTTAAGCGATGATCGGCCAGAAGCAAAGAAGAGAAGACGCCAGTGGTTGAGGTTCGTGCGAACAAAGCGAGCGAAGTGGGAACCGACGAAGAATTCCAGCGTTTGTTTGGTTCACTCCAAGCCGGAAGACTTTATAAGATTTTCTTTAGTCCTTGACTCTACGCCAAGACTGAAGTCGGTTGAATATGGAGTTGTTCCTATTCCATGCCATCGAAACCGATAAGCCATTCTCCGATTTTGGTAAGTGCTTTTGTATTTAGTTTGCATGGCAATACAGATTTATACAGTAGCCTCCTAGTCCTATAGCAGCCGTTATGGAATGGAGTGAAATGGAAGCGCTACAAAACGGCTACTATAGGAGGCTAGCAATACAGTGGAACCTGCATGTATAAAGAAGTTCCTAGGGAAAGGAAGAAAACTTCATTATGACCGGATTCCACGTACTGAACATTGTTTTCACCACAAGTGTATTAAACTAAGAGAGTGCATGTTTTATTGTTATTTAGTATGAGGGAAATAACCGTGAATAAATCAGTCAACTTTCTTTAGATGACACCTGCACCTATGGACAGGACACCATGCTGAACAAGCAGCCAAGGGCAGAAGCAACCCAGAAGAGACAACAAAGGATGACTGTCATAGATGTTCCCCAGGTAATTCAAATCCAGGTAATTCAAATTGTTTTGTATAAAAACATTTTTTGCACAAAAGAAACTATTCAAATTCTGAAAATATTCAAACAAAATCGAGTCTGTGCTAATCACACCTTCTGTGTTTGTCCTCCAATAACACCTAGCTCTTGCTCAAGCAGTGCATATACACCTACATGTATCAAACTGTTGGACATGTCATATAAAGGTATACTGCTTGTCTTTCGAGACTAAACAAAATATTAAAATACCAGCTGGAAACGTATAATATTACACCAGTGCTTTATTTACCATAAACCAATATATATACCCATAACTAACTTAATAATAATTGTTATTTTTGTATTTTAGTGTCAGAAGTTCCAGTTCCACTTGCTGTAAGGCCAGAAATTCCAGTTCCACCTGCTGTAAGGCCCACAAAAACCAAGGCAAAACCCCATTGCTCAGTGTGCAAGAAAACCTATTAAATTAAAATTAATTAAATTGTTAATCTCTAAATTATATATTGTGTTTCTTTTTTTGAATTTATTTGTGGAACTCTGTAAACTAGCTTGTAGCTAAGTATGTCCTCCTCGTTAAATAAAGTATTGTATTGTGTAAACCTATGAAAGAGCATAAAGGTGTTGTTGATTGTCCAAAGAACAACCCTCGTCCCCTTATCAGTACAGAGTGAACCAGAAATGTCTACCAGCTATCTCAGTGATTTGATATTTTATCAATGGACAATCTAGGTAGCAATATATTATACTGTCAACTTCCATAGGCTAATCGATCACTCCTGTGACCAGCTCAGTGAAATCGATTGCCCTATTTCATTGGCATGACATCAAAACAAATAGATGAAAGCCGCCATTCTTATTATATTGGGAAAATTAGCCAATTTGAAGGAAGGCAATCTATGGCAGAACAGCTTTATTTTGTATGTCTGTTGTTAAAGACGAGTGTTTTGACCTCCTAAGATGGCAGCTGTGTCTATCATGTGACACCATAATTAAATAGGGCAATTGAATTTGAGGCTTAAAGGGGCTATGTCACGGTATATGCATGTATGGAGTCAGTGTTCGATTGGTGTGTGGGTTAAAACAGTTCAACCCCCTCCTTCAATGCTGGATTGAAAGTAGTTTCATTATTTTACTTGAATAATGTATATTTACACAGTTTATTAGTCATTTTTGAATATTTGCTTTGATTTTTACCATCCCACACGTGCGCAAGGTTCGTCAGTTCATATGAGAATCTCTGATAATGAGTGTGTCTGGCCCGGACATCTAATGTAATGGTCTCCCACCATGACACAGTTCCTAAGGTTAGGCCAGAGCATTGAAAACATGTCCATCTTGTAAAAGGGGTTAGTCAGATTTTACTGTTTTCCAATTTACTACTCAAACGTTTAAATTTTAATATTATTATCCTATTTTCAAAATTTGTGTAAAATTATAGAAAGGAACACAGCAAGTGCTTTCCAATAGCCCAGGGCTAGTAGTTTCGCTTGTCAGGGTAGTGATTCCTGTTCACAGGTTGCCTGAATGGACACATATGGACATACATGTAGGTTAATAGCCCACATTCGATATATGCTTCACTTCTCACACACAAAGGTTCTGGGGCATAATTAAATTCATTATTGTTATTTCATTAATCACTGCACATTATTCCCCAGAGCCTTGTACATGTATTGAATCATTTGTATGTGACCAGTGAAGCCTATATCAAAAGTGGCCAATGGCACTGAAAGTTTGACTGTTCATTGTTGTTCTCCTTAAAGTTTATATAAGTTATGAAGTACTTTCATCTTCATCTTCTTCAAATTCAGTGAAGGTTTCTTTCCCAGCATTGAATTTTGTCCTGATTGTGTCATATGCACATGCTAGTAGAGGAATTCTATTGTTGCCCAGATAACCGTAGACTAACTGGATGTACTCTCTGTATGAGACAACTCGTAGAAATCTGTAAATAAAGAAGTTTATATGTTAGTACCAATTGTTTGATACAGTTGAAGCCCTTTGTGAAACTGCCCTTGTAGGTGACCAGCTCCCCTCAGAGACCACTCTTGTGCTCTGTAGTAACCAGCCACTCTCATAAGTGACCACCGCGCGTACCACCACCTTTGGAATTTTTCTTTGTTTTTAAACTCTTGTAAGTAACCACTCCAGAGACATGATCCCAGACTGTGCAATGAGTCAACTAAATATAAATATGCACTAGCATTTTGCAACAATATTCTTATTATATCTGACATTCATGCTGTTACAGTAGAGTAGTACAGTATTGTATACTGTGATATCAGTCGCACTATATAACTCTCATAAGCGAGCAACTACTCCTGATTCCAGTTCTGACTAGTTATGAGCACCTTTTCCTGATTCCCAGTGTGGTTGCTTACGAGAGCTACTATTTTTAATTAACATACACGATAGATCAAAATACTCTGATAAACCTTCCACTTTCCTGGTCAGACTAAACACGGAACTGTGTTCATTGATTTCAATTCATACCTTGGTCATTATTGAGCATTATTAATGCCTGGTATAAATCTTTCCTTACATATTAGTATGCAGTGTTGGATCTAGGATGTGCCATTATGGGATGTTTCCCGCTAAAACATATATAGTTGGTGCATGTTTCTCAATTGAGAGGGCCAATATGGTGCACACTGAATTTCCACGAACTGTAAAATATTATCAAATAAAAAGTAAATTCCGAAAAGGGTAAATATAAGAGGAATTACGATATTAGGATACGATAGGCAACTAGTTCCTGTAAAAACGACATTAGGAAACTGTTTATCGTATCTTCATTTATAGCGATTCTTACAAGTAAATAAAGGCTTATATGATTGTTGCGATTGCAAGGATCACTGGATTCTTTTGGCATCCTGCAATGTTTTTTTTGGGAGACCACGGCCACGGGAAGCCCATGAAGGGCTATGATAACTTATTTTAATTTTGGACAGTTTAACTCACCAGCTTTTCCTTGCTTCGAGGCCTTCCACTGAACCGATTCTGGAGGTCTCCGTCTGTACTCTTATAACCCATTCAGGCATTCTTCATCGGCGAGTGGCTCATCCGCGCCGTCCGCTCTCTTTGCCGGCAGATTATTCTGCTTCAAGCTCATAGTTGATAAAATTTAGCTCGGAATTGTCCGATGAACAACTGTCTTCAGATTCGGAGCCTGACGAAGACATTTTGTCAAAAGGTCCAGCAGAAAATAACAGAACTTACGACGCAAATAAGAAAGAACGAACCAAAAGTATATGAGAGAAGCCTTTATCACGTGACATGGCTCCCTACTATGACGTAACTAGTCCCAGACCCCACCAAGTCGCTAAGCTGACGGTAAAAGTTCACGGCTCTCATCTTTGAAAAGCCGTAAAAAAAAGAGAAATGCTTTAAAGAGGGTCTGAATGGGGGGGTCTACATGTCAGTTGTCAGTTAACATTTTGGTCATTTGTCAGTTGTCAGTTAACATTTTAGTCATTTGTCAGTTGTCAGTTAAAATTTTGTTTTGTCAGTTAAACTTTAGTTAACCATTAACTGATCAGATCCTGTTTGGGGTTATTGAACGTTTTTTTTATACAAGGTCATACAATATAAGGCCATATAATGCAGCAGATTGACAATATAATACTTTATCAAATTCATTAATATTTCATGAAGCAATTTCATGAAGGTAATTAATAAAACATCAGTGTCTATAATTCTACTAGAGATGTCGTCCTGATTTACATAAACTTTGGCTTCGATTTTCTTGGCCAAAATAAGTCTTACCGCCAAAATAACTGAAAACATGACTCTCTACATCTAGACGTTTGATAAGTGCGATAAAGAATTCGCGTCCGATCTATATGGAATTTACAAACTCTCGCCTTGACTCGAGTTTGTAAATCCCATAAAGATCGTCCGCTCATTATTTATCTATTACATAGAGTATAATATTCTAGTTAATTTTCTAGTTTCTAATGAAACTTACAAAATCATTAATAACTAATCATGCAAACACAATAGAAATCGTAAGCGCGGAGAGAGTTTATAATTCAGGTTATAGAGCTGTGAAGGCCTCACGTTAATATCGCATGATAAAACACGTTTTGCGAGGTTTATAAATGAAAAAAATTAGGCTGGGATCTCACTGCCGCTATTTTGCACTATTTACAGCGGAGTTTCTATTGTTCAAATCAAGATTTCCAATTATTATTGGCAAACTCATGCGAAACTACGTAGTTTACAGCGCGAGTGAGACTCCGACCATTATAATACGTTCCTACTACTTACTGGGCTCACAAATCTAGACGCAGAAATGCCTTGACAGCTCTCCCCGAACGGGTCACACAGACTGGACTGACAGTCAGCTCAGTAAGATCGTCAAGGCCAGAAATTGTGTCGTCATTGGAATCGGTATCGTATTCATCAATCTGCTCTTTGTCGACAGACTCGGCAGACTTAATCGACTTAATCATAACAACCACCACGTTGGTTTCATCAACAAATGTTATCGGTTTGCCATGGGTTGGGGTGGTATGCGGACGTCTGATGTGGTCTGGTCTTTGGGAAAATGAACTTTCCATGGGTTGGGGGACTTGGAGTGATATGCGGACGTCTGATGTGGTCTGGTCTTTGGGAAAATGAACTTGCGAACCAGAAGACTTGATGCAGGTCTTGTTATAAACAGCTGGTGGCAGTGCACCAGCCTTGTCCTTTGTAGTTTCACTTCGCACCGTTCTCTGTCGAACTGGCCGATAACTCTCTAGCCAGTTATTCATGACTGCTTCCATTTCGTGGGGAATTGCTTCGCTAGGAAGAGGCGCCATGACTTTAGCGGCACAAAGGGGCATGGCTGACTCCGGCACTGGGTAATAGGACTTGTCATGGGTGTAGTATTTAGCAGCCCAGTTGGTTGTCCGTTTGATGGACTCTTTGACAATTGTGCCGAAATCCTGGGCGTATTGTAGTACGCTGAAAGTTTCATGCTTGAAATGAGACACTGCATGTAGGTTTTCTACTTGAGCAGTGAGAAGAGATTCAAGCACGATGTCATTGGCAAAGCTGGGATTAATGTCCCTTGTATTATTGCTTAATCTTTTGATCCCCTTGCTGAGCAGGGCCAGAGACGTTTGAGTCTGATAGGATATCGTGCCTTCTGGGCCATTGGCGACTGATGACTCTTTCATGCCATGGCGTTCTTTAACTTCAGAAACAGTCGCTTGTACGTATTGGTCGATTTTCGCTACATTCTCTATTCGGCATCCTGGAGCGAAACAGACTCAACGGATATGCCTTTTGAGTGAATCCCAAAGCTATCATAAAGGCAGCCGAGCATTTTAAGGAACGTTACTGTTCCAGAAAGGCCAGTTAATAGCTTTACTGCGCCAGCAGAAACATCCGTCACAAATAGAGTATTCTCTAAGGAACATATGCCTTTCACTTGTGCAAAGGAGCATGTTTCCTGCGTGCCATCCTGGGACCTGTCCTGTCCACTTACCAGGAAAACATTGACTGACTTGTCAACAGGGTTGTATTGCCTTACCTTACCTGCTTTAGAATCGGTAAAAACAACCTTACCCTTGAAGGCACAAACCCCATTCATTTCAGTAGCCGTACGTGCACCAGCCGCAGAATTGCTATGGACCTTCTCCACTATCTGTGTGCTAAGATTGCACCTATACAGGCCTCCGTGACACGAGGATGCCGAGAAGTATGCACACGTATCCAAGACAGAAATGGATTCGATGTTGAAAGTACTATCCGGAAAGGAAATCAGCTTGACAGAATTCCCACGAATCGTCACGCCATCAAATGCTAATGTTATTTGATGGACAACCCTTTGGTCATCATCAGCACACAATAGGACGTCTTTGCTGGCAGCACATATTGTAGATGGCTTTCCTAAAGTTGTATGGATTTGTACACGCTCCAAGTGTTCCGTGTTGTTAGATATAATATCGAAATGCTCTTGCAATCGCGTGCGTAGCACCATAACTGTTCCATTAGTGTCTAGATTAAATCGTTCCAGATGGCTTACCAGGTCAACACGCCTTTTCAGTGAGCCCACCTTTATTCTCACGTTTCCTTTCAGGTCGACGAATGAGATAACTGACGATTCTCTTTCTGCGATGAAAACAGTTCCATTGCTATAGCATATATCTCTTGCATCCTTTAAGTTCTCTTTAGTAACAGAAACATCAGCTGGTTGGTGCAGCCGAACCATAAGGAGTTTAGAAGTGCAGGAATCAAAGTTATAGTCAAGTATTAGGATTGAGCCTTGTGGACCTGGACATATTGCAATTGGTCGAGGGCATACACCTGCTAGGTTGCTTTTCCAGAATCTGTACTTTTCTGGAACTATTGTGTGGACTACCAGCTTCACTTCCTCTAACACTTTAAGGACACCAGGTCGAGTGATACGAATAATGGGCTTCACTGCCATTCTGTCTTTATTTCTTACGCATTCGAGCGAGAGTAGTTTCCTCATTTTCCCCCTGATATCTAAGTCAGCGTTGTCGCGTAACGTGCGAAGCAAAACAAGATTACTAAGTTCACCGTCCAGGTCAATGAACCAGTTGGACCAGCTACACTTTATACTTTTTCCCAGATGGACAACATCTGGAAGCGGAACGACAAGTTCTAATTCAGGTGGTATACTTTGACTTTCTACCATGTCACTGATTTGAAGGAGAGCCTTCTTGTTACATGCTTCACAATCAGTTGATACTGCTAAGACAGCTAGTTTATTGCAGGTCTCGCCATGCTCTAAACAAGCGTCACATGCTCTAAGTGATGTAAGGTGCGAGATCTGTCCCTTGTCTTTACACTCCATACACACTGATTTTAAAGACAGACATTCGTCGCACTTACTAACGCAATCTGACGTTTCGCTTGTTACAATGTGCTTGTTGCTGTGCTGTCTTTGCAAGCACCGCTCGCAGGTCTGAATGGTTTTGATTTCGTTTTCCATACTCGAGAAGATAACTTCCCCCGTCACAGACTTAGGGCGGTAGTGAACAGCTACTGGCATCGTAACACCGTTATCGAGAGAAATCGCACAGGTGACATCTGCACTGGTAATAAGATTAATCTTTATCTCTTCAGGAACTGGTATAGGATGCTCTTTCACGTACGACAAATCTACTTTATGTATCAGTCCAACGACAGTTTTCTGCCTTTGGTCGTATTCAAGACCTGGTTTCAACGCAGTGCCATCACTTGCTAAAGCCACCGGGATAACCTTAACTATATCTGTTTCAATGATATTGTGCACTTTTGCTTTGGGGTGTTGTGACAGGGAATGGAGAGTTTGTAAATGTGGTTTTATGACTCCACTTTCTGTCGTGTATCCAGCCTGACAGCGTTTTAATGCATTTGTGGAGGGGCCACACAGATTGAAATCAGAGAATGACTTAAATGCTTTTACTCCACCTTTCCCAGTCCCGAAAAAGCCAGGTCCTCTTACAAACTTTCGCGTTCTCTCACCTCCAAGGTACTTGATTGTAGCGAAAAATTCACACACCTCATCGTCCCATTTGAAGTTGGAAGCAGCAGCGGTTTGATCAATCATGGCAAATGAAGTGGTGTCATCAATAAACTTGTAGTAGATGCAGTTCTCCGGTATTTTTCCATCTTTAAGAAGTTTGTCTAACTTGAGAGCAAGCGGATGGGCATTATCTACACAGCTGTCGGTAAATAAAAATGCAACAAAAAAATAAACTAATCCATCATTTCAAGGGTAAAACTGCTAAGTTGCATGGACACAGCCTCATTTTGAGAGTATCCAATACAGGAATACCGTAGAATCCCAGTTACTAAGCACTGTCTATACGGTCCTATACGATCTATACAATTTGGTGGGGCTTATAACCGGGATTCTACGGTAATCACACAAAAAGGAGCTCAGTAAATTTGGAATTTTGGCATAAGTACCCCATGCTTTTCACGCTGCAACAATTACGAATTCTCAAAAAAATTATTGTATTTATTAGAAGGTGAAAGTAATTTCCTTATATGTGGTAAAAAATTACAAAAATAATAAAGTTCAACTTAAAATAAAAATCTGATCAAACTGAAATGTACGTATCTGCGTATCAGAGTTAGACCTTACCCGAGGCGGTATTCTGACAAAGTTTGACAAAACTGAACTGATGGTTCAGGTTTTGTCATGTCATCGTTGTCGCTATAATCAGCAGCAAGTTCTGGTTGCGTCACATCAATGGAACATGCGCATTCATTTTCGCAATCTAAGTCGTTCAAGTCGTCGGAGATCACCAACTCTTCCTCTTGGTATTCACTGCCAAATCAATATATCTCATATCTTATAGTTGAATACTCCTTATACTATCAAACGCCCCATTTGGCAAATAACACATCACAGAATCGTAGCCTGGACACATCTTACTCCTTCGTCTTTATTATTTAACTGTCTAAAAAATCATTTTAGTGGTTTTGACAAGTGACTAGGAGAACACAACCGTCAGAACTGAACAGTCCTTTTAAGAATTATAGGTGTGTAGAAATCGTTTTAAAAGTGGTGCCGGACAGCTTCCTTTCAAAACACATTTCATAAAGCACAATCACAGTGGTAGCGTTTTTTTTTTCTATAAAACAATGTGTGAATTTAATGAACAATAATAAATAAATAATGAAAGAAACGTTTCGTGTAATCATAGTCCTCATTACTTTAATATATATATATATATATAATACAGTGTAAATACAAATGATAAAAACACACAAAAAAGCTAGGCTTTCTAAAATACCTAAACTGCTAAAGGTCTTTTTTTTATTGTAAACAGTTCAGTCTATAGTCTTGAGTTGAAGCCGTGCACTTTTATCTTTGACAACTGGGCTATTCCCAAGGCTACGCGACACCAGTCCGACACCTCTGACATTTTCAATATGTAAATTAAAGGCGATATCCCGCAGGTGGAACAAGTAAGAATGAAATTTTGCCAACCAAAAATATGGTATATCACTACTACCCGGGGATAGGGTTTGATCGTCTAGAATGACTCTAGGCTGGGGTATTTGAGCAACCCCGGGAAAGGGGATGTGGAAGCTTCGATTTGATCTGTACATAAAGTCACATAATTATTATTGTCGCTGTTATGACTGTTATGCGTGTCACCTTTCACCCTGGCTCATCTTCAATGACCTTCAATCCCTGAGTAATCTTTTTTTCCTCAGTTGACTTAAAATTTATCAATTACGATATATTTCTAAAACAGCCTGATTATATGCGTGAGGTCATCCGCGTTTATGTGAAGGAGACGACCACCTCATACCATCAGGCTAACAGGATCGGGACTTATTGGCCCTTATTAAAATATTTTACCCTCATATTTGTCAATCTTTCATGCATTCCTGTAATGTAAATGCAACTAAACGAAAAACGATAATAATCGATATGAACACGCCGGGGTGATACGTACCATTCAATTCACTATTTCCCTCTTCTGACAGCAGGCTTGGCAGCTCGAATAGCCATTGACTGTCCGTCACGATGGCAAAGTTCTCCGATTTAGAGGTTCCAGGAATCTTGGCTAATCGATAAAGTTTTACCGTATATTCCCCCAAGCCGAACTTTTTCGCCTGTTATCGCAGGCCTAAAAATTCCGTGATATGCTTCTTCAGGCTAAAAATACAGGAATGCTTCTCTAGGTCAATAGAGACTCGGATCCGGTGACGTTCAAATGCATTATCCTGACCTTTTCGATAAAAGCTTACAAGTACCTTTGCAATACCAATCAAACTCATGGTTGCTGTTCATCTTCTCTATGAAAAGCATCGTATTTCAAAGGTCATACTCATTGGTAATACTGTACAAACCATTGACTGACAGCTGTGACAGTGTGACGTCTGTAACGGTGGCTGTAACAACCGGAAATAATGCGAACAACACAATGTCCTGCCATTTGCACCAGTTGAAGCTTAATTTCCGGCGTTCTTAACGGGATTCTTACGGGTTTTGAAGGATTTTTCTTTATGTTATCATACCAAAAATAAGATTTGTCAGTTGTCAGTTATTTTTCGGTTGTCAGTAGTCAGTGAAAAATAACCTTGTTTGTCAGTTGTCAGTTGCATTTTGGCCATTTGTCAGTAGTCAGTTAACCCCATTCAGACCCTCATAGAAGTAATGAGGGATGGAGTCAGAGAAAAGGATAGGGAAGGGAGGTAGAATACGAAAACCTGCTCAATTCATTTTACAATAATGTGCCCCCTAAAAAACTAAACCCCATCTTTTTTTATGACTCCCCAAAAAGAAAGGATCCCTATTTAGAATGATTGATATCTAACAAAAATAACCTAGGTTGAAAAAAATAACCTAGGTTGAAAAAAAGAAACTAGGTTGAAATAAATAAACTAGTTTGGACAAATTTAACCTGAAGTTTTTTTGACCTGCAACATATATAAACCGAGGTTACTTGCCTTGAATGAATGATAGTGCGTTGAAGCCGGTCTTCGTCAACATTGTGTGAAGTTCACTCTTCAAACTGTTACAAAGGAATGAGGCCGGTCTCCTTGACCGCCGCATCTTTTGTAAACAGGGTATCTGTTTTCCGCTAATGGCAGTTTATCCTGAAGTATCAAACTATTTACTTTTGTCGCTAATCATCGAACAAATAAACACAACAAGGATGAATGGTCAGATTTGATATGAATCTGATCAATTTCCTACCTTCAGATCACCTATGATCACTGCTAGGGCTAACTAAACATAATTTGGCAAAACATAATTCATTGATATTAAACTAAGTCGTGCCTCTACATAAACGACATTATATATGGTTTCGCCCATAATATCGTGGTTTTAGTTTATATTTTTTTGTTGTATTTAGTTATTTTGATAGTCATTTCTGTTTTAGAGATTTTGATATCATTTGTAAAGCGCCATTGAACTTAGGAAAAGAGCGCTATATAAGTTCTAATTATTTTTATTATTATTATGTACTTAAAATTACGTGGTCGATGACGTCATCGTTACGACATCACCACTAAGTCATTGATGGGGACCCAATACCATGTCTGTTAAGGTTTGAGCCAACTGCCATTAATATTGAGCGAGTTAGGCATGAATACATACAAGGGTTTACATCACAAGCGGCAGGACCCAAATGCGCATGCCTACTGATTTATCGCTCGAGCACACAAATCTCCCACATGGTAAAATATTTGGTTGCCCAAGAATATAAGTACCCTAGGGGACCCGACGATGAGGCCTTGGTCAACGTCAGTTCCAACAACAATTAATGTTCGACATCGATCTTCAATTATTAATTAAACGAACCATCGATTATACTATTATCTTATCAATTGACTTTCCAGTAGTGAGTGAGTGCAACGTCGTTACCAGGGTCTTCTTTGTCAGATCCAAGATGGCGGCTACTCCGAGAGAAGACCCTGGCAAACGCTGAGCTGTCACGTATTCTGATTGGCTCTTCGGTTATGACGCAAATATTGCTCTAACTATGCTTTTTATTGGCCAAACGGGCTGAGTCCACCGAGATGATTCGTATGTAGTTTAATGTTCTCAAATTTTATCAATAAAACGATTTTAAATAATCTTAAAATACGTTGTGCAGGTAGAGCAATATATGAAGTATATTACTGGGAAGTTTTCTGGTAAGTTTCATCAGTGGGAAAGCCAGGAGAAGCCGTTTAACCTGAGCATGTGCTATCGATCGCTTTTTTAGGATTATCTTCTAGCTTAGATACATCCTGGTAGCATTGTGATACCCTTCTATTGTTTCTTTATCCAAGTAAACTCCGTTTCGAGCCGTTTAGTAGACCTGTACGCCGCGTGAAAATACTATTAATCGCATCTCGCTCACTCCGGATTTGGATACCTATGGTTTGTATAATTAGTTTGGCCGCGTGAGTGGGTGAGTGAGTGAGTGAGTGAGCGAGTGACAAGGAATGCACGATTTCTCCAACCATCCCGTTAACTCGTCCCTGCGCTTGCGCGCATCCACGAGTTAAGAAAGGAATGAACTGGATTCTTATTTCTACAGTTAGACAATTACTTTTAGAAGTACATGTATTCTTCAGTGAAAAATACATCTTACCTGTTGTAGGATGTTTTGTTATAACAGCGATTGTTGTTGTCCTTATAGAAGAAGCGAGGGAATATGTTTGCGACGTGGAAACACTGGTTGTTTTGCACGAATCAAATCGTCGAATGATTTCACTTTTACAGTGTGCTAACAAAAACAAAATAAAACAGAAAGGAGTGAATGTTAAACTGGTTTAGTACAGATAGTACATAGAGGACATAGTTAATATTCGTAAAAAAATCTTTTAGAATCATTATTACCTGTTTTGTACTCACAAATCCGTCCCCTCGATAAATCGTTTCTTTGGTTGTTGTATAACCCTTGTGTACCATGTGGCCAGTTCTTTGCCATTACCACGTAATTTCCCACATCATTTGGACTCCCTGGCTGCCATTTGTCGTTATATTCCAAGGTCTGGTTACTAAGCCATTTCCATTCTTGCTTTACTTTCCTCAAACCGATGCACCATTGATTTGTATCTTTACGTGACGTGTTTCTTTTTTGAATTTCATTGTTAATAAAATTCCATTCCTCTAATGTTTCTATAGAAACCAGAGCACCTCCTTTGGCTGTACATAATTCTCTGCTTTTGTCCCATGGTTTTCCGTCACCATGAAATGTATAACAAGAGCACTGTACCGCCACTGTTGAAACATAATAAGGCAACTTACAGTGATTTAAATTAATATAGATAATATCAGCGTATGGGGCGGAGTAACATTAAGGATAAATTTCACGCGCACTTTCAAAGTTTGCAAAATTGGCCGAGTCGCGCAGTCACGAGGCCTCATGCGATTACTTCTTTATAGCGTGCAATGCAGGCGTTTTATTTGCGAAACCGCAATATATGCAGGCGTTTTATTTGGGAAACCGCAATATATGCAGGCGTTTTATTTGGGAAACCGCAAGGCTTTTATTTGGGAAACCGCAAGGCCTTTTATTTGGGAAACTGCAATATATTTGGACGAGGTAAGAATGGCGCAAAGACAATAAGGAAGTAGCGGGGAGGGGAGGAGAAGAAAGGGAACGCCTGCCCGCAACGCCCGTGATTTTGAAAAACGCCTCCTAATCAGAGTTATGCATGTCTGATATGTCAAATATTAGCAGTACAAGTTTCCTCGCTGATTTTCGGCCTCAGAAAATGTACATTTCCTCCATAATTTACCGGGTTATCAACCTCTAAATCATCAACGTAACTTCTCTAATATCAAGTGATTTTAATTGGTGTTTTTGTAACAAGTCTTCTATAGGAATTTGGCCGCCACCAATATTTGAATTTGGTAAACAATCTGATGCGATGTAACCGCAGTGTTGGGTTCGTTAACATCATTGTTTGCACATATATCATAGACGAAATAATCTGAAAACAGCACTTTACTTTCGAAATATATTCAAAAATAGAATCAGGCACCATCGGAGTTGTTGCATATGTAATATGAAGTTCATAGTTTTAATATAAGTGCTTGAAATAATTTCATTTATGCGCCTACTTGAATATGGACGTTGACTTTTAAGCTTCCCAGAAAATGTCTGCCCAAAAAATGTATAATATCAATTAAGCAATTTGGAATGTTGTGTGTGTTGTAAATCTAGCCTTCAATTCCAATGAAGTCACTTGATTTTAGAGGGAAACAACGACTTCGTCATCGTCATATCCATTTAGTTTCCTTCACACGAACAAGGAGTTGGAAAATCAAACTTTTTTCCCAAACCCGGGTGCTGAGACTTACTCACCATTCTTCCAACCTAAAGACCAGTTGATGCCAACCTTATTTCTGTTCCAGCCTTCTTTAAAGATTTAGCTTTAGAGCACGAAAATTAACTCGCTGTATTGAGAAATATTCGAAACCTTTTCCTGAAGTTTTCCTCGATGAACGAATGGATGAACGAATGATTGGTGCCAATTGAAATTGTCAATACCGCACCAATCAGAAGCCTTCTTTTGTGGACGAACGACGTTTTTCAAAATCATAGGCTTTGCGGGCAGGCGTTTCTTTTTTCTCCTCCCATCTCCTCCTTCTTTTCTTTTCCTCTCTTCCCTTCCCCCCTTCCCTCGCTTTTCGTCCTCGCCCCATCCCTACTCGTCTGAAATTCGTTCGCGAGCGGAAAACATCCACGAAAGCGGGAAAACCCACTAGAAACGCCTGCATTGCAGGCTAACTTGCTTATAACGTAGAGGATTTCTTTCAGAGATAAAGACATTGAAAACAAAATCTACGAGTACGTGTGCTCGATGAAAAACCTAGTCAAACTGAAGCCTTATCATCATACTCGCTTCACGTAATCTCGACAAAAAACACAGTGTAAAAAATTAAATTCCAACCTGATTATATACTCTTTTTTCTACAGAGAGGTTAAGGCGGAAACGAGGAACGTCTGAACTTAGTTTGTCAGGCAAAGGAACTCAAACTGACTCAGTCGCTGCCAAAAGATAAATTAAGTTTGCAGTGACAAAATAACAATACAAACTAGTACACTGCTCGAATATTAATTAAGTGGGACAACTGACAGTCAAAGCTAAAATCATATACGTATCACTGACACGCGTTTTATGCAGGTAACAGATAGCGCAACGACAGTAAAACCGCACCGCTTAAGCTTCGATAAAGTTTTAATTGCCCAAAGGTATTAAAATGTACACCATCCTTCGTATAAATGTGTTTAGATGAGTTCCATAAACTTCTGTCCTTCCAGAAATTGCTAAAGGAAGTGAGGAAATAACCACGTGTAAGTACTTGTTAAGAAGTTTAAATTGAGTGTTGAACATAGATGCCTTCTCCCTGAAAATTGTCTGGCAAATCGTAATGCATTTCACATTATACTGTCTGAGTCGGAGTGCAAAAATTGTACTAGTTCCTCCAGGGACGAACCAACTGTGGCTGAGCTCAAATGAGTTAAGTCATTGGTGCCTAGTTCTAGAAGGACAATAGAGAGCTTAAGCATCAACGACGGCGACAGCAGCGAGGACGGGACCTAGAAAAATGCTTTCTCCCGAATTGTGATGTTTATTATTTCCTTCAACGCCTTTAATTACTTTTCACATTCATATCTTCGAAAAATATGATAAACATAGAGTTCCGTTCACACCGTACGAAAAACGTAGTGATTTACTTTTATACGTTGGCGTTTTCTTGTAAACGTAAAATTTGGAGATTTCACGTTGTGTTTTTTCAGACAACGGTTGAAATGTAGGGGACTGCGTGCATTTCCACGTGTAGTTATTGTATTTTGTAATTAAGGATATTGTTTTATGCCGTTGTCTTAGACGTTGCCGTCGTAGTTGCTTAAGCTCTCTAATGTCCGGAAAAAAGACTCCACGACATGAAGGGCAAATTGCAAAACCTTTTTGACTGTCCTCCCTCCTGTGCCCCACCACTTTGATGGGTTGATGGGTTCTTGCAAACTCAGAGAAAGACTCATCGTTGGGTCGAATGAGGAATTGATAAAGGTATATTAAAGCCGACGAATAAATTAATTGCCGAGAATAAGAACACGTGGTGTCTCCATAATATAAAATGAAAGAAAAATAATGGGGCATGGATTTGCCAGACAGCACAACTTAGACTTAATAAAATGTAACTCCGGTATCAACCAAAATAATGTATATGTTGTAGTTTAAAAATACTTCAGGTTAAATTTGTCCAAACTAGTTAATTTTTTTTCAACCTAGTTAATTTTTTCCCAATTAGGTTATTTTGGTTCAACCTAGTTTATTTTTGTCCAACCTAGGTTATTTTTCCCAAACGGTATTTTTTTAGGGTTTTTTAAATGTAGGGTAGCATTATATTTATCTGTAAGTTGTTTAGTGACTAGCTCTAAACACCTTAAATTAGTGAGCACCAGTTGTTGACGGTTAGGGTGTTTTTAAATGTAGAGGGAGGGTTTGTATTAGTTCACAGGACCATTAAATAAGCATTATATTTATCTGTTATTTACTGACTTAGCCGTAAAATGAATTTGTGACTAGCTCTAAACACCCTAAATTAGTGAGCACCCGTTAAAAAAACTGGGTTGAAAAAAAATAAACTAGATTAACCAAAATAAACTAGGTTTAAAACAAATACTAGTTTATTTTGGTTCAACCTAGGTTATTTTTGTCCAAACTAGTTTATTTTTGTTCAACCTAGGTTATTTTTTTCAACCTCGTTTATTTATTTCAACCTAGTTTATTTTTTAACCTCGCTTATTGTGATTCAACCTAGTTTATTTCTTATTATGGGTCCAATCACAGTAGAATTTCTCTTCCCTTATTAATTATTTACCTGTGATGTCTTAAGTAATAAATTAGCGCTATAAGCTACATGTAGTATAATTTACAAACTGCTTCTTTATAACGCTTTATTCTCAGGAGTTAGATGTTCGTTATTTAGAATGCGTACTTCCATTTTTTTCTAGTCACGGCATGTTATTCTATTTGGCAAGCTGAGTCTAACGAGTACGAGGTTTAGTCCAAGATCTTCTGGACTTAATTTAAGATACTGTTTAGCTCTTTCGTAGAAGTCTTCTTCCAGATTTTATATTATTTAGCTCAGTGATTACTCTGTAAAAGTCGAGTGGAGCCGTAAAGTAAACCTGATCATCGATAAACAATATATGTTTCGGAATTTACTTCCCTTGAGTTTTCATAAAAGAACACAAACTTCGTCTGTATTTTAGTCTGTTATATTTTTCAAAGTTCGATTTCGTTAGCATGGGTGAATACATAATTTGAATAATTTCCAAGTCGACGGTTCAGGGTTCAAGTCTCGTCTGGGATGAAACAAAGTAAGTAATAATGATGTGTAATATTAATTAATGTAATGGTGGTAAGGGGTTCATGGTGGGGTAGAAGGAAAATAGTAGGACATAGAAGTAATGAGGGATGGAGTCAGAGAAAAGGATAGGGTAGGGAGGTAGAATACGAAAACCTGCTCATTTAATTTTAAAATAATGTGCCCCCTAAAAAACTAAACCCCATCTTTTTTTATGACTCCCCAAAAAGAAAGGATCTCTATTTAGAATGATTGACATCTAACAAAAATAACCTAGGTTGAAAAAAATAACCTAGGTTGAAAAAAATAAATTAGGTTGAAATAAATAAACTTGTTTGGATAAATTTAACCTGAAGTTTTTTGACCTGCAACATATATAAACCGAGGTTACTTGCCTTGTGTGAAGTTCACTCTTCAAACTGTTACAAAGGAATGGGGCCGGTCTCCTTGACCGCCGCATCTTTTGTAAACAGGACATCTGTTTTCCGCTAATGGCAGTTTATCCTGAAGTATCAAACTATTTACTTTTATCGCTAATCATCGAACAAAAAAACACAACAAGGATGAATGGTCAGATTTGATATGAATCTGATAAATTTCCTGCCTTCAGATCACCTATGATCACTGCTAGGGCTAACTAAACATAACTTGGCAAAACATAATTCATTGATATTAAACTAAGTCGTGCCTCTACATAAACGACATTATATATGGGTTCGCCCATAATCTCGTGGTTTTAGTTTATAACTTTTTTTTTTTTTTGTATTTAGTTATTTTGATAGTCATTTCTGTTTTAGAGATTTTGATATCATTTGTAAAGCGCCTTTGAAGGAAAAGAGCGCTATATAAGTTCTAATTATTTTTATTAGTATTAAGTACTTAAAATTACGTGGTCGATGACGTCATCGTTACGACATCACCACTAACTCATCGATGAGGACCCAATACCATGTCTGTTAAGGTTTGAGCCACCTGCCATTAATATTGAGCGAGTTAGGCATGAATACATACAAGGGTTTACATCACTAGCGGCAGGACCCAAATGCGCATGCCTATACTGGTTTATCGTTCGAGCACACAAATCTCTCACATGGTAAAATATTTGGTTGCTCAAGAATATAAGTACCCTAGGGGACCCGACGATGAGGCCTTGGTCAACGTCAGTTCCAACAACAATTAATGTTCGACATCGATCTTCAATTATTAATTAAACGAACTATCGATTATACTATTATCTTATCAATTGACTTTCCAGTAGTGAGTGAGTGAAACGTCGTTACCAGGGTCTTCTCCGTCAGATCCAAGATGGCGGCTACTACGAGAGAAGACCCTGGTAAACGCTGAACTGTCACGTATTCTGATTGGCTCTTCGGTTATGACGCAAAGGTTGCTTCTAACTATGCTTTTTATTGGCCAAACGGGCTGAGTCCACCGAGATGATTCGTATGTAGTTTAATTTTCTCAAATTTTATCAATAAAACGATTTTAAATAATCTTAAAATACGTTGTGTAGGTAGAGCAATAGATGAAGTATATTACTGGGTAGTTTTTTGGTAAGTTTCATCAGTGGGAAAGCCAGGAGAAGTGGTTTGACCTGAGCATGTGCTATCGATCGCTTTTTTAGGATTATCTTCTAGCTTAGATACATCCTGGTAGCATTGTGATACCCTTCTACTGTTTTTTTATCCAAGTAAACTCCGTTTCGAGCCGTTTAGTAGACCTGTACGCCGCGTGAAAATACTATTAATCGCATCTCGCTCACTCCGGATTTGGATACCTATGGTTTGTATATTTAGTTTGGCCGCGTAAGTGGGTGAGTGAGTCAGTGAACGAGTGAGCGAGTGACAAGGAATGCACGATTTCTCCAACCATCCCGTTAACTCGTTCCTGCGCTTGCGCGCATCCACGAGTAAAGAATGGAATGAACTGGATTCTTATTTCTACAGTTAGACAATTACTTTTAGAAGTACATGTAGTCTTCAGTGAAAAATACATCTTACCTGTTGTAGGATGTTTTGTTATAACAGCGATTGTTGTTGTCCTGATAGAAGAAGCGAGGGAATGTGTTTGCGACGTGGAAACACTGGTTGTTTTGCACGAATCAACTCGTCGAATGATTTCACTTTTACAGTGTGCTAACAAAATATAACAGAAAGGAGTGAATGCTAAACTGATTTAGTACAGATAGTACATAGAGGACATAGTTAATATTCGTCAACTTTTCATTTAGAATCATCATTACCTGTTTTGTACTCACAAATGCGTCCCCTCGGTAGATACGTTCTTTGGTTGTTGTATAACCCTTGTGTACCAGATGGATAGTTCTTTGCCATCACCACGTAGTTTCCCTTAACATTTGGTATCTTTCGCTGCCATTTGTTATAGTTCAAGGTCTGGTTACTAAGCCATTTCCATTCTTGCTTTACTTTCCTCAAACCTATGTACCATTCAGTTGCATCTTTCTGTGACGTGTTTCTTTTTTGAATTTCATTGTTAATAAAATTCCATTCCTCTATTGTTTCTATAGAAACCAGAGCACCTCCTGTTTCTCTACAGAACTCTCTGCTTTTGTCCCATGGTTTTCCGTCACCATGAAATGTATAACAAGAGCACTGTACCGCCACTGTTGAAACATAATAAGGCAAGTTACAGTGAGTTAAATTAATATAGATAATATCAGCGTATGGGGCGGAGTAACATTAAGGATAAATTTCACGCGTACTTTCAAAGTTTGCAAAATTGGGCGAGTCGCGCAGTCACGAGGACTCATGCGATTACTTCTTTAGCAGGAGTTTTATTTGGGAAACCGCAATATATGCAGGCGTTTTATTTGGGAAACCGCAAGGCTTTTATTTGGGAAACAGCAAGGCGTTTTATTTTGGGAACGGCAATATATGCAGGCGTTTTATTTGGTAAACCGCAAGGCTTTTATTTGGCAAACCGCAAGGCGTTTTATTTGGGAAACTGCAATATATATGCAGGCGTTTTATTTGGGAAACCACAATATATTTGGACGAGAGAAGAATGGCGCGAAGACAAAAAGTAAGTATCGGGGAGGGGAGAAGAAGAAAGGGAACGCCTGCCCGCAACGCCTGTGATTTTGGAAAACGCCTCCTAATTAGTTATGCATGTCTGATTTGTCAAAAATTACCAGTACAATTTTCCTCGCTGATTGTAGGTCTCCGAAAACGTACATTTCCTCCAAAATTTACCGGGTTATGAACCTCTAAATCATCAACGTAACTTCTCTAATATCAAGTGATTTTAATTGGTGTTTTTTTGTAACAAGTCTTCTATAGGAATTTGGCCGCCAGCACTATTTGAATTTGGTAAACAATCTGATGCGGTGTAACCGCAGTGCTGGGTTCGTTCACATCATTGTTTGCACATATATCATTAGACGAAAGAATCTGAAAACAGCACTTTACTTTCGAAATAAATTCAAAAATAGAACCTGGCACCATCGTAGTTGTTACATATGTAACAGGAAGTTCATAGTTTTAATATAAGTGCTTGAAATAATTTTATTTATGCGCCTACTTGAATATGGCCGTTGACTTTTAGGCTTCCCAGAAAATGTCTGCCCAAAAAATGTCCGGGGAAAATGTGTTTTCTCCAATATCGGTCGGGCTAATATAAAAATCATAACTTCTGTACAATATCAATTAAGCAATTTGGATTCTTGTTTGTGTTGTAAATCTAGCCTTCAATTCCAATGAAGTTACTTGATTTCAGAGGGAAACAACGACTTCGTCATCGTCATATCCATTCAGTTTCAGTTGGAAAATCAAACGTTTTGCCCAAATCCGGGTGCTGGAATTACTCGCCATTCTTCCAACCTAAAGACCAGTTGATGCCAACCTTATTTCTGTTCCAGCCTTCTTTAAAGATTTAGCTTTAGAGCACGAAAATTAACTCGCTGTATAGAGAAATATTCGAAACCTTTCGCTGAAGTTTTCCTCGATGAACGAATTGATGAACGAATGATTGGTGCCAATTAAAATTGTCAGTACCGCACCAATCAGAAGCCTTCGTTCGTGGACGAACGACGTTTTTCAAAATCATAGGCCTTACGGGCAAGCGTTTCGTTTTTCTCCTCCCCCCTCCCCCTTCTTTTCTTTTCCTCCCTTCCCTTCTCCCCTTTCTCGCTTTTCGTTCTCGCCCCATTCCTACTCGTCTGAAATTCGTTCGCGAGCGGAAAACATCCACGAAAGCGGGGAAACCCACTAGAAACGCCTACATTGCAGGCTAACTTGTTTATAACATAGAGGATTTCTTTCCGAGAAAAAGACATTGAAAACAAAATCTACGAGTATGTGTGCTCGATGAAAAACCTATAGTCAAACTGATGCCTTATCATCACACTCGCTTCACGTAATCTCGACAAAAAACACAGTGTATAAAATTAAATTCCAACCTGATTACTATACGATACTCTTTTTCTACAGAGAGGTTAAGGCGGAAACGAGTAACGTCTGAACTTAGTTTGTCAGGCAAAGGAACTCAAACTCACTCAGTCGCTGCCAAAAGATAAATTAATTTTGCAGTGACAAAATAACAATGCAAACTAGTACACTGCTCGAATATTAATTAAGCTAGTGGGACAACTGATAGTCAAAGCTAAAATCATATACGTATCACTGACACGCGTTCTATGCAGGTGCCTGGGAAACCAGGCGACTCTTATCGCTCCCACTCGCGAAAGAGACTCTTTCGCGAGTAGAGAGCAATAAGAGTCGGCTGGTTTCCCAGGCTATAAAACCGCACCCCCTAAGTTTTCATTGCCCAAATGTATTACAATGTACATCATCCTGCGTATAAATGTGTTTTAAGACGAGTTCCATAAACCTCTGTCCTTCCAGAAATTGCTAAAGGAAGTGAGGAAATAACCACGTGTAAGTACTTGTTAAGAAGTTTAAATTGATCGCATGACTGTTGAACATAGGTGCCTTCTCCCTGAAAATTGTCTGGTAAATCGTAATGCATTTCACATTATACTGAGTGGGAGTGCACCATGTGTACTAGTTCCTCCAGGGACGAACCAACTGTGGCTCGGACCAAATGAGTTAAATCATTGGTGCCTATAGTTCTAGAACGACAATAGAGAGCTTAAGCATCAACGACGGCGACGGCAACGAGGCGGGACCTAGAAAAATATTTTCTCCAGAATTGTGATGTTTATTATTTCCTTCGTTCGCCTTTAATTACTTTTCACATTCATATCTTCGAAAAAAATGATAAACATAGAGTTCCGTTCACGCCGTACGAAAAACGGAGTGATTTAATTTACTTTTATACGTTGGCGTTCTCTTGTAAACGTAAAATTTGGAGTTTTCACGTCGTGTTTTTCCAGACAACAGTTGAAATGTAGGGGACTGCGTGCATTTCCACGTGCAGTTATTGTATTTTGTAATTAAGGCTATTGTTTTATGCCGTCGTCCTAGACGTTGCCGTCATAGTTGCTTAAGCTCTCTAATGTCCGGCGCAAAAGACTGTTGACACGAAGGTCAAATTGCAAAACCGTTTTGACTGTTCTCCCTGATCCTGTGCCCCACCACTTTGATGGTTTGATGGGTTCTTGCAAACTCAGAGAAAGACTCAGCGTTACGTTGGGACGAATAAGGAATTGATTAAGGTATATTAAAGCCGACGAACAAATGAATTGCCGAGAATAAGAACACGTGCATGGTGTCCCCACGTGCATGGTATTTTTTAGGGTTTTTTAAATGTAGGGTAGCATTATATTTATCTGTAAGTTGTTTAGTGCCTAGCTCTAAACACCCTAAATTAGTGAGCACCCGTTGTTGACGGTTAGGATGTTTTTAAATGTAGAGGTAGGGTTTGTATTAGTTCACAGGACCATTAAATAAGCATTATACTATTGTTTACTGACCTATTTGTGACTAGCTCTAAACACCTTAAATTAGTGAGCACCGTTAAAAAAACTGGGCTGAAAAAATAAACTAGATTAACAAAAATAAACTAGTTTATTTTGGTTCAACCTAGGTTATTTTTGTCCAAACTATAGTTTATTTTTGTTCAGCCTAGGTTATTTTTTCAACCTCGTTTATTTATTTCAACCTAGGTTATTTTTTAACCTAGGTTATTTTTTAACCTAGGTTATTTTTTAACCTAGGTTATTTTTTAACCTAGGTTATTTTTTAACCTAGGTTATTTTTTAACCTAGGTTATTTTTTAACCTAGGTTATTTTTTAACCTCGCTTATTTTTATTCAACCTAGTTTATTTCCTATTATGGGTTCAATCACAGTATAATTTCTCTTCCCTTATTAATTATTAACCTGTGATGTGATGTCATAAATTAGCGCTATAAGCTACATGTATATATAGTATAATTTACAAACTGCTTCTTTCAGTATAACGCTTTATTGTCAGGAGTTAGATGTTCGTTTTTTAGAATGCGTACTTCCATTTTGTTCTAGGCACGACATGTTGTTCCATTTGGAAAGCTGAGTCTAACGAGTACGAGGTTTAGTCCAAGATCCTCTGAACTTAATTTAAGATACTGTTTAGCTCTTTCGTAGAAGTCTTTTTCCAGCTTTTATATTATTTAGCTCAGTGATTACTCTGTAAAAGTCGAGTGGAGCCGTAAAGTCATAAAGTAAACCTGACCATCTATAAACAATATATGTTTCTGAATTTACTTCCCTTGAGTTTTCATAAAAGAACGCAGAGTCAACACAAACTTCGTCTGTATTTTAGTCTGTGTTATATTTTTCAAAGTTCGATTTCGTTAGCAGTGCACATGCGTGAATACATAATTTGCATAATTTGCAAGTCGACGGTTCAAGGTTCGAGTCTCGTCTGGGATGAAACAAAGTAAGTAATAATGATGTGAAATATTAATTCATGTAATGTAATGTAATGTAATGTAATATAATGGTGGTAAGGGGATCATGGTGGGGTAGAAGGAAGATTATGGGACATAGAAGTAATGAGGGATGGAGTCAGAGTAAAGGGAAGGGAGGGGAGGTAGAATACGAAAACCTGCTCAATTCATTTTAGAATGTGGCCCCTAAAAAAACTAAACCCCATTTTTTTGATGACTCCCCAAATAGAAAGGATCCCTATTTAGAATGATTGCTATCTAACAAAAATAACCTAGGTTGAAAAAAATAACCTAGGTTAAAAACAATAAACTAGGTTGAAATAAATAAACTAGTTTGGACAAATTTAATCTAACGTTTTTTTGACCTGCAACATGCTTGCCTTGAATGAAGGATAGTGCGTTGAAGCCGGTCTTCGTCAACATTGTGTGAAGTTCACTCTTCAAACTGTTACAAAGGAATGAGGCCGGTCTCCTTGACCGCCGCATCTTTTGTAAACAGGGTATCTGTTTTCCGCTAATGGCATTTTATCCTGAGGTATCAAAACTATTTACTTTTATCGCTAATCATTGAAAAAAAACCAGCTAGGATTAATGGACAGATTTGATATGAATCTGATCAATTTCCTGCCTTCAGATCACCTATGATCACTGCTAGGGCTAACTAAACATAATTTGGCAAAAAATAATTCATTGAAGTAAACTAAGTCATGCCTCTGCATAAACGACATTAAGGATTCGCCCATAATCTCGTGGTTTTAGTTTATAACTCTGTGATTTTTGTTTTTTTTAGTTATTTTGATGGTCGTTTCTGTTTTAGAGATTTTCATATCATTTGTAAAGCGCCTTTGAACTTAGAAAAAGAGCGCTATATAAGTTCTAATTATTTTTATTATTATTATGTACTTAAACCCATGTACCATTCTGTATATATCTGTGACGTGTTTCTTTTTTGAATTTCATTGTTAATAAAATTCCATTCCTCTATTGTTTCTATAGAAACCAGAGCACCTCCTGTTTCTGTACAGAACTCTCTGCTTTTGTCCCATGGTTTTCCGTCACCATGAAATGTATAACAAGAGCACTGTACCGCCACTGTTAAAACATAATAAGGCAACTTACAGTGATTTAAATTAATATAGATAATATCAGCGTATGGGGCGGAGTAACATCAAGGATACATTTCACACGTACTTACTTTCAAAGTCTGCAAAATTGGCCGAGACGCGCGGTCACCAGGACTCACACAATTACTTGTTTATAATATAGAGGACTTTTTTCCGAGAAAACGACATTGAAAACAAAATTTACGACTACGTGTGCTCGATGAAAAAACCTAGCTAAACTGATGCCTTATCATTACACTCGACTACGTAACGCGTGATTATAGAACAGTTGAGAATTGTAAAACCCTGAATAAATTGCCAAATAGGTTGAAAATAGGTTGGTTTAGGTATACAGTTATTCGTTGACTAGGGAATAAGATTTTTAAAGGAAATTATCTATTTGATTGAAACATGGAACACATGTAGTTAACTATCTTGTACGACAAGGTTAACAAAAGAACCAGATTTATGGTTCAATAAAGGATTTCAAATTCAAAGTGCCCATGCAGTTAACATATTTTCCGATTTACGAAGAAAATTAGCACCCCATAGAGACTGAATGGGTATATAAAAGAAGGGATTTGGGGACCGCTACCAAGGACTGCATGTCAAGGTTGGCTTAGTTGTATGGAAGTAATAGTTGACAGACCGAGGCTTCAACATGATGTTGAGAAGTCGCCGAAACCTGAAACCTTTGACTCACACCAAAGAAGATGAACCATCCACAAAGAACACAAAGCTCGAAAAGATGGAAGATCTCTGTGACAAAAGACAGAAGCTGAACATCAAAAATAAAACCGAAGAGCAAGAAACAAACGAAATTAGAGATCTCAAAACATTATTCCGATTTCTGTTTTACCACATCTGTGAAACAATCGGAAATGAAGAAAGAGTACGAGAGCTCGAAGCAAAAACAGGATCGGAAGAAAAGTCACTCCTCCATGGCTGGAAAGGCGAATACTGTACACATTCGTTTGGGAGTTGAACTTTCTCCTATTATGGAACAAAAATACTCTACCAAACCTGAGGACCCGAAGTACGAGGAGACTGAACGAATCTTGCACCAGTATATGTTAAAGATATGTACGAATCCAATAGCTACAGAAAGATGATCTAGATCATGCGAGAACAAAGTCAAGGAAAAAAACAACCGTTGGTGATACGAGACACAGCCATTGACTTGGTGTACTACCATGTTTTCTATGATTCCACCAGTATATACGAGAACAACCTAGCATGAGATAAGATATATTGGAGAAATCAAATACAAACTGCTGTTTCGATCATACCAAACTGAAAGGCGGCCTCACAGTAAGAAAACGACCGTTCGTTTATATTATTTAGTTTACCTGCTTTGTCCGAGTACCTTGTTTTGGAAACGGGTGAATTTTTTTAAAGTCCTGAACCTAATGCAAGCCGCGGAGAGCCACATTACTGCATAACAGATGTACACAGCAGAAAACCGTTCTGTGAAATCGAGGTTATATAGCAAAAAAACAGTATTGCGATTTAGGGCTGAGACTATAGGATGTATCCTGTTACGAGATCAAGAATAGACATAACATGATGTACAGTTTGTGAGGAGTGGTGTGAATTTTAATTAAACGCGAAAGAAAAGTATAACACTCCGAATCGAAATGTGTTGTTTTTCCTCGATTCTTTTCATCGTTTGTTTTGTTTTATGTCCCCTACTAGCATAATACTGGATGTTTGAACAAGGTATTGACTCGGAAAACTATAGACCCTAGCACATGAGTTATTTGAGGATAGAACTAGTACTGATCAGCTGGCATTAACAATATCAAGAACACAAGACATATATGTCGTATGTGGTCTATCGTGTGTTTAACAACTTGATTTTTTGATGAGATACTGGCACACGTCCTTTTTTCAGTTTTCACGTAAGTTATCAAATGATTACATGATTTTGTATTGTTGCATGTATAAGACTCCGAATTAACAATATTGATGATCATGATAGGATCATATTTTTTTATCGTAACTTGTTAATATGAAGGTATGAATCAGACTGAAGTAATGAGTAGTTGAGAAAGTACAACGAAATATTTTTCTTAACCGTTTAAACCTAACAACAGTATGGTTGTATATGTGGGTCCAAAGTATTTTGATCATAGTGTCAACCAGCTTTGTGCAAACAGCAATTTTGCCCCATCAGTTTTCTTTTTCTTTCTACCATCACAATGCTTCGTCGTCTTTTTCTTATCCGTCGAACACTGTTGAAGGTAAACGTTAAATCGTTCTTCCATATATACGAGCCTGCCTGTGCAAAATATCTTGTAGTGTCTGTTAAAGGTTGTTATTATCCGTAGTACTCGTTGAAGTTTCATCGGTATTCTGTAAACAAAGTCCAAGTTTACTAAATCGTATCTACAGGTGCCCAAGATGTGTCAGACACAGCGCTTGAGGTAGTTGAGGCAGACGTGTGGTATGTCGCAAAGAGCTATATATCAGTATGGATACCTGTTCCCGCTGCACAGAAATATAATTTAACTCCTTTGTGGAAGTTTATTGAAATGAAATCTGCAGAAATGTCTGTAACTCTAAAAAGGAGGGAAGGAAGCTCGGATAGTTCCGTCTCGAGCAGTGAAAGGTCTCCTATGACAAAGACACCCAAAATGGCGGCTAAAGACAGTGAAGAAGAAAGTTTAACCTTAGCTGACTTATACCGCGTTACACAGGCCATTCAGAAGAATACGAGTATGCTCCTCGAGAAGTACGAGGTGGTAGAGAAAGGAATTGAGGAGTTGAAAGAATCTCTTAATTTTCAGTCTAGTGAGTTGGACGGCCGGTATTAAACAAGAAAATGCGTCTCTGAAGAATGAAGTCGCCTCGGTAAAAGGACAACTCAACGACTACAAGGAAGAAAATGAGAGTCTATGGGATAGAGTGGAGAAATTAGAAGAGAAGAATGATGTTTTGCAACAGTATTCCAGGAAACATAATTTGGAGCTGTATATGGTCTGCCCGTAGGTGTAGGTGAAGTTGACGAAGTGAATCTAGTCCTCGCCTTAGCGGAGAAATTAGAAGTGGAGCTGAACGAAGATGAGATTGATATCTGTCATAGGATGAGGTCTAACTAAGAAATAAAGCCTATCATAGTCAAATTTATTAACCACGGAAAGAAGTCGGAGTTTTATCGCGCAAGGTACAAGCTAAAAGATATATCACAACCGATACAAGCCTTGAATGGAGCTCAGAAAATATATATCAATGAGAACTTGACTATAATCCGTGGAAAGTTTTTCTCGGAGGATAGAAAAAGGGCCAAGCTGAACAAATGGTTTAGTTGTGTTACTATTGACGGAAACATCTTCGTACGCAAGCGGAAAGGTGGAAATTGTAAGCTGATAGCAAAAGAGGCTTACTAAGAGGATATGTATTAGTTTCGAAGTTATTTTGTAATCTCTTAGAGCTTGGTTTAATGTAGTGTGCTTTTATAATAATTAGTCATTTTAGGAAATTGGGGTCGGAATGTTACCCGGGCAAATAATGTTCATGTTTAAACATAGCCAGCGGAATATAGGTATTATGTACACTTCCTTACTTTTTATGATATTCTTTAAAATGTTTTGGTTTTTCGTATTTTCATGTTCTTCTGTGTTTATTTCGTATTGTTTCAGTTTACGTAATTCACAAAGGACGACTTTTGTCTTCGTTTTGATTTTTTTTCGTTAATGAACGAGATCTCACGTGATTTAAAATTTAATCTATTGTCACTAAATACCAGGGGACTTAGGCCTACGGCAAACGTCGAACTTAAGTCGCGCCGATACTATTAAAAAAATGGTTCGGTGGAAGATCGACTTAGGGCCGACGTGGCAGAAAACTTACGCCCTGGGTGTGAATTAAATCAACGGAAACTAACACGTGTCCTGGCGCATTTCACTTTTCGCCCGCGGCTAGTGATATGGCGAAATACAGCGCTCGGTCGAATCTAAGAAAGGCGTTTCTGTAGAAAATGATTGTCCAAAACAGAAACAGAAGAATGGCGTTCTACACAGCACTCGGTGCCGTGTATAGGAGACAATGGTTGTCACTGCAAGTGGCGTGATTGGCCGTGTTTCTAGCGTTGATCATGCCGCAGTTTCCAACGACATTCTGGATGGTTTGACTTCATTTGGTAGAAGCGTTTCAAAGCGAGCTATATCGCAACATTCGAAATAGCCAATGCTTCTGCCGGTATTCCAGCCAGGCGCATCTTCATTACTTTCGATCGAATACTGAGCATTTATTACAAAAGGGCATGCGGCAATGACTTCCGATAGGCCGCCATTTCGCCTTCGAAATCGCCTTGAGCTCATGCTCACCACGGGGGAATCAGTGTTTGGGAGCAACGCATCCTCGCTCTACAATTACCAATAATCAGTAAATGGCAAACACGCTTGAAATACCGATTATTGGTAATACTACGACAAATCCTAACCCGAACCATAAACCGAACCCTAACCATCGGACGAGTTCGCGGGTAAACGACGGGTTCTCACTCACCTAGAACTAGGGTTCACAGGTGACAAGAAGAGAAGGTAAACGAGAGAAATTTTTTTTTTGAGCGCTCCTACTCGGGCTTGAACTCGTGATCGTTTGCGCGTTGTGCTTGGCAGTGCAGACGTCACGACCACTACACTAAGCGCGTCTACCGCCGTTCGGATTTGGACAATTGTTTATCTTTATCCTTGACTGGTTTTAAGAATGTCATTGTTTAATTTGTGTTCCAGAATTAGCGATTATTGATAATTGAAGAGCAAAAGCCAATTACTGATTATTGGTAATTCTAGAACGAGGATATGTTGTTGGGAGATGGGGAGATGTTGTTTTCACGGTTTTGGCACAATCCATACGATTTGCATGATTTATTTATTATTTTACATAATTTATGAATTTAGTTCGGCGCGTGTTTAAAGAACGACGTTTGCCGTAAAGTCGCACCAGATTCGTATTTCCCGACTTGGCTACTCGAACCTCATGCCGGACTCGTACCTATTGAATAGGTCGATCTCTATTGCGGCAAACGTCGTACTATCCATGAGGCTATTTCAAAATTAATAGGTTCGACTGAATTAAGTTCATGGCTAGTTCGACGTTTGCCGTAGGCATATATGTTGAATGTGCTAAACTGGTCAAAAAAACATGGAGGTGACAGTGGAATCACGTTTATACAAGAAACGAATTCGTCGCCTGACATTGAACAAAGCTGGCGGAATTTGTTTCAAAGAGAAATAATTATGTCGCACGGTCTTTCAAATAGTAGAGGTGTCGCTATTCGTTTTGATAAAAATCTCGAGTGTAAGATAATCAATCAGTGCATAGACGACAATGGGCGCTTTATTATTATCGAAGCAATGATTCAAGGCACTAGTTTTATTTAATAAGCTTAGTTGCAGAATACCCCCTCCACTCAAAAGATCGCTCGAAAACTGCGCTCCACGTTTCAACCAAATAGATAATTTACTTTAACTGTATACCTAAAACAACCTATTTTGAATTTATTCATGGTGGTACTTACATGAAAAATGGGTATATATGTGAGGCCAAGAAGCTCAAACCCTGATCCTGCTTGACCCAAAATCCGAGCTCCAAAACCCTGATTGCCCCTTTTTTGGGAAAACCCTGATTGCCCCTTCTTTAAATAAAAACAAATAAGCCCTGTGAAATAAATTGTTCGCCTAGCTGTTCCAAACTGCCTAAAAAATACTGAACCCCGACCCTGACTGCACCCAAATTAAACTCAAATCCTGGCCCTGATCTGCCCAAATCAGGTCAAACCCCTGATCCTACCTGCCCAAACTGAGCTCAAAACCCTGACCCACCCTCGCGGCACATACATCAGTAATACGTCACAAACAGGAGTAACGCCCCGGGCTATAATCACGCGTCACGTATAGTCACTCGCTTCACGTAATCTCGACAAAAAACATATTGTGTAAAATTAAATTCCAACCTGATTACTATACTCGTTTTCTTACAGAGAGGTTAAAGCGGAAACGAGGAACTTCTGAACTTAGTTTGTTAGGCAAACGAACTCAAACTCACTCAGTCGCTGTCAAAAGATCGATTAACTTTGCAGTGACAAAATAGACGACTTAAAAGATCCTTTAGAAAGTTATAAAGTATAACACTTAAGGACGCAAGGTCGAGCATATGCATTTCTGCATTGTGCGCCGCTGTTTTTGTTTTGACCGGCACCAAGTCGAGGCTTCTATTTTTTCGAGTGAACTGAATGTAATCTAACTGCGTTGTTTTGTTCTTCGACGTGTGGTTCGTTTAATCGTTGGCGCGAAGCTCGTTAATATCTAGTCTAAAGAACAAATGGAAAATGAAGGGGTGGGGTGGAAAAGAATATGTATTTCCTGATAATAACGGGATGCTCCCCCATTAGAAATAGATTGAATAGAGCAGCAGCGTTAACTTCATAGTTTTGGTACTAAACACGAATAATACAACATATGTTTTGCGAATTAGGGGTAAGATCGGCGAACTTTGCAAAACTGAGGGGGGAGGAGTGGAATATAATATGCATTTCCAATTGAAAACGGCCCCATGAGAAATGGCTTGAATGAAGTTGCATCGTTTAAATTGTAACTTAGGTACTAAACATGATGAATACTACATATTGTTTGCGAACTTCGGCTGAGATCTATGAACCCTGGAAAAATTAAGTTTTTTTTGGGGGGGGGGGGTGAAAAAACATATGCATTCCCTATTATTTATAACGGTACCCTCTCGCATTAGAAATGGTTGAGTGAAGTTGCATCGTTCAAATCATAGCTTCGATACTAAATACGATGGATGTAACGGTTGCGAATTTGGGGTAAGATGTGCGCACCTAGAAAGATTGAAATGGTAGGGGTGAAAAATAGAATGCATTTCCTGTTAATAATGGTCCCCTCCCCCATTAGAAAATGGATTGAATGAAGTGGCAGCATTAAAATCCTAGTTTAGGTACTATTTCTTATAAATCAGCACTGCAATCTACTCCTTTGATCAATGCGTTGAGGTTTTAGGGTAATATATAACATATATATTATCTAGCGGTGCTGACTATATTTGCTGCCAACCACTTGTGTAATATAGAGGAGATACCTAACGGATTTTATCTTCGAGTGTTGAGGAAATATCGTCAAGTACGAGTGAGCGCAGTATCATATTTGATTATCGGTATCCACTTGTAATTATAATAATAATAACTTTCATTATATGTAACTTTTATTATATGAACGATAGTAGTGTTTTACGAGGATCTAAACCATTCATATATATCCATATGTAACTCGTTGGAGTGATAGTAATATAGTTGATTGAATATAGTCGATATAAACATGCTTCATAATAATAAGACATATATCATGTTTGTTTACCAGCGCGCATGAAACCGCAGTTTTAATTATTAACTTGAAGTAGATGTTGATGTGTCTTCTCTAAAGGGTTAATCTCTCTTGGTACATTTTTTAGGGTAATGGACGTATTTGATAAGTCGGTGGTTAATTACCATAACTGATCAACGATCTCCCGCATAATGACTGTAATGAACCGACTCTGGAGGAAATATAACAAAACCGTAAGAAAGTTATCGTATTTAGGAAGCATCCATACATCTATATAGCAGCATAATAATGCCATCATGTGAATGGTAAATCGTACCTTGTCGCTACCAGTGAATCACTCTTCTAGAACCGTATTTAGTTGGATACGAAGTGTCAGCAATGAAATCTCGGTTTATACTTCCGCATATGGTCAAACCACTGGATCATTATTTTAACGGTTTTAGGAATCTCTGTAACAGTTATAGCTTACTGACTTACTGATACCTATCGTTCAATTGCCATTTTGCCTTTTTATGATAACACGTAATGGGAAAAATGAGTGACAATATTACTCCTTAAATCCTTTCTTCTGTTTCTTTCATGGTGGGCTAAATGTTCAGCTAGCTAGAGCAGTTAATGATAACGATATTATATTAGTCAACTTACCAGAAAGACTTGGAAAGCATACGACTAGATTCAAAATAACAAATATTTTGACTTTTGTAAGGCGCGATTCCATTTCAGTATACCTATATTTCCATATATCGATTAATATATTTTCATGGAATAATAAAAGGAGCAACGAACTGAAATGTTCTGACAGCCGGTCAGTATATCTTTCACTATTTCTTAGAATTTTTTGGTCATATCTGAGCTTAGATTGTTTGGTTTTGCTAAGACGGAAGTAGGTCCGTTATACAATTAATCATGCTTGATGTAATGTTATCTCTAACAATAACAACGAAATACTATGACCTGACTGAGGTTTCTCTTTCAAGCTTCACAAGACAAACAAATAGGAATCTAAAAAAGACTATGGGAAATGAATACAAACCTATAGATTGAACTGGTTATACTGAAGTTTTATCAAAATCAAACAATCATGGCTGGCGAAGTACGGTGTTAATTTATTTTATTGTATTTTTTCATGAGGAATAAATATTTCAATGCAGCAATTATTACGAAAAATGCACAAGACTGAACGCACCAAATATGAGACCGTATATTCGGGTCACGGTAAATCCATCAGTTTCCAGCGAGCACGCAAGTTTTTTTTTATAATAATTGAACAACTTAAAATCTCGCAAAGTTACGAATGACTCGTAAAACTACACAGCCTTGTAATATACTCAACAAAAAATTGGATGTTGTTAGGTAAATAACGAGTACATAAAAAGGTTATAGAATACACAGTTGCACGCCCTCAGCAAATGTTTATCAGTATATTATAAACAACTGGAGGCTGCAAACAGCCTGAACTCAGTCACAGTCGATCTATAAAACTTCACACGAGTCAGAACACGAGTGCACATCATTTCATAAATTAATTAAAAAAAAATATAATAATACACATTATAATTGTTTCATCATCTTAGTTGTTTTGGGTTACCTGTGTTATCAGTGCGGTACCCTCTCTTTGTATTTCCGGCCTACATGTGTTATCCTAGCTTGGCTCAGTTGTGTCAGATTACCTGTGTTTTCAGTAAGGTACCACGTCACTCTTTGTATTTTCGGGCTACCTGTTTTCACATTGCTATTAGTATGCACACAGCCAGATCACACAGACAGACGCATGAAATTTATTAGTATAGATTAACTGCCTCATAATGTATAGCTACCCCAGTTTGATTGTTTGCCTATACTCGACGAACTTAAGAGTAGTTCATTATTGGTCGAAAATTAATTTTTAAAGTACCAGAAACACACCTGACGATCACTCACCAGAAACACTTGTACAACACATACCAGATTCAACATTACGAGAATCTTGACTTGTTTATCTGAGAACGATTCCATAATTCCAGTTGAAAAATGTCGGGCGAATGTTAATCTAAAGGTTTTACTTCTACACAACTAACGCCGAAATACATCTAGAAATACGTTTTATGTTTTTTAGGATGAAAATATTTATCAGGAACCAGTAATGGTCAAGTGAAAGAGTCAGAGTAAAATATTCTGTTCCTATTTATGTACTAAGCTCCTGTTAATTATCTCAGTTACCAGATGAAAAATAAAATATATATTATTCGTCACTCATCCTATTTAAGATTATGATATATCCTCATGCAGTTATTCAGATGATTTCCTCAGTTAGTTAAGTGGTTTAAATTTGTGGTTGTGTTGTAGCATTAACATATGGCGTAGGGGAAAAAAACGTTATTTTATTTCCACCACCCTCAATGTGAATAGGCCATTTGCACAGTAGTAGTAAACTTTATTTATACACGCTTGCCCCGTCAACATTCGCTGATTTCTACAAGGGGCGTGTGGTTACAAATACTCTAAAAACTAAATAATTACTAATTAAAAATAATTTATCAATGCTAATTCTAAATAGAATAATTCTATGACTAATACTAATTTTAATACTGTTACAATTTACAATTGACAATTTAAAAGTATAAAAGAAAAGGAGTGAACTAATAATAATAAAAGTATTCAAGTTGAGTTACAGAAGAACTTTTGCACAATACAACATGTAAAATATATTGCGCATATAACTCGTCTTGGTGGCGAGTATCATTAACAAGTGGCTCGGTAAATATCTACCACTATTCACCAACACTGAGGTGATTAATTATTTTAGTATATACCACACTGCAGGTGAATAGCCAACACCAAAAAGTTATTTTATTTTATGTCAAATGGACAAAAACTCGCGCGAGATGATCGCTGCTTTGCTCGGAGGTGAATATGAAATCATATTCACTGTTTGAGTAGCCAATCAGAGCGCGCGCAAAGTGATATTCACTGTTGTGGTATATACTAATTACTCATATTCATGATTACTCGTGCATGCCTATTTTGGAGCTTTTGAAATCTATTTGAAAGATGTTGGCCGACGGTATCCCATACCTCACTACAATAACTCAAATGAGGCTTTCCCAAGGCATTATAAATTTAGACAAGAGTTTCTCTGTCCACAAATTCACGGATCATTTTCATGGCTGCTATTCCCGAAGAGACTTTCTTGGCAACATTATCAATGTGCTTATTACAAGATAAATGCTCATCAATCTCAACACCATACAAGAACCTTGCTATTATGAACCTGTTTAAGGTAGTTTTGGTCGATTTTGATACACGACTGAGAAGCAGCGGTTCTAAGCTTGTGGTGTGAGCCGATTAAGAGAAATTCTGTTTTTGCAACATTGAGACATAATTAGTTTGTTAGCCAAGAGCCACACTTTCACACACATGCACAAGGTCACTCACTATTCATGGCCAACTCAATTTCCTCAATAGTTTCACCAGATGCAGTAAGATTTGTATCGTCGGCAAACAGCCGGGGAGCAGAAATCGTTTATATATAAAAGGAAAAAGAGTCGACAAAGAATAGAAGATTGTGGAATACCGCAGGTAATTTCGCTTTCAGAAGACAGTACATCATTCAGCTGACATTTTTGTTGGCGGTTTGTTAAATAAGATTGTGCTATTATATGCTTCACATTGGATACTTAGTAAGGCGCCGGCATGGCCGCCACGGTATTTTCATCGCTGTCTCTCCTATTAGTATTTTTATCATTTTGTCATATTTCTGTGATATTGAAGACGTTTAATTGGTAAATTCGGGCTGCACTGATCATATTCTGAGGCTTACATGTCCTAATGGATTTTGCTGCTTAGCTTACGTGTCGCACAGACTAAATGGAGCAAACGGGGTTCAACGTGTTTAGCTGTGCCAAGTCATGACCCTCCTTTTGAGATTACTGTATTTGGAGATATTTCTGAAAATCTCGGACCTCCTGTTGACGAATGCTGCTCAAGAGTCAGACCTTCTGCCCAATAGTTTGATTTAAATCTTCGCGGGAACTCTGTTATGCCTAATTTGCATGTTATAAATCAACAAAGAGTTACTTACTCTCGAAGTGAACTACTGATGCTCCGATCGTCTTGGAATCATGGTTTTACCGACTCTTTTACGTGCCTGAGGTTGAAGAACTATCGAATATTCAAGTTTAGAGAGATAAGAGCTGGAAAAAAGAGGATTTCAATTAGGATTACCTAAAGGCCTCATTTCGTTCCTTCACGTCGTTTCTCGGGAAACTTAATCAACATTCCATTAACTGTATCCTATTGTCCTATTGTCGATAACAACAACTCTGATTCAATGAAATGCTGTGTACTGAATGCTCGGTCGAACAAGAATAAATCTGCTGACTTTGTTGATAATGTACAGAACTGTAAAGCTGATATTTTCGCACTAACTGAAACTTGGTTGAAGGATGTAGACTATGCTGCTAAAGTGGAAGCTACCCCGATTGGCTACAAAGCCACTTGACCACCCTCGTCCTGACAGGGCCGGAGGCGGGACTGGTATTTTATTCAGAGACTCAATTACGGCAAAAAAGCTTGAACTGGTAGTGTACGACTCTTTTGAAAATTCTGACTGGATTGTTGTGTCGGGATCATTTCGAATGAGGTTGATTGTTATCTACAGTCCGCCTTATTCGTCCGCTCATCCAGTAACGACGAACAAATGATTTTTTTACTGAGTTTTCTCAGTATCTTTAAACAATAATTATGTCTACTGATCATTTGCTTATTACTAGTGACTTCAAAATCCAAGTCGATGTTTCTAGTGATTGCGATGGTCAGAAGCTCTCGGATCTCCTTCAGTCGATGGGTTTGCAGCAACATGTAAACCAACCAACTCATGTTCACGGACATACACTGGATCTAGTTATTACGCGCGAGGTCGATGAAATATTGGATTCTACACCTAAACCTGATCACTTTCTGTCTGACCATTCCTCCCTCCTGTTCAACATTAAATCTGCTAAACCGCAGCTAACCAGTATTGTTGTGTCGTACAGATCTATTCGTCGGATTGATACGCAAGCACTAAAATATGATTTGTCTGCTTCTGATTTATGTTTAAATGTACCTCCTAGTTGGTTAAATGCTATAATTCCACACTGTCAGCTTTGTTGGATCGCCACGCCCCTTTGAAGTCAAGGACAATCACTGTACGCCCCGTTGTACCATGGTACAATGATGAAATTAAATCGGCAAAGCAACTCAGAAGGACGGCTGAAAGAAAATGGCGTCGAACGAAGGAGGACTCTGATTTTAGCCTTTGTAAGACTCTAAGAAATCGAGCTACTTATATTATGAATGAAACTAGACGCTCTTTTTACACTAACTTTATTGATGAAAACAGTTCTGATCAAGGTAAACTATTCCGAGCAGCTAAAAATCTACTCTTGCCAAAAGATGAGTTGACTTTCCCTAACTATGTAGATATAATTATTATAATAAACTACTTGTTAATGATATTGGGAATTTCTTTATACAGAAAATTTCCCGTATCCGCTCTGACCTCGACTGTATCAACGATAGGAACTCTGATCTTGTGGAAGTTTTGGATACTGCTAGTAATGGGGATCGGATCTGTTATTTGATGCATTCGATCTGCTTTCTGAAAGTGAAGTGCGAGAGCTTATCGCAAGCTCAGCTAAAAAGGCCTGCTGCCTCGATCCCTCAAAGACTCGTGATAGAAAGTCTAGAAGTGCTACATGAGGAGACGCAAGCGGTGATTTCCTGCACGCCACAGGGAACCGTAGTTGCTAGCGACGCTTAGGTTAATTGGATTACTGCTGCCCTATTTTCCAAGCGCGTGTATATTACATTAACACATTACCCTTGCCGCAGAACGGATGGGAGCTAATGACCAGTTGACAGGATTCCGACAATCACGCAGTGCAGTGACAGTGATAGCCTGCTTGCCGGCTCTTCAGAATTTTTTTTTCGGTTGAGCCGGCAAGCAGGCCATGACAGTGACTACCCGTCACTAGTGTTGACGCACGGTACTTTTTATGGCGGGAAATAATCCTAACAGTTCCTATTTATTATACTTATTACTAGTTGCCGACTGTAGTCCGCCTCGAAAATCCCAATTCAGTGTGCTATTAGTTTGTTTCGGATCCTTATATTTAATTACTATATATTTTATAGCGCCGGGGAAAATGTCCTGCAATCGAAGCTAAGCCTGCACCGTGCAGTGCAGTGCTCCCCCTACTTCAATCCCGTTCAACAGTCATGATACATAGATATCATACTGGAAATCCTGGACCGTCCGCTGATTGATTGAGATATATAAATGTGTCCCGAGGTTGGTATATTACAAGCGCTATATACTGACTAAGCTGGCGAGAGTCCAAAACAGTTTAAAATAAACACATACCGGCACCCATATCTCGAACTCGGTGAATTATTGTTGCCCTTTTGTTGTTTATTCGGAGTTAATGCTGATGATGCTTAGACTACTTTCCCGCTATCTTGTCGACCTACAGATAGCCAAATCTCGTGATTTGTATTATACATCCTTCCAAAATATGTATGTCAGACAAATAAATAGACGGCTTCGCCCTACAACCATTGTACAACTGATGTTTCAGTGGTATTGTTAACTTACTAGGTTCTGAACTCTTCTACCCCGGTTCTCGGTCGATCTCAAGGCAAACCGTCCGGCTTCGATTCCGTTCCCAAAACCACTAGGCGCTACATTTACGGAATACTGAAATCCTGCAAACAAAGTTTTCTGTTGTATAATCTGTACGAAAGAGAGATGTTTGATAGGCATGTGGTGAGCTTTTATATGGTCATAAATGTTCTATTTGCCAACCATTTTTGGACTACATGTGGTACACAAGGCCTGTCAGTCAAAGAAGTTAACTGGATTATACTTTATTTGGTCTGCCAGTCAAAGAAGTTAACTGGATTATATACTTTATTTGGTCATGTTTTGGGGATTTACAACTATGAGTTTGGCGCTAAATTTTAACTCGGGACTCATATTCATTCATTCATTCATTCCAAACTCGAAGACGAAGTCATGCTAGAAGTAGAACTGAAGCATGAGTTATGAAAATGTCCACCACCGCGTCTGATTTCAAGAGTGTTTGCGACAAATCTTAGTGAAGAAAATACATGGTTTGCTATCAATTCGAGCTAAATACTAAATCAAGACCACTCGAGTGACGAGGTTTTCTTTGGACGAGGGAAGAATTGCGCGAAATTCATTCGCGAGCGGAAAACGTCCACGAAAGCGGGGAAAACCACTAGAAACGCCTGCATAGTTGCAGGCTAATGAACTGGTGGCTGATCTCCTCATTGCAAAGAATGTAGAGAAATGCCCATTTATCCGAACTGACGAATTCCAAGGGCTCGTGAGGACGATCAACCACCTTGGCTCCCGCTTTGGGCTTAGAACTAGATGCCTTTACCAAAGTCAAAGAAGCTTAAGGAGACCATCAGGCGCTGGCAAACACAGGCCAAAGTATTAGAAGCACAGAACACGTAATTTTTTAAAGTCAGAGATTCTGAAGTAGGTTTATAGGTAAAATTCGTCTTCACTGAATTGATTTTTACCAAGTTAATGGTAAGAATTCAACATGGTTATCAACATTTTACACAATATTTAAAGAGCTGGTCAGCTCAATAACGTTCTGTACCAAATCCAACCAAACACCATTTAAAATAACAAAGTTTAATTTCATTTGAAGTGTCATTCATCTCACCATATTTCAAAAAATGGTAAAACAAATAGTTCTACGTACGATAATCCAACTGTGGTATATGGTTCATTTCCAAACGCAGTCACTTATATTTAGACCCTATATACAGCATGGTAAATAAACTAGTATACAAACCCTTTTCTTCTGATCTGGTTAAAAAGTGAGAACTACATTAAACTCTGAACTAAACAAGGCTAAAAATGCATTGGAAATTTCCAAAGACTTTTTACACCGATCTGGTTAAAAACTGAGCGCTACGTTAAACTCTGAACTGAACAAGGCTCAAAATGCATTGGAAATTTCCAAAGACTTTTTACACTGATCTGGTTAAAAACTAAGCGCTACGTTCAATTCTGAACTGAACAAGGCTCAAAATGCATTGGAAATTACCAAAGACTTTTTCCCTGATCTGGTTAAGAACTGAGCGCTACGTTAAACTCTGAACTGAACAAGGCTCAAAATGCATTGGAAATTTCCAAAGACTTTTTACACTGATCTGGTTAAAAACTGAGTGTTACGTTAAACTCTGAACTGAACAAGGCTCAAAATGCATTGGAAATTTCCAAAGACTTTTTACACTGATCTGGTTAAAAACTAAGCGCTACGTTCAACTCTGAACTGAACAAGGCTCAAAATGCATTGGAAATTACCAAAGACTTTTTACACTGATCTGGTTAAAAACTAAGCGCTACGTTCAACTCTGAACTGAACAAGGCTCAACATGCATTGGAAATTTCCTGTTTTGTCTTCTCGTTATACTGTAGATCGTTTATACAGCAACAATTTTCCTAAAAGAGAATTAATATGTTAGGCATTACATTGATATTTAAGAGCGACGTCATGAAAAGTTATATGGTGAGTTCAAGAGCATTGGACCGCTTTCTTTAATACATCAAAGGCCCGACCGGCTCTTTGCGTCTTCCTCGTTCTTTCTCGTCACTTTACCACTGACATTAAATACCTCATCAAAAACATCACTTTCGATAAGTATACTGGTCATAAACTTAGTTTATTAAGGAACTGTTCGGAGTCAAGGCGACTGGACATTTTAAAGGGTAAAGCTAGTGAATAGTGTCTTACAACGAGACAATTTCGGCTCTTAAGAGATTCGTTGAATAAATAATGTTGGACTTGTTCAGTTTATCGACTCGCTTGCTGCTATTTTGATCCTGAACTCTCACACAATGGGTGCTCCAAACATGCCGTGATCTTGGTTTACTTTGGCTTGTTTTGTTTTTTTGAGAGAAACTTACTGGTCGTAATACAGATAAAGTTGAATTCGTACGCCGCGGTCAAGTGAAAGCAATCTTGATCTAAATCATACACGCTATATCAATAGCTATCTTGTAAGTAATTTGCAGTTTGAATTATGAATCAAGTGATGAATATTGTTAAGTACCATCACATAGGAAAAAAGCTACGAATTCTTACCTTCAAGTTAGCGTGTATTATCCTGAATATTCCTATGAACAACGAGGCTTATACGGTTGATATCAAAGCTGAAGACTTGTAAACGCCGAAGTGCAACGGAAATTAATGTGACAGTGACAGTTAATCTGTTTTGTGCTAGTTTTCAAATTGTGCGCGGAGCTGAATAGCCAATAATCCTCAAGAGAGGGGCGGCTGCATTGGGAAATAATAAAAGCATTATATAGTCCGTGATCCACTATTGGTTAACGTTGACACTTCACACGTGTGAAGTGTCAACTAAAATTTGAATCTGACACAGCTCGGCTGAATCCAAATTTTAATTAACTGTTACGTTAATTTCAGTTACACGGAGCGTTGGCATCACCATATGCTCTTAGTTTCGTAGAAACTAACTTGTTCTTCATAGGAATCTTCGGGATTACACGCTCACTGAAGGTAAGTATCGAAGCTTTTGCCCAAAATGACAGTAAAACACAACATTCATAACTATAATTTAAGCTGCAAATTACTTACAATTAATATAGCAGATATCTATGGCAGCTAAGCGTGTAATATACTTTAGATCAATATTTATTTCACTGTATATCGCGGCTGACCGCGGCGTGCGAGTTTCTTCATATCTGTATTTCGACCGGTTAGTTTATCCAGAAAACCAAGCCAAAGCAACTGAAAGCAATTAAAGCATGTTTGGAGCACCGATTCTGTGAAAGTCAATACTAAATACCTAATAGATTAAAGTTCAGGATGAAAATAGTAGCAAAGCCAGATAATTTACCCAAGCTAAGCACCAGAGAGAAGGACTTCTGGCACCCAGCACCTAGGGAAGTCGGTGAACTGAACACATTCAAAAATTATTCAACGATTATCAAAGCCGAAATTGCCTGGTCACCCAGGTTGAGAATCTTGACAAGATCTTGTAAGATCTTGTAAGATCTTGTAAGATCTTGTAAGATCTTGTAAGATCTTGGTAAGATCTTAGGAAGATCATAATCTTGGCAAGATCTTGGCAAGATTCTGGTAAAATCTTGTAAGATCTTGAACATGATAATTCTTGGCAAGATCTTGGCATGATCTTGGCAAGATTGCAACAAGATCTTGGTAAGACTTAATGTAGAAAATATTGGCAAGATCTTGGTATGATCTTGCCAAGATTGAAACAAGATCTTGCCAAGGATTTGTACATTAATTCTTGGCAAGATCTTACCACGATCTTGGCAAGATTGCAAAAAGATCTTGCCAAGGGTTTGTACATTAATTCTTGGCAAGATCTTACCAAGATCTTACCAAGATCTTACCAAGATCTTGCCAAGATTGCAACAAGATCTTGCCAAGGATTTGTACATTAATTCTTGGCAAGATCTTGGTAAGATCTTGCAAAGATTGCAACAAAATCTTGCCAAGAGTTTGGGCATTAAATCTTGGGAAGATCTTGGTGGGATCTTGCCAAGATTGCAACAAGATCTTGCCAAGATTTTGTAAAATGAACAGTGCATGCAATATTATGAGCAAGATCCTGTTGCTATTGATCCTGTTGATAAAAAAAGGAGTTGGAGTTTTTGATAATGTGTAGTTCCAGAAAATATCCATAACCCCCCCTCCCCCCTAACAGAAGGGACTGGAAATTCCAGATGGGTGGGGGGGGGGGGGGGGGGTTCAATCTGCCCAAACTTCCAGTGGGTAACGCACGTAATCGTAACCACGTGACTGATGTCTTTCGATGATCATTGTGTTTCTTCTGTAGAATTCCAATAAGTTGTCTCAAAATCTTTTATCTGTTTGAGAGTACTTTCAAGACAATCCATTTTAAGTTCCTTTCCTTAAAGCCAAAGCGATTCCTGAGGAGTACGTAAGACATCGCTGGATGGAGGACAAAACAAGAAAAGCGGCCATTTTGCCTAGTAACTCCAGGCCTCATGCGCTAAGAACAGGTCTTCCGCGATTAAAACTGCTTTATATACTAGTAATTATTTGTATCTCGTGCATGAATATTGTATCATAATCATGTTTGTTTTATTTATATACAATCATAGCTGGAATTTCCAAAGGGGTGGGGGGTCCATGTGGCAAAAGTCTGGAAATTCCAGAGAGGAGGGGGGGTACAATTTGGGTGTCCATTTCAGAAGATCCAGTGGGGAGGGGGTCAAAGAACAAATCTACACAATGTTATCTAAACACAAGAAAGCAAATGACTTAATCTCGAGGGCACAGCACCGAGACATTTATTGCTTTTGAGTGTTTTTATGTCAACATGGTCAAAAACATAGAATGAATTCATATATCAAGAAAATATAATACTTGCTTGATGTGTTTTGCTGAATAAATTATTAATTACAAATTATCTTTTGTTATTTTCTCCTGGTCATTTCAACAAGTCACATGCATCTCCAGCTTGATATAGAACAAATTGGAACTCCAACCAATAATAAATTGTTCTCTTTGTGACAATGAACACACAACTGCTAAAAACAGGACTTCTATACAAATGTAGCTATCAATGATAACTTGTGTCTCACGACAAGTTTTCTTCATATAATTTTTGCACCACGGCCATCAGATACATTTACATGTATAAAAATATAAACCTTGTAGCAGGTTTGATCTGCCTGCAGGTATTATAGGGTCAGCTAATCTTTGGTTATGCGCTGCCACTAAATAACATTCAATATTGCCCTGATCTTCATAGAATGTACATGTACATGTATGTGGGACACTCTTTGGATTCATCCAGGTGTTCCTCATGTTTGATCCATCATTCTCAAAATAAAATCATACTGCAATTCTGCAACATAATTCAAAAACAACCATTGATATATATATACACATGTATATATATGAAGTGAGTATTTTTATGTCAAATACAAAATGTATATGGTTTAATAAATACAAATGTACAGGTATAATAAGATCCTGGCCGCCGGTTATTTGAAGCTTGATTAAGGCTTAAGCTACTCCATGATTAAGGTAATTCATTTGTTTGAAATTTTAACTTGACGAATGCAGATTTTTGGTTAATAACTTATTATTAGATGACTGAGGAATAAATGGTACATTTATATTAAAATTGTAATCCTAGATTGCAGGAAGACACCTTTTACAAAGAGAACCAGAATCCTTGGTTAATATTTAACCAATAATAACACGGTTAACAGTTCTTTTACTTATTTTAGTGTATTTATCTAATTTTAATAATCTAGAGTACAAATAAAGCTGTTGTTGTTGATTAACATTAATCGAAAAAACCAGGCCAGGCTTGCTGGTGAATAGGCTTTAGCACATTCTGCTCGAAAAAAAGGCTATTCTGCTCGAAAGAATTGCCCGAAAAAAAGACTATTTTGCTCGAAATTATGCTCCAAAAGTACTATTATGCTCGGATTTATGCTTCTGAAAATTTGGGGCAGTTGCAGTTTTAGCGTGTACAAGCCGATTATTCCATTTTTTTCATGGATTAGTACTAATTTTACGTTTACGAGCTATAGATCGGTTTTCTGCTCCTGAGGCCCTATTATGCTCGAAATTCTGCCGGCAGAATGTGCTAAAGCCTACTGGTGAAACATGTCAAAAATCAATTCCGAAATTACATGAGAACTCGACAAAAAGGATCATGGTCAAGTAGGCTGATATGAGCTTTTTTCCATGTAATTGTACAACAATATATTCGCCGGGCTAGTTTGGCTGGCATTTATAATTGTTTAATATTTCGTTTCACGCATGCATGAAGTTCATGGATTTAAAAAATCAATAAGTTGCTACATAAGTGATAAACAAAGGCCAAAGCCCAGCATGCATAATAATATTAATGTGACAATAATACCAGCTGGCACATTTTATGTTGTTCAAAAACTGATTTTAGCTGATAACAAAATTAAACTTAACTCAACTTAAATGCAAAGCAAAGGTACTTTTAATTACGTTGTACGTTCTTAATTTGTACCTGCAGACCCAGGTCTTTGTTTCCACCATATGATTCGTTGTTTCTTAGTCTGAGTTCATTGCACTTCAAGTTCAACTGGACCGGGACACTACTGGAACGACACATGTGTCGGTGGTTCACTATTCCAAGCAAGTGTGAATATCACTTTTATCAGAAACGTCTATACGCCACGGAACTGTTTGTCAATTTAATTCTCCCACTTCAAAGTAGTCAATCAAGCTCCTAACAATCACATTCCTCCGACTCTGTGAAGTTTTGTTTTGTCTTTGGTGATCGCCATCCTGAAGCTAAGAAAACAGCGCAAATGGACGGCGTTTCTCCAGGAAATACTCAGCATCCGGGTATTAATAGTGTACATGTACTTTCAACCAATCACGTCGCGGAAACCCAATCCGACACGGATGCACATTTGGCGCTCAAATATTGAAGTCTAATATTTCTCTTCAACCGTCATTATCTTCCCGTGAAGTCCGTTTGCGGCAAACTCTCTGTCTTTTGGTATGGTTTTAGCGTTATCAAACTCTATTTCTTTTATAACAATCTCTAGGATTCCAGAGAATCGAAGGTAAGTTGCAGCATTGTCAATTTCGCTCAGAAAAGCACGCTGATTACAACTTTACAACCGATTTCAGTGTTACGTGCATCCACGCAAAACATGTTCTCGATGATTCCCGTTTCAATTCACTACTCGAAGTCTATAATATTTGAGTTATTTGGACTAAATTATTTGATTCAGTATCTCAAAACCAGGAAAACAAGTGAAACTGTTTTCAAAGCATGTCTGTGTCAAATAAGTAAGTTCTTACAGTATGTTGAACATTTCCCTATTGAAATCGGTTGTAAATTAATATACTGTTCACCTCCCACCGCTCTCCATGGTCATGCAAGTTTTAATATATTTCAGTCCTTGTACATGTACATGCATCTCGATCGCCCTTGCCTAAGGTAAAGGGTTTTCTCTTTGGCTTTTATACTGGCTCACATGTAAACGACTAATACTATGTTTGTGTAGCAGATTCACAAATAAACATACATCCAAGTTTTGCCGGTTTTCCATTGAAGTTTGTTTGGCCCTACGTACTTTGGCTTATATTAAATTAATAGAGACCAGACTAGGAGTATGTATATTAGAGAGTGGGGGTTATAATTTGTACGGTATGTGTGTATTAATAGCCCTTTGTTAATAGGTATATAAACCAGAAAATAGAACAGTAGAACCCTGCTCTCTCTAACTCGGTTAATATTTATCTCGAACAAAACGCTGTTTCCCGTGGATTTGGCCTCGTTCTTTTAATAGTTTTTTCTCGAAGACCCTGCTATCTCGAACAGTTCGTGTCTTCCCTTACCTTAAATCAACCCCGGCTATCTCGAACAATTTATCGTTTCCCTTTAGAGTTAGAGATAGCAGGGTTCTACTGTATGTACTTGTCAGTATTACTGAGTCTATTTTTTATGATTATTAGTTACTTATAATTTACTTATTGATGGGTCAAGAGCTCTCTCTCTATATATATGTTCTTGTTTTCTCGTAGGGCAAAGCAGATAGAAAGGGATAGATGGCTAAAACTGGACCTGAACAAGTCTACACAGGAGAGCTAGTGCAGCTGAGTGAAAATCAAAAACCGGATGAGATTTTACATTCACAGGCATTGCTCTGTGAACTTAGTCAGACTTAATGCACTAGTCAAAGTAAACCCCCCCCCCCCCCAACCCGGGACAGGGTGCGGCAAATGTGGGGCAAGCGATCGCTTTTGACACGGTAGAGTGCCCCAGAGGGTGGGGGAAAATCGGTTATTTGATGCCCCACTATGGAGTGTGGGGGAACTGTGGGGCAAAATGTGGCGGGGAATTGTTCCGTAGAAGACAGTCCAGGCCACTGCAGACTTCTCTGTTCTACTTCCGTGTATAGTTCAGGACGAATTTCAGCAATACTGTCACGTTGTTTGGCTTCTTCTGTGTTCAATCTCATTAGTACATGTAGATCAAGACCCTATTGAGCAATAAAAGACACAACCCAGACCACTGCAAGCTAAAATGTGTGAAGTTTGTAAAACAAAAATGACTTATTTTTAGTGATTTGTCCCCTGGGGTGGGGGCATTTGCCTGCATTTACTGTCCACAATTGCCGCAATAGGTGGGGCATTTTCTGTTTTTTGCTTTCCCTGTGAGGCAAAATCCCCACTAATCCCCACCCTATCCCGGGTTGGGGGGGGGGGGGTTACTTTGACTAGTGCATAACCCCCAAAGCAAGTAACTAGTAATAGTGCCATATGGCACTCTTGGGAGTGAAAGCGTTAAAGTGCCTATCACCCTTTTGCAATTTTGATAGCTTATAAACCTCCGAAAAGTTTTGAGTACTTCTGTGAAGAAAGTTTTGGTTTAAAGTGAATACTTTATGTTCTACGCTTGTTTGAAATCGTGTAAATGTGACCTTTCCTGACCCATGACCGCGTAAGTAAAAGCCTGGGTCGAAACCTGGGTAGACGTCATCTCATTAATGCATTATTCTCCATGGCGCCTTTTTATCACAACAACATCGATGCATAGAAAATATACACAGTTTTTGAGTTGTTAGTAAAGAAAAAGTCATTTTAGTCAACATGTTAAGTATTTCTTCAAATTATTGCAAAGCCGAATTAATTATATGACGTCAAGATGACGTCTACCCAGGTTTCGACCCAGGCTTTTACTTACGCAGTCATGGGTCAGGAAAGGTCACATTTACATGATTTCAAACAAGCGTAGAACATAAAGTATTCACTTTAAACAAAAACTTTCTTCACAGAAGTACTCAAAACTTTTCGGAGGTTCATAAGCTATCAAAATTGCAAAAGGGTGATAGGCACTTTAACCCAATTTCATAATTTTGTGACCCAGACAGTGGCTGAGTTGCATCACCAGATTGATTGGCCTATGTAACCAGGGGAGAGGGAGAGGTGATAATCAGAATTTTATGGTATAACGTTTAAGTCTTCGGGGTGGGACACTTCGAACATTAATAATGAAGGGGAGGTGATAATAAGGTTTAAGTTAGGGTTCATTTTTCAGTGTGGGACACTGGATGAATAATCAGAGGAAGTATATCAGAGTTTCTAATTGTTATGCTTTAATAACCCTTTTCATGTTTTGATGATGGTGTGCAATACATTTCAAAATATTATTTTGCATATTACCGGTATAGTTTTTTCATACAAGTATAGGAAGGCAACTTCAACTTGGGAGACTGATTAATTTTGCAAGTTTAATTAAAATCATAATAATAATACAAATAATAATAATAATGTATTATTACAAGTGGAAAACTTGCATGCCATATATTTGGGATGCATTCAGCTGAAAGTATATTGTGAAAGCACAGCAAGTGTTAAATGCATCTATCATCTATATTTATCTATCTAATGATTGTATGTATTTACTAAGTTGTATTATTCATTTACATGTATAGAGCAGGTTTCAATAATAATTGACTGTAGTAAAACCAAAACCAAAGCAATTACAATGAACCAATCACTAGCTAAAGTAAATACTGATTGGTGTCACTGGCATGAGAAAGCAACCAATCAGGAGGAAAAGTAAACGCAGTTGTAGATTGATGGCGTGACGGACCAAATCCAAAACCACGATTGGTTTTACTCTGGAATTTGATTCACTGACTGATTACAAAACATTTTCACAGCCAATAGAAAACCTAAGTAAACACAAAACCAAAGCAAACACCGAAAACTATCGACACTCAATTGGAACCTGCTCTAATATCCAATCATTAACTTTTTATCTGTTAATTACCTAATACAGTTAACCACAAACATTATTGCTCCATTTTTCATTTTATCAACAATGACTGTTTAGCAGTCAAATTTATGTCATATGTACTTTATACTTACATGTAAATCAATTAAATATTTTGGTTTGAATTCCTTTGATTTATTTTGCACTAGCACATAGTTTATTAGCACTTATTGCAAGATTCAAGTATGTTACAAATGTACTTAATATATTTTGACTTCTTAGTTTTCCATCGATTACATGCATGTACGTACAATGTATACTGTATACTGTATGCTGTAACAAAATCAGAGATGTTATTACAACTACATTGTAACAATTAAAAATACCATAGTTATTTCTAAATAAAGAATACAATTATTTTGAAAATTATGAGTGGACACTTAATAAATTTTAAGGAATCACCCCTGTTTTCTAAACAGGATTTGAGCATTAGAAAATCAATTTAAATTAATACTGCAAGATCTTTTAAAAACTTGTTAAGGACTTATAGAATCTTGTTAAAATCTTACTAGATCTTGTTGATATCTTACACAATCTTCTCACTGATATTAACAAGATCTTGTAAGATCTTAACAAGATTCTGCAACTTAGATGTTAACAAGGTCTTAAAAAGATCTTGCCAAGATATTAGTGAGATCTTATATAAAAGCATGCAAGATCATGCCAAGTTTCTGCAAGATCTTAACAAGATATTGCAAGTTTTTTTATAAGATCTTACCACGATCTTGTAAGTTCTTAATAAGATCTTGCCAAGATCTTACAAGATCTTGATAAGATATTACCAAGATCTTGGCAAGATCGTGTGAATATTTTAACAAGATCTTGCCAAGATCTTACAAGATCATATAAGATCTTACCAAGATCTCAACAAGATCTTGTAAGATCTTGTAAGATCTTAATAAGATAATGTAAGATCTTATCATGATCTTGTAAGTTCTTTATAAGATCTTGCAAAATCTTGGCAAGATCTTACATATTAATGTAAAGATTTGAACAAGATCTTGTAAGATCTTAACAAGATCATGTAAGATCATATCAAGATCTTGTAAGATCTTGCCAAGATTTTGCAATATCTTATTAAGAACTTACAAGATCTTGGTAAGATCTTATAAAAAACTTGCAAGATTTTGTTAAGATCTTGCAAGATCTTGCAAGATCTTGCAGAAACTTGGCAGGATCTTGCAAGTTTTTATATAAGATCTTACCAAGATCTTGGCAAGATCATGGCAAGATCTTGGCAAGATCTTACCAAGATCTTACCAAGATCTTGGTAAGATTCTGAACCTGGGCATAGCATGAAGTGTCGAAAGTGGTGCTTTTGATGTTGTATTTAATGGCGGTGGTAATGAAGAGGAGGATGCAAAGGGCCGGTCGGGCCTCGGATGTATTAAAGAAAGTCTTGCGCTTGATCTAGCGAGACATTTCTACACCTAGCCCGGGTTATCGTTTTTCTTTTAAGTGTTCATAAACTCGTTAGAGCCCTTATGTTTAAATGTAATCATGTACTGAATTTTCTTCCAACCGCCTCATAACTTTTCATCCTGTCACTCGTAATATCTATATAATGCTAACATATGAATTCTCTTTGGGGAAAATTGTTGTTGTAGAGCCGACCTAGTGAATAAGGAGAATACAAAACTAAACCGGAAACCTGTTATGAAAATGCTTTACAACTATTCACACCGCAGTGTATTTCAAATATTCAAACTACGCAGATGGGATAAGTCAAGTTCCAGGATCACTGAAGCAGCGGAAAACGACATTCAGTTTGTAAAATTTGATACAGTTACTGGACATTTCAAATGCATTTTGAGCTTTGTTCAGTTTAGAGTTTAACGTAGCGCTCAGTTTTCAACCAGATCAGTGTAAAAAGTCTTTGGAAATTTCCAATGCATTTTGAGCCTTGTTCAGTTCAGAGTTTAACGTAGCGCTCAGTTTTTAACCAGATCAGTGAAAAAAGTCTTTGGAAATTTCCAATGCATTTTGAGCCTTGTTCAGTTCAGAGTATCATGTAGCGTTCAGTTCTTAACCAGATCAGTGTAAAAAGTCTTTGGAAATTTCCAATGCATTTTGAGCCTTGTTCAGTTCAGAGTTGAACGTAGCGCTGAGTTTTTAACCAGATCAGTGTAAAATGTGTATATGCAAAGATTTGTGCCATCGTGTATAGAGTGTCAAAAATAGGTACTGTATTATACAAAGTATGCCAGTTTGAATAAAATATCATAATTATTAAAACTTTGTCGTTTTGGTAATAATCATGTATGATAGGTTCTCAGCGCACCGCGTTTGAATAAAATGGCAATATTGATAAATAACCACCCACATTTTTACCAAATTTCGCCTACTTCAGAATATCTGACTTTAAAAAATTACGTGTTACAGTTGGCTCCCACGGCTAAGGAACTTCTCGAGCTCCGTTCACAACTGCATTGAACCACTCTGACTCCGCCATCAACCCCTTCTACATCAATCCCGCCATCCACTGGTCATCTATCTGTCGTTTAGTCTGTCCGGAAAATGAGACTCCATGTATAGAGACCTAACACAGCACTTATTATTCAATCTGAAGATCGATGGGCGCCCATTCTGTGGTAGGTGTGAATTTATTAGAAACACAATTTAAAAATATATATATATTCTGATATTGAAATATATTGTTTTCATTAGGAAGATTACGAAACAGTATACTTCTGTTTGGTCCTAAATGATTACTGTTCTTTGTGAAATATTTCCAATTAGCTGTGACACAAGGAGGTAGGGGTCGGGTAAATTTAAACGTTTCCAATTAATCTTAACAAACATTATTTTGCTGCTTTAATTCAGTTATAGGCAAAGATCAAGTGGGTTTGTCCAATAACCGTAAACCCACAAAGGTACATAATTTTAGTTTTTTTTCCCAGTTATTGTTGATTTCAAACTTGATCCCCAAATCATAGCAGTATATAAATTTAGAACTCTTATAAAATGAATATCATAAGAGTAGCATACATTATTGTATATAAAAAAACTCTGCATTTAGAGTAACATTTAAATTAACTGTGCATTTTTAGTATTTATTTATTTGTGCTTACTTATTTACTCTGTAGTTGGCAATGGAAAGTGTGTATCAGTACACACTTAGCTAGCACTTTGCACCGATGTCTGCACATCGATCTGAAAAAAAAAAAGACTAATTTAGGCCCAAAAAAAAGAAAAAAGAAAATGACGTTGATGTTTAGGCACTGATTGTTTGTATATCAGCAAGAAAGGCAATTACCTGGGGATTCTACTCATCGTTTTCTTTAAATAAATAAAATTATATTTATACTAGCTAGCAGTGTATCGCTTATGGCTCTGAGGTTTGAACCAATAATTATTATATAGTATGTTTTTGGTCTGATAATGCCTTTTTCTTTTATGAAAAACATCTTGTTTTTGGTCTCATAATTTAAATTATTTTTCTTTTATGAAAAATCTTTATTGAACAATTTTTGAAACTGGAACATAGTCCACTCCTCCTAAGTGCTGAAAAGCAACAGACCCACTAGGTGTCTCGTCCATGGCTCTGTGATGCTTAGACTGTTTTACAATTCAAAATGTTTTTGATCTGATAATTTGTGTTTTCTTTTATGAAAAATAATTTTTGAACAATTTTTGAAACTGTAACATAGTCCACTCCTCCTAAGTGTTGAAAAGCAACAGAATCACTAGGTGTCTCGCCCATGGCTCTGTGAGGTTTAGACTGTTTTACAATTCAAAATATTTTCGATCTGATAATTTTTGTTTTCTTTTATGAAAAATAATTTTTGGACAATTTTTGAAACTGTAACATAGTCCACTCCTCCTAAGTGCTGAAAAGCAACAGAATCACTAGGTGTCTCGCCCATGGCTCTGTGAGGTTTAGACTGTTTTACAATTCAAAATGTTTTTGATCTGATAATTATTGTTTTCTTTTATGAAAAATATTTTTTGAACAATTTTTGAAACTGTAACATAGTACACTCCTCCTAAGTGCTGAAAAGCAACATAATCACTAGGTGTCTCGCCGATGGCTCTGTGAGGTTTAGACTGTTTTACAATTCAAAATGTTTTTGGTCATTTTCTTTTTCTTTTATGACAAATCTTTTTTTAACAATTTTTTTGTCTACGTAGACACTGTGTACTTCATGAACGCCAATCACTATATATATAATAATTTTATTAAACCTTATATTGGCAAAATGACAATAGAACATATACTAAATATAGTCAAATACAATTTAACATCGACACTTCTTATAATAATTATTTTGATAATTCCAAAATCTAATAAAAGTACTTTGAAGAAAGTTTCATAATAGATTCATCTTTCATTGAAAATAGATATAAAAAATAAGGATTTATTATCGAAGAAACGAAAACTATCGCTAATATTATAAAGGGATTTGAGAAAAACCTCTCTCATCCGTATGAATTTATGATGGTCATCACAAACTCGTCGTAAAGAATATTTCTATATCGACCAGTTTCGACCGGCAACAATTCTTATTTTGGTTACAACGTGGCGGTGTTTTACGTTAGCAATTGCACTTAAATGTTTTTTTAGTACATAAATTAAACTTCGGTTTATTAAATTTCGGCCCTCGTTACAGTGTTAACATTGTCAAATTCTTCGTCTTTTGGCCACCATAAAACAACTCTGTTTAACTTTTGATCCCTGAACAGTTAATGTAGTGGGGAGTGTGTGAGGAGTAAAAGCAGTCGCCCCGGCACCCCCGGCACAAGCTGTTAGCTGTAATACTTAGCCTGCTATAACAAATAAAATGTGTTTTTTTATTTGTGAGAAGGGTTAAACAGCCAGTTTTACTTTACTTCAGTGTTCTCCAGTTGTTATTACATTTCCAAATGAACTCATTTGATTATCCCGCTTAGTCATACTACACCTTTATGCTTTTATGAACACAACCACTTTTTACCGGTTGATTCTGAAGATAGGTGTTTCATTCATAATTATTATGGTAAATTCTGAGCGGCCTGTGTTCGTGCATGTTTGTTGCTTCACGGCATGTTAGGAATTATGCAAAGACCATTGTGTATATGGCTTTGGCGTGGGTCACAAGTAACTCTCAATCTGGACAAAAACACACTATAATTTTAAATTATAGAGCGACGATTTTTATTGTCGCGATATCTGTCCTGACGGATTTCGACTCCATCATCTCCCAAGGACTGGCTCTCGTGGTGGTGGGGTTGCGCTTCTTTTCAAGAATCACTTCAAGATGAAAAAGCATGATATTGGTGCAGTTTTTAGGAGCTTTGAAGTAATTTATGTGAGTTTACGTTCGTCTCAGAATGATAATACTAGACTTGTCGTCATTTATCGCCCACCGCCGTCCCCTGTCAATGGACTGACTGTTAATTTATTCATGGATGAATTTAGTATTTATCTTGAGCAGCTAGCCCTCGTACCTGAACATTTAATAATTGTTGGTGACTTCAATTTCCAAATTGACCAGGCGGACAATGTTGATGCCAGGCGTTTTCTGTATATTCTGAACTCCTTCGATCTGAGTCAACATGTCACTGAGCCTACTCACCGTGGTGGACATATTCTGGATCTGGTCATATCCAAGGCAAATGAGGACCTTGTTACTGACTGCCATGTGTACAACCCTGCCCTATCGGATCATTATGCTGTGCATTGTGATCTCCGTCTCTCGAAACCTCTACTTGAAAAGAAAGAAATTACTTTCCGTAAGACAAGATCCATTGATTTTTCTCATTTTCTCCGAGATCTCGAGAGTTCTAGTTTAATTATTGATACTGCTGACGAATTTGGCGACCTAGTTGGGCAATACAACGAAACATTGGCGTCACTGCTGGATATTCATGCCCCTCTCAAGACAAGATCTATTACAATTCGCCCCTTATCGCCATGGTTTACAGAAGATATTGCATCCGAGAAGAGAAAACGGAGAGCCCTTGAGCGTCGTTGGCGCTCTTCGCACCTGGCAAGTGACCATCAGAGCTATGTGGTGCAATGTGATGTTGTCAACGCCCTCATCAGGTCATCTAAGGTTCTCTACTACTCATCCATCATCGAGAGCAATAAACACGATCAGCGGATTCTGTTCAACACTGTTGATAAACTGCTTCACACCAAGTCTGAAGTTCTCTATCCCACCTCCAGTTCCGATAAGGATTTAGCAAACAAATTTGCTGACTTTTTCAGTGATAAAATTACTATTCTACGTAAATCTCTCGAAGCCGAGTCTAACAGTTCGCCCATGTTCTCTGGCGTTTCCTCTTCGTGTAGCTGTGTGTTATCCAGCTTCAAGAACGTCTCACCAGAGCAAGTGTCTGCTGTTATCGAGGCCACTAAAGTAAAGTCGTGTTCCCTGGACCCACTGCCTGCCTCTGTCCTCAAGGAGTGCATACCTGTTCTTTTACCCATCATGGCCAAGATCATCAACCTCTCTATTGACACTGCTACGATGCCTGATAGTTTTAAATTAGCTCTACTGAACCCTAAGTTAAAGAAATTACATCTTGATTTTGAAGAATTTTCTAATTTTAGGCCGATCTCTAACCTTGTGTTTATGTCAAAGCTCACCGAAAAGGTCGTTGCGTTGCAGACGATTGACTATATTTTCGAGAACGATCTTGACGAGGTTTTTCAATCTGCCTATAAACATTTACATAGTACAGAGACCGCCCTTGTTAGAGTAAATAATGACATTCTGGAGGCCCTAGATAATCATCGGACTGTTATATTACTCCTTTTAGACTTATCTGCTGCGTTTGATACCGTTGACCACGGGATATTACTAAATAGGTTGACTTATCGTTTTGGAGTTACGGGATTGGCCCATACTTGGTTTAGCTCTTATCTTAGCGATCGATATCAATTTGTCAACATTAGAGATGATAAGTCCACGAGCCGTCCTTTATCATGTGGAGTGCCTTAGGGTTCCGTGCTGGGCCCCATTCTTTATCTGTTATATACTTCGCCACTTGGGGACATCGTAAGGCAACACAACATGGGGTTTCATTTTTATGCGGACGACACTCAGTTGTATTTGTCCTTCGATTCCCTAAGTGGCGAAGACCAAGCATCAGCTGTTACTCGGGTTGAAGCCTGTGTTAGCGATATAGATAAATGGATGATATCCAATAGGTTAAAACTAAACAGAGATAAGACAGAACTCCTTATTATAAGCTCTAAGCACCGCCCTCGTCCATGTCTTAATGCAATTTCAGTTAGCGACCATTTAGTCCAGCCCTCACTCTCTGCCAGGAACATTGGGGTAGTGTTTGATAATAGCTTGTCTTTAGAGAAGCATGTTAGTGCTGTGTGTAAGTCTTCTTTCTATCATTTTAGGAAGATAACTAAGATTAGGGAGTATTTGTCAGATGACAGTACTGAAACATTAGTGCATGCTTTTGTCACGTGCAGATTAGATAATTGCAATGCTTTGCTGTACGGCTTGCCGAAATATCTCACTCAGAGACTACAATCTGTCCAGAATTGCGCTGCTCGCCTAGTTACTCGAAATTCTAAGTTCGCTCGCACTACGCCATTACTCAGACAGCTCCACTGGCTTCCCATAGAACAACGTGTTATTTTTAAAATTTTACTTTTAACCTATAAGGCACTGAACAATTTGGCTCCTATTTATATAAGTGACTTACTTCATCACTATAATCCTAGTCGTAGTTTAAGATCGTCCAATCAGTGCCTACTTACAATTCCTAAGTCTAATCTCAAGAGCTATGGGGATAGAGCCTTCTCGGTGGCCGCCCCAAAGTTATGGAATGCTCTTCCAACTGAGATTAGGCTTAGCAGTTCTGTTAATATTTTTAAATCACGTTTGAAGACTTATCTTTTTAAAGCAACGTATTCGTAATATAGTTTTTAGTTTTTTAAATATTAGTAATCCATTTTTTAACTTTTTTTAACAAGTTTTAGTATTTTATAGTCATCGTATCGATTTATATTATGATTGTAAAGCGCCATAGGACAGGTAGTGTATATGGCGCTATATAAATGTATATATTATTATATTATTATTATAATTTTAAATTATAAATTGCAACCGGGCTTGGTTCATAACGTATTGACTTTATAGATGGCCGTATATTTGTCATTGCCAATATGATAAATACCTCGCTGGACTCTGGATGTTTCCCTGATAAATGGAATGAGGCTGTGGTATCGCCCTTATTGAAGAAGCCATGCAGGCAGGTTTGGATCCTGCATTTAAAAACCTTCGTCCAATTAGTAACTTGGTCTATGTATCAAAACTTACGGAACGCGCGGTATTCAACCAAGTCATTTTACATGTTTTACAATTTGTTTATTCGCCATATAATTTTTTTTATATCAGTAACAAAGTAACAATAGTAATACTGACTACAATACCAAGCGGCCTAGTGGTGTGATTTGTACAGGAATATTATTGACAGGAGAAAGTAATGATTAAGGTATTTGAATAGTTACAATATATTTCTTATACAGAGAAATTAACAATTGATTTGACTAAGAATATTGTACTAAATACGACGAAAAGTTATAGGGCTTATAGAGTAGATACATCCTCATAAGATTCATATAATAAAATGAGTTAGCAATTGCGAACAACAATGTAATTAAAGATAATTAGAGATGTGAACGTGTAAAGAATGAGGTTTCATTAATTAGTAGCAATGTGGTGAATTATTTTTTTAATTCGGGTAGTGTTAAAGACTTAGTTATGTAGAGGGGCAGAGAGTTCCATATTTTTGGTCCTTGATGAAGAAGTAAATTGTTTGATATTAGTAAGACAAGTGCGTGATCGGTAATTAGTTGCAATTCTGGTACTATAACTGTGTATCTGATCATTTCTAGGAAATAAGTTTGAGAATAGAGGGGGAAGTAGTTGATTATGATAGGAGAACATAAATTTAGCATTGTTGAAACTGTTCAAGGTAAAAATGTCTAGTATTTTAAAGCTGTCAAAAATTGGTGCAGTATGGGCACGATAATCGGCAGAGGCTAGAATTGGTACAGCACGCTTTTGAAGAAGAAATGACTCTGTTTAAGTTTGAGGTATATGTGTTTGACCAGACAATATTACAGTAGGAGAGGTATGGGTAAACTAATGTATAGTAAAGAGATAATTTAGATTTAGAAGACAGATAACATCGAGATCTGTTAATAATACCTATAGATTTGGACATTTTCTTACAAACATGGCTTATTTGAGTTTTCCAAGTGAAGTTTTCATCAATAAATACTCCTAGGAATTTTGTAACTTCCTTTTGTTCTAGCTGGTGGTCATTAACCCTTTCAGGCCCGAGTTTTTTTAACCAATTTTTAGCTATTTCTAGGCCGAAAAGAACCCTCCCCCCTAAGTAAACTACAGTCATTGTTTCCATGGAATTTTCAACTGACCTATAATACTGGGGACTCAAAGTTTTTAGACGGCCATTTTGAAAGCAGTTGTAGATTACAAGGGAGCTGGCAGGCAAGTTTGTTTGGAGGAATACAGAGAATTTCAGGCTTTTTAAAGCCTTTTTCACCATTTATAGAGTGCTGGAGGACATCATTAAGTCTGATGAGAGCTTCAATCAGCACTTTCTCAAAGAAGCGAGTCTGTGCCAGTTTATTGTGACAGAGAAAGAGCCTCATTTCCCACTCGTGAATGGGCCAGGACGTCTTTTGTTACTTTAGCGTGGGCTTTATAAATGGGGGTCTGGAGCCACCTATCATAGCTTTTTTGGAATATTGGACAACATTTACTTGCCATTGATTCCAATATGAAGGTATTAGGGGCCGACCATTTGACTTTTGAAGGGGGGGGTGGGTGTTTTTGAAAAAAAAATATCCTGCAAGCCAACGGTGTCGAAAAAAAATATCCTGCAAGCGGAAAAGCTTGTTCTGGCTCCGGTTTTTTAGCAAAAATAATTCGTGCAACAACACTGCTAAAGAAAAAAAAATCGAGCACAGACAAGAACACCCCCCCCCCCCCCCCCCCCCTCAAAAGTCAAATGGTCGGCCCCTTAGGTCGAAATGGCTTTAGACTTAGTATATATTTTGAAGAATGAAGATGGGAGAAGGGCCATGTCGCTGTTTGGTAGGATTTCCCGGCATGCTTTGCGGTCATTATGGATGAATTTAGCTTGTTGTGAAGTGCTTGTGGACAGAATGGCTTGGTTCTGGGCAAGTTTAGGTGTTGGGAGACAGAAAGTGAGGTTAGTGCAACCATGAAACTCTAAATGTTATGTGAAATATGCATTTTGGAGAGAAAATGTAGAATCTGAGGAGAAATAATTATTTTTGGAAGTGCTATTTTAGTCTTTTTTTCTGAAATGAAATAATGTAACCTGTAGTTAACTTATGCAAAGAAAGGAGGATTTAGATGAAATTATTCTTTGTTGACATGCCCAATGCAGTTCACTAGGATCACTTGTCTATACATTATGGTTTGTGGGAATCTCAGGGCCTAGCTCTTTAAACTTTGTCAGACTGAAACTCCCAAATCAAGTAACCAGTAAAATACGGAAAATTCCGTATGTGGGCGTGAAAGGGTTAAATAAGAGGGGAACATTGCACGAAATGTGCTTTTGTCTAGGTTTGAAAGGATATAATTGGTTTTCTTTATATTGACAGTAAGTCTATTTGTTTTTAACCAGTCATCTATCTGTTTTAGTTCTCTATTTAAAAAGGATATCAATAGATTAGGATCTTTGTGGGAATAAAAAATACTTGTGTCATCCGCAAAGAGTAGAGTGTCAATTAACTTGGAGGGGTTTGGAAGATCGTTAATATAAATGATAAAAAACAATGGTCCCAGTATGGATCATATGGTACACTACATGTGATGTTGTGCTCAGAAGACATAGTATCATTGACTTGTACAAATTGCATTCGATTATAAAAGTAACCTTTGATCCATATTAATGCCTGTCCACGTACACCATAGGCCTCGTGCACGGTGTTAGTGATCACTCGCGTAACAAAAACTTCACAACGTACATCGTGCGTTATACATCGTGCATCGAGCCTTCCTGAAATGCTCGATGCACGATGGCTGATGCACGTTGCTCGAAAATCGAGCCTGCATTCCTTTCATCGTGCATCTATCGTGCCTTCATGGAGCCTAGATCGAGCCTTGAATGATTTTGGATCGTGCCTTCATCGAGCCTGGCATCGAGCCTGGCATCGTGCCTGCATCGAGCCTTGGATCGTGTCTACATCGAGCCTGGCATCAATTCATTCGTTTTTGCTGCAAGTTGTTTAGTATCTTTCAAAATGTATGGATTTTATCGAATTTGGAAAAGCTTGGTCAATAAGGTTTTTATTATATGGCGAAAACAGTGCTAAAACACACGCTTTGACGCGCCGGCCAGGAACCCACTTCGCGGTAAACTGAACAGCGAATAGAAATTAAGCTAAAATTAGACCGAGACCCGACGAGTTTTAATTGAAATTGAACTCGTGGTGTTCACAACAGTTTGTTTTTTCGACATCAAAAATGCTTTTTATGGATGAAAACTGACCTGTACTTCACTTCAGATGCACTGAGTTTCAATGACAACTTTACCAAGAACCCGAATGGCATTATCTGGAGACAAACGTGCATATTTGTGGAAGATTTGAAAGTTGAAAACAGGCACGTTGAAATCACTAGAGTTGATAGCCTCCTCCGCAGGCAACTCTCTTCGGAAATATTTTCGGATTGGGATCCCTGTGGTTAAAGCACACTGAAAAACTTGACAAAATGAGCTGTAGAAGAATACGAACAAACTTGTACTGAAGTACTAACTAGTAAGTACTAACTAGTAAACACTCTCGTGTTAAATGCGAGGATGCCTATCTTTCGAGTTAGGAAGCGAGTTAGGAAGCGAGTTAGGAAGCGAGTTAGGAAGCGAGTTAGGAAGCGAGTTAGGAAGCGAGTTAGGAAGCGAGTTAGGAAGCGAGTTAGGAACCGAGTTAGGAAGCAAGTTGGGAACCGAGTTAGGAAGGCGAGTTAGGAAGGCGAGTTAGGAATGAAGCAAAGAAGATACTAAAATAATCAAAATAATTAACAACGAGTTAGGAATCGATTAGAAAAATAATAAAGATAAGATATTGGCCATCTCAAAAATCTGAGTCTGCAGTCACTCAATGACACAGCCAAAGTTTGCTGGCTCAACAACGCCGTTCAACACGATGTCGGAAGACGAAAGCCGGTACGTATTACATTATTCATAATCCTTCTTTTTATCATGCTATAGCTAAATTATTCCATCCTCGTATGATTACGTAGTATATTGAAAAGAAGCAAGTTCTGAACAGATTAGGATAGAAATTGAAGTATCAGAACAGCGAAAGTCGTGAAAATTACGCATTTTTCAGTCATGGATGGCCACTCGATTTTAAGAATCTGAATTGATCGAGCTTTTGTTATTTACAGAGACAGAGAAAATTCTTCGCCACCCTCGTACATTATTGTAACAGGTAAAAAGCATCATTCGTTGCCTTATGAAACATTAAACGTTCTCTGCTAATAGAGGACAAAAGTTCTAGTATATCTTCAGATTCCCCTGTCAAAGACAATGTACGTGGCACCGCCAGTATCACTGAGAGGTTTGTGGATTTTATTATTTTTGCTTAGACAATAATAACATTAAAATACACTTCTATGTTACTGAATTTTTTTATCATATTTTGAATATATTTCAGCCAGATCAAGATTAAAGCTGAACCAATAATTATTTCAGGTACTAGTTAACAAATACAAATAACTAGAATTACTAGAACTATAATGTTTACTTTCTGTACAATAAAGAAAACAATCTAAATACCAGTAGGGTCGGTAATGTTACATGACATATAGGGGTGTCTGACATATAGGGGCGAGGGGGAGGGGAGGGGTGGTGTCATACATGACATATAGGGGCGAGGGGGAGGTGGTCCCATACATGACATATAGGGGTGAGAGCTATACATGACTCTGAATATGTGAATTCTACGAAATATTTGAAATATTTTGCACAAGAAATGAATATTTAACGAGCTAGACACGTGACATTTACTGTATTTATTAAAATGTATTTTCAACTGGACAACGCTAATAAGATTAATTGGCTGTTTTTATTTTGGACGACGAACGTTTCTTCCCCTCGCTCCCATAGCCTGCTTTGCATCCACGCTTAGTGTTGCTCTCAAATTTCGCTGCCACTCGAGCGTCTGCTGAAACAAGTGGAACATTCCATTTCCGAAACTGACCAATCACATCGAGCTTCTCAGAATCTCGGAAGCTGACCTTCACCTTAACTTGGCTAAACGTTATCCCCAAACATTCAACAAGATGGCGGATCAAATGTTTTACGAATTTAACTATGGATTTAAACGGAAATCACTCCAATTTTTTATGGGTTTCTACCACATTCTAAGTTTCCTTTACAGACCCATTAGCTTCCATTTGATGTAGCGGATCACACGTAGTGAATGTGATCTGACATCTGTGTAACAACAGTTCAATTTATATAAATAGATAACTTGCTTATCTACGATTGGCGCTTTAAAACAAAGGGAATGGAATGTTTAGCTTGTTTTTGAGAGCGACTCTAGGAGCGGATGAGAAGGAGGCTACATGTTCACGAGTGACAGATAGGGTTAATTGTCATTCGAACAACCTTTCACAAGTGTATCATCGGCTTATGGCACATAATAAAAATGTGTTTTATTTATCCTTTTCTGACAAAGACTCGGGTATTTGGACACAGTTCGTTCCATATGTTAGGAAATTGCATGGGAGGGTGTTGGTGCGTGGAGGGGGAGAGAGAGTGTATTGGAGGGTGGCCATGGAGAAGAGGGATTTCATGAGGACATAGGGGAATTGAAACGGGAGTGTAAAGGCGATGGGAGTGAGATGGATAAGTTAGAGTGGCGTAGGAAATAGTGAAGATTTAGACGGTGAAGTAGCCTGAAAAGAAGAGGCGGGCCTTAGAAGGAAAAGAAAAGAGGATTGGCTAGGGGAGGAAGTGGGCCAAAACAGGACGGCGGAGAAAGATGATTGGGAATGTTTTGTTTGGGAACACGCTGCCGAGATTCTATTAGATATAAAACTTTTTTTTTGAACATAACTGATCAGTATATATGATCGATTAAATAGGTTTATATTTCTACCAATCATATATTATAATGTACTTTATAATTACAATTACTATTATTGCTGTAATGTTAGTTTCTCAATAGACACTTTAGCGTATTTAGCACTAGTCATTTGACTATTACACCGTTTTATTGTTACAGTTAATATTGGACAAATAGTTGTCAAATAAATACAACATGTTGCGAAGGCACAGCGAGATAATGTCTTTCTTTAATTATGAAATCGTACCACTGATAATTATTTGATACTGCTATATTAATCAATTTATTGTTTCTGTTTTGACTAGTTTTTGTATTTCCCGGGAAACGTGGGTTTGTTTTGGTTGATACCTTTCTTATACTTTCTCATTGAACCTAACTCGGTTCCTAACTCGGTTCCTAACTCGCCTTCCTAACTCGCTTCCTAACTCGCTTCCTAACTCGCTTCCTAACTCGCTTCCTAACTCGCTTCCTAACTCGTTTCCTAACTCGCTTCCTAACTCGCTTCCTAACTCGCTTCCTAACTTGCTGCGTAGTTTGTCTCGTTAAATGCCAGTTACCAAATGAGAATTCTGAATTTCTCAACCCATATGTAATAAAACAATTTGATTTCTTTGATGAAACTGTGTGCTAATTATAAGTTAGTTTACGCGTGTTCCTGGAAGAAATTCATTGTACTGCGATTTTAGAAGCGTTGAGGTAGCTGAACTTTTCATTGTGTTTTGGAAGTCTGCATGTACAGCAATTTCAGCTTTTGTGTATTTAATTTGACAGCTACATGTAAAAAGTTATTTATCCACTAATTATCCAGCTTCTAACGTTCAATTCATTCGTTTTTGCTGCAGTCATTTTCATCGAACTTGCGAGAGTCAGAAAGCCGCTTCTTTAGTTTGCTCTATAAAGTTGAATTTTAGCCGAACAACGGAAATTAGAAAGATACTTTAAATTAGTATTTGCCTTCATGTGACAAGTTGTTTAGTTTCTTTCAAAATGTATGGGTTTTATCGCCATTTGTTTACGAATGGTTGTGAAGGAATTAGGAAAATCTTGAGCGGTCAAGATGAAAATTTTTGCCCGCTGAGCAACCATTCAGATTGCAGCATTCAGAGTCCTCTTGGATTCTTGCCTGCCCACGGAGCTGCCATATAATAAAGAGATAATTTATTATACCACTTCAATGTCCTGATATAGGATTGTAAAGATTAAGTGGACCAGTTGAAAAAAACGATTATTCTAGAAACTGATTTCGGTTACACAGAGTGAACCGATTCTCCAAATCTCTCTTAAAAACACATTGCATCACTCGAATCTTTGCCATACTTCATCAAAAAATTCTCAATTAAGTATACTTGTCAAATGGTGCATCCAAAATGAAGAAACTATATATTTGTACATAAGAAAGAAATGAAAATAGGAACTAATTCCTTGGCTGATAGATGTACATGTATGGTCAATCTGAGCAACATTTCTTTCTTCGAAACTATATACTCAAAGCTTACAGTTTTTAATAGTAATTGGCTCGCAGTTTAAAACCACAGACTGCTTCAACTTTAGTTCTATTATGCATTTTGGGTGTTTTTCGGTATTTCTCTCACTTTAGAAAATCCATTCTTGTAGTCTCGCCTGAAAATCATAGCTTAAATTAAGTTGAGTCGAGTTGGTATGTGCAATGAACTCAGTGTAGTGACTACCCTGGATTCCAGAGGTTAAATGTTTTGCCTTTTGTCGGTAAATTCGGTGAGCGCACGGAAGGCAAAACAAACGCGCGCTCACCGAATTTGCCAACAAAAGGCAAAATATTTAACCTCTGGAACCCAGGGTATGTAGTGACATGATTATGCAAAATGTTATGAACCTGGCATCGTGCCTTCATCGAGCTTTGGATCGTGCCTTCATCGAGCCTTTGCCTGAATATTATCGTGCCTTTATAGAGTCCTAATGGTGCCCTCATCGAGCCTAACGTAAAAGGGCACGATACGTGAGGGCACGATACGCGAATCTGGCAATTTTGTGCATTTAAAATGGCAGTCTAACGCTATAAAATGGATTGTGTATGTAAAACCATCAACAAGCCACAAAAAAACACGAAGTGCAAATGAAACTATAGTTAATGTGCATCACAAATGTAAAACCTTTTGACGGATGTTGGGGCTCGTATTGAAGGTGAGTGACTTCGAAGTTTTTCTATCGGGATGAAAAATGGGTCAAAAACAGCTAAAATTAAGTGGTGTGCTATAGAAAAAAAGCGCTTTTAAAAATCGTTTCGAAACTTCAGAAAACGATTTTCACTCCTCTTGGTGCACACGAACTACATTATCTTCCTGTGAACAATCAAGCTTCTACATTAAAGCATAGTGAAATTATGACACTAAATCTAGCGTTAGACTGTAAAATGTGAAAAGGTGATCAGCCCATAGTGTTCGAGTTTGTTGAATAAAATTTCATGGTCAAGCGTATCAAACGTTTTAGAAAGATCTAAAAAGACACCAACAGTTAATTCTCCTTGGTCGGCTGAGCTAGCAAGTTTGTTAAGGATCGAGGTGAATAAGGGCTAGAGATGTAGAGTGATTCTTACGGAATCCAAATTGATTGTGGTGAAGGATTTCAAATTTGTCTACAAAAGCAGAAACACGGTTATGCATAATCTTTTCAAAGAATTTCGAAATGTTTGGGAGAAGAGAGATCGGTCTGTAGTTACTAAATAAATTGGGGTCTTCGCTCTTGAAGACTGGGATAACTTTGGCAAGTTTTAGTTTTTCAGGAAAAACTCCTTGGGCCAAGGAGAGGTTAATAATGGTCATCAATGGTTCAGAAATTAAATCAAACGATGCTTTGATTATCTTCATTGAAACATTATCATAGCCACGCGCTTTGTCGGGTTTAAAAATTGGAGATGGACTCCAGTTCTTGTCTAGTGGTTGGTTGAATAGTAATAGGTTATTCTTGGTAGAACGACAAGAAGGTAAGGAAAGGAGTGTTAGTAGCCGGTATTTTGTTCCGGTATGATGTCCAGAAAGTATGGTATTTGCTATGAGGTATTCATGATGTGATGGCGACCGAAGTGGAAGCACGTGAATCGACCAGCTCCCAGAATCTCGCTAATAACGATGGCAATATATCTCCCAGTTCAGATAATGTGGACCTAATTAGTTTTTGGAATATGATGGCTCTAAGAAGCAACTAAAATGGAAAGGAAATCTCGAGAATTTGGTAATATTCTCGAATACGCGAATTCGTGAATCTAGACTGGATGACCGCAGTTTCTTCTGGTGCGAATTAACGGAAACCTCTCCGGCCTCAAGTCATCCAAAGTCACTTTAGAACTGGTATCATAATACAAAGACCCTCCAAATAGAGTGACCGAGAGGTGCACATCTTAAAGAGTTACTGCTCCAACTCGTCGAAACCCAGATACCAGCAGTACGAGTGCATTCACATTCACCGGTCACTACAGTTGAAGATGCAGTCTATGACAGGCAGGCTTCGTTCGTTTCCTTGGGGCTAGAACCATTCAGTGACAATAGATATCGAACAACAAAGCCCTGTTAGTGCCTGTGACTGCGACAACAGAGGCTGCAACGAGAGGTTGAAAACATCAAGAATTAAATCCCGGCCATGAACCAATATGCAAATTCGACGAAACCTCAAACTCAATATGCAAATGTTGAGAGGTTGAAAGACTCCGTGAGAGATTACACGAATCTGAATTACAGATAGTGAATTTAAAACGAGATAATACCAGCCTTCCAACTACGATCCAGATATTATCCAACAAGCTATCTAGTTTTTGTGTTAGTGCGGGTATTCGCACCCAGACATCAAACAGGGAGGGTGAGGGAATAGGGATGAGAGAAGGGGGTAGAGAGGGGAAAAATTATCACAATGCACAAGAAGGGTGGGGGTGAAGGAATAGGGATGAGAGAAGGGGGTAGAAAGGGTAAAATTGTGATAGTTGTTGTTTTTGTGTTCAAGTGCCGGTATTCATATCCGGACGTCAAACAGGAAGGGTGAGGGAATGGGGATAAGAGAGGAGGGTGGAGGGTAAAATTGTTGAAGAAACCATAGGTGAAAAACTATGTGGAAAATTGAGGCATGGTAGAAATTAAGGGACAAGTGGATTGAAAAAATGCAATAAATTATGGTGAAAGGAGTAAAATATGTTTTTGTATAAAGGAAGGCTAGGAGACTAGCAAGAAGCAGAAGGACTGGATATCCCAGGACAGGGTGAACACTGGGTACACTGTGTGAATTATGAATAAAATAATTGGTAGAGAAAACACACAGAGAGAGCCTGGACTAGAGGAAAAGCATGAAAATGAGGAAATTGAAGGAGGAGAAGCATGGAAGCAATGTGCCCGGAGGAAAAATAGATAACTAATTAAATGAAAGCAGTGTATCTTGGTGTTGCTGAAGACAGGGTAATAAGTGGAAAAATAAAAAATTGAGATAAAATTTGTAGGTAACACAAAGGAAAAAATAATGAATAAAGTGACGTTTATAATAAAAGGTAAATGTGTAGTTGGACATAAAAGTGGAAATGTATCCGTAGTACAACAGAAGGGGATAATAAAACAATGAGGGGTAGCCTAGGCCTGGGGAGAGGAGGAGCTTTGATGGTTGTGGAGGAGCTTTGATGGTTGTGGAGGAGCTTTGATGGTTGTGGAGGAATGTGGAACTGAATTGAGAAATGCCAAATATTAGGGGCGGGCCGGTTTCGGGATTGCTCAATATGTAAAGTCGTACTTATGTGGGAGAATATAAGGGAATATATCGGAAGAAAACGGTCGTATAAAACGTAGATGAAAGCGGAATGAAAGGAGTGGGAAGGGCGAACTATGTGTAATTAGTTCGGGGTCGTAAAATGACGAAAAATGACGAAGGTGGCTAGCGGTAGATAACAATCAAAGACTGAACCGGGAAGGGGGCATGAATATAATATAGTAAATAGATACATAAATAAATAGATAACGAAGATATTGATGCACATAGGAGAATAAGACAACCAAGGGGATGGGGACCCTAGTGAGCTCATAGGGGATAGAGTAAGTCCAATGTGAGTCCACCAAATCCTGTATATCAATCTCTTCAGGGGCGGGATTCTATACAGAAAACAATGCAGCTTGCAGGGGAAGCCGAGAGAACTGTGGGGAAAATATGTGAAATAAACCGAAATAAACCACCTATCTGCACATACAGGGATAAACGTGATAAAAGCTATGGTTAATAAACAAATGGGAAAAGTACAGGATCTACGAAGCAAAATTAGATTACGCAAAGAAGGAATCAGTTATTTTGGTTGATTTAAACTGTAATTTTCTTTCGAATGAACTAAATAACAACTCGGAGAAACTGAAGCATATCAATATACTCAACTTATTAAAGAATTAAGCATGCAACCCGAATTAGTCAACACTCAGCGAGTCTCATAGACCACTTCTATACTATAAACCTGAAAACTACATCGCCTCTGGTGTTTTACACGTTGGTACTGATCTGACCTTGGTCTTATTTTAAAAACCCTCCTAAGATAACTGAGTCTAGGCAACTTAAAAACTTCAACGAACAAGCATTTCTCAGAGACCTTTCTAGTATCCCATGTAAAATAATTGACCCCCTTGAAAATCCCAAATGTTCCTTGAAATAGTCGATATTCATGCTCCGTTGAGAAAACGTAGAGTGAGGAGTAGCTATTCTTCATGCTTATAAACAATAATATAATGCATATGATACGTAAAAGAGACCACCTAAAAATAATTACAATAATTAAAAACTCTGAGTATGACTGGAACCTGTTTAGGAAAACTAAAAATGATGTTAATGTAGCAATAAAACAGGCTAAAGCTGACTATATGACGTCGATATGACGTCATAGCAACAGTCATTCCTCTATAACTTTTGCTGTAGTAGAACGTTCAAATTTGCGCCCAATGAATGTATGTCATGAATGCCCTTTGATGGTGTCGTCTGTTCGTATCGTTTATTAAAAGAGGAATTTTACCAAAAAAGGAGGCATCAATTATGACGTCACAACAATGTCATCATACTAACATAAACCACCTAAAATATGTAGTTTCATTTTGTTAAAACTCACCAACATTTCTTCAAATTGAGATTATAAGTAAAGAAATGGTGTTAATTGTAATTATTTGTCCACGCTCACTGATGCCGATTTTGACGTTCTTTATGCCCCACGTGCGGAGTTAAAGGAGATGAATTAATTTGGTTTGAGTCTTATTTATCCAATCGCTAACAACATTGCTTTGTTAATGGTGTCTTATCAGATAGGCAAAGTATAACATGTGGCGTACTACAGGCTCTATTCTTGGCCCTTTCCTCTTTCTTATGCACCGACTCCCGGCTAGCTCAGTGGTTAAGCTCCGGTCTGTTGAGCGGGAGGTCGCGGATTCAAACCCCGGCCGGACCAACACTCAGGGTCTTAAAATAACTGAGTAGATGGTGCTGCCTTTGTGAAACAACTGCAAATGGTTAGACTTTCACGTCTTCTCGGATAAGGACGTAAAATCGTAGGGTTCCCGTCGGCCTCAAGTTTATCAGTCTCATCAGACTGTCACGAGTAACCGACGTTAAATAAAGTTGCTTTACTTTACTTTACTTTATATATATATAAATGATTTCCCAGATTCTTTGACTCACTGCACTCCTGAAATTAAATGTTTGCCGATGACACGTACATAACTATGGCAGATACTAATATCACTCAGATAGAAAAGTATATTTTTGATGATCTGAAACAAAATGAAGAATGGCTTATTGCAAACAAACTAAGTTTCAATGACACCAAAATAAAATGCATGGTTGTAGGGTCAGGATATAGGTTAAAACAACTTGACCTTTACAATATTTCACCACACTTTTGTGGTTTACCCATTGATATAGTACATGAATTTAAACTTCTTGGTGTGCACTTAGATGAAAACTTAAACTTTAAAGCCCATATCGAACATGTCATCGGCAAAGTCTCAACTGGTCTCCAAACATTTTATCGTACAATTGATTATGCAGATGATAGAAGTACTTTACTTTGTTTATACCATTCCCTGATTGAACCTTATTTTGATTATTGCAGTACTGTTTGGGGAGATTGCAGTAAGGGTCTAAAAGAAAAGCTCCAAAAACTCCAAAACAGAGCTGGGAGAATTATAACTAAATCAGATTACGGTGTACGTTCTTATGTTATACGAGAAAGATTAAAATGGCTTCCATTAGACCAGACTGAAGAACAAGAGCTAAATCAATGATGATGTACAAAATACTCCATGATCATGGGCAAAACTACCTTAGAGAGTTGTTCTCTTATTCAGGAGAGCGCCACCACTATAACCTGAGGGACGCCACTTTAAATCTTAGTTTACCCACCCCTAAAACCAATTTTGGAAAACGTTAATTTTCTTATAGTGGAGCAGCACACTTATAGTGGAACAGCTTAACACATGATTTGAAGCAAAGCGTTTCACTAGCTTCTTTTAAACGTAAATTAATATGACAGTATTTTTAGAGATATATACTTATATTTATTTTAGAAGGCAATAACTCGAATGTACATGTATTAATAGTTTCATTGAAATTGTATTGTAACTTAGCTTAGTATTTAAAGTAATGATTATTTATATCTAGTTGTAAGTAGCTTGATTCCTTTGCCTTTTTAACTTGTATGCCAACACGGCTCATCTGAAAACCAGCTCTGTTGATGTCGACTACCGCGTATAAATAAAATTAAATATTATTATTATAATACATAATTATTGCCATTACTTTGCTTATTGCTGGTAAAATGGAAATAGGCCGGTAATTATCAGGTATGTTTCGAGGACCTTTTTTGTGAAGAGGCAGAAGCCTGGCTACTTTCCAATCATGTCGAAAACAGCTTGAGATAATGGAGTGATTAAAGATGTGTGTAAGAGATGGTGAAATAACAGGAGCTGCAGCTTTAAATACTTTCCCAGATATTTTGTCAATGCCTGTGGCTTTACAGTTAGATAGGCTACTTAAGAGCTTTAGTACTTTGCCATTTGACACTAACCTAAAGCGATACATTTTTGATTGAGAAGGCTTTACAAACTGCTCAAAGGTAGTACTGGAGTCGTCCATTGACTTGGCCAGATTAGGGCCAATATTGGAAAAATAAGTGTTAAAGGCTTCAGCTATTTCTTCCGGTGAATTATATTGGTATCGTTTAATTTTAGTTCCCTCACAACAGTACTGCTAGAAGATCGTCCTAGCAGGTCATTTATAGTTTTCCAGGCCTCTTTAGGATTATGTTTTGGTTAGCTATTTTATTACGGTAGTAATTAGCTTTTGCCTGCCGCAGCGCAATATTAACCTGATTTTTGGATGATTTATAGTCCTCCCATTCCGTACATAATTTGGTAAACATTGCTTTGCGCTTTTTTATCCCTTGTGGTGATTAATTACTTTATTTCTCCATTCAACCAAGGGATATTAAAGGATTTTTGCCTTTTCTGTTGCAATGGAGCGTGCTTATCCAAGACTTCTAAAAATAAGTCTTTCCAAGAAGCCCACAAAGAGTCCGTGTCTGTTTTTAGGACAATTTGTTCCCATGATTGAGCGAGGAGGTCATCAATAAAACGTTGGTTATTGAACCGTTTCATATTTATCAGTTCGATGGTTTTAACTGCTTAATTTTGGCGCGCATATTTGAAACAGGATTAATCTTCCTTATTCCATAAATTAGACTATGGTCACTAATTCCTGTGTGTATAACAGCAGACGAGTTATTTGTTTCTGTCTCCGAAGTTGCATAGTGATAAGAGTACTAGATCTGATCGTAATTCGCTTCAGTTATTAATTGAGTTATTTGATACGCCTGGTAAATCGCTTTAAAGGTCCAGTACGGACATTGATGCTTTGCGCGCCGCGTACCTCAAATAGTTGAAAATTCGAAGTTTTATAAAACAAGATAATAGAAGCCTCGATTTGAAGCGACACAAAACAAAACAGATGCGCGCAAAGCATCAAAGTCCGTACTGGGCCTTTAAGTGTTTTGGTTGGCTGATCAGGACTTTTCTTTAACAAATCACAATACAGGTCCCCATGGACATGAAGTAGTTCTTTGTTTTCGTCATCGTTCGCCTTAATCATCCTTTCAAAGTTCGTAACGATGAGTCAGGCGGTCGATAAACAGATAAAACAATAAAATGTCGTCTATTTGGTTTACAGATTTCCAGGCAGACTGCTTCGAGATCATTATACAGGAACTAGATAATCTCGAATTCGATAGTTAATGAAGCCACGGAGATAGATACAGACACCTCCCCCTCTTCTTGATCTGTCTTTCCTGATGATATCATAACCACGTATTTTTATCTGGCCATATGAAAGCGTGGGATCCAGGCTGGTTTCATTGAGAGCAAAAAGATCAAAAGATTTGAACCATTCGGAAATGAGTTAGTCAACTCATGCTCAATTGAATTGTTATTAGTTTCAGATACAGTAGAATTGGCGCCCACACTTTCAAAGAATCAGTTATCAATAGTAAATTTAAAATTACTTTGCAACAAAGCAGTACCATCTGATTTCAGGTGTAGACTTCAAGAATTCAGGTAGGAAGCTTTGATGTTATACTGAGAGTTCACTAAAAACTCCCAGCCATTCTGGTTACAGAATTAACGTACTAATCGATTAGTCTCGCTTACCCTAGCTGCTGTTTCCTTATTGTCAGTTCTTGTAAGGATCCCAGACACGGTAATACTCGTACTCGGGAGAGCTCCTCTATATTGTGTGCGAGATCACAGGCAGCCCAAGTTCATGATTTTTTACAAGGAATGTATGGGAATTTCTAGAAAAAATCTAAAACTGTACTAAAATGTTCAATAAAGTCATGAAATCGTACCTGTGTGTTGTGAAGTTGTTCCTCTTCATCACTGATGTGTTTATTTCTGGGTTGAGGCATTTCTGGGCTTTTTCTTTCCTCCCCTATATAAATATTGAGAAGACGCCATTAGTCTACGTGGCGAATCTTCGAGGCCTCGTAATTGTTCGAAAATCCAAACTCAGCATTTTACCTCCAGAAACCCTTTCTTACATTCCTCTAGCACTCATTTAATCGATCCATCGCTTATTTCCTCGCTTTGTAAGAACTCAAATTCGACGGTTTCTGCAGCTACCTAGCACGTAACGATCCGGGGTACCGTAAGCTTGACCTTTTTCATGGGCTGCCTGTGATTGAACGTGGCTTTTCTTCGGAAGCAGTGACGAACGAGTGCCGAAGGAATCCAACACCTCCGTGTATTTTCGAGGAGATTTAGAGAACGAAGTCATTGTGCTCAATCGACCAATCGCTGAACGGTGAAATATGCAGCCATTAGAAGAGCATAATGGGAATGGCAGTTTTACTTTTCATCAAATACAGTAGCGAAAATGCCATTAGAACACACCACTACAACATTTCGTCCAAGGCTTAAGTTTTCAGACGGCGTTACAGTTTCGTTTACTCAACAGGATATTAATAGGGACTTTAAGCAAAACACGCCGGCAACGTCTTCGACGACGGCATAAAACAATAGCCTTAATTACAAAATACAATAGCTGCACGTGAAAATGCACGGAGTCGCCTACATTCCCACCGTTCTCTGCGAAAACACAACGTGAAAACCCCAAATTGTACGTTTTAAAGAGAACGCGAACATATAAGAAAGTAAATCAATCCGTTTTTCGTTCGGCGTTAACGGAACTCTATATACTCGGTCATATTCTTTGAAAATCTGGTTGTGAAAAACAATTCAAGGTGAACAAGGGAAATAGTAGACATCAAATTTCGGGAGAAAACACTTTTCTACGTCCCGTCGTCATTGCCGTCGCCGTCCTGGTTGCTTAAAGTACCTGATATGTCCTGCTTCGGCAGTTCTAACTGCTCTTTGCTCATCTGTTAGGCTCCAGGAAAGATAAGGGTTAACACGAGTTCTCACTGACTTATTTGTCACACTATATTCTAGCCGCTACACGGACGTATTTTGTCACTCTCATATTGCAGTCAGTTCAACGAAATCGTCTATAACAAATTCTTGTACGACTTACCTTGGTTCCGTTTTTGGTTATTACATTTGAAACAACTTTTGAAGAAAATTAAATTAAGTAATCGACTACATTTCGATTTGACATTTACAACACCTATTGTTTGCTGAAAAGTTCATAGGCTGCCCTGCATATTTCACCGTTCAGCGATTGGTCGATTGAGCACAATGACTTCGTTCTCCGAATCTCCTCGAAAAAAACACCTCGAAGAGTCGCCACATGGACTAATGGCGTCTTGAATGTGTTTCCCGCCTTCTCAATATTCATATAGGGGAGGAAAGAAAAGATCCAGAAGTGCCTCAAACCAGAAATAAACACATCAGTGATGAAGAGGAACAGCTTCACAACACACAGGTAATATTTCATTAATTTATTGATTATTTTAGTACAGTTTCAGATTTTTTCAAAACATTTCCATGAATTCCTTGTAAAAATCGTTAGCTTGGGCTGCCTGTGGTCTAGCTAACCGTGATGTTGTGTTGTTGGGTTTGCTGACACTATTTACTGTGTATTATTTTTTTTTGTTATAAAAAAATGTTTATAATAATGATAAATGAGTCAGACATTGGGTTATCAGTGGAACGAGGACGGGAAGAAAGGATGAATATTCAGTATACCGAACATTCAAATTTACGTGACACTAAAACGGACACAACACACTTTAATACATCCCGAGTACAGGCTGAAGCGGCCCCTAGTCTTGGTTAAATATAAATCGTCAACACTGACGTTGGAAAAACTCAACTGATCTTACTGATTTACATACTGGGTGTTGTAAAATACATGTAGGTCGTCTTTTCCACGGGTTGATTAGGAGATGTTTGAAGTGTTGAAGCAGTACTCTGTGCAGGTGTTTTTCTCCTTTTTGCCCTTTGTAAGCTGGAAAAAAGAAAGAAGCCTTTCTTGGAAACTATATCTTTCCCGGAGGCGGCAATGTTTGCTTAATAAATGATAGCTATATTTGAAGAGCTGGACGAGAAGTAGTGATTTTTTATTTTTGAAATTTACCAAAATGAGCGCGATTGTGATCAAACACGGACCCGCACACCCCTATTACGATATGTACATGTATTCAATGGCCCCACTTTTTGGAGTACCTCCACTAGTACGCTGAAATATCAATCATCTTAGCCAATGAGTTTGCTTATATTTAGCTTATATTGAAATCAAGCATCTTTTTAAAAATTGTCTCCCTGCGATATAGCAATTTAAATTTTAGTAATAATGTTGCACTTATAAGTCAGAATTAATTTTAGCAAACGTCTTGAGGAATCATTGGTTTTCGTAAACGTGTTTTATATTGGGGCTCTACTAGCCGAGAATAAATCGTCTTTGGTTGACTACTGAATTGACTCGTGCCTACAAGATCGCACCTGACTGCTACCTCGGCACTGTCACCTTGTGAACCAAATGGAACATCAACTGATACCTGTAGTAGGGTGGTTTGTTATTATAGCAACTCTTAATGTCCTGTAAGAGGTAGTGAGGGAAGTTGTTCTCGCCGTTGAAGTATTAACTGCTATACACCACTTGATTCTGCTTTTATTTCTACAGTCTGATAACAGAATAGTTAGAATAGGAATGAGTTAATGCGAATGTGAATGTTAATTTCATATACAGAGACAAAAGAAAATGTTTGTATTGTTATCGCAATTCCTAAGCCAATACCGGGTGAATGGTCTCTGGTTCGCCTGGTTGCCATTTAATTGTCATTGTTAACCTTAAAGTGCCTATAAGCCCCATGTTTAAACATTAAAATCGATTCTACATCAAGTAAATAGGTGAATAGTAAACTATTTCTTATAATATGAGTGTTGCATCTCAGTTATCCAATATGCTGCTGATGTGATGTCATTTCTTTCTTCTTGTGAATGAAACTATTTGTGATTTATACAAAATATATTGGTAAAATTACTGATATAAGGCCAAATCAGTATAATATCGATATCTAGAAGTTTCTATATCTCTACCAGCACGTTTTTGTATAATAAATGAGGTACACTATGACATCACGTAATTAGCATATTGGAAATATAAACCTTTATAACTCATAGACACAACACTCATATCACGAAATATTTTACTATTCGCCTATTTATTTGATGTAGAATCGATTTTAATGTACTTTAATACTGATCACATTGTTTTCTTCGTACTAGTTTCAATTTAAATATGTCATTTCTGTCTTACTGTATTGTACTCACAAATTCTTCCCCTCCATAGATCTCCTCTTGCAATGCCGAATAATCCTTGTGTTCGAGGTGGATAGTTCTTTGCCATTGTTACGTAGTTACCGGTATAACTATTAACTAGTTTGTCTGGTCGCCATTTGTCTTTGTATGCCAAGGTCTGGTTACTAAGCCATTTCCATTCTTGATTTACTCTCCTCAAACCGATGTACCTTTCATTATATGAATTGTGTGTTTTTTGAATCTCACTGTTGACAAAATGCCATTCTTTTTTGTTTCCATAGAAACCAGATCACCTCCTTGTTTTCTGCAGTACTGTCTGCTTTCATGCCAGGGGTGTTTGTCGTCGTGTACTGAAACGGAAAAGGTAACGGAATGAGGACAGTGAATAGTAAATTAGAGACCCATAGGAATATCATCAATTTGCATTTGTTAAGTAAAAAGGCAGTATAAATATAATACCATAAAAATACCAAATAGTATCTTTAGCGATACTTACTACCACGTCATCCATTTTCATTAATGTGCCAACCAGAGATCCATTGGTTCCTGACGCAAAGCGTTGGTTGGTACATTAACATAACAATTGTAATGTTTATCAACACGAAGTATCGCTATTAGAAAGTTGTTTCTTTGTATTCATGGATGGCGTTGGTTCGAATACTGTTATGTGGTTTTTCGTCGAACATATGTATTGCAAACAAATAAATGCTTTTTGGACTGCTCTTGATGATAAACGTCATATCTTCGAACCAACGCCATATGGCATGTGATTTCGTTTTATTTATATGGACAATAACTGCTTTAACTAGAAAAAGAAAAAAACTACAAAATCAAAATTCGAGAAATCAAAAGTAAAAAGAAGAACTATAATACGGTGGTGTGAAGATTTAAGGTTTATCCACGATATTTTACTAGATACAACATTAAAAATACGCCACTAATCGCAAGACCATCGTTGAGTTTCGTATGAGTTGTACGAGCTTTCCTAGTAAAGCACTTCCTCTAATAAGAAAATAAAATGAATGTACTGAATACTTAGATTAGACGGCTGGAAGTGTCCAACTAACAAAAGGAACTTATCCAACTTAGGTTAAATAAATGACTAGAATTAAATCATACCAAAGACACTTACCAGATACACGTGGAAAAGAAAAGGCGAATTCCAAAATTACCAGCCTGAGGATTGCAACCTTTTGAAAGGTCGGTTCCATTTCAAGTGACGGATAACGGCCAATCTCATGTGAAAATCGACTGAACTGAGAACTGAAATGGTCTGATGTTTATTTACCTTTATCCAGTATATACGTAGTTTCTTGGAATGTATTCAATCTACTGATTCAATGGTTGGCATCAACTTAACTAAAACGCGTACGGAAGTAACAATTGAATTTTGTAGGTTATACCAAAAATCCATGATAACCAGAAGTTTCGATATCTCATGGCCCATCAGTTTACGGTATAATCTATTTTTAGAAAACGATTCTCTCTAATTCGATATCCAAGCGTATTGCACTAATTACACCAAAAACTCTGATTTTGGGCCAAAACATAAAAGCCTTTTTTCCAATGACAGACCTAATTTTGTGTTTATAAAAGAAACATGGCTGCCATTCACTTTCCTCCACGAAAGTAGTTTGAGCGCCTTTCTAAATGTAGATTATACCGTGAACTGATGGCCGCATTTCCGGTTTTTTATTGAGACTTCTGGTTAATATAGACTTGTGGTTATGCTTATTATTAAAACATGTTTGGTTTATCATAATGAAGAGATCGTTAGCAAAGAATTTTAGAGAATTGATTTAACCTTTTTACGGCATCACAAATCTTGGATTGAACATACACCGTTATGATCCATCAGCGCTCATGAGAGATCAGGGATTATTATCAGATTTTCCTTTTGTTTTAATGCCTAATAATATACTTTTTCCTAAGCTGCTTTCATGATCAGTTCTCTCAGTTTCGAAACGTTACATGCAGTTTCCAAAGGCCCGTTTACACGATTGAAAATTAAATCGCCGAGGAATCACCAGGTTTTTACACGGGTAGCGCTAGCCTGCGTAGTTGGCAGTGTCGGCCGGAAGTACTTTTTTAATAGCCTCTACTCCACACATTAAAAAAAGTACTCCCTGCCGCTGCCCCGACACCGCCAGCTACGCAGGCTCAAATCGCAGCAAAAATCGCTTGTGTGAACGGGCCTTAATAGTCATACATGGCCATGGTAACGTGTTGTATGAAAACAAAAAGTACTCACATATGTAAACATTACAAAAACCCAAGTGAAAAATATTTATAAATAAATAAACGACAACTATATGACAAAGGATGAGGCTGGAGTAGAGGTAGATTCCTTATAGTCCTGGCATTTGCCATATATCACGATGAACCGATGTAAAAAGTGAAATTGAGCTCTTTAAACACTGTAATTGTTGATGAATACACAATGGCGTCTTGATATGGGGAAAAAACATTAAATCAAATGAAGACAAAATATAGGTATACATATCAATATCACGAGTGGGAAGAGAGTTTCAATTTTGCCAGTTGACGTATTTGGTAATGTTTTAAATAAGTGATCAGCGGTGTGTTATTAGATTTACGAACACGAGGGCGTAGCCCAAGTTTTTGTAGATCTGATAGAAACACCGCTGCGAGTTTATTGAATGGCTTCAAAAACGTTAACGTATAGAGTCATGTAATTCAATTATTTCGGCGTAGAAAATCAAAGTTAAAGTTTATGTATATAAGGACCGTATCTATATCACATTTAGAAACCAATCATTAAATTTTATTTCATTTGTTTTTGCTTCATGAATTATTAGTTTTTGAAATAATGTTGAATGATCTTTTTATTCAGATGAATTTTGATGGTGAATTAGTTTTGTTCTATGTCATAAAATTGCTATAACTTAATGTCTATGATTGTAGATCAGCTGAGGAAATGTTTTATATATCCATCATGCAGAACAAGCAATGGAATACGGGGTTGAAAAATACGCGCGTTTTCACGAGGGCGGTTTTCTATTTGGCCGAGTGTTTTGATAATGATCGATTTACATTAACATCACAGAAAGACCAAGTATATTATTACTTGAGTACTGGGTGGTTCCAATAAATGAATCATCCCCCACCAAAGAATCAACTACTTTTAAGTGATATTTATAAAATGAGTAGCCGTGTTATATCGACATATAAAGATCCGATGTAACAAGGACAATAATTTTATGAATGACTTCTAAAGGTTTATAAATTAAAAGATAATAATGTTCAGACATTTTTGATAAAATTACTTGTTTATAGCCATTGGGACTGGGACTAACTTGCTTCATCCAATTGGGCAAACTATAAATTATGCATGCCTTTTAGAATTGTCATTATAGGGTCAGAAAACTTACTTTGGCGGGTGCAAACCGCAAACTGAGCATGCGTACTACGAAAACAACTACATTTGAACAACAACAGCAAAGACAGCAAACTTTATTACAGATAAACACACCCGATAACAAATATCTAGCACATACAAGTTTTGATAAAAATAACAGGATTGGAGGTATCTATAACTATTACATTTGAATTTAAAATGCTAAAACAAGTCAGACAATTTCACATTAGCCATTTAGAAACAATGTTTAATTAACAAAATTACAATAGTTTCCCGTGGTATGTCCTTATTTACCACGTTTTGCGTCATCGCATGGTCAGTATTGTTGTGGATTTCACGAGACGCTAACCGAGATGGCGAAAAACGAGGTAACTAAGAGGATATATCACAATAACCTGTAGTAAACTTGTTTTTTACAACATCAAACTAAAAAATAGTGAAGCGAGCAGGGCCAAGACAGGGAACATTGCGGTGGAAAATGATTCTAGCGCGCCCGCGCTATCACGCATTAAATCTTGCGTGAGCGATCACGTTATCTACTGTGATTCATGTATGTCCTCCGATTTCCAATCGCAGTCGAGGAATAAAAAAACGAGAAACTGGGCAGTTGTCGTAAAATGTTTAATTCACTTTCTTTGGGAGGCAATATAATGATAAAACATATATAAGACAAAAAGAAAAAAAGTAATAATTCCAATGAATTTCGACTAATTTTTCATGAAAAACTTTCAGCAACTTTACTGATTTCGTTTATAGCGTTCAGGTTTGGGGTAAAAAAAAAACTTGCGTTCAACGGGAATTTAAATACCAAAACAAAACAAATTACAGCGAATTTGTACCTACGGCCGATAAGTGTTTCATTGTGACGTCATTTAACTCATATCTCTGGGAAGCTTTTTCAGGAATACGTCTAATCTAATCGTGACGTCAAAATGTTTGGTGACTCCTATCAAGATAATACCACCGCACAGAAAAAGATGGCGGCCTGTACTTCACCCACAATCCTTTGCGCGTGAAAAACGTAAAATTCGTTATAAAATCGCAGAAGAGTTTTCAAATGTTACATGTTACTGACTGGTCGTCTTTACAGTCTGATACAAAGAAGCATACGTGTTGTGTTGATCCTTTACAGAGTCCGCTGTATGCACTTGATCCGGATACGGCCCATAATCATTTAGCGATGCATAGTCGCTTTGTATCTCAGAGTTCTCTTGTATGTTGACATAAGTAACAACTGCGACACCCGCACCTCTTTCACTGATGTTAACTGTTACTACATCGTCTGTATCTTCCCTTGATAACGACGCTTGTTCAGTCACTGTGATGCCTGGTACGCATCGCGCAGAATTCTATTGTTCTCGGCGACATGTACTTACGGCCGAGAGGTTAAAGTGAGGCCGGAATAATTATAACATTGCTAATTATTCTGCGGGAAAGTGATTGTGATTGGCTTTTGACAAATCGGTTTGGGAATACTCTACTCCCACATCACATGAAACACATGTCAATCAATGTCAACTGCTCGCTTCATGGGAATAGTGGACTCCCAAAGTTCGTTAAAGAAGGTCATCACACTAACTAACGTTGTTATTACCGCCCTGAAGTTCAAAAGCAAAGCCTTTCGTCTGTTCGATCTTGTCATTTCCTTGGTGGGCCAATTACACAGATACGGACTTAAAACTTATCAATTCAAAGTTTAAGATACCTTGTCTTTGTAAAAGTTTTGGGTTAAATCCATGATTCGAATCGCCGCTTAGTTTTCTCTGAGAAATTAAAGAATCGTGTTGGTTTACCTTTTTTCCTATGAATCGTATAAAACGAAGAAAGTTATAACTTTGAGATCGCCGGTGCGATGTTTTTAGCTTTTAAATACTTCTAGAGCACGTACGAACATGAGCAACGTCTTAATTTGAAGCTTGAATTATTCTGAATACAACGTTATGATTTTCTTTTGACGCGCTAAGTTTATAGTTTTTATTTAATGCTCTATAAAATTTGTTTTGTCGCGTTTGCCTTTACTCAGCTTTAGACTGAATGGACTTTGCCGCCAACTCCGCCGGGGAGACTTTTTTAGCGTTTAAGTACTTGTAGAGCACGTACGAACATAAGCAACGTCTCAATTTGAAGCTTGGATTATTCTGAATACAACGTTATAATTTGCTTTTGACGCGCTAAGTTTATAGTTTTTATTTAATGCTCACTAAGATTTGTTTTGTCGCGGTTGCCTTTACTCAGCTTCAGTTTGAAAGTACTTTGCCGCCAACTAGGCTGGGCGATTTTTTTTAGCTTTTAAATACTTCTAGAGTACGTACGAACATGAGTTACGTCTCATTTTGGAGCTTGAACTAATTTAAACGTAAGTTCAAGATTTGCTCATGAAGCGCAAGTGTTACTTTAACAATAATTTTGAGCTTTGGTTCTGTGTCAATTTCAATGGCTAATCATGCGGCTGGTGTGCTATTGTTCGTGAAGGAGGAGCTAGAGAGCCCAAGAGAAGTCCCGCGGGAATATTCAAACTTCAAAACAGGAGGCGAATTCGAGGTTTTAAGACATGGCTTGGAAATATTGATTTCGATAATACTAATACTGGTCAGATTACTATGAAAACACGGCTGGTAGTAAGTAACATACTAAACTAACTTTTCCAGGTGGTACCTAAGTAGAAAATACGATTGTTAGCGAGAAAATTGACCTCAAAGTGAGCTAAAGTGAATATTCCACTGTAGAAACAGTTAAAAAACCCAAAATTCATGGTCAAACCGATAATGCTTATACTCACTCAAATAAGTTGAAATTGGGTGGAAATTGTTCATTGATATCTCTTCTTCAAAAGCCAGGTGGTACCTAAGCTCTAGCAAATTTCATTTAACCATAAATAAGCAAAACTTCTAGTTCACTTAAGCCTTTTAGTCCAATTCCTCTATTATTTGCATCGTTATTCATTGTGTAGGCTTTGAATTTAGCGCTCCTGCATCTAATAAAATGCCCGGATGTGTCGCGCCATTCTGCGCGATGGTCTGTGTGCCTCTCTGCGCTGCAACAAAAACAAAACATCTTCCTCAGTCATAATTAAATATAGGACCGCGGATGTTTATGGTTATTTTGTTTATGCTTTTTACGTATTCTCTGTCTATCAACACTTCTAAGCTCTAGTGATTGCCCGGTCAAATAACAATAATGCTATCTTTGTTTTACGTGGGTTTTGTTGTCCGATTGTCGTAAATTGAAGTGCACCTAACATATATTTTGCTGTCACAAATGTTATTCTATTCTATATACGTCAAGGTAGTATAATTCTTGATTTGAGTGATGCGCTGTGAGTTATATAGGTTTAAAATGCTAATGATATGACGTCAAACCAGGCATTTACTGAAATTTCTTTCACCTTGTGGATGAAACTATTTTAAAATATCTATAAAAATAATGTTTGTTAAATTCACTAATACAAACTACGATGATACCGGAGACGTTTGGGATGTTTTAGTCTTGAATTTTCGGCGCTGTTGCTAACGTTTATTTAGTCGTCAAAAATTCGATTCTACATCAAGTGAATAGTTGAATGGTAGAACATTTCTTGATTTGAGTGTTGTGGGTATGCGGTATTGAGGTTTATATCTCCAAATGCTAATACCTGTGACGTCAAACCAGAAATTATTTATTATACAAAGACATGCTGGTATAGAGATAAATGAGCATTTGTACTTTTAACCGGTCCATGCAACTGCATTATAATAATAATGAAAGAGTGAACACTACTGACTTACTGACTGGTTGTATTGTGCTGCCATTTGTCATCTGAAACGAAGAAGAAAGAAGGAGACAACAACAACAACAACAACAAACAACAACAAAACTTTATTCACACCAAATTGCAATATTACAATAAATAATAACATAAGTGCAGTGCAAGTGTCAGGTAGCCCGAAATGATAAAATATCAATCTAGTCAGGGCTACCTTTAAAAAAAGAAATTAAATAGTTACGGTGGTTAAGCTAGATACACACACAACACATATACACACACACATAAATAACAAAAAGGGAAAGACTCTTAGTATAATTGTTCAAGTTCCATAAAAAATTTTTGATAGAAACTCCTGCTTTAGATTTTTGCTGAAACATTTATGTGTTGATAGTTGCTTTAGCTCACCCTTAATTTGGTTCCAAATCTGTACACCAGTATATCTTATTCTAAATTTTCCATAATTTGTTCTAATTTTAGGTGCATAGTATGCTGCTTTGGAAGCCAAACGAGTATTATGATGGTGAACATTAGTGACGTGGGTAAATAAATTATCAAAAGATGAGGGGAGATCATTATGGTTATATTGAAACATAAACACTGAGATGTACAAGAATATTAAATCAGAGAATTTCAGTATGCCAAGATCTTTAAACAAGAGATTAGTATGAGCATTAAAAGAGGAAAAGGTCATTATACGTAGTGCTTTTTTTTGTAAAATAACAAGGGGTTTAAGAGAGGTCTGATAGGTACTACCCCAAGCCAATAGACCATACGTAAAAAAGGGATACACAAGTGAATAATACATTTTAACTATGGTGTCAAGGGGTACAAAATGCCTAATCTTAGATAGAATTCCATTCCCTTTAGATACTTTTTTCGATACATTTTGGATTTGATATTTCCAATTAAGATTAGCATCTATTAAGATACCAAGGTATTTAATATAAGGCTTGCAACATAGAGTCTTCCTATTTATAACAATATTTATAGGGTATACTTTCTTTTGTGATGGATGAAAAATAACATAATTAGATTTATCAATATTTAAAGATAACTTATTGGTAGCTAACCAGTCCTTAATTTTCTCCAATTCAACATTTATGGTAGATTCAAGTTGATCTAAGTTCTTATTTGCTAAAAATAAATTTGAATCATCTGCAAATAAATAAAAGTTAAATACACTGGAACAGTAAGGAAAATCATTAATATAAATTAAAAAAAGTAAAGGTCCCAGTACTGATCCTTTGAGGGACACCACATGGGACAGGCTTTAGGTCAGAAGATACATTACCAATGGATACAAACTGTTTTCTATTAGATAAATATGAAGAAAACCAAGAATTTGGGATACCTCTTACACCATAAAAAATAAGTTTTTGGATCAGAATATTATGATTGACGGTATCAAAAGCTTTACTAAAGTCTAAGAAAATACCACAGGCAAATTCCCCATCTTCGATAGCACATTGGATTTTATCAATTATCAGTAAAATAGCATGTATTGTGGAGTGTTTTGGGCGAAAACCAAATTGTGAATTAGATAAAACTTGATGTTTTTCAAGAAAATTCCAAAGGCGATTATACATAAGCTTTTCAAGAAGTTTATTAAAAATTGAAAGAAGTGATATGGGTCTAAAATTATTCATAATAGTTCTTTCACCATTTTTAAACACTGGAATTACCCTTGCTATTTTAAAAGAGTCTGGTACAGTGCCTGTGGAAAAAGATAAATTAAATATTATCTCAAGAGGTTTTGATATCAGATCCCTTAGGAGTTTCATAATTGAAACTGGAATACTAGAGGGCCCAGCTGCTTTGTTAGTAGAAAGCTTATCAATTTCTAATGCAATTTCCTCTGATGTACAGGGAAAAAGAAAACAACTTTCCTTAACTGGAGTTTTCATGTAACTAAGTGGGGAAATATTAGAGGATTTAATGGGATTAGCTAAATTCTTACCCATATTGGAGAAAAAAGCATTAAATGAATTAGCAATAGCTAGTGGATCAGTTATTGCATTGTTCTTCACAAATATTTTAGAGGGAATAAATGTTGAGGTATTCTTAGTTGATATAATTTGTTTGATACCTTTCCAAAGATTTTTAGAACTTTTAGCATGGATCTCAAAATAATCATGGTAATACTTCTTCTTACTCAGAAGAATTAAATATTTTAATCTATTTCTATAATATTTGTACTTTGAATGATGATAATGACTCTTGGATTTGATGTAATGTCTGTATAGATTATTTTTTATGCAAATCGATTTATACAAAGCTGGAGTTATCCAAGGTTTTTGGGACAACTTTATCTCTTTACGAGATAACTTTCTCAAAGGAGCATGTTTACCAAGAATTTCACTAGTTTTTGCATGGAATATTTTAAAAAGATCATCAGGCGAACACGATTCAGTCGGAAATAGATTTGTAAAGTCAACCTTAGTATAATCCTCAATCAAGTTTGATGAATCCAATTTAGAATAATCTCTTTTGTAGATAACACTCTTATTAATACAAGTATAAACCTTATCAATAATGACGAAGTTTGGAAGGTGATCAGAAAGATCAGAAATAATATTTCCACTAACAGTAAAATGATCTAAAGAATTAAAGAAAATATTATCTATCAATGTGGCTGAATGATGGGTTATTCTTGTAGGTTTGATGATTAGGGGTTGAAAAGAATAAGAGCTGAGCGTATTAATATAATCTTGTGTTAAGGGATGAGAATCGCAATTAATCAAATTAATGTTAAAGTCACCCATTATAATACAATATTTGTTTTGTTTGGAGACATCATCAAGAGTTTTATGAAAATCATTGAGGAAAATGTCTAAAGATGAATTAGGATGCCTTTAAAAGACTGAAATAAGAATATTCTTTCCTTTTTTGTTTTCAATTTCAATCCAGATTGATTCGTATTCATTTGTGCAAGTACTTAAATCATCTCTTAGATTATACTTGATATTATTCCTGACATACATTCCAACACCACCAGAGCATAAATTACTAGGCTGTGAAATAAAGGAATAACCATTTAAATTTGTATTAGAGCTATAATGTTTTCCTTTTTGGAATTTTGTTTCTGACAAACCTATGATGGAAAAAGTAAAATTTAACTCTGCTAGCATATTTACAAGACTATCGAAATTAGCTTGAAGACTTCGAATATTGCAATGTATGACAGAAAAACTATTTATTGAGCAATTCTGAATATCTGAATTGGCATGAAATTGATGTGGAGAATAATATTTAAAGTTAGCTATTGTAGGAAACTGAGAATCCATATCAAAATCAGCTATCAATAGAAGATAATAAATCATGACATGGCAGTGTACTAAGTAATGCTTCTGAAATAGAATCAGAACAAAGACAAGTTGTATTCAAGTTATAGGATAATTCAAGCAATTCGCTTATGCTTAGAGAATTAAATGGAAAAATATCATACCTACAATTTATACAAAGCCAAAAGTCATTTGTTCTGCAATAGAATCTAAACTCCGCCATAGTTAGCCCACTGCATTTACGGTGAAGCCATTTATTACAATGGTCACATTCAATTGCATTACTGTTTTTGCAAAAGGACTTACTACAAATTGGGCAAACGAATTCCTATCTAGGCTCCATTACGTGTTCATCCAGGAGAGGAACTTGAGTTAGCTTCAGATCGGAGACGAAGTAGTAATGACATATTTTATTGTGTTTTACCCTGTGACATCCCACTGATGTTGCAATATATGGAAAATGCACTAGAGTGACAACTGTTGGAATAATATTCGGAATGTTCAGAGTTAAAGTCTGTTTTAGATAAAAACATATTGTCATCTTTGTGGACTAATTATCAAGTTCTACGTTCTAGTATTAGGCGTTTATTGAGGGTTTAGCATCACATCGAAAATTACCTATAACCACAACAATCTTGTTTAACCTAACTCACCTGTTTTCATCATTTTCCATCTGCAAATGATTATCAACAAACACACAATGACGGTGGTGAGTGCAGTGAGCACTATAATAATAGACACGGGTAGAGTGTTGGCACTAGGACAGGGACGAGTTGGTACACCTGTAAACACAATGATGGTGGTGAGTGCAGTGAGTACTATGATAATAGACACAGGTAGAGTGTTGGCACTAGGACAGGAACGAGTTGGTACACCTGTAATATAACACAATGACGGTGGCGAGTGCAGTGAGTACTATGATAATAGACACGGGTAGAGTGTTGGCACTAGGACAGGAACGAGTTGGTACACCTGTAATATAACACAATGACGGTGGTGAGTGTAGTGAGCACTATGATAATAGACACAGGTAGAGTGTTGGCACTAGGACAGGAACGAGTTGGTACACCTGTAATATAACACAATGACGGTGGCGAGTGCAGTGAGTACTATGATAATAGACACAGGTAGAGTGTTGACACTAGGACAGGAACGAGTTGGTACACCTACATACTTTATTTGAGACTCCCTTAACAGGGCTTTTCAGTCACAATACAATATAAAAATATATATAATCTAATTTACAGTAAAAATATAATATCATTTACAATTATAGGTTAATTTAATAAACCTTATCTTTATTAAATAAACTATTAAAAACACTTCTCTTAAAATTCTGAATATTTTTAATATTTTGTAGATCTTTTGTAAGACTATTCCATGCACTGACACCCCTGTAATATAACACAATGACGGTGGTGAGTGTAGTGAGCACTATGATAATAGATACGGGTAGAGTGTTGGAACTAGGACAGGAACGAGTTGGTACACCTGTAATATAACACAATGACGGTGGTGAGTGTAGTGAGCACTATGATAATAGACACAGGTAGAGTGTTGGCACTAGGACAGGAACGAGTTGGTACACCTGTAATATAACACAATGACGGTGGTGAGTGTAGTGAGCACTATGATAATAGACACAGGTAGAGTGTTGGCACTAGGACAGGAACGAGTTGGTACACCTGTAATATAACACAATGACGGTGGTGAGTGTAGTGAGCACTATGATAATAGACACAGGTAGAGTGTTGGCACTAGGACAGGAACGAGTTGGTACACCTGTAATATAACACAATGGCATTGCCTTTTATCTGGCATGTTATGCGAACCTCCGTTAGCTAAGGTCGGCATGAATACCAGATACAAAAGCACTTTATTATGTGGTATTTTACTCAAGTGATCCCCGTGCAATACCGTAATAAAGCCCTTCGTGGACGAAAAGGCTGGGAATCGTCCCGCTCAATTAATGGTATAACTGGAATTGCACTGTTACAAAAACGCCTACTAAATTCGTATATATATATTCTTGGAGCCGTCTGAAATACTTGACTCGAGTAGATATCTTAGGTTATCAACCAGCTCTCTGGCAGTATAGGTACTTCGATACAATCGTTGGTAAGAAGTCTGCTTCGGGCGTTATGGCCTTGCATTTATCCACCTGAAAATGTGAGAGATAATCTGCTCTGTTATTTAGAAAATCTGGGACATGGCGTGAGCGAAATAGTATATTATTTTGGAGGCAGCACAACACAAGGCTTCGAACCAAAACCATTATAGTTTTATCTTTGGACGTTTGTCTATTTATAACTTCGACAAGCGCGGCATTGTCCGTGAAGAGGACAAAACATTTGTTTGTTATTTTTGCTGTCCAAAATTTGTAAAGCTACTACCATCGAAAAACAACTCCGGGAATGTACTGTTGAGAGATTTCCAAGAGTCCGGCCAAGCACTGTACAACCAATGTTTACCAAAAACAGCTTCGTACCCTTTGGAACCGGAAGAATCAGTATATAACTCAAGAGCGTTGGACGTTTCCCAAATCTCGTCTCGTCCTTTGGTGAGATCGATCATCCGACGCAGAAAGACGCGCGCCGGTGCGATAACAGAACATGCAAAGTTTAAGAGTCCGATTAATGATTGTAGATCGTGCAACATGCATAACTGGATGCTTGCTGCGAAATTCGGATAGTAAATTACGGCATTTTTGTAGTTTGTCGACGGGCAGGCGAGCCTCCATTTGTAAGGAATCCAGAGTGATTCCGGAAAATTGAAACGTCGTGTGGGGACCAATTGTTTTCTCCATAGCAATTGGGACTCCAAATATTTAGAAAGGTCCAGAGATTTTGACAGGTCACTTGCACATTTCTCGTAGGTGGAAGCTATAAATAAAAGTTCATCCAGAATATGAAAAACAGCGGAAGCGTTAAAATGCGAAATGGCTATCCACTCAAGGGCTATGCTAAAAGATTCAAAAATCCTATAGGAGGTAGAGCAGCCCATCGGCAAACAACGATTGTAATAGTACATATTATCCCACTTCATGATTCCGAGTAAGTCAA